>OY744528.1:101488729-101573729 GCA_963556195.1 Sepiola atlantica | reverse complement strand
TTAAACTAAACTGAATGTGCCAAGTGGAGTAGGTGTAGGTGAGAGAGTGTGGACGTTTTAAACAAACACTAACAACCAATGAATTTAGGAAGTATTAGCTGTATATAGAAAAACAGTTGCCTATAATAAAGTTACCAGTTAGCCTGAGAATTTTCCTCGATAGAATGAAACACAAAGCTTCTGTGTGGCTCACTTGCCATAAGTATATTTAATACTACTAAGTTCTACTAATATATTGAGCACTATTGAAGTAAATACTGAAACAATATATATATATATAAGCAATATATGATCTTATAATATATATATATATATATATATATATACGCAATATATGATCTTATAATATATATATATATATATATATATATATACGCAATATATGATCTTATAATATATATATATATATATATATATATATATATATATATGTGTGTGTGTGTGTGTGTGTGTGTGTGAAACTAACATACTTTTTCATTTCTTCCCAACGTATCTACAACTTTTATGATAAAATTCACTTAAGAAAATGAACAATTGTCATCTTAGTTACAACCGATACTAATACTTCACGTTAGCTGCTACTGATCATGTTTACGAGTTTACTTGACGAACAGATAGATAAGACGTAACGTTTGGCTTGAATATATGCTGTATTATTTTCCTTAGTGTTATGAAAATAGTTATACTATAGATATGGGAACAGAGACACAACGCTTAGCTCTGATGAAAGTTTGGCAAATTGAAGTACAAAAAAAGCAAAAAATCACATGAGGAAATGGTGACAAATTCAGAAAAAAGAAAAAGACCACCCCCAAGATAATCACACTCGAAAACTCGAATCAGCTCTCCGAACGGTGACTAAAAACCGTTGATAAATCAGGACTCAATCTGGAACTTCACCGTATTTTTTCTCTCCTGTGTTTTTGATGTAACATGTTCTTTCACGATGTCACAATATATAAGGCTACTCTCTGAAGATTGAGAAAGTTGGGCGAAAAAAATACACTTATCCGATTTTTGCTATGAAACACGTGTAAGGAATGCACGTTAAATTGGAAAAATACTTTTGAGTGTAAGATGAGAGGGGCTAACCTTTGGCTTGTTTGCACTCCGTCACCGGTCGATGTCTTCGGCTTCAGCTATATCGTTTTGTCAAGTTTGGTTCAGGGCCGCGCGAACAGAGTAGATCAGCGCCCTTTGTACTACAAAACTCTATCCGTATATCAATTTTATTGACAACTTTTTACGAAAACCAAAAATAAAGATTTAGTAGTGGATTAGAGTTCAAAGTGCCCAAGAACAGTATGGATGCTGAAGGAGTTGCTTTGTCTATAAGAAGAAGTTGGGAAGGCATGTCGGCTGTCGCGTGTGTAGTCTGCAAGTGGGAGTGTGTATATGTTGTCGCAGTGTTTGATAGTTCGTGAATGATCCTTGTTCGAGCGACTTCAGCCTAGGATGGGGGCTGGGCTGGATTTGGGACGTACTCATTGGATTTGGAGAATAGTCTGAAAGGAAACACATTAAAAGGATAAAATCTCTGTGTTGTTTTTATATTGCGCGCAAAATTTGATGATTGAGGTATTGTCAAATTGGGAGTGGATATTTGTAAGCAACATTCGCTTCTACTGCTTCCTATAACATGCCCTGCTTAAATATCAGGTCCCCTGAACGTCTAGTGTTCATTACGAACAAGGCAGACCTTTGGTAATTATTCCATAAACGATAGTCTAATTATTCGCTACGAACCCGACTGGATCACAAGCAATGAGAAATTCAAATTGCCATACTTAAGAACTGCCTGAATGATGACGCCATGAAAAGGTATCAAGGTATGTAGTTTGACACCCCTGCCGCTGATCGTGATACAATCCCTAGAGGATTACTCTGTTGGAATCGTCAATGAGACGTACGAGAGATCTGCGTTCAGTCAGAGGGGAAACTGAAGTCTTTCACGCTTTCTATCAACTTTTGTGTCACATGCAAATGTAATGATTCACTTCTGATGTACCAAAGTGTGGACGGCGTCCACGACTATCCATAACACACGGAACCAGATTTATTGAAAATATAGAACCTCGCCCTACAAAATAGTGTAGATATGTGCAGGGTGGTTGAAATTGCATCGGCGCACAGTCATGAAATGGGTCTACAATGATGAAAATACATTAAGCCAATCAAACCAAGGAATGTATATTGTATGCCTCCATGCGCCCAAAAGCAGCAGATATCCATCTTATGGCAAACAGTGCCATGCGTGCAAATAAGAAGGGCCACTTTGAATCTAAGTGTCCCAACAGAGATAGAAGAGCTTCTAAACAAAGGAATAAGATTTCTCAAACAAGCTGGAGTAAGCGCAATGCTTCTCGATCACGCGTACATCACCTTAATACAACGTCAAGGGAGGATGGAGAAGATGAATACACTGACTAGATGAACACGGTAAATTCTACAGAGAAGCAGAAAAAGAAAGCTAAATGTCTCATGCTTCTCGGCAAACGGGAAATTATCCATTAACACACTCTCTGTTAAAGTTTATACCGAGCTTAAACCTAAACAAAACTATAAACGTTGAGCAAATCTTTGATAAAATCACTAGGCGTATGCCCGAGAAAGATGAGAAACCCTAAACACGTAGAACTTACTTCCAAGACGAAGATGACTGCCAACTTTTGCTGAGCCTTCGAGTAAGTACACAAATGATCCTAGTGAAGTTAGAAAAAGACAATTTCCACCGTGTTGTAGCAGTCAATATAGAGAATTACAAAAAAAAAACAATCAACTTATACCAAACGCAGTAGAATTATCTACCAACTTGTATACTGTTAACGTTCTGAAACTGTTTGTAAGTTTTTTTCCTATTTCAGATTTTGTTTTCGATGTTCGTGTTGGTTTTTAAAAAATGGCTTACCCCGTTATGTCGAAAGCTTTGAGATATTGCAACTCATTTTGAAATTAAAAAAATTGTTTAAACAGTTTCAGAAAGTTAAAAGTATTCTGGTCAGTAGAAAATTAAATTTGAATGCGTTTGGTAGAAGTTATTAGTTGTATTTTTTTTATTTTCGATTCCTCAGCTGTTAACTATCATGGTAAACTTGATAAGCTATCAGCAGTTTCCGCCCGTCGACTTAAGCCAGACGCAGTTCCGGTTGTAATACGTAATAAGTATGGGAAACCTGTGACGGAATATTCAGAACTAAAAAATAGAATTTAGTAGACTTACTAAATCAGGAATTATTAGACAAGGTGAAAAAAAAATCAACAAAGTACCTTTGCGATAGGATTACGTCATGCCGATTCTCCAAGACGTCCTTCATGACATGAGAGATGAAAACGTATTCCATAAAGCAGACCGCTCATCAGAATATTGACACGTTGAACTCGACGAAACATCTCGTGACTTGACTACTTTCCAAACATGTTTTAGGCAATATTGTTAGCGTTGTCTACCATTTGACTTGAACTCTTCGGACGAAATATATCAAAAGAAGTTAATCAAAAAGTTCCAAGATATGAAGGGAGATGATCTGGTGACCTATGGACAAATCAGGAACATATCAGGCGATTTTACAAACTACTCCAAAAGTCCCGTGCAAACTTAACCCTGATAAACTGGAGATAGTCTTAGACGTCATTAATTTCGTGGGATACCGCATCACCAAGGATGGTGTATGGTTTGACTCAGACAGGGTAACTGCAATCATCAAAATGCCAGCACCAGAGACCATGGAAGCCCTTCGCAGATTTCTGCTGGGCATGAAGAATTATGTTGGTATATTTGTCCCAAACTATTCAACCACGATAAAAGCCCTTCAACATCTTACCAAGAAGGATGGATATGGGCAGGGTCTTAACAGGCAGCTTTTGACACAGTGAAAAAAATGATCACAAACGCGCCTGTTCTCACTTACTCTCAACAACACAACGAACTGGTCTACGAAAATGGTACTTGTGGTCACGGTTATGTTATGGTCAATGCAGGTTGAAACACCAGTGACATTCGCCATTTTCGGGCACTGAGCATCAATGTGCACAAATTGAAAAGGACATGCTAGCAGTTATATACAGAATAATTTCACCATTATACCTACGGGGGGAAGTGTCCTCACAGATTACAAACCCCTAGTCGCAATTAGTCAGAAGCACCAAAACGACTGTAGAACTTCCCTTGAGTGCAAAAAGTAGAGGCGTACCCAGGTATCCTACTAGTGGATATGATAGTTAAAGAAGCCAGAAATGGGAGAACAGTTGACTAAACAATCTAACTATGCAGCCTAAAAAAGACTACCGGCTAGTTTAAATCTGCGCAACATTGTTGGAGACTCCATCATTATTGATAATGTTGCCCGATAACGAAAAAAAAACGCAACCTGACTCTCTTAAATTGACAGTCCACACTCCCACGGCTGTACACAACATAAGAGGATTGGGGCTTTTTAGATTCAGCCGTGTTCACGTAACGATGGGCCTGGGCTAAGATGATTGGTTTGAAGATTTTATACACACGATACACACGCGCGCACACACACACACACACACACATATATATATATATATATATATATATATAGCCCTCCCAATATAGAAACATCCTTGTTTACAATACCAAAATAATACACCACGATACCAATATCAAAAAATTAAAAATACTCGAAGCCGTCTACATAAAAACTAAACTCACACAATTAATAATGTCAATTATGAAACTAGTCGCAACATTTTAAAGTGTCTAGCATAATTATTAACATTACCAAATTCTTAGCCATTAGGTAGTTATGCGTTTGAATTGTATGCACTTTCTTTAACGTCATCAATTTCTTAACGGTTTAAACAGTCAAACTTTTAAATCTCTCATATGTGTAGAACGCCATCACGCTCTCATGTACATTTCAACTTTACGACGCTTTTTCAAGTTATAAACTACTCGCCGTTATAATTAAAAAATGAGCACAACAGTAAAGTCATAATTTGTAAAGACACTAAACTAATACCGCCTGAAGATGATTTGACGATTCAAATCGAAAGTACTTGCAAAAAAGAATGGAACAAGAAACCCATGGATCATATTTACATCAATTTGACCGAAACATTAGATGGACAATTCGGAAAATTGAAAAAATAAAAAAGAGTCGCATCAAACAAAACCACTCCGTGTTATTTAATAATGTTTGCCTATATATATATATATATATATATATATATATATATATATATATATATATATATATATATATACACCATTTGAGTTGATTCGAGAGTTTGCATTTCTTTTCTTTTAGTGAGACTCATTAATCGAAAGAGCGCGTTTCCTCTTGTTCTTGCATGATGTCACAGTCACACGTGTTCTTGTTAAAGTCTCAATGCTTCTTTAGAACCTGTGTTGACTGATACTTTGTGGACAAATGATAGTTATTCCCATCTCCATGCTTATCACTTCAGCCAAGAAGCCTCTTGCGCAGAACTATGCCAAATCCCAGATTATAGCAGCAAGATCATGTTAACAAATAGCTTGTTGTTTATAATCAAATTGTTCTTCTCTCTCGCCATTATCGTGGGGAGGGAAGAACAATTTGATTATAGTCGGCAGACACAAACAGTTCTTTGAGATCGACAAACGAGACACGCCTACATCAGACGCAACAATCGAATGTGTGAGGGAAAACTTTGCACGCTATGTGATACCAGAGACAGTTCTTCATAAAAGTCTGCTAGGAAATGGCTATTTAAACACGAGTTTATATCGCCTGGAAAATCCAAGCGAATGACGCCTCCGAACTTTCAAACGCATCCTGCGGAAATACACAGCCTCTGGGAAAGATACATTCTTAGACCTGCAAATTTCCGTAACGAAGACTTTGCGGAAGAAGAACAAGATGACAGTTCCAGTTGCAGAATCTAGACAAACGCCTCACTGCCCACACTCGGTTTGGGAAGTACTTTCCAAAGTCCAACCATTCTTGACCGTGGTAGGAGGGGAACGTGGTCGTGTCAGAGCTATACCGTCTGGAAGTCCAGTTCCTGTCAGGGACACCCATAGCGGACAGGTTTGGCATCAAGCGGTATTAGAGTTGCAACCCAGCTAATATGGCTCTGGTGAAAATCCAGGAGGAGTCGGTATCGGGATCCGTCGTCCTCTGGTCGTCTCTGCCTCTGTATGTTTCACGCACATAATCACAAATCGATAGAGTTAAAGTGACAACGTCGCTTCTGCGCCATTCCTTTGTGTATTCTGGGCCAAACCTTCACTGACTTTGCGTGCAACAGCTGAGCCTTGCTATTTTGGGTGTCGGGATAAACATCTGAAAATCCTGCAGATAAACGAATAGCTGTGACTAACAAGGAGAACTTCATGCAGACCAGACAATCGTGAGGCACAATCTTAGTGAGCTCTATGCAGAAGTCCGACGCACCTAACAAAAGAACAAACGAACAGCAGCAGGGGCGACAGACAGTACAATTACTGTATTAATGATTAGTTTTCAACCGCGAATAGCTATGAACAAAGAGGTTAGGGCCTAAGAATTAATATCGATAGATTGCGTTTCCGATCTCTGTTATCGGAATAAGCCTTCTTATTTATTCATTCATTAGTTTCTTTTGACTTCCACAAATCTTAAAACTTTTACCGAAATCTTGTATGGATTGAATAAAGCCAATTTCACAAAATGACGAACCGCACAGATTTTCTACTTGTATTCATACTGTTACCCCCACTAAACGGACACGCTCACAGATAAATATATGTGTAAAGGAGGGTAAAACTAAGGGGTAATTACAGTAGTTACCATTATTCCCAGGTCCACTCTTACCCGGAGTGGTAGTAACTGTCAAGGTCCTATATATCAGTTAAATAGAATTTGACACTAAACTGCCTCAGACACCCTTGGGCAAGGTGTTCGTCTCTAATAACCCTAACCCCAACCCTGAAATCCATCTTTCCCGGCACTTTCTATCCTTTTTTCCGCCCCTCTATTTCCCTCTAACCCCCCCCCCCCCAAAAAAAAGAATTGTCGTGTAAAACCTGATTCAAATGGCATTGCAAGCCGGGTACCAGTACAAATTTACAAATACATGACAGACAGTTCCAGGGTCGTTCGTTTTGATCTGCATCGACCAGACAATGGCCGACGATGACAGATCGAATTGAAAAATTCAGAAGAGTATGCGTGTATGTATGCATCTATGTATGTATGTATGTATGTATGTATGTATGTATGTATGTATGTATGTAGACTCGTTGTCTACGTGTGTATATGTGTACAATTGCGTGCGTGTGTGTCGACTTTAATCAATTTTCCACATGTATCGAACAGTAAACACACGTACACATTCACGCGCGCACCTTCAGTTCAAAGTGCTTCTAAAACTGATATTTATAAACGTGTGTGTGTGTGTGTGTGCGTGTGCGTGTGCGTGTGTGTGTGTGTGTGTGTGTGTGTGTGTGTGTGTGTGTGTGTGTGTGTGTGTGTGTGTGTGTGTGTGTGTGTGTGTGTGTGTGTGTGTGTGTGTGCTCTGTCGGATTATTAACCGCTATTTTCATTGGCAGGATTTCAGATGCAATAGACGGACAGATTCTCCCCCCCCCCCCAAGCCAATTGTGTGCTGATCTATTAAAGTGATTCAACTATCTAACTCATCGTTATCCCTATGCGTGTATTATTCACATGGACTCACCTCACCTCTTTCTCCCCCTTCCTATCTATGTTTAAGATGTCGTCTTCAAACCACAGGCTCAACAGGCATCAAGCTGAATTTTTGCAATCAAGGGCTAAAAATCAAACATATGTTAAATAAAATGCAAAAGGTATGCACATATATACGCAGCAAATATTACAACGTAACAAATACTAAAACATTATTTGAAAATAATTTCCCCCCCCCCCAAATAATAGTGTTGATGAAAGAAACTAATTTTTACAAACATATTTAATTATTTAAAAGATCCAGTATTAACAAAATAACATCTGACAAGAAACAAATACTAATTAGCCTGCATATAAATTGTGATTATCTCGTTACCAAACAAACAATTTGAAAAATTTCTCTTCAAAAGAATGGCCCAAATAATATCTTTAAAAAAACTAAAAGATGCTTAAAATCTAAAAATAAAACAAAACCAATCGCACATTATTAAATTGCCAAATTCAACACTCTAAAACACCTTCACAAAAAAAAGAAACATTGTAAAAACTGTCTGATTCGGGGGGAAAAACTGTTTGACCTGGGATGACCTTATAATAGTTGAAAAGTCGCTAAACACTAAGAAACAAACAGACGATCTATGTTTATATCTTTAAACATCCTTTTCAATCCATGGACTCAATAGGCACCAAGTTTGACTTAGTTAAAACACGTGAAAATATGACGCGCGACAAATTACCATTCCCATGTTTATGCAACATCAAACGGTGATCCTTGATTATACATTGTTTTAATATTTAGCACGTGTTAACACAAATTTTATTCTCTCTCTCTCTCTCTCTCTCTCTCTCTCTCTCTCTCTCTCTCTCTCTCTCTCTCTCTCTCTTTCTCTCTCTCTCTTTATTCATTTTTATAAAAAATTCGTATAACTTTACGGACGATTTCGTCTACCAAATATAGATATAGATATCTTGTATTTTATGTATCCTATATCAATGTGAGTGTTGTTTTTATGATGTTTCTGGACACGATCTCGGAACTTCTGAAGAGTCGCACGTATGAAAAATCCAATATATGTATCTTTCTCTCTCTCTCTCTCTCTCTCTCTATATATATATATATTTTGTTGGTCATGCGTAAACGAAACGGTTTGTAAAGTTATACAGATTTTTTTGAAAATCGAATCGAGAAATGGACATCTGAATTTAGCATCCTATTTTTTATTTATTTATATATGAACTGTTATTAAACATTAACATTCATCAAGCTTTTATCTGGGAAGTATTAATAATAAATATATCCATAAATATATATATATCCACAATCAGGCAACGCCACACAAACTATGAAAGCCACAGACTTGAGTTTCGCTCTCATGTTGACTCATCAATGGGACACATCTGAACTCAGGATTCGAAACCCGAATCACTTTCATGCGAGGCGAGTACTCTGCCACTTGAGCCACCACCAGCCAAAATTGAAAAGATCTAAATAAAAAATTAAATATTCTAATATATATATATATATATATATATATATATATATATATATATATATATAGGGGGGGGGGCAGAAATTGGAGCACAGTCGAGCACTTACCATGAAAATAATGACAGAATAGAGAAAGACTAGCAACGTCTCGTCGGTGGGAAGAGATTGTGCCCTAAAAATAAATGAGTCTTCTAAGGTTACCCATTATCGTAAATAACAGCTCCATGTGTCTCTTGCATTAAATCAGCCGGTAAGTTGTCGGAGATGGCAAGAGCGTTGGACTTTAACGGTCGGTGATGACTAAAGGTTCAGGGATTGAATCTCGAGATTGATGCGTTAGCTGTGTCTAGCTACACCGAGAGATCTTCAAGCGACGTGACACGTGTATGTGGATAATATATTGCGTCATCTACTGAGCTTGAGTTAAATTGTTTTAACACGGAAAAGTTGTCAAAGCCATTTGATATAAAAATAAAATGACAAAGTTCAAAATTAGCCTCTCCCTCATTCTCTCTCTTTCCCTCTCCCTCTCTTTCTCTCTCTCTTTCTCTCCCTTTTTCTATTACTACGGGTTAAATAGTATTAACCAATGTGGTTATATTTCCCTTTGTTTTGTAGCGAAAAGTGACTCTACAAGGGGTGGCCAACAACGGCAACTGGCAGAAGGAAATGGAAAGTAGACACCTTGCCTCTGTAATTGTGGATAGAGGGGGTGTTGCAACAGATTGCCGGTGTTGCGACCTTGGTTTTGTAAACGAAGCCAAGGTCTGGTAATAATTATAGCAATAGGAGCCACACTATTACCTACTGACGGTCCTAAAAGGAAGCACTAAACAGCCACAAACAGCCTTTTTTTTATTTGGCCAAAAGGGTGTCATGTGACCACTATGCAAATTTAAGTTGATAAATAAACACTCCAAACAAGGTAACTGTTTCTCCATCACTCCGCCAGAAGCCACCGGAAGGTAAGGACAACTTTTTCTGACAGTTTATAATATTATAGTCGTTTCATTCTTTCGTTTCTTCACTACAGTCGATTATTGATAAACAGAGAGAGAGAGAGAACGCCAGAGAGAGTGGGGAAAGAGAGAGACACGTAAGCGAGAGTAATAGACGACACGTAGAATAAGAGCGGGGGTGCCAACCAAAATATAGTGCGAATGTGTGATAGCGATAGATAAAAAAGCAATTTTTCATTTTAAAAGTTATTATTTGCTTACTTTTTGATCGCAACGACAATTAAACGAATCCGTTAAACCTCGTAGATTCGACGTGATAAATTTTAACAGCACAAAAAAATAACGACCAGACATTTTTAAGATGCGTCCAGTCATAGTCTCTGTCAGACTGAGAACGGGTCATCGACTGGTATGTACCGGTGTTAAGTCTATGAGCAACTTGTAAAGAATCAATCCAACGCACATCATAGACACAAATTCAGAACTATTGTAACAATTGACACACTAACTTTCATAAAACTTGGCTATTTCATTTTATTTATATTAAGATTCAAAGAGAAAAACTAAAGTGTGGTCGACAGACTGTGAGTTTGCAAAGCCAGTTAGATATAAAAATAAAATGACAAAATTAAAATTCCCCGCCGCCCCCTCTCTCTCTCTCTCTCTCTCTCTCTCTCCCTTTCACTCTCTTTCTTTTTTTTTCTTCTTTTTTTAAACATAGTTCACCCCAAACAAGGAAGGCCGCTACTGTAGACGTAAGGGACTACTGAGAAAAAAGAAAAGGGAGAAGATTGGGGGGGGGCAACCTAAATTGGGATCTGCGCAGCGAGATGTCTGTTTACATTAGTTTTAAATTTCTGCATGTCAGTACTGTCGGGGAAACAGGGGGCAGAGAGGAAGTTCCAGGGGCCAGCAGCACGAGGAAAGAAGCTATTTGAGTAGAAGGCTCTCCAGCATCTGGGGACCTCCACAGTGAATGAATAAGATTTAGTTGATTGTCGAGTTAGTCTAGTGAATTTACGTCGAGGGGGCACCAGAGTAGCCAATTCATCGGAGCATAATCCATTGAAATATTTGTAAAACAAACATAAGGATGCTACATTGCGGCGATGGAACAGGGACTGGAGCTTGGTTGACAGTGCGGGACCTATTAGGTTGGCGACTCTTTTTTGGACCTTGTCAATGAGGGAGAGACTAGTGGATGATGCACCAGCCCAGATGTGACAACAATACTCCATGCATGGCCGGATGGTGGCTTTGTAGAGATACAGGATAATGTCAGATGTGAGGAGTTTACTAGCACGGTAGAGGGAGCCAACCTTCTTTGCGGCAGCCTTGTAAATGTCTTCAATGTATTTGTTCCAATTCATGTTAGCTGTGAAGGTAAGGCCGCGGAGTTTGAATGATGAACTCTCAGGTAGAGTGTTATTTGCCATGACAATCGGTGGTTGGAGAGGTTTATTGTAGTTATTGAAGGAAAGGAGCTTTGTCTTTGCGGCATTAAAAGTTACCAACCATTTATGACCCCAATCCACTACAGCCTGGAGGTCATTTTCTATAGATTCAGCCATTGCCTCGGATATGATCGCGTCGGTTTTGCAAACATGACGAGAGTAAAGCGTGGTGTCGTCAGCAAATAAACCAATCTCAGACTCTATGTCATCAGGGAGATCGTTTTCTCTCTCTCTCTCTCTCTCTCTCTCTCTCTCTCTCTCTCTCTCTCTCTCTCTCTCTCTCTCTCTCTTCCTACCCCTCTCTAACTAACTAACTACCGGTTAAATTATATACATGATTGTGGTGATATTCCCCATCGAATGTCATCGAAATTATTCTGCCTCCTCTTAAAACATTCGTATTTTTTTTTGTTTCTGTAAAACTTATTCTGTTCCATTCTAAGTTACTAGAGTTTTAACGTTCACCGAGAATGAAAATTAGAAGACTTTTCAATGCAAATTAAAAGAAAAAAAAAAGATGTTTTATAATAACCGCCAGATCATCACGCGAACATCAACAAATCAAAAGACAGGAAAAGAAGAGAAAATTACACGATTCTGGTCATCTCTGTAGAAGAAATTTTATTCAAAAACATTTAAGATTAAAGTAAAAGATTTAAGAAAAAAAACATATTGCATTGAAAAGGCTTCTAATTTTCAATTATATTAATATTTCAAACTAGGTGAACGACATATTTTCTTCATTTATTAGTATGCCACACCCAAGATTTGAATTCATAACCGTTAAACTATCACACGGTTGAGCTTGCTTATTATTGATTTGAGTATGCGTACTGTCTGGGCGTGCGAGGGTAAGGGAGTTTGAAATGTTTATGCGTACTGGATGGTTTGCGTGTATTTTATGCATGTATATAATTGACAGTTATGCCCTTCCAATGTGTAAGGTGGCGGAGAGGGATTGATTTTTTTTTTTTTTTTTTTTTTTACTCCTCCCTAGGAGTTAGGCACAAGGCCAGTTTTATCTTACTCCCACAAGTAAGATGTGACCCAAGATCGGGTCGAGAAAGTGGGGTTTGAAAAGCCAGCGCTCGAGAGGTGAGCACTCTGGCCTTTTAAAAATTGCCTGGGCAGCCCCGTCGGCATTCCTCGGTAGGGGCGCCTCAGGCAGTAAGCAATAAACTTACTCCCCCCCAAAGAGGGGAGGCAAAGCCTGGGAGGGTGGACCTCCTAGAACTGCACAGGACAGGCGTGCAGTATCCATCGGAACAGATACTACACTTTGATTTTAGCCAAAAGGCCAAGAAGGGAGAGGGATTGATTTCTGCTGGTCGGTGATAATGACACGTTTAGAAGAGGCTTACCCCAGACACCCCGATGGTTACGACCTTGTAAAAAGTTCATTTTTACTGGCCAATTTTATTATGTGTTATTTCCTTTGGGAACAATTTTATATTTAGTTCATCTTGCTGCCCCGTAGAGATGTACTAAAATCGAAACGCTGGTTAACTCGCGTAGGCTGTTCTAATTTTTTATATAAGTGTATTTACAAATCTCTACTTAGTATTGAGCACTTTAAAAAAAAATATTGGTTTAAAGTTTATTTCATTAACTTAACTTAATTAATTTGTATATATATATATATATATATATATATATATATATATATATATATATAAGAGGTTTATGTAGTTTGCTTGAAGCATTGTTTAGACAGATATATATGTGTTGTGAAAAGGGAAAAAAACAACAACAAAAATAATAATAAATAAATATATATATGTGTATGTACACATTGTATTAAGGTTGAAACTAATTCATTTGTTCCACCATTATATGTCTTATTTGCTCCAACTTGTGTCTATCCGTCACACTTCTGCATTGTATTGCCTTTTAAATATCACATTTATATATATATATATATATATATATAATAATAATAATAATAATAATAATAATAATAATAATAATAATAATAATAATAATAATCCAGGTAAAACATTCACAGGGTAGTAATCCAAAGAATTTCAACCGGGTTTATAAAAAGTGCTCAATATCAAATAGAGCTTTTATATATGATTATTTTTATTTACACAGACATGTACAAAATCTGCGACACTGGCATGTCGATGTTATCGATCAACAGTTACTATGAACTGAGATCTCATCAGGCAAAGTTAGAATATATAATCTAAGGTTAAGATCGGATTCTAACTCTGCCTGATCAGATCTCAGTTTATAATAACTGTTGATCGATAACATCGACATGCCAGTGTCGCAGATTTTGTACATGTATGTGTAAATAAAAATAATCATATATATATATATATATATATATATATATATATATATATATATATATCGATGTCTGTTAGTAATAATAATTAATATTTACTTAATTTCTTTTATTATAGTCTCCTTTACAAGGATTGGTGCACTCTGAGAGAATTTAATAATGAACAGTAATAATACGGCTTTCCAACTCCTTTTTTGTTGTTGTCGTCGAATCCTGCCCCCGTTTTCACTGTATCGCCCATTGATTTGGCGTTAATAGAGTTAAATATCTTCTAACTTTTATGCTAGTTGACGGCGACCGAAGGGGGAAGATACCCGACAATGAGTTAGTGGCGATTTGGGAACCGGGTTCGAGCACTCCGACCGACGTGAATTAACATCCCTACACTGATGAATGCGTTAGCATTAAACATCGATGTCTGTTGGTAATAATAATTAATATTTACTTAAAAAATATTATATATATATGCAAACATTGTTAAAAAATAACAAAATTCGTCTGTTTAATTATACCTACTTCAATTTTTCTAATGGTCTTTTTTGTATTACAATCAATAAATTAATAAATGTTCCATAAGTATTACGAACGTTTTCGATTCTTCGTCGAATCATCTTCAGGTGTCAAAAGTAAATGAACAAAAAAGCTGGAGAAAGAAGAGATTTTTTTAAAGACAGCGGAGAAACGCGCACGTAAAAGAACGTTTACGCATTGTTCCGGAAATAGGTTGACAATTTAAATTCGACGACGCCGGAGTGACATCATAGAATATAATCGCATTACGTCAATCGAAAACGTTCGTGATACCTATAGAACATTTAATCATTTTATTTATTTTAATACAAAAAAGACCATTAGAAAACTTGAAAAAATAAAAAAAGGTATACTTAAACAGATGAATTCTGTTATTCTTATTAATGTTTGCATAAATTAAAATATGCTGTCTAAATACACATATATATATATATATATATATATATATATATATATATATATATATATATATATATATATATATATATATATATATATATATATATAGCAATTATGGATCTCGTATATTGAGCTTAAATCATTTCACTATAGGTTCAATTCTCTAAAATAGATCCCGAAATTTATTAAACTGTACAAGTGAGATAGCAAACAGCTGCTTACACAGAAATAAATTTACCCTAGGCTAACGATAAATAAATAAATAAATAGATAAGTAAAAAAACAAAACTAAACAAAAACTTAACAATTTAAAAATTAAAACCTAAATATGAAATTCAAGGAACCACGTGTAAAAATAAATTCACCCATTATATTGACACAACAAAGGAAACAGGATATAGGCAAATCTATAGAAAACAGAACAATAGAACAGGATATAGGAAGTAACACCAACAAGACCTTTGTTCGCGGGAAGCCCAACGATTGGCTGAGAGAACAACAAAGAATCTTATTGGTTAACTAGCTAGGCGTGTATATAAAAACACCTGCAAAAATAACTCCATGCACTTTAGCCTGAAGATTCCCCCCGAGGATGAAACCCGGGAGCCTCTGTGTAGCTTAATTGCCATAAATATATTTTCATAGCTTACTATATATACATATATATATATATATATATATATATATATATATATATATATATATATATATATATATAAGGATAAAATGCACGATATATGATAAATCAAATGTCGTGAAAGACAGGATGTGTGAAAAAGACAAACAGAAAAAAACAAATTAAATACAGGAATTTATAATCAAGAAACGTGAGATTTTGAAGGTTTCGTTCGAATCAACGAATTTCTTAATCTCTCGTTTCTTGGTGATGTATTCCTGCATTTAATTTGTTGTTGTTTTTTTTTCGTTTGTCAAAGACGTTCGTTGATCTGAACGAAACATGCAAAATCTCTTGTTTCTTGATGATTTATTCCTGTATTAATTTTTTCCGTTTGTCTTTTTCACACACACACACACACACACACACACACACACACACACACACAGAAATATATATGTATATATATATATATATATATATATATATATATATATATATATATATATATGCACGAGTGTGTGTGTATTTCTATTTATATTGAATTTTTTTATGTTCAAATACAAATTTTATAACATAAAGTAATTGTAATAACTCAATAAGACCAGAGCTATATTGCATACAATATTTTTTATTTAATTTTATATCATATCCATGTTTTGAATAACAGATTCTAATATTTCACAGAATGTATTTTCATATTTAGCATACAATTGTTTCGTCATACACCAAGATATATTTAAATGCTCCTATACAATTATTTCTTGGTGTGGCTATCTTCAGTGCTAATTCAACAAATAAAAAAACAATGAAAAACAAGACAAATAAAGTCTATAACTCAATAAAAAAAACAATGAAAAACAAGGCAAATAAAGTCTATAAATCACAGTCAATATTCATTAATATGATGGTCACACCAAGAAATAAATGCATAGGAGCATTTGAATATATCTTGGTGTATGCCGAAACAATTGTATGCTAAATAAGAAAATCAATTCTGTGAAATATGGGAATCTGTCTTTCGAAACATTGGATATGATATAAAATCGAACAAAATATATATATATATATATATATATATATATATATATATATATATATATATATATATATATATATATATATATATATATATATATATATATTAGTACTTCATGTATCCACATAAAATATTATAAGGAGATATAATTTTTTATGTGTCAGTTTTCAGTATTTACTTCAACAGTGCTCGATACGTAAGTAGAGCTAGGTAGTAAGCAATGAAAATATATATGGCAATCAAGCTACACAGAGGCTCCCGTGTTTCATCCCCGGGGGGAATCATTTAGCCTGACGATTCCACCCGGGGATGAAACACGGGAGCCTCTGTGTAGCTTGATTGCCATATATATTTTCATTGCTTACTATATATATATATATATATATCCCACGGGTCTAAGTCTCTCAATTGTGACACGCCTCCGCAATATACAAGATATGAATTAAGAAAGTGGTATTCTTTCCCGAGATTCCTTTGAATTTGAAAAACAACTGATAAGCCTGCCGTGAAAAATAAGATCGACACAAAATATTATATAAAATTTAGGCATTATTGTAGATGAACGCCCTCTGCTAAATCCCCCCCACCACCACCCATCACCACCAAAGAAAAAATGGGAGAATTTATTTTTAATCGATTAGGTATGAACACCCTGAAAACTTGGCGGAAAGAAGAAAAATCAACAAGAAAAAAATATTTACAAATTTACAGTTTCGCATATAAATTTAGCGTAAAATATTTTCCCATTTTTGGTCTATTCTAGTGTTTTAGGATAGTTAACCAATTTTTATTTTAGTTTTTGCTATGGGAGATAAATAATGTGCGAGTTATTTTTTTTTAGGTTTACTTTTTAGGCGATTACGGCGACCTTGCCACTCGGACTTAGGGTTATTGATAAAATCATTTTGGTTAACTACTAACGATAGACACTGTACACGGTTCAATTTCTATTTAGAGTACATTAAATTATGTCACGGGATTAAATATTTTTACGAAATTATGATGACATTGTGAATTTATTATGCTGGTATGAACAATATCGAGGTACATCTCCA
The DNA here is from genome assembly GCA_963556195.1 of Sepiola atlantica. Classification (NCBI taxonomy): domain Eukaryota; kingdom Metazoa; phylum Mollusca; class Cephalopoda; order Sepiida; family Sepiolidae; genus Sepiola; species Sepiola atlantica. Next base: position 101,556,254 of record OY744528.1, on the reverse strand, counting down.
TCTTATTTACCGAAAATCACATGAAATAGACGAAATTAATTGTTGTATAGACGATAGACAAGAGTTTCTCAACCGAAATGTCTTGGGACCCTAAAGTTTCGTAAAAAAATCCCTAAAGATTCCACAAAAATAAGTGAGATAAGCTAATGTACGTTTGACTTTTTATTTGATTTCATATACTTAATGTTGCTAAACACCCATAATGTACTCTTGGTCCTTATAATAATCTAATATAGCCATCATCTTATCTAACTGATTATGTTATTAAAAATATAATAGTCATTGACAATATATTTAGTGATGTAAGTACGACGTCATTGTGAATATTTGACAAAGGAGTGTTAATTTTTCCTAAAACCAGTTATTTAAATGAATAAATGCGATTAAAAAAAATTTTTTTTTATTACTCTTATATTACCATCGAAACGGCTTATTGCTATTTAAATCAATAATACAACATTTTATTTACCTCCCCAGGAGGTTAGGCACAAGGCCAGTTTTATCTTACTCCCACAAGGTAAGATGTGACCCAAGGTCGGGTCGGGAAAGTGGGACTTGAAAAGCCAGCACCCGAAAAGGTGAGCATTCTGGCCATTAAAAATTGCCTGGACAGCCGTGTCGGCATTCCCCGGTAGGGGCGCCTCAGGCAGTAAGCAATAAACTTACTCCTTCCCAAAGAGGGGAGGCAAAGCCTGGGAGGGTGAACCTCCTAGAACTGCACAGGACAAACCCATAGACCGGCGGAAATCAAGCCCCGAATCCTCACCTTCCGACATTATGTCACATCTTCCCGCGGAGGGAGAGATGGGGGCGGGGGTAAATACTAACTCTTAATTAGTCGTTCTTGTTGCCGCCATATGTGCCCAACAGCTGGTTCTGATTCTCTTATTAGCGAACGAACAAACATGCACAAGCGTCGGCACTGGCCATAGAAGCGGCCATGTGTTCGTTGTTTAGCTAAAGCCATGTGAACGAAGCACACCTAAGCATACAGAAAAAGACATGTTAAACAAAACACGAGATACACTCAAAACGAATCGGTGTCATAATTCGGACTGTCATCCTCGTGATCGACGGTGTACCATATAGTAGTGAACACACACACACACATAGACAGACACGAACACGCACACGCACGTACACTAAACCACAATATAAATAACAACGTTCCAGAAGTCATCTGACTTAAGTAAGTTTGTTAGAATTTTGTAATGAATGATCAACAAATAAAATTGGACAAAGAATATCTATTTTATTTTTAGTTATATATATATATATATATATATATATATATATATATATATATATATAAAGTGGTGTACTAAAAACGAACTTTTAAGAAAAGTGAAACCTATTGTGAAGAGTATATAGCTCAATATCCAGGATAGAGCAGGTAGAATGAAGAAGAATGGAAAGGAATTAGAGAAGCAAAAGTCAAATCATAATTCAATTCAAATTTCTCTGATGATAAGATTTTGATCTTTGAAAAGCCTGGCTTAAGGAAAATTTAACTTGAATAAATTGCCTTTTTTGCGGAATATACCTTGCTCTGAGCAATTGAATTAAATTATGATTTGACTTTTGCTTCTCTAATTCCTTTCCATTCTTCTTCATTATATATATATATATATATATATATATATATATATATATATATATATATAGGGAGGACTCGAATGCCTATTGGGGAGGACTTGAATGCCTACTAGACACCATCCTCGGGTGTCTTCGGTCTCTTTGTACAGGGGTTTGTCAGAGACTCTTACACGAGGATACTTTTTACTTGACGTAAACCCTGACCAAATATTAAAAAAATGGTGTGCTATCTCCTCAAACCATCGAGCACGTCTCACAAATTGCGGACGGGGGCACCCCCTCTACTCATAGAGGGCAGCTTCGAATAAAGAATTAGAAGCCGTTGACAATCAGGAAATGAATAATAAAGAATATGAATAAAAATAAAAATACTGGCAGGCCGGCCGGCACCCAGGATAAAAAGGCTCCATCAACCCGTTCATACACCAGGCGGGAAGATGTAAGCAATGGTGTAAACCATCCTGCCTCTGGAAATGGTACTCCAGCCAATACAGAGGCCAACCAAGGTCAGCCATCAGGCATTGAGACAAAAGGTTCTGGCCCCCTATCTTCATCAAATACAGCAACAAAACAAAGAAACATAAGAGGCTTAAAAGTCCAACACTGGACTGTTGCACAAAATGGGGTGCTATTGTTTTGCTACCACTACTCGAAATTTGAAAAGTGGAGAAAACATCCAATGAAATTCTAGCTGATAAGATTCAAGAATCTACCCTCCCCGAAGAAATATATATATATATATATATATATATATATATATATATATATATATATATATATATATATAAAATGGTCTACACAAATCAATTCATGTTTCTATGCTACTGTGCACCCGACGGGATCACAACTTGATACTCAAACCAGAGTATGAACTTATGGCCCAGTCAAATTCAGGGTAGCACCGAAATATGAATTGATATATATATATATATATATATATATATATATATATATATATATATATATATATATATATATATATATATATATATAGGGTGATTGCAATTATACTTATAAGTTATTACTGAAATATAATTCTTACAAGAAATAAATGCGGGAGCAAGAGTTATAGAATTATACGTAATTTTTTTCCTTTAGTCCTCACATTACACGAGCGATGTTTGCGACAATGGAGGAATAATGCTGTTTTCTTGGTCGGCTGCTGTTTTCAATACTCTCATAGTATTCATCGCCATTTATCTGTCAATCTATCCATCTTGTTGACGCTAATCTCCGAATGGATAAGTGTAGACTCATTAGTAAAAAAACGAAAAAAGTAAAAATAAGTTCAATTCATACTCTGGTTTGAGTATCAAGTATATATATATATATATATATATATATATATATATATATATATATATATATGTTATTGTTTATTATCTATGTACGTATACGTTTCATCCTTTTTCAATCGGGACTCTTCAGCATAGAGATATGACTATTCACTACCGGTCACACGATTCGAAACCCTGGATTGCAAGTATTTTTCAACCCAAATCCAACGTCGCTAACCGATCGGCCAATTCTGAATAGCTTATAAACAGTGATAATTTTAACACATTTAAAGCGTACAGGCATTCTATAAGGGAAGGAATGATGCATATAAAGCAAGTGACGTCATGCTGTGTTAGTACTACCATTTACAGTGCTCTACTTTTTTACGAGGAGCTTCAAATATAAATATTTGTTATTGTTTATTATCTATGTACGTATACGTTTCGCCCTTTTTCAATCGGGACTCTTCAGCATAGAGATATGACTATTCACTACTGGTCACACGATTCGTAACCCTGGATTACAAGTATTTATATATATATATATATATATATATATATATATGTGTGTGTTTAGTGGGTTGTATGTTTGCAATACATGCGAATAGCAGACTTGCTGCAAGTTAGAAATATTTGTCTAAAAAAGGAGAAATCGACTAAGATATTGGAAATATCTCTGATTTGAGATGTTACTACAGATACGAGGTGCCCTGCTGTGGTTATGACTCACTCAGAGAATTTCAAAGTTAATGATTGTAGATTTTTATGTTCATAGATTTGCAGCAGATTGACCTTTGCAAGTGGATGCTGACTAGCCATTGTCTAAACTGGTCTTTCTGTGGTGCTCCCGCTGATATCTACATATATTCTAGCAGATGGGCAAGGGAAGGTCAGTCAGAGTTCGTCTTCTGGGTATCTCAGAGGCAATTTGGTTTTCTGTGGTCTGGCAGTCAGTTGAGGTTAGTGTGCCTCTCCATGCAAGATAGGTCCTTGAGCTCTTAGCTAATGGATTATGTTCCTTGGTCTTGTGTTTTCATTTGGTCGGATTAAGATTTTTAATTCACAAGCCAATACAAAAAAAACGACATCATTGTCACCTCGAAAAGAATAAAACTTTGTTATTTGTTTTAGACAAGAATTGCGATTTTATTTGAGGGAGAATGCTTTTGTTGTAGCACTGACTGAGACCATCTAATTGACACTGCGACCGTTGTCGGAATAGAGCAACCACTTTGAACAGGCACAATGAGCGGACGACCAAGGCCTGTGCAGTAAACGCACACAGACGCACCTTCACAGAACTATGTCCATTGGATGATCTTGTGTTCATTCATAGACTAATATACCTTATCTTAACTTTTATACTAATTGCTACCTTTCCCTAACCTTGGTGTTATCATAATTGCACGGCTAGTATATTTTTATCATAATAAGTAGTAGTGGTATTATTAATATCCAACACCCCCACACCTCCTTTTTCAGATTCTGCCTTAGACCCCTTTTTTCGGATGTACCCTTATGATATCCATTATGACTGCATTCCCCACTATTGGCCCTTACCATATGTGCCAATTTAAACTCCCTTCTTTCTTCATTTCATCACAAATATATACAATGTATATTTACCTCATGTCTTAATACCTCAGTGTAAAATATCATAAAGTCTAAATAAATGTATTATTATATATCATCTATATCGCTAAATCTGTCTTTACATTTCAACTCTATTTTCATCTGGGCGGTTTAAATATACGAGTCAGATTCAAATTCAAATTTCATATAATGACGTGATGGCTCTAAATAGAAATAGGATCGCGCCAAAACCGACAGAGTAGCTATAGGGATGAAGGAATGCGTGCCAGTAGACACTAGGTTAGGTACTGGCCGACTCCCACTCCTACCTACTTAAACTTACTCCTCCCTATGTCAATGCTAAATAGTTTCCCGCCACCCACCCTTAATATTTCCAATACGGTGTACGCGTCCTTATTTCTCAGTATACAAGTGATCAGCTACGAATCTGAAAAGCCCAGCTTCGGTGAAATAAATTATAGTGTGGAGGCTTAAATGTTGGTTTGAGTTTTTTTTTTCTTTTTTAACTTTGATATATATTTAGATATCCAGGGGAAGGGCAAATATTAATTTAAAGAAAAGTTCATAACGGTTCTATTTTTTCATCAACTTTTCCAGGTATCTAACATTCTTTTCTCATTTCTTGAGCTAAAAAAATAATAAAACAATCATCAAAAAATTCAATAGGTTTTGATTCGGAATCAGAGTTTGTATTGAGCATGTGTAACTAGAACAGGTAATTTGTCACTTTGACCTACAGGTCAAATTGCTGACGAGATATCAGGGTATCGACGTGTAATTCGTGCCATCGCAGTTATTCGGTGAATGTTTGTATGGGAGAAGTAGCAATCTTTATTGTGGTCTTTTGGTCCTCGCCAAACCATTGGTACGGAAAATAGCAAACCAACTCTTTGTTTCCCATTTCTCCATTGGCTTAGGTGATTAATACATGACCGACACGCTATATGAGTAGCTCGTTTCTTGCCCTGGTCTCCTACTGGGCATTTGAATTGGCATTTATAGTTTAGTTGAACTGCTGTTGTGGTTGGTCTCTTTATGCTTTCTGTGGTGAGGAGTTCAGAGATATAGTGAAAGCGATCTGTGTAATTTACTCGTTTCCGGCTTTCCATCAAAGTTGTTGTGAATTATCCAAGAATATCTGAGGATAGTTACAATTATGTGATCTAAAACAAACGCAGAAATTATAAATTAGTAAACTATAAAATATCATCACCATCACCATCACCATCATCACCATCACCATCATCATCACCATCACCACCACCATCATCATCAGAGTTTTTGCTCACTCCTGAAGGAGGAACCTCTCCCTGGTTTCCTTCCACCTAGTTTGTTGCTGTTTAGGCGTGGCCACGTAGGACACAGTCGACTGTCGAGGTCGTCTCTCCATCCGGTTTCTTCATCTTTTCCATTGCTTCGAGGTTCATTCAGTCGCTCTAAATGTCTACCTGTTGTCTGTAAATTGTCGAAAGGGGACCTGCCCATCTATGTTTAACCGTTCGTATCGTGGCGATAATGTTGTTTACTCCAGTTTGCTGATCAAAGTGTTTCTTGTAGATACACTTGGATGAATTAATAATATGAGCCAAAAAATGCTGATTCTTGAAAACTAGATCCGTACAGCTTAATCGTTGTCATATTCAGATTCTTCACATTTTATTACACGGGAATCAGATTAAATGATACCACGACTATAAAATGGTTATTTGTTTTATTTATCAGTGTTATTTACTCCCTAATGCCGAGCATAATGCGCTCTATTTTTTGCGTTGTGCCACTCTTAGCTTTTCTATTGCTGCACTATCGTGTTCACATGTTTCACTACCGATAAATCTCCAGGAGAAGATGGAATTACGGCAGGCATTCTCCAGCATGGGGGGGTGAACCTATCGAAAAGATTTCTAACCAGCTTATACAACAAATGCTTTAATGTAGGCAACAAGCCGAGCGTGCGTGGTCCTCCTCTGTATGTGAGTCGATTTTTGACACACACCCCCCCTTTGACCCCCTGGGGGCGCGAACCAGAATTTTTCTGAGGTCAAGGATGCTCATTTTATATCCAAAACAATTGCCTCTACATTTTGGCCAAGTTTCAGAAAAATTGAATGGATGGATCAAACGTTATGGGAGAAAATGGTAATTTTTGCCATTATGGGGGATTTTGACCCCCTAATGGCGCGAACCAGACGTTTTCCAAGGTCAGCGATACTTATTTTCTATTAGGAACAATTGCCTCCACATTTTGGCCAAGTTTCAGAGAAATTGAATGGATGGATGAAAAGTTATGGGAAAAAAAATGTCATTTTTTTGCCATTTCGGGGCCTTTTGACACCCTGGGGGGAGGGGGGCTAACCAGATTTTTTTTCAAAAATCAGAGAATGTTACTTTCTAACGTGACCAAAGTTACAACTTCATGCAAAATTTCAGAGAAATTCAATGGATAGTTACGGAGAAAAATCCGGACGGACGGACGACATGCCTCAAAACATAAGTCCCCCGATTTTATAAATCGGGGGACTAATTAGTATACAACTAAATATAGTAGATACAATTTGATGATGTAATATGAACAACATGGCTATAGGTCAAAGCATCACTGTGCTGGTGCTTGAAAACTACACCGATAACCGTTATCATATTTATATTCTATACATTTGATTACCTTAGAAACAGACTTAATTATGATAAAACCATTAAATGAATATTTGTTGTTGGCCAGTGATATTTTCACCGAAATATACGCGCATGCGTGTATTCGCTTTTGTTGATATAGACTGCGTCGTTTAGAGTGCTTCGGACTAAGGGTTTGGCGCCTCTTTTTTTGCGTATAAAAAAAATAGAGAAATATTGTCGAAAGAAATGAAAAGGAATGCGTCATGACTCGTGTATTTTTATTTATCTCTTTATTTTGGTGACATTTGATGGACGAAAAAAGCCCCACTTTTACACACGAAATTTTCCCCTAATAATGACGACGGTGATCTCTATTGCAGCTGGGGAGAAAGGAGAAGAAGAAGAAGAAGAAAAGAGAAAAAAAAAAGAAGAAAAATTACCCTTTAAAAAAGGGCGGTATGTTTGGGATCAGTCAAGCGTACTTTCAGCCTTGTGTACGTCTCATTCCCTCGATGTAAATCCGAACTGAAGGCTGTGTCTTTAATTGGGGTCTTTGGTGTAAAATGGCCGCCCTTTTCTCCATCGACAATCGAATCATGGCCCTTTTCAGTTGCTTGTATTGCTGCGGCTGGCAAATAAGAACCTAGACAACCGAAGACCCTGCAAACGTTTCGTGATTTTAAATTTAAAAAAAACCCAACTACAATAAAAAGAAGAATGGGTATTCTTAAGATGCGTCCATTTAATCTGCGCGTTTAGCGATGAAAATGCTGTTAGAAACTTAAGCCTGCCAGATCTACCGACAAAAACTCTTGAGAGAAATAGGAAGAAATATAAAAAGAAAGAAGTAGAGAGGAAATGAATGCGAACAAGAAGGTAGAAAGTGAAAGGCAAAAATAAAGAGAGAGCGTCGTTGGAACGAAAGAGAAAGAGCGGAGAGAGAGAAAAGGAAAAAAAGTGTTGTAGTAGTAGTAGTAGTAGTAGTAGTAGTGGAGGGGGTATTGAAATAGAAAAATAGAGAGAAAATAAAATGTCAGAAGATGTTGAAGTGAAGAAGTGAGAGTGGGGAGAGAATTTAGTAGAGAGAAACGGGATAGTGAACAATCATTAGAAACAGAGCGACAGGGAGGGAGAGGAGGATATGTATGAAGAAAGAGATAGGCAGATAAACAAAGAAGTTGAAAGTTTCGCATAGAAAGATTAGAGGGAAAATAGACATAGAGAGAGACAAAAAAAGAACATCAGATAGATAGATAGATAGATAGATAGATAGATAGATAGAGGGGAAGAAGTGAGGAGAAAGAGAGAGGGGGGGGGCAAATATATGGTCAGAAATCAAAAGAGACAGAAATAGAAATTTAAAAAAAAGGAGAGAGAAAAAAACAATACTACACCAATAAAAAAAAATACATTTCATGGCTGACGGAACGAGAGTAAGATTGGAGTAAATAAAGGGTTCCGTTCGAAATTCCGTACAGATTCCCGAGTTCGGTAGAAAGATTCCCGAGTTCGACAAGATGCACCTGAAGGAGGTCGACGGTTACATCGGCCGAAACGTTGTGAGAATAACATCCAAGATAAGAAGAGTAGTCCGAAGAATCCAAATAATACAAAACAATTAACCTATCTTCTTCTTTTAAACATGTTTTGTTTAGAAATATTGTAGTAAAAAACAAATTAAAAACTAAAAAAAAAGTAACAAATACTACGGCAAGAAAAAACCCCAACCCCTAACCCTTACCCTTAACCCTAACATTAACCCTAACCCTTACCTTTCTTCCTAAGTGTGTCCAGCGTCAGGCGGAATTTCCATGAACAGAGCTTCTTTAAAAAGGATTTCCGTCTCTGGAACACATTACCGCAGGACTGATTCCCTTTCAGATTACAACATGGTCTTCTTCAATTGCAATGTAAAAAAAAATACTTGTCATAAACTCTCCTCAGAAATAATCAAACTTAATTCATTCCATTAACCATTCTGAATCCTCTCGTAATATTCTTCATCTTTCAACTGACAACCGTTCTATCTCATGATTAACCTTTATCCGGTATTAAATGATCCATCGATGGTTGATATGCCGTAAAACAAACCAAACTAAACTCTTATCCTCGAGTGGCTTTTGGCCTTGATAAGTGGTGACTCATTAGTTAAAAGAAGGTATTTTCATTGGAATTTTCACGCAAACATGCACTAAGCGGTACCTTTAGTGGGTTGCACGTTTGCAATGAATGCGAATGACAGGTTGGCTGCGAGTGAGAAATATTTAACGTAGAGAAGAGAAAAAACCGAAGAAATTGGAAATATGTCTGGTCTGGAGTTTCGACCACCCAGAATCCCATTTGTCCACTTAAAAAAAAAGTAATGGTTCTACAAATACAAGTTTCCTTGCTTCCAAATGTAATGGCCGTCCAGATGCAGAGCTGCTGAACAGTGTTTTTTTATGTTCGTGGATAAGGCTGGCCATTATTATATTATCATGTGCTAATCATTAGGTAAATTATGGATGTCATATGTTAATCGCATTTGGTTAATATTGAGTTTATTTCAGTCTGTCAAAACAAATATGTTTTTTTTTTTTACATATTGTCTATATATATGTATATTGTCTTTGTGCGGGATTCACTCTGGCCAGGTTGAACCGGCTTCCTCCCTCGGCTGAATATAAGTTTTTCAAAAAGTTTCTAGAGGATATTGAATTCACAAGCGATGCCCATATAAGCTGTATGGATAAATAGAAAGGGTTCACTTCTTCATGGACGCCATATTTGAATTCGGAAATTATGAACCAGTTTTAATAAAAAAAAAAACATCCCAAAATATTTTAGGCCGCATAGCTTTTAACGGAATTTTTATTTTTATCATTTATAAAAAAAAATAGTTCGAATTTATTATTTTTTTAATAATTGTGTGTTACTTTGTAATATCATTATATTTGTTTACTAATTAATAATTAAACTATTTAAAAAATATTTACAATTTTTTTTTTAAATCCAATTATAAAAAAACAGTCTGATTTTATTATGTGTTGATAATTCAACAAATTGTTTAAAATAAATTATTATTTTGCTCCCCCCAAAAAAGCCGGCCTAAAATATATTTGGGGAGTTTGTTTTGTTTTGTTTTTTGTTGTTGTTGTTGTATTATTATTATTATTATTATTATTATTATTATTATTATTATTATTATTATTATTATCATCATCATCATCATCATCATCATCATCATCATCTTCATCATCATCATCATCATTAAAAACAACATCGGTTGGCAATTTCTGATTTAAGATACGGCGGCCATGATTAAGTGGATACTTTCTATTTTACCACTGTATGTATTTCCCGGTCAGGGTGGGTAGATGATGTTAACGATGTTAGCTTTTTACAAAGGGGTGTTGCCATCCTGCCACATACAACGCCTGGTGTAGCAACATTTGGAAGCGGGTGTGTAAAAAAGAAGTTTATAATTGTCATTTTTCCACATAAGTTTATAATTAAGCAAGAGAATGGAAAATTCCTTTAAGAGTTGAACTACAGCTACGTGTACAGGAAGTTACATCACATGGAGAAGTCCGCAGTGACACGTAGCGAGGAAGAGAGAAAGTATTTCTATTTGGCAAATGACCTGATTGGGGTCGGTCGCAGTTCTCGAAGCTCAGTCTTCGTTTACCAACCCCGTTCCTCCGGTCTTTGTAGATAAGCGTGGAGAGTTCCGTCACCATCCTGGTTGCCAATCGTTGAACACGCCCCTGAAGTACAATATATTTTTGTAGATAAGGATGTGTTGCTTGGATGGCATACTCGGGAATGATCCGTACCAAAGTTGTGTATATGGACGGAAAACGTCTGCTGTTAGTTTGAGAAAGGATCTCTAGATCTGGTGGAGAACCCGCCTGGCTTTGTTTTCCATCTTGATAGAATGGCGCGTTGGTGTGAAGGAGTTATCCACAACTGTATTGATTGGTATTAACATATTCTTCAATGCATATAGTTAATATCGCGAATTCTAATTTGTCTTAAACGAAGGGTATTTATCCAAAAAACTGATTCATTCATTTCGTAGGAATCAGATGATTCTATTGTTGGCATTGGTTTCTCCGATATCACCTAGTTAGAATTCTTTCTAGAAAGACACCGGGTACTTACAGGAGGGACCACGTACAGGTTGCCATCATCCTAAGTGAAAGTGTTTCTGTGGAACGAATTAGATTCGAACTTGAAACACTCAGGTTGTCAGTCCGTGTCGTTAACCACTTAGCCACCAAACTTAGCCGTCGTAATATAGTGAACTAAAGCCGGTGCACTAAGTCGGGATTTTCTGGTGTTGTCATTGATAGTGGTTCTTATTCCCACTATTACTCAGGACCGGAAGTGAGCCGTAACTTAACGCGTATGCGTTCATCTATAATCAGAGACTCAACTCTATAAGATTATTCATTCACTTGGAAATCATTGTTAACTTGTTCCTGCTATTATAACTTTATTCCCCTGTCAAGAACACGGCTACCCTCCTAAGGATTATTCATTCACTTGGAAATCATTAACTTTTTCCTTTTTTCAAACGTATTTCCTTTTTTATAGATGTCAAGCTCGAAAGAGAAGTAAAAAAAATACAACATGGCGTCTAAAGATTAAGGCATTGCATTATATTACGACGGACATTATTAAAGTTCGAATTTTAAGTTTTCAAAAATAAATTAGAATTTTATTTCGCGGTAAAAAAAAAACAATTTTAGACTAATTTATAAGTCTCATCCAAAATCTTCCTGCTAAAAAAACATGACTGTTTTATTTTATTACAATTTGTTACTATATTTTAAAAACACTTCGTTTTGAAAAAAAAAACGCACATTTTAATTTATTTCCATAAATGTTCTATTAATTAATTATTTTGAATTATTGATTTTGTGTTACTTTAACGAATTCGTAATCAAAAACATCATTTATTATTTTGGAGAAATGAGAGCAAATTGTTCCAAAATTAAACAAAAAAATAACACATTTTAATTTATTTCAATAAATGTTCTATTAATTAATTATGTTGAATTATTGATATTATGTGCAAAAACTAGAAAACCGTGTCGTATTATTACTGCAATGTCATTATTTAATTCAAGAATTTAATTTTTCTTCGAGTTATATTGATTTTATTAATACGGAATTTAGATACTTTTTTTCGTAATATATGAGAACTATATTTTAAAAGATTTTTTTTATTGTTAACATCTACGATGCTTTATTTTCATTAAAAAAAATACATTCATGCGTTTTCTTAGGACCCTGTGATATAACTTTAGTAAAGGTGCATTTTGTTTACACGAAATAATACATTTGTACTGGGATTTCTAATAAAGTGATTGGTTAATCATATTCCGTGATCGTTAATTAATAAATACTTAAAATTTAATTAAAGTTGGTTGATTTCCTGAATTTTGATGAATATTTAAGTTAAGGGGAGGGGGTAAAAAAATAGTCTGACTGTTCGACAGCATGACGTCATTTTCCAGTTAACAGGCCTTAGTTTACTAAATTACGTAGGCCACGGCAGTGTACAGTACAATAGAAGAAAGTACTATGCAACATCATAAGTCTATTCCTTTGGTGCCAGACTAGGTTGTCTGCATAACAAATATGGTGCTTATTAATAGTGGGTAAGAACTACATGTACACGGGTTCAATTTCTGTTGGCGATATGACAGATTGGTTGATATGACAGATTGGTTGATATGACAGATTGGTTGATATGACAGTGAAGCTGTTAATCAACACAGAGATGTCAGCAGTATAGAAAGTACAAAAATATTTTTTTTTAACTTACAATAACTCTTCTTTTTATGCGTTAATCCTGAGCTGCGGTGGGGTCCGAAAAAGTTACAATAACTGTTTTTTTTCTATCCGTAATTTCAATAAAGCATTCACCATGCGAGAGAAAAAAAGTATTGCCTATCATCAGGGACTAAATCTGCTGGTAGAATGTGTAAAAAAAATAGATTACTGGCATGTTAAGCTACTGCCTTTCCTTCTCGACTCGTTTTTCCCCACTCTTTCATTATATTTCCTTTTCTTTATTTTCCTAAAAGATATGTGACCATAAAAGTAGAAGAGGGAATTACATAGAACTATTGTCTACAACTACGTCCGCAAAACCAGGTCACATGGGCAATTGACAATTAGAAAGATATCTAGTGTTCATTAGCAAATCAGAAAGATTCCCGCGTGATTTATAAGTCTGGGATATTCCTTGCTTAGTGTTGTGAAGTTGTCCCACAGTAAATAATAAATAAAGGAAGTCAAGTCGAGGGTTGGTTTAACAAGTGTATTAACAAAGTAAGAAACTGACTAGCTCTTGGCTAGACAGTTACAAGACTGTGCTTTGTCTTCTGTGACTCGCACTATTTATAGTGACAACCGGTGCAGTTTCTCCTGTGTAAGAACGGCCGGTACAACACTTAGATAGAAAAGAAACAAGGGGAACAGCTCGCTAACAAAACGTTACAGTACCAGGAAGTTGCAAAAAAGATGTGAGATAACCAATGTTGTCTCGGATTGATACGGTCTCATTGCAATGGCTACACACACACACACACATACACATGTTAACATCGTAAGTTTACAACTTCAAAATAATGCACACCCACACATATTTAAACTCACACAACAATAAACATTAAAGAAATGTTGTATGATTTAGATTATTTTTGGTAAGTTTTTAAATTCTGGTTCACTCTCAATGATCCGGAAGAGGATTTCATCATTACGATGCTGTTCAAGCAGATAACCATGAAGTGATTGCTGCACGTCTTTTCTGACATATGTACCACATATAAATTTTTTTTTAAAACATAGAGTAGAAAGATCAGTTTGGTCAAAACACTTGTTAACTGCGCACTTATGATTTGCACTGCGAGCAAACTTGCGGCTCAACTAAAAAAGATAACTGATATTCTTACTAACAATGGTTTCCCTGATGGTCTAATTTCCAAATGTATTCATCAAAAACTTGCGAAATTTAATGCCAACATTTTCTTTGGTCCACCCAAATGTTCCGTTTATTTGAAGCTTCCTTTTATTAGTTCAATCAGTAAAGGTTTTTCGGATAAAATTTCATCGGTTGTATCTCGCTGTTTTTATGCAGTACAGCCCCGTGTGGTGTTTGGCACTAGAACTGCCTTCCCAGCCTTTCAGAAAGATATACTTTCTACACTACAGAAAAATTTGATAATATACAAATGCAAATATTATTGTGAAGCTGACTATGTTGGTTGTACTCTTTAGCACTTGGAAGTCAGAGTGGCCCAGCATATCCCTGCATGTTTTCGCAGATCACGTGTCGTAAAGAGAAATATATCGACGGACGTATCCGAGTTACTACAAAAACATCCGGGCATTTACAGAGAACATCCGGGCGCTCATAAGTCCACGAGTCATCCATTGGACAGCACTTGTATGATAATAAAAAGTGCGGTGAGGCGTATTCCGATGGTTGTTTTCGCATTGTAAACAAGGCCCGTTCAAAACACTATCTTAAGGTTTCAGAGTTCGTGGGTGTAACAATGCGAAAGCCATCGCTCTGTAGGCAAAAAGAGTTGTCTCACAAATTGGACTTATTTAGAGACCTTTAAAAAAAAAAATTTCAAAAAATACTTTGTCTCTATCGCATCCATATATTGCCTTTTCTGTTTATAATGGCGATATTGAATCTCCCCTTTTTTCTCTCTCCACGTTACTCTTTTCCCCGTTTTTAAGCGATATTCGCCGACGTGAAAATGTGTCGGTTGAAAGGTACCTTTGGATTTAGTTTGCTAGTTTTAGTCAGAATTTTTTTATTCTTCTTAAAGGTTTTTAATCGAATGTCTTCCGACGATTAAATATATAACTATAATTTTCCTCTCTTTTTTTTCTTCGTGTAATATTGCGCTCGACTCGCTATGACTCCGTTTATTCTATTTAAAAGCTTACTAATATATATATATATATATATATATATATATATATATATATATATATATATATATATATATATATATATATATATATATATATAGGATGAAGAAACAATGTAGAAAAATCATAAAGATATTAATTTTCATTTGCCAGAAAATTGTCCAAATTTTGACATTGCTGTGGATGTGAACAAGCAAAAAATGAAAATCCTGATTTTGGTTAGTCCATTATCATTGGCAGTCTGTATCTTTCAAGAGACGCAAGAAATGAATGGGATGATAGCTTGGACTTATTAGCTTCCAATATCTAATTTTAGCTCGGGAGTTTGTCTGATGTTCTGAATTAGAAAGGGAAAGAAGAAAGACAAGAAAAGAAAAACAATTATAAATTTTATTAATGTAAAGTGAGGAGATTTTTTACTATTTTAAAACGCAAGTTATGATTAAAAATAAAAAGTTTTGGCATACCTATTAGTTATATTAGTCAAGTGTGAGTGTATTAATTTATTCTTATTTATTTGATTATTATATTTGTGTCTCATTAATTAATTAATAAATGTCTTGCAATATGTGGAAATATGTATGAAAGTGGGTTGGGAATAATATAACTTGTTAATTTATTTATGTACGAATGTGTTTATTTGTATTTATTTAGTTCTTTATTTGTGTATTATTAATTGATCAATAATTATTAAAATATTTACGATTATACAAGTGTATGTATGTGTAATATGTGAATATAAGTAAAAAGTGAGGATATAATATTCATAGTGTCTTAAATTATGTGTGAATGTATTTATTTATTTATCCCAATTTATTTAATTACTAGTGTATTATTAATTAATCAAATACCATTAATATAATTATGAGCATAAAAATTGTATGCATGTGCGATATGTGTAAAAAGTGTGAGAAGAGATAGAAATGAAATCTAATTAGTTTATTAAGTTATGTGTGAGTGTCTTTATTTATTCCGATTTTTAATTCATTTGTGTATATTTATTAATGGAAAATGTGGTATGGGATGGTTATCCAAGTTCTAATGTTAATTTTTCTTCCATCTTTTCTCACACTTTTTACACAATTCCGATTCCAATTAATCGTCCCAACACTAGTATATATATATATATATATATATATATATATATATATATATATATATATATATATATATATATTAACAAGTATTCGAAAGTTCGTATTCCGTGTACAACTGTCTCGATCCTCAGTTGTTCTTTCGTGAAAAAGGAGGGAAAGTTAGTTTATCTATGGTACTGCGTGTGCGTGACACTAGAATATGTGTGCGCCATCTGCTCGTTTTTGTTAATTAGACAATTGTGCTCATTTTGCTGTAGTCAAAAGGATGTAAAAGGTTCGCCAGAGGGTTACTATTCTGAGTCGCTTGATTAGTTAATACACCACCAAAGTCAGCTTAGTATAATACTCCCCCCCCCAAAAAAAAAGGTAATAGTTAGAAAATAGTTTGTCACTGTTACACTACTGGCCATCCATATTTGTTGTTTACATGACGCGCTGTTTTTAACAAAATGGAAACGTATAGAAATTGAAGCCTCGCCCACTTTACGACAGATTGCATTTCACTGTAGAAACACCTAATCTAATCGTATAACATTTCAGACAAAAGCTTCAATTTTTTTCTCCTATTTTATACTGTACGGTCGCCAGTGAAATAACACAGCAAACGCCGCCCGAGTAGAGAAATCGGACACCCTGTTGTTGTAGGAATTTGAGCAGGATATATTTTTTTTCATGGAAGTCGCTCCAGACAAAGCATGAAGTCACTTGATGTAAGAAGCTAAAAGAACGAAAGATTATTACCGCGAAGACAGGAAAGGCCATTGACCTTAGTCTTGAAAAGATCAAAGCTATAGGTAAGAGGAAAACAGTCAGCAGGAAGAGAGTTCCACAAGCCTGTAGTTCTTGGTTATACGTTACTGGAATAGGAACCTGTATTATCATGAGGTATCAAAACAGCGAATTGATAAAGACTACTAGATCAACGAGTCAAACGAGCCGGAACAAAGGAAGCAGGGTATAAATCAGACAATTTTGAAGAACGTATCCCATAGTAGTACTTACAGAAGAAACTAAGAGTAGCAACATCCCGTCTGTGTGTGTGTGAGAGAGAGTGCAGATAAGAAGAAAGGGTGGGTCCAATCAAATTAGAGATACGCTTTTGAACCTCATCAAGAACCCTGAAATGGGACAGATTCACCAGCCCAAATATGACAATAGTACCCCATACATGGTTTGATAGTAGATTTGTAGAGATAGAGAATAAGCTCAGGTGTGAGAAAGTGCTTGGAGCGATAGAGAGAACTGACTTTACGAGAAGCAGAAAATGTAATGGATCTAAAGAGTTAAGAAAGAAAATTGCTCAATCGAAAGATTTGATGAGATTCGTTTGGGGACATTCAGGTTTGATTTCAGATAATGTCAGTCTTTCACGCACAATTGTTAACAAAGCGTGGAAAACCTTTCAGAGGTGGTGAGTTTCGTAAAAGTACTTTTGTGAACTGCGCATCTTTTGTGTTCAATGGTTTTAAGGACAAAGACGCTATTATCAACCTATGACGGGAAACACTGTTAAATCAACGATAATGGAATACGTTCTAATATAGCAAGCAGAATAAGAACAGAATTGGGTCATTGTTGTCAGCACTAACGAAACGCTGATGTTATCAGTCCGACTAGTGATAAAAAGTGACAATGCGCAGGCGCGAACCTAACACCTCCGTGTCAATTGGCCAATTAGCATATTAGGCGCGAAAGAAAAACGTTTCTCCAACGTTTTATATGAACGTCTATAAAAGACCGCGCTCGGGTGACCTGGCCAGATTCGCTAATGGATGTCTACAACGTACTCTGTCTCCATGTCAGAACGAACTGTATATTGCCGCCAACGATTCGCCCACTTCGAATCTGGAAATCTGTGTTGGGCAAAATAACACTAGTTTTATCTACACACGCGCAACTTACAATAGCAAAAAAAAACTGCAGCGTTTCCTTCACATGCGAACAACGAAACCACTCTCAGTATTTCACTTGACGAACAAACGAGCAGAAATTGTGATATACTGTTACTACTACTTAACGCGCAAACTCTCATACCACTACGAACGCAACTCGTACACACATTTACACGAACTCGGATGCTACCATTAATGCAACTCGCACACATATACATACAAACTCTGATATTACCACGGACGCAACGCGCAACCACAGACACAATTACCCTCGACGTTTTATTCAAATAAATATCTTTGTTTAATTAATTAATTATACATCATTGTCTTATCGTGTTATTTATTGTCGCGTGATCTTACGAGGCTCGCGACACGAAACTACTGATATACCATCGTCTGGTCGATTGTCAATCATTTCCAGGTATTGTAGCGATTGTGAAATGAATAAACAATTGCTTTGTTTGGAAACTTTGGCTTCAAATACCACGGAAAAAGATATAGGTATGTGACATTGTCGTAAAAAAATGTTTTGTGAAACAAAAATAGATATGTCGAAAATTGTGTCAATAACGACAAATGGTGTTCCCAACATAGTTGACCGCAATATATATATATAAAGTTATGTTTGTCGTTGAACACTTTTGCTGACAACCTTACTTAGACATAAATAGATCTTAATTCTCTTCCTTCAATGTGGTTGGTTTGGGTGGCCGCATCGTCTTAAGCGTTCAGACAAAAGTTAAAATGTTGAATTGGGTCTGAGGGTTTCGAATCGTATAACCGGCTGAGCAATCACCCTCCACACTAATGATTCCCGGTAAACAGGATGAAACACGTGTGTGGATAAGAATTTAATAATATTTATCGTTATATATATGTTCACACTTCAACAAACCTCTTCCTTCAATATAAAGTCTAAACCTTGTAACTTATTAATTTATAGATCTCCTG
Organism: Sepiola atlantica; assembly: GCA_963556195.1. Taxonomy (NCBI): domain Eukaryota; kingdom Metazoa; phylum Mollusca; class Cephalopoda; order Sepiida; family Sepiolidae; genus Sepiola; species Sepiola atlantica. The sequence goes on along the minus strand of OY744528.1, from coordinate 101,537,294 downwards.
GTTACTAATAGGCATCCCATCATCTGGAGTTATACCAATACGATCAGTTACATAACCTATTATGTATAATAATAACCCACCAAAATAATCTGAAAACTATATCTATAATATTAACATTAATATCTATACATTCCAAATTTTTAATTAATAGTGATTTTGATTAACCTATCTTTATTTTCATTTAAGAAAAAAGATTATTGTTATTAATTACATATTTAAGATCTCTATATCAAGTTATCCTATGAACTAATTAGTTAACTCAATCCTACCTATCATTTTTAATTATGATACATTAATTACACGATCCTTTATCATTTGTAATAATTTAATGTTATGTTTAAAGAGTTAGTGATTTTAATTTTTAATCTTTGTTTTTATTTTTTTTATTTTTTTTTATTTTATTTATTTATTTATTTATTTTTATTTTATTTATTTATTTATTTATTTATTTCTAAGTTATGTTTACATCGTTCTCACAATACTTATCTACGGTGAACTTTTTGAAGTTCCTGCAATTGTAACCCACCTCATCCCTCTGGTTTAGTAGAGCATTCTTATTAGGAAACAAAATTATAGCCAGTTTTTCATTTAAACACAGAAAACAGGTAGGGTTGTTTAGTGTAGGTATTGATGTCTTTTTTTTAAATACTCCATTTCACTACAGGAACTATGCCATTTCTTTTTAGGGATAAAATATATCTGGATAATGAAGTGCCCTTTCTATCAGTATCTATGTTGTTAAATGAGCATTTATGGTTTCTATACCTATCCTTAAAATCAGTACTAGTACCCCCTATGTAGAATTCTTTTCAAATTAGGATCATTCTCTGGGAAAACTGTGCTTAGATATACTACATTTTTCATTAAACATTTTTCTTGTAACGGGCACTCACTTTTATTTCTACAATTACATTTATTATCTTGTATGCTACTAATGTTGTTTGCATCATTTTCCTTTAGTATTTGTCTATTGTGACCGTTGATTATTTTTTCTAAATTATTAGTGCAACTATAACTAAATTAAATCGCGTTTTGTTAAATATTTTATGCAGTGAGTTATTATTTGGGAAATGCTTATTTAACAAGTTAAGAAACATATGTCCAATCTTTGATTTAACTAGTTGGTTAAACGGAGGTGTATACACAAAAATTTTCGTTTTCTATTTGTCCTACTTTTATTTCTATTCCTATCATCTTGATATTCGATATCGTGTTAATATAACCAGTTTGAGCTGACCGAATTTCTTATGCGTCGATAGGTAGGTGTCAAAATGTCATCTTACGCAAAAGGGTTTCCCGTCTGAAAAATTTTAAATGTACTTTGTCTGTTTGTTTTTTGTCTATTGTTTTGTGTTTTTTGTTTTTTATGATTGTGTATTGGCGGATCTAATCTTTGCTCATCAGTATATCCCTGAGGAGGAGCCGAAGAGGTTCTGAAACAATTGCCGGATACTCAAACTATGTTTATTTTAATATAAAAAGCCTTAATATATATTGAGCACGTTTAAAAAGTATTGGTTTTGTTCATTTTGTTAATATTTGAACTTTATATATATATATATATATATATATATATATATATATATATATATATATATATATATAGTTCTTTTTTAATTTATTTAAGTTTTTATTATGAATTTTGACATATGCATTCCCGCCAAACCGTAAAGAGTAAATATAAAGATAACATTTAAGGGGATGTTCACCCAAACTCGCCCCCGCCCAAAAGACTTTTAAAATAAGTTAAATACAAAAAATTTAATAAAGAAAAGAATTTTGAGTTATATTAAGCAATACAATTTTAAAAGGATCGGTTCGTGCGCATGCGCGTCAATAACATGTATGTGCTTGGTAAAATCCTAAACTATTGAACTTATCATTACAAATTATGGAATATGTATTCTAGGAAACGGGGTGAGTAACGTAGGCACATTATTTATCTTTTTTGTAAACTTTACCATTAAGGGGGGGGGGCATCGAAACTGTACAATGCCCCCAAAGATGGAAAAAAAACATCAACATTTAAAACTAATGGTATTTTTATTTCTAATACCCGTCCTGGGACGAGTTTTCTACTAGTTTTAGATTTAGATGGTCATCTCATCTTACCTACTCACTTGTTGCATAGCCGTGGTAGGAATAAGATAGACGAGAACCTCTTGTCTTTATGTACCATGACTAACACTAACAAGTAAAAATAAAAAGGAAGTGTGAAAAAAAAACAAGTAAAAACAGAATTAACGAAACACAACATATTTATATATTTACAAAATTACAAGTTACGAATTTCTACGTGTTAATCGTTCATTTGTGTACGTAAGATCAGACAGTTTAATTGTTTTTCTTTGTGTACGTAAGTTCAGACAGTTTAATTGTTTTTCTTTGTGTACGTAAGTTCAGACAGTTTAATTGTTTTTCTTTGTGTACGTAAGTTCAGACAGTTTAATTGTTTTTCTTTGTGTACGTAAATTCAGACAGTTTAATTGTTTTTCTTTGTGTACGTAAGTTCAGACAGTTTAATTGTTTTTCTTTGTGGACGTAAGTTCAGACAGTTTAATTGTTTTTCTTTGTGGACGTAAGTTCAGACAGTTTAATTGTTTTTCTTTGTGGACGTAAGTTCAGACAGTTTAATTGTTTTTCTTTGTGGACGTAAGTTCAGACAGTTTAATTGTTTTTCTTTGTGTACGTAAGTTCAGACAGTTTAATTGTTTTTCTTTGTGGACGTAAGTTCAGACAGCTTAATTGTTTTTCTTTGTGGACGTAAGTTCAGACAGTTTAATTGTTTTTCTTTGTGGACGTAAGTTCAGACAGTTTAATTGTTTTTCTTTGTGGACGTAAGTTCAGACAGTTTAATTGTTTTTCTTTGTGTACGTAAGTTCAGACAGTTTAATTGTTTTTCTTTGTGGACGTAAGTTCAGACAGCTTAATTGTTTTTCTTTGTGTACGTAAGTTCAGACAGTTTAATTGTTTTTCTTTGTGGACGTAAGTTAAGCCAGCTTAATTGTTTTTCTTTGTGTACGTAAGTTCAGACAGTTTAATTGTTTTTCTTTGTGTACGTAAGTTCAGACAGCTTAATTGTTTTTCTTTGTGTACGTAAGTTCAGACAGTTTAATTGTTTTTCTTTGTGTACGTAAGTTCAGACAGTTTAATTGTTTTTCTTTGTGGACGTAAGTTCAGACAGTTTAATTGTTTTTCTTTGTGTACGTAAGTTCAGACAGCTTAATTGTTTTTCTTTGTGTACGTAAGTTCAGACAGTTTAATTGTTTTTCTTTGTGTACGTAAGTTCAGACAGTTTAATTGTTTTTCTTTGTGGACGTAAGTTCAGACAGTTTAATTGTTTTTCTTTGTGGACGTAAGTTCAGACAGTTTAATTTTTTTCTTTGTGTACGTAAGTTCAGACAGTTTAATTGTTTTTCTTTGTGTACGTAAGTTCAGACAGTTTAATTGTTTTTCTTTGTGTACGTAAATTCAGACAGTTTAATTGTTTTTCTTTGTGTACGTAAGTTCAGACAGTTTAATTGTTTTTCTTTGTGGACGTAAGTTCAGACAGTTTAATTGTTTTTCTTTGTGGACGTAAGTTCAGACAGTTTAATTGTTTTTCTTTGTGGACGTAAGTTCAGACAGTTTAATTGTTTTTCTTTGTGGACGTAAGTTCAGACAGTTTAATTGTTTTTCTTTGTGTACGTAAGTTCAGACAGTTTAATTGTTTTTCTTTGTGGACGTAAGTTCAGACAGCTTAATTGTTTTTCTTTGTGGACGTAAGTTCAGACAGTTTAATTGTTTTTCTTTGTGGACGTAAGTTCAGACAGTTTAATTGTTTTTCTTTGTGGACGTAAGTTCAGACAGTTTAATTGTTTTTCTTTGTGTACGTAAGTTCAGACAGTTTAATTGTTTTTCTTTGTGGACGTAAGTTCAGGCAGCTTAATTGTTTTTCTTTGTGTACGTAAGTTCAGACAGTTTAATTGTTTTTCTTTGTGGACGTAAGTTAAGCCAGCTTAATTGTTTTTCTTTGTGGACGTAAGTTCAGACAGTTTAATTGTTTTTCTTTGTGTACGTAAGTTCAGACAGCTTAATTGTTTTTCTTTGTGTACGTAAGTTCAGACAGTTTCATTGTTTTTCTTTGTGTACGTAAGTTCAGACAGTTTAATTGTTTTTCTTTGTGGACGTAAGTTCAGACAGTTTAATTGTTTTTCTTTGTGGACGTAAGTTCAGACAGTTTAATTGTTTTTCTTTGTGTACGTAAGTTCAGACAGCTTAATTGTTTTTCTTTGTGTACGTAAGTTCAGACAGTTTAATTGTTTTTCTTTGTGGACGTAAGTTAAGCCAGCTTAATTGTTTTTCTTTGTGGACGTAAGTTCAGACAGTTTAATTGTTTTTCTTTGTGTACGTAAGTTCAGACAGCTTAATTGTTTTTCTTTGTGTACGTAAGTTCAGACAGTTTAATTGTTTTTCTTTGTGTACGTAAGTTCAGACAGTTTAATTGTTTTTCTTTGTGGACGTAAGTTCAGACAGCTTAATTGTTTTTCTTTGTGTACGTAAGTTCATACAGTTTAATTGTTTTTCTTTGTGTACGTAAATTCAGACAGTTTAATTGTTTTTCTTTGTGTACGTAAGTTCAGACAGTTTAATTGTTTTTCTTTGTGGACGTAAGTTCAGACAGTTTAATTGTTTTTCTTTGTTTTTACAATAGAGAAAAGAAATTAGTCGATGTAAGAAGTGTGTGTATATGCTTGCCTTATTTATTTATTTTTCCATTTTACTTCAGTGTAAGTTCTCAGAAATACAGGGGTCCCCTTCCTAGGATTAACACTATATGAGATACATAGATATCTGAGTGTTCCATCAAAGCTCTCCTCTACCTCTCAAATGTGGAGTTAGTAAAGCGGTGACGAACACCAATTTCCTCTCCCTAATTAACTACGTATCTATGTTATAGTATATCTTTCTTGTTGTCTTTTGGTCTTACCGAATTCCAGGACAAAAATACATCTAATCTGGTGGAGTATCCAGCTTACTGCTATTTCTAGAGTAACATCACTTGGAGAAGGTGTACCATTCCTCGTATAAGCCAGTGTGTAGCCATACTGAGAGGATCTTATTTGGGCTTCGAATACTATATTCTTTTGAATATTTGGTCAGGGTTTACTTGTAGGGTGAAGTATCCGTATGCCAAGTTGCCCTGACAAACTTCTGTACAGAAGAACCTTAGATACTAGAGGATATTTTCTAGTAGGAATTCAAATTCTCTCCTTTTGTTTCATTTTACTTCAATCGAAGTTCTCAGAAATCAAGGGGTCCCTTCCTGGGGCTAACACTCGATCTCTATATGAGATACATAGATATTTGAATATTCCATTAATGTTCTCCTTTCCCTGTCAAATGTTGAGTTTGTAAATAAGTTAAGAATATTAATTTTCCTCTCCAATTGACATGTGAACTATGTTATAGTTTCAGTGTGTGGCATTTAAGTTTATAGCAGTTTCGTTATTTCCTTCCATCAGATAGTTGACAGAGGAAGCTTTGATCGAAAGCGTGTGTTGTATTCTCTTTTGACCGGCTCTTTTGTGACTGCTTCTGGGTGACTGGCCATTCGAGTTGTGTTGAATTCCTTTCATCTGAAACTACCGTTTTTGGCCGGTAAACAGAATTTTAGTCTCCGGACGTAATTGTATGCTATCACTAGACTTGGAGATTTTGGTGTAATTTAATGCTAATACTGCTGTCATTATCTACGTACGCTATGAGATAGATTTCAATCAAGGCAAACTCTGTCATTAGTACTATTGGGATTTACCAGTCTTCCCTAATCGCAAGATATGTTACACATGGGTGCTGTTAATGTATAGTTGACTCAGCATTTAACATCACTCATGACCCGTTTAGAAAAAAATAACCACAACCTCTTCAATATTCCCAAAAAATGAAAGCACCTCGGGCCACAGTTAATGAACCTGCATACCCTTTCATGCAATGGGGAAATGCTGCTTGGGGGAAAACTTCCTGTGACCTGGTCTTCTTCTTCTTCTTCTTCTTCTGATGATGATGATGATGATGATGATGATGATGATGATGATGATGATGATGATGATGATGATGATGATGATGATGATGCAGCAGCAGCAGCAGCAGCAGCAGCAGCATTATAAGTGAATGCAGCAAACTAACCCCAAAACTATACAAGAACAAACACGACTACTTGGGAAAAGCATTACATAGGGAATTATGCAAACGACTGCATTTTGAAAACGCAGAAAAATGGTGCATACACAAACCGGAGGTAGTACTGGAAAATGAAAATCACATAATCCTCTGGGACATGGAGGTACAAACAGATAAACTCATTCAAGCGAGGAGACCGGACGTCATAATAATTAACAATAAAGAAAAATGTGCCAAATTGTAGATTTTGCCGTCCCAGCAGACGACAGGATAACGATCAAGGAGATGGAAAAACAAAGCAAATACACTAAACTTGCCAGAGAACTGAAAAGAATATGGAACATGAAGAAAGTCAATATAATACCGATAATCGTAGGAGCACTAAAAACAGTACCGTAAAATGTATAAACAAGACTAGGAGAAATTGGAATCAAAGGGAAGACTAGAACTATACAACAGATAGCTGAAATCTTATGGAAAATCCCCGAATGCAGAAACCAACCCACATAAACTACGAACATTAACCAGTCACATGGAAGTTGCAACAGAAATAAAACCAAAAACATAGATGAAACTTGAGGGAACTGAAACTGCAAAAAAAAACGTATAAACTGCCCCATTCCAAAGATACCACACAAAATATATGTGAAGAGTCAAGCAGGATGGAAGGGCCGAGGAAGGAGAGCACCAACCAGACCTCCACTGGAAAAGTGCGAAGAGTACTCGGATCTTTGGAGAACTTATTGCCACGCAAATCCGAGAGAAGGCCAATGGCTGTTGCCAGCGAGAAATGAATGGTAAGCGGCTTTTGCGATACGGCAAAGACATTTGCAATGCTTATCGAAAAAGATTGAGAGTACTGGAAATCTCGGGAGAATGTTGTCACTCAGACTCCAGGGAAAATCACCGGTTATTATGAGTGAGTAATGACGGATAAAACATCTTTATTTAATAATTTTTAAATACAAAAAGTATACAAATGTTAACTGAAACGGGGACTTACCTATAATAATAAGAAGTAAAGAAAAAGTAAAGAATACAAAATACCAAAAAGTACAAAAGACAACAGTAACATAACAAATAGTTATCAATATGCTACAACATGCGGAAATTGGGCACTCCTCACAAAATACAATAATACACACTAAACAGACGCATAGATATACACATATACATACATATACATATACACATATATTCATTCGTATCTAATTTGAAAAAAAAAACAACAATAAACTCCCCTGCCAAACAGATACGATTGTGATTCAGAATAAATCAATAGATCATAATATGCCTAACACTAAAAGTATCGATACACATTGGGATTTCCCTGCCTCCCCATGGAGGGGGGGGGCTTCGCACAAGAACTTAGGAACACGTGAAACATATTACCACAGTTCTTTCGGCATTGTCTCACAATTTAAGTCTCTTTATGTGATAGGCGGTGGGCTGAGGACAGAAGACATGTCTTTATAAATCCCGGGCAACGACGAATCTTACTGCTAGTACTCTCGACTGTCGGCCAAGCTCCAGCCCCTTTTACATCGCCGCAATGTTGCATCCTTGTGCTTTTTTTACAAGTACTTCCACGGAATATGCTCCGACGAACTTAAGGCACTTGTACCCCCTAAACGTAAATACCCCTAATGAACCAGACTAGCAGCAAAATCCCACCTCTTCATTGTATACGTCCCCAGATGCTTGAGAACTTTCAACTTTGATACTTCTTTCATCGAAAAACTTTTCTTTGAAATTCCTTCCCTGCTCCCTGTTTCCTATTTTATTGATGGAACACCAATCTTGAAAAGTAATCAAATTACTATATATTGAATAAGTATATAAGTAATGTATTATTATACTAACTCTGAGTTAATCAACGTTTGTTTCCCTACGGCCTTTTCCTATATACTTTAATCACACAAAATACATGCTTACATATTCCGCAAATTCAGGAGTGGGTTATGTTTTAAGCAATTTCCATTTTAATTCTTTTACATTGCCATAATTTGCAATTAACTAACAAGGTTAGCATCTATCTCTAATATTCTGTTTATCATATTCCCAACTCTTTCGCTGAGTTATTTGACCCCTTTCTCTTGATTTATAGTCTCTCCTCCCTTTCCCCACGTCTCTCTCTCCCTCTCTTTGTAACTACTTCTATATCTATATATCTCTATCTATCTCTTTCTCTCCACTATAAACAAAAGCGAATAACATAAGTAGTAACCCGTAGCTGATAAGTAACGAGCGAAAAGAGAGAGAAAAGGAGAGGAAGATAACTTTTTTCTGATCCAAACAATATAACCCAAGCTCAATGGCTTACCAAACGGGACACATTTTTTCTAGTAGTATATTTTGTCTTTATTTTCAAGAGAAATTTTATAAATTTAAGAACTAAAGCTAAAAACCATAATCGTATGTAAAAATTAGACAACAAACAATAGGGAATGAGTTTCTAATTTTTATTTCACTGGGCCTCCGTACTTTTTCTTCTTCTTTTCGCGGCGTTTTCTAAAAAAGCAAAACTCCTTTAGTCTATACAACGAAGCGTCATTTTTTTTTCCAGCGAGAAAACAGAAGTTGTAATGGCGACCCCTCGCAAAGATGTAAAAGAGCGAGGATCGCGTGTGTTTCGTGGTAGAGCGTGGAGACGAGAGGCGATGTTAACCTCGCCAACATCGGCGCAAGCATGAAATACGCATGCGTTACTGAACCATATCGAGGCTGACAGCGAGGAAGATATGTAAATTTCTTGCCAGTGAGAGAGGTTCTGCCACACCTATAAAAAGGGGCGCGTGTACGGGGCACAAGGCCGGAAGGTGGGAGACCAGGCAAAAAGGAGGTGCATTCTGGTACCTTAAATATTGCCTGAACAGCCACGTTGGCATTCCCCAGTGAGGGCTCTTCAGGCAGTTAGCCATAAACTAACTCCTGCCCAAAAGCGAGAAGGTAAGGCCTGAAAGAGTAGACCTCTTAAAGCTTGACAGAGTAAATACCACAGTCTACCAAAAAAAGGCTACCGCCACTACAATGGCCAGTCTTTGAGGATGGATCCTCAACTGGTATGATTAGCTTAAGAAAGGCGATGGCTTTATTGGTGATAGGCAGGCTTTTTCTATTGCGTTCGGATAGTTAAGATCGGTAAACAGTGTGACGTAAGTGGATACGCTTTTTTTCCTTCTTTCTGTTGCATATAAATTTCACGTAAGTATCTAGTGCATTGTTTTTTTACTGGGATGTTCGGTTACGTCGATTAGATTTATATGCAAATGATTTTTTCAATATTATAAAGCGCGACTATGTACGACAACTAGAATTCAAAGGTTCAACTTTAGAGGAAAAAGATTTTTACCAATAACAACGCACAAAATACGAGCGACTATTCTTCTAATTAACATTATTTAATGTAAACCTTTCTTAATTACATAACTCATTCCGCGGCTATATGTCTTAATCTGCTTCGGTTCGTTACACCTCTGCATTGTATTGCCTTCTATAAATCGCCTTATATATATATATATATATATATATATATATATATATATATATATATATATATATATATATATATATATATATATATATATATATACACACACACACACACACACACACACACACTAAACAATGCTTCAAGCAAACTATATAAATCTCTTATCTTTCTAAATTATGTCTCGGAATTTTTTAGATGAGGATTGATAATTTGGATTATTTGGATTATTCGGACTACTGTTCTCATCTTGGATGTTATTCAACGCAAGAACCAGTGTCACAACGGATATTAAACCATAAGTTATAATCAGTTCTAAGTGACAGTCTTCTTGAGGTTGAAGGTTCAATCCTCAGTGCGGGCGATATTAATTCGTTCAATTAGGTTGAAGAATACAATTACGAATTACTTAAGACTTCTACCCGGTCATGACTGACGGAACTACACCAAGCTACCCTCGTTGATTAAATAATGGATTTCGTTAAAAAAAATTCCGTACAGATTCCAGAGTTCGACAAAAAGATTCCCGAGTTCGACCAGACGTACCTAGAGCAGGTCGGAGGTTATATCGACCTAAACGTTGTGAGAATAACATCCAAGATGAGAATAGTAGTCCGAATAATCCAAACTTTCTTAATTAGAATTTATTTTTAAAAATCTTTAAAAATCTAAAAATATTCATTAATGTTTAAGGAAGTTTGAATGCAAAATAAGTGAAATTCAAACCGGTATATTAACAATCGGCATAAATAATAATGATCTAATTATAGTCTCAATTTTTTTCTCCAATGACTTGCTTTCTTCTTTGTTTTAATTTTTCCTACTCTTCCATATTTTTCTTTGTTTCCAACATCTTCCACACACACCTTCTTTCTTTGCTTTGCTCTCCTCACATTACATTTGCTATTATATACTCTCACTGTCTTTATATTCGCTCTACTCTTATTTTCTTTTATTTAGTCTCCTCTGTGTACCTTATATTTGCTCTTTCTATTTTCTCTTTGTATTATATCTGCTCTCCTCTCTTTGCTATATATTTGCTCTCCTCTCTTTGTATTATATTTACTCTCCTCTCTTTGCTTTATATTTGCTCTCCTCTCTTTGTATTATATTTACTCTCCTCTCTTTGCTTTATATTTGCTCTCCTCTCCTATTAAATTTGTTATTCTCTATTTGCTTTGTAATTTCACTCCTTTCTTTGCTTTATATTTGATCTTCTCTCTTTGTTTTATGTCTACTCTCATCTCTCTGCTTTATATTCGCCTTTCTCTTTTTGCTTTATATTTGCTCTCTTCTCTCTAACTTATATTTGCCTTCTTTCTTTACCATATATTTGCTCTCTTCACTTTGCTTGATATTTAATTTCGTCTCCTAGTATTATATGTTCTCTCCTCTCTTTGTTGTATATTTTTTCTTCTCTCTTTGCTTTATATTTTCTCTACTCTTATTGTTTTTGATTTGCTATTCTCTCTTTGATTCATATTTTCTCCCTTCTCTTCGCTTTATATTTAATATTCTTTTTTTGCTTCATATTTGTTCTCTTCTCTTTGCCTTTTATTTGCATTCCTCTCTTTGTGTTGTATTTAGTATCCTCTGTTTGCTTTATATTTATTCTCCTTGTCTTGCATAATAATGTCTCTCCTCTTTTTTGATTTATATTTGCTTTTCTCGTTTTGCTATCAGTTTTACTGTCCCCCTCTTTACCTTTTATTTGCTCTCATTTCTTTGCTTTATATTTACTTTACTTTTTTTGCTTTATATTTGCTCTTCTCTCTTTACCTGATATTTGCTATCCTCTTTGCTTTGTATTTGCTCTCCTGTTTTTGATTTTTATTAGGTCTTTTCTCTTTACCTTATATTTGCTCTCCTCACTTTGCCTTATTTTTGCTTCCTTCTTTGCTTTATATTTACTCCCCCCTCTTTGCATTATATTTGCTCCCATCTCCTTACTTTATATTTGCTCTCCTCTGTTTGCATTCTATTTTCTCTCGTCGCTTTGGTTTATATTTGCTCTTCCCTCCTATTTTAATTGCTCTCGTCTTTTGATCTTATATTTACTCTCCTCTTTTTATTTGATATTTCATATACTCCCTTTGCATTATATTTGCACTCTTCTCACGTTATCTTGTTTTTTATTACTTTTTCTTATCTCACCGTTTCTTAAACTTTTCTATGTGTTTATTTAATATTTTCTCTTCTCCCCGCTTCTCCCTTTATATCTGCTCTCCTTTTTTTATCTCTCTCTTGCTTTTCTCTCCGTTCATTTTCTTTCATTTGTTTTTCTTTCTTATCATTACCCTTCTGTACTTATAAAGATCCCCCACGTGCTTATTAAAGTGTTCAGTAATGGGCCGGGAGACTGGAGTTCAATCCTCGGTCGGGTCATACCAAAGACTCAAAAATGGTACTTAATGCCTCCTTACTAAACACTTAACGTTAAATGATGAGCATTATGGGGTAATTATAATTATAATTATTTATTTATAATTTGATTAAAGGTAAGTGAAACCATCCGGGGAAATGGGTGATGGCTTCCCCCTACGTCTCAGTTTAGTAGACAATGAAAGCGGAGCTGTTCGGTTCACCTTTGACTAAAGGCGATCTATCTATCAATCCATAATCTCTGTAATATGGTCGTGTAATATTGGCGAACAACATTTCTTTTTATCTGTGCTGTATTTTCTTATCTACATACTTGACTTATGTACCTGTGACATTGTTTGCTACTGAAGTTTCTCACTGACAGTGTGTCAACTATTTTTTAGAGACAACCATTGTTACAAACAAGACCATAATCTAGATCGTCTCCTTCGGAAGCGGGTTGCTGAAAAATACTCGGATCATTCTACCGCTCCAGAAAACACCTCACTGCTGATATAAGTCAAATACGTCCTAAAAATGTTGAAGGTGCCACTCAGACCACTCTTTCTTGCCTCCCTTGACAGAGTACAAAATCGACTTCGCAATCTAGTGGTGGAAGCTCTCTTCTGTTCTCAACAACATTTTTCTCACAGATGAGACGTTTCTACTCTATCGTTATTTCCATAGAAGGTGCTCGGCAGAGCTCTAATCTCTGGTTCTTCTTTGTAAGAAATTATTTATCTTCCTTCCACAACGGTAAGATGTGACACAAGGTCGGGAAAGTGGGATTTGAAAATCCAGCGCCCTCGAGAAGGAAGAGCACTCTCGCCTACAAAAAATGCCTGGGCAGCCCCGTCGGCATGAAGAAATTCACAGCATGAACTCGTCACTCTACTACAACTGCAAAGAACTTGCTTTTCTTCCTCCGTATACCTGAAACCAAACAGAATTTCCATGAACAGAGTTTCCAAAATCTTCGTATATGTGGACCACATTACAACGGGGCTGCTTCGCCGCTGAGTACAACATAGTCGTCTTCAAGTTCAATGTCAACATGTCTTAAGTAATCAAATTTTGTTCATTCCATTCATCATTTTCAATCCTCTCGTAGTATTGTTCATTCGCTAATCTCATTAATCAGTATCCTTGAGTAGCTTTTGGCCTTGGTAAGCGGTGACAAATTCATATAAAAATCTACGAGTGCTGGTGAAAAGATTGATTTCTACATTGATCTACAGAAGTAGAAGAGAGTAAACCGCTAAGTCGCGTAGTTACGTCATCAAATGTTGCAAGTAAAATGAAAAAATGGTACTTCTTCAGATTAGGACCCAAGTTAAAATCGACTTCGCGTCGGTACTTTCCAGATGTTTACGTAAACCGCCGGAAAATTCCGAATAAAAAGTCAGTTGACTTACCTGCATCCAAAAAAAGGCTGGATTTATAAGTGGGATAAAAACAAACATTAACCAACATTTAAAGAAAAATTTCACTGAACAAGTAGTAAAAAGTATTTTTCGCACGAAACATTTTTTATACTTCTCCAGATAAGGACTCAAGCTAACCCTAACCCTCATCTTAACCCAACTCTAACCCTAATTTACGCCAAGTCGATTTTAGATTGGGTTCTAATCTGGGTAAGCACTTTTTTTTTATTTTTAAAGAGTGTTAAAATTCGTCAGATTTTCTGTTTCGGTTAACGGCAACGCAGACGTCGAAGAATAAGCTAAAATCGACTTGGCGTCGTAATTTCCAGCGGTTTATGTAAACATCTGGAAAGTACCGATACCAAAGCGATTTCAGCTTGGGTTCTAATCTGGAGAAGTATCGAAGAAATAAAGGCATTGATTCCACCTGCTTCGTGTGTAATGTGAAAGCTGAGAGACATGGATTTTGATGGTGGAGATCTGACAGAAAAAACGTCACTGAAGGGGAACTATCAGTGCATCACACCTCTTAAGGTCATTACGTAAACATGCACAATAATGCATGTTTAGTGGAGTCGCAATGCATGCAGACGACGGATTTGTGGTGATGGGAAAAATGTCTGGCCCGGGGTTTGACCACTCAAAATATGATATTTCCACTTGGAAAAGTAATTACCTCTAAGGTGAGGTTCCACCCGAGAGAGCAGACCACTTGAAATTCTACAGAATTAATGTCTGCTTCAGATAATAGATACCCTGGTCAGTGTAATTTTATGTCCATAGATTAAACAGACGATAGTTCTCAAGTAATATTGCTATGTGGCCTATTACGAATGGCGAGATATCTATCTACATCTAATATATATATATATATATATATATATATATATATATATTCTAGCAAAACAAGCAGAATAGTTTGGGAAACAGGGGTGGGGTTTGGGGATCTTAAACGGATGTACTGTTTACGTTCAGTTGAAAGAGATGTTTGTTCCGATTGCTAGTCTGTCGTTCGGTATAGAAACAAAGTATCATTATAACCTTTCAAAACAAAACATTATTTATTTTATCACAGCACTACAATGTTGCATGTTTAGTGAGATGGAATAAATGCAGATTACAAATGGCAGGTTTGCAATTGGAAAAATATTTAGCTAAGCGGAGGCAGCACAAGGTTAGCCTCTTTGAAAAGAAATAGTGGTTTCTTAAAAATGAGGTTCCATGCTGAGATTGCAAGTCAATTGAGATTCTACAGAAGTTATCATCACTCCATTCAGTTTTTATGTCCATAGATTAACACTGATGAATCTCAAGTAGCATCGCAGTGTGGTCCAATTGATATATATATATATATATATATATATATATATATATATATATATACACACAATGTGGGGTATATATATATATATATATATATATATATATATATATATACACAATGTGGGGTATATATATATATATATATATATATATATATATATACACAATGTGGGGTATATATATATATATATATATATATATATATATATATACATACAATTCTCCCCTTCATTATAACGACCAATCAGAAAAGATCTTTTTAATTTTTTTACTTTTTTATTTTATTTTTTTTATTTATTTTTTTTTTTTTATTTAATTTTTCTTCGGTTTAATATAAAACGGTGTTATTTTTCTCGTCATTCGTGTCTGAATCGTGGTTGAAGGTACATCTGAGGAGACCAAAATAAGGTCGAAATAGACTATTATGTACACAACCGAAATGTGCATCTAATTCATCTCATCTTCAAATGTGTGTGTGTATGTATATATATATATATATATATATATATATATAGTTAAAAAGGCAGGGGGGTTCTGTGTGCCTCTAAGACAAATTGGCCTTTCTGTTTGGTTGGAAGAGACGGTTGTTCTGATTGCAAGTCTGTCGTTCGGTGGAGAAACCAAGTATCATTGTAAACTCTCAAAATAAAACATCGTTACTTGTTTTAAACTTGAGTTGTGATTTTATTTGGAAAGAAAAACTTTTTGTTAGAGCAGTGACTGAGACCAGATGATTGACACTACGGCCAGTTTTAAAATTGAGCCCCGAATTCGGACGAAAACAACGAGCGGGCGATCACGACCTGTACAATGAACGTACAAAAAACACTAGTTCACAATTACATCAAGTTTCTTCTAACTGTCCGGCAACGATATTTGAGATCAATACTTAAAAATCCAATGTGATCATTACATTACAAACGATAAAGTATTGGATTGCACTAATACTGCAAATGTTGAAGCCGTCCACATCGGGAATCGATTGTATTGAATGGGCTACGTAACACGCATGACCAATAAGCGACCAGTGAAGATATTCATGTATGGAGATCTGGTAGAACAAAATAGAAGAGTAGGCCGCCATTTCTTAAAATTTAAGGACACCATAAAAAATAAACCTTACCCGTAACCCTAATTCTAACCTTAAAGCTCTAACTCTAACCCTGAAATCTTTTAAAGCATGGAGTGTATTTTATTCATGGAGAAATGTAGTCGCTGACAGGTTAGCCTTTCGGGGATTTGTTTCAAGTGTTTATAACGAAATCAATAAAGACAGACGACATATCTAAAAAAAAAAAAATTTTAAATAAAAAAAATTAAAAAAAGCGATCATGCGAGAGGTGAGTTAGTTGGGAAGAATAAATTTATTCTTTATCATATTTGACTTGAGCGTGTCAATTTCAGGTGTGTACTAAAAAATGTGATCCGTTAGGATTAAATTTTTGAGAATCAGGAAAAGGTGAGTTTGCAAAGTCAATTAAATATAAAAAGTAAAAACAAAATTAAAAATACCCCTCCTCTCTCTCTCTCTCTCTCTCTCTCTCTAACTACGGGTTAAATATTATTATTACCCGTGGCGATGTTCCCTTTTATTATTCCAATTGTTTTTTGTTTTCTTTAATTATTACTTTCGACTTTTTTTTAATAACTTTTCTTCGCCTCAAACAAGGCATATCGCTATTGAAGGTTAAGGGGCTACTGTAATAGGGGGGCAGATTTATAAAGGACAACCTGGGTGAGGAGTTGAGCGGCAAGATGTTTGTTCACAGTACATTTAAATTTCTGCATGTTGGTACGATAGGAGAAGCATGGAGGTAATTCTAAAAACAAACTGTCCAGGGAAAGAAGCTATTAACTGTTAGAGTAGAAAATTACCTAGATTTACCTAACTTATCCAGTGTGCGGTATATACTTCTGAGCGTTAGGATATCCGCAGTAGAACGGGATTACCTAAATCATTTCTGTTGGTCAGAGAGAGGTTTTTGCAGGTCAGTTCTTTCACCAAACTTCTTGAAAACAGGTACCACCAAGGAAATTTTCCAGCTATCAGGGAAAGAAGGTTCTGCAAGGTATTTGTTATAGAGTCCGGAGAAGTCAGGGGCCAGCTAAGCAGAGCATTTATTTATTACCATAGCACGGATACAATCTGGTCCACATACTATGGGGCTTCGAGTTTTTTTTTTTGATTAACAGGGAGAACGACTGGAGCTAGAATAATAGACGAAGTATAGAATAAGAGGGGAGTGTTGCAAAAGATACATTGAGAGAGGGGGAAAGTGATAGAAAGAAACTTAGTAAGAGACGAGTTACTTGAGTTATTTGCAAATTACGGCTAATTAAAGTAAAAGGGTTTTTAAATATAACTCAATCCCAAAAGTGAGGACTATTTTAACATGTATTTTATGTGATTAAAATATATAGTAAAAAAGCCTTAGGGAAAGAAACGTTGATTAACTCAGCTTTAGTATAATAATAGACGTATATATTTTTTTCTTAAACTTTTTTTTGTTTCTTTTTAGTCTCATATGACAAAGGTATGCTAAAACAACAATAAAGCGATACTTTAAGTCCGTGTGATATTCTAAGCTACTCCTGCCAACAGTTGGCATTATTCTCTCTTTCTCTCTTCTAACATAGAAAAATAATTTTAAAAGTTGGACACAAATAGCATTTAAGCTGATAAATCAAACTTTGATTCTGAGTAGCCAGCTTTCATTTGTTATTGTTGTACCATGTTATTTGTTATAGACTAACGTACTTCACTATAATTTATTTGAGAAAATACTAAATGCCATTCTAATATGTTTTTTAATATGTAGAAATTCATAAATCGTCACCTTAAAAGAAAAAATAAGCTAAGGGGAATAACTATTATTCGTTTAGAAAGAGTTAACGTTCCTTACTTGCTTTTTTTTTTTCATTCATTTTTTTTCTTACAACGTAAAATCGGTGAAGCTAGTCTAACATATAAAATATTGCTTGCCGGATTTTAAAAGTTAGACCTAAATCGTATTTAAGCTGACAAATCAAACTTTGATTCTGACTAGCCAACTTTCTTTTGATATTGTTGTTAAAAGATATTTGGGCGTGACGGCTCCCAGACGATGCCGGGTCGGAACAGCTAGTCTAAAATATTAAATAATGTTCGTCAAATTTTAAAAGTTAGACCTGAATCGCATTTAAGCTGACAAATCAAACTTTGATTCTGACTAGCCAACTTTCTTTTGATATTGTTGTTAAAAGATATTTGGGCGTGACGGCTCCCGGACGATGCCGGGTCGGAACAGCTAGTCTAAAATATTAAATAATGTTCGTCAAATTTTAAAAGTTAGGTATAAATAGCATTTAAGCTGACAAATCAAACCTTGATTATGACTAGTTACAGTTATTTAAGTTGACAAAAGGAATTTGAGGTTGATAGATTTCGAGCAACGCCGGTCGGTACAGCTAGTTGGGTATAAGAGTCAACCGTCTGTGTTAAAGGAAACTATTACGACCAACAGAAAAACTAGTACCTTTAACAGATCACAAATGGAAATGTGAGCCGCTTTACTAACTGTATCCTCTGACTGGAAAAATGAATCCATTACAATGTTTCATCAAATCAGTAAGGCGACATTTCTACATTTTTCTTTGTCTGGGTTTTTCTCAGCTAACTTCCTGTTCTCACAACATGACGGCCATCGAACGGGTTGAAAGGTTAAAATAGCATTGGTAGTTGCCAAACCATTCATCTTTAATGATTTCATAAAGGATGAATCGTAGTTAACAAGAGTCTATATAGAGAGAGGTTTCTTGATAATAATAATTCGGAAGAGATGGAGGGTCAGGGAGATGTGAAGAGAGAATGGGATAGAGAGAAGAACAAGAAAGAGAGGACAAAAATGGAAGAGAAAGAGAGGGGCAGGGGAAAAGGGGGAGATATTTAATAATATATATAATACTGACCCAACGGGTCACGGGTGGTCTGGTATACTACAAAAAAATTCTATAGACCTTGCTTGTTATATTGCTTGCTTATCACTGTGCACATTGGATAACGCCATAAAAGGCGAATGCCGTAACTAAGAGGCGAGTGATAAAAGAAGTAAATAATTAAAAGAATAAAGAGAAATGAGAGAGATGGGGAAGAGAAAGAGAGTGGGTGAAGAAAGGAGACAGAGAAGAAAGAGGAGGGCAAAGGGGATGGAGATTGAGAGAGAGGGGAATGGGGGAGAGAGAAGGGAGGTAAATCGGATAAAAAACGAATCATTATCAAGTAAGAAATATACAATTACTTGAAAATAAATGACCTCATAAAGTGAGCTAGGTGGTCTAGCATGTGTGTGTGTGTATGTGTGTGTGTGTGAGTGAGTGAGTGAGTGAGAGAGAAACACGTGTACATGGATTACTTTTATGTACGTATAAAATGAATAAAATTATATATATATATATATATATATATAAACGAAAAATACGTCCTCTAAAGTTAAAGGGCGACTAATAATGCAATCTTCTGCATTAATCTGTATCACTTAGGAAGTGAACAATCGAAATAGTAAGCAATATAACAAACGCTACCATCACAAATAAAAACAATTACATAATATATATATATATATATATATATATATATATATATATATATATATATAATGGATCATAAAAATTATAATGCTGACTCTCACCAGAACAAAACAAAAGTTTTCAAACCAGAATTTTCGTAAGTGCCATGCAAAATAAACATTCAATATCCATGCCCAAAAAGTTCCAAATTCCACCAAAAATAGCACCAAATCACAAGAAAGTCTTCTCAACAAATACGTCGGTGAATACCATCAATTATTAAACTTAAGTCGACATAAAAATTGATATTAAATGCAAACGAAGATTTTAAAAAAAATCACGTACAACCGCCATATTGGCTAATAAGACGGTTAAAATCAAGGATAAAACTGAGTAGCTCTCAAATCCTAAGAAATTGAAATAGTAGCCAAAACGCACCCGTAGATCAAACACACCTAAAAATTAACTTAAAATAATCAACTCAGACAATAATCCATAGCCCCACATATAAACATATAGACCACTGTACAAGGCATTTTAATATCATAAACCGATTGGATCGATTATGATCCCATCAGGGTCTCCAATTTTTTTTACGGATGTACATTTTTCAATGAAAGTTTTTAAACTCAGCTCTACTAGAAGATTTTTTTTTGGGGGGGGGGGGGGGGCTTATATTTTATCTTTCATGACCTCTATGGTTGATCTATGTCACTTTACGTAGGATGACGTCATTGCCAAACAAAGGTTCTCATTTATTTTAGTCGAATTTGTTCAAATTTAACGAATTTCTGTTGTTATTTTAGCACGTATAAGTGATTTTCTTTTCACTTGTTTTATTTTAGTCGTCTTTATCAGCGGTTGCCAACCTTTTAAACTTCATGGACCACTAAATGTATATTGGACCACTAATATGAATTTAGAAACAAAAAGTTAATACATTTATATAATAATAATGATAATCGAAAAACTTTTATGTTATTAATATGAAATGCACTTATTAAAAGTAACAACGTTATAGTGTAATTATTTTAATTAAAAAAAAATCGAAAACAGTTTATATTACAGTACTACACATATTTAGTGTGATGTAAGTTCATGTTTCTGCAGACGATCAAAATATTTTCACCGACAACCTGTGGTCCATGGACCACCAATGGCCGTCGACCACCAATGGTCGTGGACCACCGGTAGCGATCACGGATCTATTTGTGACTTTTCGTTCTGGGTTATTTGTCATCATCGAATTTGTTTTTTAATAGAATTTAGCTTAAAAAGAAAAATGAATTAAATCGCATTTGCAACATTTTGTTACCCCTACTACACCCGAATTTGTTAGCAAGCACCTGGGGGTCACGACTCCTTCTGGGAAACCTGATTTAGAACAAGGACAATTGTTTTCCGTCTGCAGTCAGTTGACATAAGAGACATTTGGGATTATCTGAAAAATGTTTGTAATATGACTAAAAGCAAACTTGTTAAGTAGATATTTACTTATGTGAAGGGTTTTCATTGGTGATGGTGTTGGTGGTGGTGTTGGTGGCAGTGTTGCTGTTGGTGGTGTTGGTGGCAGTGTTGGTGTTGCTGTTGTTGTTGGTGGTGGTGGTGGAAGTGTTGGTGGTGGTGGGGGTGTTCTGGTATAGTAGTAGTAGTAGTAGTAGTAGTAGTAGTAGTAGTAGTAGTAGGTTTCTTATTTTAATGGTGGAGGTGACATATCAACTCTGTTTGGGTTATTTAATATAAGACCACAATACTTATTGTCAACTAGCTGACTTCACCCACTCACTATCGCAATTTAATTCCTATTCACTATTTGAAATCATTGAAACGAAACTAATCGATAAAATAAGATACAAAAATTACTACTACTAATAATAATAATAATATGACTACTGCTAATAATAATAATAATAATAATAATAATATGACTACTGCTAATAATAATAATAATAATAATAATAATAATAATAATAATAATAATAATAATAATAATAATAATAGGATATTTTGGGGTCCATATGAAAAGTGAAAGAAATTCTTTCTTTTTTATTATTATTATATTATCAGTTATTAAGTTTAAACCTCCTCTTCTTTTGGCATGAAATGAAATTTGCATACGTGATCATTCCTTCCTTTCTTTTTATTATTATCAGATCAGATATTATTAAGATTAAGCCTCTGCGTCTTTGCTCATGAAAATTAAATTCGCATACGGTATTATTGAAGCGAGCCGGACACCCGTACGTTCACTTTTATTATATAGAAATAAATGATTAACTGTATACTGGACAAATACTATTATATTCTTCAATTTAAAATGACTTAACCATCTTGCTGATATTTATTTTTATGTGATTATTTTAAAATGTTAAAATGTCTAGGCTAGACTAAAAAAAATTAAATGTAGCTAAGTACGTTATTATATTGCCAATAACATGATACAACAATAACAAATGAAAATTGGCTTGTCAGAAGCTAAGTTTGATTGGTCAGCTTAAATACTATTTGTGTTTGACTCTGAAAATCAGACAAGATCAAATGTTTTTGTTTGTTTTAGCTTTGTTTTACTAAGGAGTCATCATTTATTGAGGCCAAAAGTCACTCGAGACTAAGGGTTAATGGATTGTTAGTTGGGTTACAAAGAATATTATTCGAGGATCGGAAATTTTGTTCACCCCAAACAAGACATGTTGCCACTGAAACGTAAGGGGCTACTGTGATAGGGGCTTGATTTATAGTGGACAAGCTGTGTGAGGAATTGATCAGCAAGATATTTTTTCACTTTATATTTAAATTTCTTCATATTGGTGCGGTGGGGAAATAGTGAGCAGGAAGGAAATTCCAATCGCAAGCGGTCCAAGGAAAGAAGCTATTAGAGTATGAAATCTTACGGCATCTAAGGATTTCTACAGTGAAGGTGTCGGATTTTGCTGCTGGTGGGTCAGTATATATATACATAGAGGGAGTACAAGCGCAGTAAGTTCATCAGAGCACATTCCGTGGAAGTACTTGTAAAACAAGCACATGAATGCAATACTGCGGCTATGTGACAGGGTCTGGAGCTTGGCTGACAGTGTGGGACCGGTTAGGTCAGAAATTATTTTTCTAGCCTAATAGGTTGGTGCACCAGCCCAGGTGTGGCAACAATACTTTATGCACGGGCGAATGGTAGCTTTATAGAGATATATGATGCTGGAAGGTGTGAGAAGTTTTCTAGCTCGGTAGACGTGTAGCGGCCATAAACATTGACATGTCTTTCCTCTTGCGGAAAGCAGCCGTGCTGAGGTAGTTTGGTCACACGATTACCAATCTGATTCCTGGGGTAATAATTTCGACCAAACCTTTCAGAGACTCCGCCCGGTTTTTTTTAGGAAATTGCAGAGCAGGCAGAGATCTTCCAGGCACCCACGAAGAAAGACGTCGCCACTTACTCCTGCCTCTGTCGCCTAGACACCGATCAAAGCTATCTTCCCTTGAAGATATACTTCTCCAAGAAAATACTTTCAGCAGCTGACATTTATTATTACTTTTCTATTCCTTTCTTCACTGTTTTAATTTCTGTCAACCTACACCCAACGGTGTAGACCAATTAAATAAATATATATAATTTGTTATTTATAGAAGGGCCTTGTTTTCTTTCTTCTTTTTTTTTTGACGGTTCTTTCGCTAAAGATTATAATAGGAAATGGTCTTACAGTTTATGTGACATTTAGCTCATAGAGAGAGAGCCTACCTTCTTTTCGGCAGGCTTGGTAGCATATTCTATGTGCTTATTCTACTTCACGTTGCCTTAAAACAGGGGCAGGCAACCTCCGGCCCACGAGCCACATCCGGCCCGCGAAGGCTTAGCGTCTGGCCCGCCACCCTGCTATGCTTTATTATTGCAATCCGGCCCGCGGACCTTCCAGTAAAACTCATATCATTTTGTGACATAGACCTAAAAGTAGGTTTCAATTAAGATTTACAGCGATGATGCATGTATATTTCATTTTTCTTTAACTATTAATTTCAAATCATTGGCCTGAGATAAAATAGAATAAGAGAGAGGCAAAGAGGAAACAAGAGATGAGGAAAGGGCATGAAACATAGAACTTATGTGATGTGTGTCAAAACGAATGCTGGATCAACTTGCTACTTCCCGTCATTATTTTTTATGATTCCAAAATAACTCTTCGTCGGCGCCTTTTATAACATCACATACAGAAGTCTCTTGAGAAAAATATCAGATTTGTAGAGTGTTCAATGCAATTTTTGTACAATTTATTCATGTAAACAAAATATAGTAATTCTGAGATTTCGTTTTTCACTCCGGCCCGCGATCTCCTTCAAAAAGTCTCATCTGGCCCTCACTCTGAAAAGGTTGCCCGCCCCTGCCTTAGAATGTCAGGCGGAAAAGTTTAAACAGAATTCTCAGGGAGGGTGCTATCACTAACCCAGTCTTATAAAACTAACTAAACCAGTTGTGACTATTATATAAACGTATGCTCTCAATGTATTATAAGTCTTTTTCTTGTTAACCCTTATTCGACAATTACTTTTTTATGTCAATAAAAAGGGGGAACATTTTTCTTTTTCATTTATATATTTTGAGTAGGAAATGTGCGAATGCCCTTCTCTTGCTGCATTACAGAGCAATCAACTCCATTTGTTTCCTTATAAAATCGGCCCTGTCTGCCCGGAAACGCACAATCAAACGTATTTATCAGTAGTGGCTTAGCAAAAACCGCCTGGACGCCGTCCACTCACACGCACCCCCATTTATCGACCCTTATCTTCGTATCAGCCTTTCTTCCCTTGTCGGTGTAAAAGTAAGAAATAAAAACACGCCTCGACTTGTACCTAGATTTTGTACTGACCTCTTTTCATACCTACTTTTATATATTATTGTTGAAGGGCGACAATATCTTAACCTATTTTGTGATTCAGAATGTTCGTTCGGCGAAGTAATGGCGCGTCGTGTGAACAGTCGAAAACAGGCACTAGACAAGAAAAAAAATCACTCAGAAGAGCGTATACTTCCTCCACTACCACCTCATCCTAATCGTCCATCACCACGACCACCATCATTTCCAATTATCAACAATGAAAATAAAAATTACAAAACTAAAGAAATTCGGGCATTTATTACAAGAGCGAACAAAACAAACAAAAATGGGTGAAAAAAACAAATGTGCAACAAATAAATGTTACTAAAGTCAATATAAGTTATTCTTCTACCTCATTGGATAAGTTTATTTGTGTTTCAACTTATTTTAAAGCGTTTTTGGTATATAAAAAAAAAAAAACATAGTGTTCAGTTAGAATGAAAAAGAAGATGGGGTCGATAAGCAATGCACGTCTATCCCTGGGTTCCTGATAATCGCTCAAAAATCGAAAAGTAAACAAAATACTGGTAGAAACGCATCCAATAAATGTCGATTTTCGAGCGATTATCAGGATCCCAGGGGTGCACGAGCATTGCTTATCGACGTCATCTATTTATTTATTTCGTTTTAATTTAACACTATGTTTGGTTTTACTAAAAAAAAACGCTTTAAAATAAGTTGAAACACAAATGAACTTATCCAGATAGGTAGATGAGTATTGATTTACTCCTCTCCAGGAGTTAGGCACAAGGCCAGTTTTATCTTACTCCCACAAGTAAGATGTGACCCAAAGTCGGGTCGGAAAAGTGGGGTTTAAAAATTGCCTGTGCAGCCCCGTCGGCATTACCCGGTAGGGGCGCCTCAGGCAGTAAGCAATAAACTTACTCCTCCCCAAAGAGGGGAGGCGAAGCCTGGGAGGGTGGACCTCCTAGAACTGCACAGGACAGACCCATAGACCGGCGTAAATCAAGCCCCGAAGGCCAAGACAATACCAGTCTATGGGATGCAGTATCCATCGGAACAGATACTACACTTTGATCTTAGCCAAAATGCCAAGAATTGTGATGAGTAACTTAACTTGGTTTTGGCAACATCTATTAGTTTCACATTTGTTTTTTTGTTGTTGTTTTTTTCGCTCTTGTAATAAATGAAAACAAATAAATACGATAGAATAGTTTTAGTGATACATTTTAAAATTTATATTTATTTAATAAATTCATAATTCAACATTTAACAAAATGTGATTATTAGACATAAATTTAAAAGTTCATTTAAACATTTACTTTGTTGGGGGATATATTCGTACCATTAAGGAATTTTATCGGATGTCCTGATGACCTGGCAGGCTGAGAGCAGGCTCGAAGCGTTCCCTCAAATAATGATTATGGGGGAGCACTCGCAGAGCCGAGTAAATTCGGGATGGTCCCCAGTGTAGCGTGTCATTAATAGACTCGGGCAGCTGAGGAAATCCGACGTGTTTATCGTCAGTTTAAATGCTTTCGAATTCCTGTTAAAGAAAAGTTCATTTTTACACTCACAATGCTGTCCAAAACTTAAAAACTCTTAGCTGGTCGCATGCCGGATACAATGTGGAAAAACTTGATTAGTCACACGCTGGAAGAAATTTGGAAAGTACCAAAAACCTCAGGTCCACAAAACGAAGTCTTCAAACTTGTTTAGGCTACCAATATATTCTCATCCATATTTCGATATGGAAAGAAACGTGTCCCTTCCGAACACGAGCTCAACGAATTGCGCTTTCCAACCTCTCTTCCGCGAACAGGAATATGTAGCAGTTACCTCCTCCTTTCAAAACATAACTACACCGATTTGCCGGTAGGTGGCGCTTTATCACCGACAGGTGGCACTGTAAAGCGACACCAGAGTTATCTGCCCTTCTGACTATAAAAACCGTTGCAAACGGAAAATCCGTCTCTTCCTCACCGACCAGCCTCGGCAGACAGACGCTGACACTAGCGTTCCGTTTCACTTTTTTTCTTCTGGTCAATTGGCCTTGGCAGAACGACGCTAATACACTAGCGTTTCGTCTCACACTTTTCTCTTGGGCTGGTCTCGGCATACCAACTACCAACACACGTTTCTTCCGTCAACACGTGGTCAGACAACGGTAAGAGTTCTCAACTCATTTTCTTTGTATACGGCTTTCAAAGACTTTCCACACGCCGGATTCATTTCTTCTTATACCTTTTCAAGAACTGTTTTTCCATCGACACACATGCATACATCACCCACTTCACCCTTCCACGTACACACACGTTCAATAAACGTTATTTGAACTACTTCATCTTGTTTATCAATTATTACTCCGTCTTTTGCATGCAACATCGCTTGATTCAACTTTGCACGCTTATAGCCGGGGGAACATCACCCTCTCGATCCGAACATTGGTGACCCAACGTGCAAGCTTTGTTGTATGGGGCAGAGTAATTAATTTCGTACAAGAACAAAAAATATATATATATATATATATATATCATTTCTCGTTTTTTTTTCTTTCGTGGTGAAACGAATTACGCACCCATCTTTTTCCTTCTTTTTTCTACCCACGTGGTAGAAATATACAAACAAACAAAAGAAAAGAGGCCGCGATTTTTTCCTGGCCACGGGAAAACCCCAAACAAAGAAAAACAAAAACATTTCTCGGCTTTCTCCGAGTATAAAACAAATTACTATTTCATTTTTTTTCTCTTTCTCCACCCACGTGTCGGAAAAATATATACAAAGAAAAAGACAAACTTTTGCCAATCCTTTTTTTTTTCTTTTTCAACGAACAAAAGGACCTTACAAGACGCCACTTCCTTTGTTTTGAACACGTGGAGATAAAAAGAAAACAAAAGAAAACAAACGCTCACGCTGCCCATCTTTTTCGTGACCACGTGTTGATAAAAAAATTCAAAATAATGCCGCCATCTTTTTCACGTGGAAATGAAAATTCAAACAAAAAAAGAAAATACGAATTTATTTTCTGTTTCAACAACAAGCAAAAAAAGGAAGCTGCCATCTTTTTCCCTAACCACGTGGAAATGAAAATTCAAAAAAAAAAGAAAATACGAATTTTTTTTTCTTTCTTTTCAACAACAAAGGAAAAGAGAAGCCGCCATTCTTTCTCTACGTGGAAACTAACATTCAAACAAACTAAAACGAAAACAAAACGTCATTCCTCGTGTGAAACAAATTACGACTCCATTTTTTTTCTTTCTTTTTCCCTTCTACCCACGTGTTGGAAATATATATATAAAAGAAAAGAAAACTACAAAACAAACAACACACGATGTCGAACATCACCAAGCCTCAAGACTTAATACTGGTTGTAAAAAGTCAGGCTCAGCAAGCACCAACATCACCCTTCAATGGCTACCAACCCTCTTCAACAACTGGACGTTCATTGATCAACAGGAGGACCCATCAACTTGAACAACCAACTCTTCCCGGACATTCATCAAACATTTCCGGACATCACTGACGACACTATGGAAGAAATCACACCAGTTTAAAATGAGTACAACTGCACAAGCACGACTAAATACTCAACAACTGGACGTTCGTTGATCAACTGGGGACACATCAACTCGAACGACGCGCACCAACACCAGTACAGACCCACTTGTACCTAGACCTGCTAACTCACTTGCAGACATTTGTGCATCTGATTTTGACCATAGTACACCACTCTCAACAACTACATGTTTGTTCATCAGTTCCACAACACGGACTAATTAACATGAACAAACATCAACAATTGCACAGACTCACTTGTGCTCATTCATCAACAACTGCACAGACTCATTTGTGCTCATTCATCAACAATTGCACAGACTCACTTGTGTTCATTCATCAACAATTGCACAGACTCACTTGTGCTCATTCATCAACAACTGTACAGACTCACTTGTGCTCACTCATCAACACTGCACAGACTCACTTGTGCTCGCTCATCAACACTGCACAGACTCACTTGTGCTTGCTCATCAACACCGCACAGACCCACTTGTGCTCACTCATCAACAACAGCGCAGACCCAAGCACCAAACAACACTGACAATTCAACGTTTGTTCATCAGCTCTGCACCACGCAGACTAATCAACATGAACAACGCCACCAACAAGTGCAAATTCACTTGCACTCAACATTTTTCGACCGCAAACTCACTTGCGCTCAAACTTGACACAGACCCAAACAACACGCAGATCCACATGCGTTAAAAACACTCAATTCCGCAGACGCACTTGCGATCAATCATTCAATACAGATGCAGAAACAGAAATAAGTAGCGTGCACACTACTTTTTTCTAATCTTCAACAGCAAAACAGACATACCCACAAAGAATGCTTCTCATCTACAACTGTACATATTGAATAATATTTTCAATATTTTTCAATCTGGGGGGGAGTCCTTGTAGCAGTTACCTCCTCCTTTCAAAACATAACTACACCGATTTGCCGGTAGGTGGCGCTTTATCACCGACAGGTGGCACTGTAAAGCGACACCAGAGTTATCTGCCCTTCTGACTATAAAAACCGTTGCAAACGGAAAATCCGTCTCTTCCTCACCGACCAGCCTCGGCAGACAGACGCTGACACTAGCGTTCCGTTTCACTTTTTTTCTTCTGGTCAATTGGCCTTGGCAGAACGACGCTAATACACTAGCGTTTCGTCTCACACTTTTCTCTTGGACTGGTCTCGGCATACCAACTACCAACACACGTTTCTTCCGTCAACACGTGGTCAGACAACGGTAAGAGTTCTCAACTCATTTTCTTTGTATACGGCTTTCAAAGACTTTCCACACGCCGGATTCATTTCTTCTTATACCTTTTCAAGAACTGTTTTTCCATCGACACACATGCATACATCACCCACTTCACCCTTCCACGTACACACACGTTCAATAAACGTTATTTGAACTACTTCATTTTGTTTATTAATTATTACTCTGTCTTTGCATGCAACACTGCTTGATTTACTGAACACGTTTATAATCGGGGGAACACGACCCTCGATCTGAACAAATATCTACGTCTTTATTGTCGGGCAGCCGATTTCAAAAGAGGAAGAATTTCGCGCTGGAACCCGTGACGTCAGTCCCACTAAGCTGGCATCCAGGCTTATTCTAATTTCACATAGTTTCGTACAAAATATCAAAGGTACGAAAAACAAATACAAAATAAAAAAGTATATCGAAAGTACAGAATAGTAAATATAAGCGAATTAGGGTTTACACAATTGTCAGTAAAATTCCAACAAAGATAAGAGAAGGAGTGAAGACGGGTTACCTGGCGCCTGAAAACCTGTGCTTTCGGTAGACATGGCTACTCATTCTGGGATGACAACTCATCTAAGAGAAGGAAAACTCTAATATCAAATCTCTGTAGTCTTGCGGCCATACTCACTCAATGGTAAGGCTCCGGGAGTCAGCCATTGTTAACTAACTGTGCCAGAAAAATAAAAGAATAATAATAATATAATAAAAGAAGTTTTGACTGTAATTCAATTTCCAACCGAATGTCGTGCAACCCACTTTCTCTCTGCCTTTCTCTCTCCAATCCAAATCACTTCCCCCTCCTTCCCAGCTGTCCTCTTCATTTATATCACCTGATATCCACATATGCAAATCAGAGACCACCATAAACACCTGCACCTATGAAGAGAAGCCCTTTTTTAATCTGCATACACGACATGCGAAGCACCTCATTCATTTTCCTGATGGTGAGTGTTCCTCTTTATTGTCACAGTCATGAGGAAAAATCTGAAGTTGGAGTCCCCATGCGCTGATATTGGAACCATATGTATCGGCGTTTACCTTTTGCAATGGACCATCCAAATGACGTGGTGAGGGGATGTCTACTGCATGAGTAACACCTTGACATCCATACTTACTTACCCAGTATTGGTTCTCCGAGTGGAACTCCATAGTTC
This sequence comes from Sepiola atlantica, assembly GCA_963556195.1. Lineage (NCBI taxonomy): Eukaryota > Metazoa > Mollusca > Cephalopoda > Sepiida > Sepiolidae > Sepiola > Sepiola atlantica. The sequence continues at coordinate 101,507,186 of OY744528.1, read as the reverse complement.
TTCAAGACTGGAGGACGCCGATATATGTCTGTGCGTTAGGGAAGTCCGGCAACAACAAGGTTTTATATACTCAAAAACCACATATGTTCTGCTTCATTATCACCCACGTTTTGGTAAAAGAATTATCATCGTAAAATTCATATGAGCGAAAATCTTTGCAAACTAAAAATTTACATGATAAAAATAATGTTAAAATTAAAACGAAGTTAATATGACATTTTAAATTTAATCCTCTTTTATATACAAAAGCAAAGAAGAGATTTATCTTCCTCTCACAGCGGTAAGATGTGACACAAGGTCGGGAAAGTCGGATTTGAAAAGCTAGCGCCCTAGAAAATGAAGAGCAGTCTGTCCGACAAAAATTGCCTGGACAGCCCCGTCGGCATTCCCCAGTAGGAGAGGGGGGGCTCAGGCGATTAGCAATAAACTAACCCCTTTTTAAAGAGTGAGAAGGCAAAACCTGAGAGGGTGGACCTCCTAGAACTGCACAGGACAAAGTATCCATCTGAACAGATACTACACTTTGATCTTTATCGTCATATTGTTGCTTATTTTAAATATTTTTTTTATTAGATTATTTAATCTAAGATTAAGAAGAGTAAATTGATTAAATTAATTTAACTAATTTACTCTTCTTTTTATTGAAACTACTAGAAAATAGTGACGCGTTGGGTAACTCCTTGAGCTCGACTTAGGGATGATAGCTTCCTAGGAGGAAATTGAACCATACTCCATTCCGATAAAGAATAATCTGCCAAGAGATAAGACAGACCCTAGGTTGCCAAAAATTCTCTTAATTGGTATGAAAAAACTGAGTTTGCAAAGTCAGTTATTTTTTTTTAATAAAAATCCAAAACTAGTCTCTCTCTCTCTCTCTCTCTCTTAAATAGTATTACTATTGTGGTGATATTCTCTATTGTTTATAATGGACTATTCTAATGTTCTGTTTTATAGAGAGTTGTATTACCATTGCCTGTTAATAAACAGATAGGGATAGGTGAGAGAAACGGTAGCGAGAGTGATAGATGCTGTATAAAATAAAAGCGGTCGGTCAAACAACATGAAGTGAGAGAGGCTGTGGGTCAGTTTGTGAGTTTATAGAAAATTGCGGCTAATTAGAACAATTAAAATGGAAGTTTTTTCAAACATATTTCAATCCCAAAATTGAGGAATATTTAGGCATGTATTTTGGTGATTAAGATATATAAGAAAATTCTTAGGGCGACAAACAGTGATTAACTCAGTTTTCGTATACATGTATCACTATTTCATTTTATATACTTAAATTATAAAATAATATACTGTTTATATAATATTTTTTTTTTATTCATTTTACTTCAGTCGAAATTCTCAGAAATCAAGAGGCGCCTTCCTGGGGCTAACATTTGATCTCTATATTAGATACATAGGTATTCGCCTGTTCTAATAAAGTTCTCCTTTGGCTCTCAAGCGTTGAGTTAGTAAAGAAGTTAAGAACATTAATTTGCCTCTCCCCGATTGACCAATTGATTATGTTATAGTATATCTTTCTTTTGGTTTTCAGGACAAGAATTCATCTAGTCTAGTGGAGTATCCATCTACGTGCTGTTACTTGAGGTAAAATCAATAAGAGAAATTGCACAATTCCTCGTATTAGTTGGTGCATAGCCAAACCGAGGAGATCTTATTTGTGCTTCGAATACTATGTTATTTCGAATATTAAGGCAGGGTTTACTTGTAGGGTAAAGTATCTTCATGTCAGGTTTTCCTGACAAACACTTTTACAGAGAGACCGAAGACAATCGAGGATGGTGTGTATTAGGTAATTCAAACTCCCTTATATATATATATATATAATGTGTGTGTGTTTGTTTTACTACTATTTTTTTTAACGTATAGTCCTTATAATATCTTAAATGTTTCCAATTTTAAACTTAATGAAGTAGTATTACAAGATTCAGAGCATATATATATATATATATATATATATATATATATATATATATATATATATATTAATTTTGCATTCCACTGACCATGGGGAATCAATCTAAAACATAATTTTCATTAGTCTTTAAAATCTCTATAAACCCTCATTGAAATACGGAAATAAAGAGATTGTAAAGACTAATAAAAACTATAGTTTTGGATTGATTCCCTTTGGTCAGTAGAATGCAAAATTAATATATATATAAATATATATATACATATATATATACATATACATATATATACATATCATATACATATGCATATATATACATATACATACATATATATATATATACACACATATATATACACATATATATACATACACATATATATACATATATATATATATATATATATATATATATATATATATATATATATATGTTAGTTTAGATCAATATAATTTGAACATTGTTCTAAGAATTCAAAACCAACAAGCATACGACGTACGATCGTTTCAAATACTTTCTGGAAAAATGTCGTTTATTGTAATCAAAGTCGGTTATAGTAATCAAAGTCGGTTATTGTAATCAAAGTCGTCGGGGTGGGGGCAGTGTAGCACAAAATGACATCACTGATATGCGAAGGGTTTATCTCTCTCCAATTCATTTGTTCTAGGTTTCTTTCTCTCTCTCTCTTTCGTACACATACAGTTGATTTCTGTCTCTTTGTCATGTTAAATAAGCTCTTTAAAACTATAATCAACTGCTGAGTTAATGGCGCGAACCTGGTCAACAACCATAAAATAGGTCGCCGGCTACGACGATAATAATGATGACGGCCACGCAGAACGATATAAAAACCTGGTTGACAACGAAGCTGCGCGGATGTATAATGTTTGTGCACTCGCGACGGTAAGAAGTGTCTAACACGTTAAATAGACACGAACCTCCGACAGAAAATACTTAATAACAATATCAATCGGTATACATAATTTTTTTTAAAAGACAGAAAAAAGAAAGAAAAAGTAGATTTCATTAGCCATCACGCATTTTTACATTAAAGAGATACGAACTTCTAACAAAAAATACTTAACAACAATATAAATCGGGCGACATAAATAAAGCAAAACTTTGACTTTCAACTTTTGATTGATACACGTTATGAACCGTGAACCCACTTGTCTATTTATTTGGAGACCGCGTCGATGGCATTTATGGGCATCTTTGGAACGTAATTAACTGAAAGATTCTAAAAAAAAGTGCCATAAAATGTCTACAGAAAAGAAAGGGAGAGAAAAACAGACAGAAAGAAATGTTATTAACCATGTTGCCTTTTTTTTTAATAGACACACTGTCGGACTATTACTTTTTACAGACATGTTTACAACAAAATGGATTTAACTGTGGATTAGTTTTCACATGATTTACTTCCCTTGGATTTTATTCTTCATTTTTTTTTTTTTTCGTTTTTGATATTAATTGAACCATTGAGCAAAATTCGGCGACGGCATGCTCCCTTGGAGAGCTGGTTTTCACCACCTCCCGGACGTGTGCCACATTTTTCTGCAGTAGGAAGCAATTTAACTCTTAATAAATTGATTGTAATTATTTCTCCCGACTAAGAAAAACTATTCAGAATACTAAAGTCGTATGGTTTCTGTATTTGGGAACAAATCATAGCAACACAGCGTTCTACGAGATTCTTTTCCTGTTAGTTTTTATTTCGCTTTTTTTAATTTATTTTTTTAAACAATGCCGTTTAATATTACGCTTTTAATTCATATTATTTTCGGTTAATAAGGATTTCGCCAATGCTCGTATATATATATATATATATATATATATATATATATATATATATATATATATATATATTTAAATTTTAAAATTTCTTTTCTTTTTTCTCCATTTCATTCTTTCTAAATATGATCTAAGGTTAAGATCGGATTCTAACTTTTCCTGATGAGATCTCAGTTTATAATAGCTGTTGATCGATATCATCGACATGCTAGTGTCGCAAATTTTGTACATGTCTGTGTAAATAAAAATAATCATATATAAAAGCTCTATTTGATATTGAGCACTTTTTATAAACCCGGTTGAAATTCTTTGGATTACTACCCTGTGGATGTTTTACCTGGATTATATAATATATATATATATATATATATATATATATATATATATATATATATATATATATATATAAGTGCTTTGCAATTATGAAACGAAAAATTAATCCATAACCATAGGTCTCGTCTGTTCTTTCAATTTCTTAATCTTCATATACCATCGAACAACCACAACCATACTTTTCTTGTTCTTTCAATCTTTTTATTTTCATATGTCGGCGAATACCTGTAATTCCGCTTTATCTCATAGACAAACAAACAAATCTTTGTAATATGTCTATGTTGTACGTTTTAATTTATTTATGCTTATTTTTTCCAAATCTAAAGCCTTTTCTACGTCGTACGCGCACTTCGCAGTAGAATCAAGAGAAGTGTATAGTCTTCATCTGAAGCTCATCAGAAAAAATGTTCATTCGGTTGCAATAGGGAAAAAAGACCTCAATCCAAAGACATGGGAAAAGAGGATTGAAAAAGATCAAAATACATGAAAAAATATATGAAAAAAAACCTCAAAATTTTAGACATTTTCTAGAATCAAAATGATGTAATTGATTTTGATCAAAATTTGAATAAGGATTCTAGACATAAAGTTTAGTAGCATTGTATCTTGACTGTACTCTATGTAGGAGGCATAAACGGGGTGCAAAATTATTCTGTTCGGGGAAATTGATTTTACCCGTTCTGGGACAGATATTCTTCTAGTTCTATATATGAAGGACTCAATATATTTTGAGATAGAGCTTTTTTTTATTTTTTTTATTTTATTTTTTTAATTTTTATTATTATTATTATTATTATTATTATTAACAACAACAACAACAACAACAACACAGTAAAATAACATGGACAAAAAGCGCAGAACCCCCGACAGGATTCGAACCTGCACCTTAAAAGGACTTTTCTGTCAGGTAGGAAGCCCGTAATCACGCGGTGACGGAGGTGGGTGGCTAGAACAAGGTCGAGATTATGTCAATACGCTACATTCTCCGCCGACATTCTCTGTTTGTTTGATGCTTATATCTGCTAATTAGTTTCGTGTCTGAAGTGTGAATGGTACTGCAACAGATCCAGACAGACTTAACCAGCAGAACGTACTCAATGCCAAAAAGAAAGCAGAGAAGAGACTAGGACCGTCGTCGTATTTATTTATTTTTTTTAGTGCTTCTGTTTATTTCATAAGACAGTGACACGCACGTGTGCGATTTTTTGATTGCTAAGATAAAATGCTTGTATTAAAGAATTAGGTACGTGCAAAATCAATGGCCGATCCCCAAAATGTAAAAACATTTTGACCATCCCTTCACTTAAAAATTCACCAAAATTCAGGAAATCAAACAATTTTAATGAAATGTTTAATATTTATTAATCAACAATCACGGAATATAATGAAACCATTTTTTTTTTTAAATCTCAGGGAAAATGTATTATTATTTTTTTTAAACAAAATACACCTTTACTAAAGTTATATTTTTACGTATTAATAAATAAATAATGCATGATTTTTTTTAAATGAAAATAAAGCACTGTAGATGTTAACAATTAAAAGGGAATTTTTTACGGCGCTCAGCAGAGTAAAAACGCTAAAAAAAACAAATATACAACAAATAAAAGTAACTGTAGACTGTAAAAGTTATTTTGAAACTTGCCTGTGGCATTTGTTTGTATTTTTAGACCGTTACAACCGCTATTTATTAGAAATCAATAGTTTTGTCACCGTAACTTGGGAAAAACATGGCCGCTTTTTTTTGGGGGGGGGCATTAGGTAAGAAAGCACCTGAATCGCCATCTTGAATTTTGTGCAAGCCTTTGGGAAAAAAAACAATACATTTTTATTTTTACATCTAATAAAAACCCATTTATAATACGTAAAAATAAAAACAAATTACATAGGTAAATAGAAAAATATCTATTCTCGTCGCAGGTCAACTTCACTTGTTGTAAATTTATGTTTTTAAACCCTTTCTCGTTCTTTTTTTGAACCCCGTTCGCGACTGTGCTGAGCGTCGTAAAAGATTCCCCAATTAAATTTATTTTTAAATTATTGAATCATTGAACGTCCAGAAAGTTCAAGAAAAAGAATAACACCATTAAAAGGTGTCTTGTTAAATACCTGGATTGGGCTGTTCACTTAAATATGAAAGATCTGGAACCATAATTTTCATTATGTCTCGGGATTTTTAGATGAGGATTGATAATTTGTATTATTCGGATTATTCGGATTACTGTTTTCATCTTGGATATTATTCTCACAACGTTTCGGCCGATGTAACCTCTGACCTTCTTCAGGTGCGTCTTGTCGATCTCGAGCATCTTTATGTCGAACTCTGGAATCTGTAGAGAATTTCGAATGGAACCCTTTATTTAATCCACAGAATTCGACGAGACACTCCTGAAGAAGGTCAGAGGTTACATCGCCGAAATGTTGTAAGAATAACATTCAAGATGAGAACAGTAGTCCGAATAATCCAAATGATGCAAATATATCTAATCTGTTGTTAAGGTTTGCTGGAAGAATGGCTGGACCATTCTACCGCCCCAGGAAGTACCTTACTACTCATAGTGCAATCTTCTACCCATGTAAGAGACAGATATGTCCTAAGATGGATAACTGTTGTAATATCCGAGGAGGTGCCGTTCCAAGCACAATTACTTACCTTGGCAAAGTACAAAATCGACTTCGCAATCTAGTGGGAGATGATATCTTCTGTTCTCTACAGCCTCTTTCTCACAGAATAAAAGCCGTTAGTCTTTCTCTACTCTATCGTTATTTCCATGAAAGATGCTCGACTGAACTGAAATTTCTGGGTTTTAAAAGACATTCACAGCAAAGACTCGTCTTCCTACCATAATTGAAAAAAAAACTTACCTACCTTCATTCGTGCGCATAACATCAAACGGAATTTACATGAACAGAGTTTCTTTCCAGGAACTCTCCATCTGTGAAACACATTGGCACGGGACTGTTTCACTACAGACTACATCACGGTCATCTTCAAATCCAATGTTAGCAAATTATTGTCATAAATCGCTCTAACTAAGCAAATGTTGTTGATTCCATTCATCATTTTCAATCCTCTCATAATATTCTTCATCATTCAATTGACTATCCATCCATCTCACTGGCCTTTATTATCGAGTGGCTTTTGGCCTTGGTAAGTGATGACTCGTTTGTAAATAAATAAATAAATAAATAAAAATTAAGACGTCATATTTGAATTTTAAGATGAATTGTATTTTCAATATCGTCTAATTGAAAATTAAAATATGAAAATCAATTTTGCTTCTTTTTACTTAAAACTTTAGGGTTTTTTTTTTCCTTCAAATTAAACCAAACAGAATGAATCGAAATAAAAATTAAATGCTTTAAATTTACGTTTTAGAATGTAGCAGTCATAAACATTAACAGTTGTTTCCCTCTCGCAGAGAGCGGCCCCTGCGAGGGAGGTGATTGGGTCACACGATGACCAATCAGCCTCCAGAGCGTATTAATTTAGGCCGAATCTTTGTAGGACTACTTGCAAACCTTTTGGGATTTACACAGCAGTCACAGAGAGCAACCAGGCATCAATGAAGAAATATGTTTTCTCTCTCGGAGCGAGACGTGACCTCGAGCAAGGCTATCCTACACTGGAAGATATACTGTTTTTTTACTCTATTATTTCCCCTACTGTGACACTGTTTTAACTTTCGGCAACCTACACCCAACGGTGTAGGTCACTCAAATAAATATTTTATTTATTTATTTATGAAAAGGCTTTGTTTAACTTCTATTTGATAATTATTTTGTTACAAATTATTATAGGAGTTGGTATTACCGTTTATGCGAATATAAGCTGCTATAAAAATAGCTAGTCGTGATTTTTCGAAAATGCATAAAAAGGTACCGTCACTTTGAAATTACCCCATTATATTTTAAATAATTAAACTCAAATAAAGATTAGTAGCATTAACATATTTTGGGGAGCATTAAATAAATTCCTGACGATTTAAAAAAAAAAACTAATAGTAATTAGAGACGAACACCGTGTCTATTTTGGAACCAATAAATGAAGACACTTTGAACGTGTCCATTTAAAAAAACAAAATTTTTTTTAAGGTTTAGCCTGGACGCGCACGAGTGTCGTTGCCGACATCGCACACTGGTCGTAGCGGCGGTGATTTGTTAAGAATCACCGTGTCTAGGGCACAGCATATGGAAGGCGGAGCCCATCCCTCTCCTTCCGCTGCCTTGAACCGTCCCTGAGTTTTAGTCAGGTACCCATTTACTGCTGGGTGGACAGAGGGAGTTTTCAGCGGGATCGAACCCGGGTCGTCCAGCCCAAAGACAAGTGCTATAACCACTCGTCCACAGGCCCTCCCATTTGTTACTCACAGGTTAAAAATTTCTATCAAATATCAATTAATAATCAGATTTTCACAAAACTTTCGATACTTATTCAGTTTTAAATGAATTTATTTTTGAAATACGTTTTTCGCAAAACATGACAGGGGAAATATATTTTGTACTCCACTTTCCTTTAAGAATTCACGGACAATTTACAACAAAAAAGCTCCTTCAAATTTCTTTAAAATAGTGATAGGATTTTGAGGCTCTTTATCTTTGCATAACACTAACGGTACCTACCGACGTTGCCCGGGATTCAGTGAAGTCATTTTAAATTTTAAGTTTTATTTCTTAGCACATTTTAAAAACTTATACAGAAAAAGAAGCAAAATTTTTGTTGTAAGGGAGAAAACTTTTTTCATGTTCTCCAATAAAGAATATGAGTTATTCTCCTAGCAGATTTTTTTTCGGTAATTGATTAAAAAATAATAGTATAATATAGATTGTTTTGGCCGGACTGAGTAATTTTTAAAATAAATTGTAGCAAAGTGCGTTATTATATAGCCAATAACATGGTAGAGCAATAACACATGAATATAATGAAAATTATATATATATATTGTTACACCGGCCGTTCTTACACAGGAGAAACTGCACCGGTTGTCACGATAAATAGTGCGAGTCACTAGAGACACAGAGAAGACAAAGCACAGTCTTGTAACTGTCTAGCCAAGTGCTAGTCACTTTCTTACTTTGTTAATACACTTGTTAAATCAACCCTCGACTTGACTTCCTTTATTTATTATTTACTGTTGGACAACTTCACAACATATATATATATATACATATATATATATATATGATTATTTTTATTTACACAGACATGTACAAAATCTGCGACACTGGCAAGTCGATGTTATCGATCAACAGCTATTATAAACTGAGATCTCATCAGGCGGAGTTAAAATCCGATCTTAACCTTAGATCATATTTGGAAAGAACCAGATTTTGTACATGTTTGTGTAAATAAAAATAATCATATATAAAAGTTCTATTTGATATTGAGCACTTTTAATAAACCCGGTTGAAATTCGTTTTACCTGGATTATATATATATATATATATATATATATATATATATATATATATATATATATATATTAAATTTCTTGAATGTGAGATGATATATATATATATATATATATATATATATATATATATATAGAGAGAGAGAGAGAGAGAGAGAGAGAGAGAGAGAGAGAGAGAATAGAATAGAAGTAAAGATTTAGCAAAATTCGAGTATATTTTGTTCAGATTTAAAAAAAACGAAATAAGAGGAGGTTCAAGCAAAATATACAATATTATAATGTTTGGAAAATTCTTACTTTCTTTTCTCATTAATATATACTATTATCTGTTGAAGGTTAGCACCCCCCCCCCCCCCTCAATCCGATGATTTAATATTTAAATAAACTATTTTTCTTTGAAACAACTTTCTATTAATGTATTGAGGGGGGGGGAGAAGGGGAGAGGGAGAGAGTGAAAGAAAAACAATGAAAAGAAAACAATTAGAATAAAGTGTTGACAGAATTATCAGTATAGCATAAAGTGATGACGTATCACTGTTCTTTCAACTTTGTTTGAGATCTCAAGTGAACATTGATACGTATAAATTATCCAAGAACATTAGGAAACTATTATCGCATGGGAATTAATGTTTGCTTTTGTTCGCCTAAGTAAACATGCTTCTTACTCTTGTGGCATCATTTTTACATGAGATAGGGCATTCACACATAAATGCTTCGCCTTTGAATATTTCGACATTTTGATCGTCTGCCAGTGTCTAGAAGGAGCTTGTGGCAACATCAAAATCTCGCGCGTTTTTTTTTGTTGGTTTTGTTTTATATTTGTTTTGTTTTTTAAGAAGAAGAAATATGACAAAAGTAAAAGATCTTACGTCATTAACTCATTGGAAAAGTATTTATTCTTTATAATTATATTCTTTTTTTTTCTTCTTTCTTACTTTTTTTCTTTCTTTGTTTATTTCTTTTCTCTTTTTTTCATTCTTATCAGGTTTTCACTTTTTATGTTTTTCTCATCTTCGTTGCTTTCTTTTAGCTTTACGATACGTCATCGCGTCTCGGTGAGAGACGTTGTCAATCAGTCGGAAACGCTTCGGTTTGAAATAGCATTCATTTTGGTCTGTTATGTTTCAGTTTGAAATAGCATTTATTTTGGTCTGTCACGTTTCAGTTTGAAATAGCATTCATTTTGGCCTGTTACGTTTCAGTTGGAAATAGCATTTATTTTGGTTTGTCTGGCATTCTTCAATTTAAAATAGCATTTGTTGGTCGTCTGTCAAGTATCAGTTTGAAATAGCATTCATTTTGGTCTGTCACGTTTCAGTTTGAAATAGCATTTATTTTGGCCTGTCACGTTTCAGTTTGAAATAGCATTTATTTGGTTTGTCTGGCATTCTTCAATTGAAAATAGCATTTGTTGGTCGTCTGTCAAGTATCAGTTTGAAATAGCATTCATTTTGGTCTGTCACGTTTCAGTTTGAAATAGCATTTATTTTGACCGGTTACGTTTCAGTTTGAAATAGCATTTATTTTGGTTTGTCTGGCATTCTTCAATTTTAAATAGCATTTGTTGGTCGTCTGTCAAGTATCAGTTTGAAATAGCATTCATTTTGGTCTGTCACGTTTCAGTTTTAAATAGCATTCATTTTGGCCTGTTACGTTTCAGTTTGAAATAGCATCTATTTTGGTTTGTCTGGCATTCTTCAATTTAAAATAGCATTTGTTGGTCGTCTGTCAAGTATCAGTTTGAAATAGCATTCATTTTGGTCTGTCACGTTTCAGTTTGAAATAGCATTCATTTTGATCTGTCTTGCGTCTCAATGGGAAACGTTGTCCATCAGTCGAATACGTTTCAGTTAGAAATAGTATTCATTTTGATCTGTCACGTTTTAGTTTGAAATTGTCTTCATTTTGGTCTGTTACGCTTCAGTTTGATATAGCATTTATTTTAGTCTGTTATATTTCATTTTGAAATAAGATTTATTTTGGTCTATTACGTTTAAGTTTGAAATAGCATTTATTTGGGTCTGACACATTTCAGTTTAAAATTGCATTCATTTTGGCCTGTTACGTTTCAGTTTGAAATAGCATTCATTTTGGTCTGTCTGGTACTTTTCAATTGGAAATAGCATTTATTGGCCGTCTGTCAAGTTTCAGTTAGAAATAGCATTCATTTTAGTCTGTCACGTTTTAGTTTGAAATAAAATTAATTTTGGTGTGTCACGCTTCAGTTTGAAATAGGATTCATTTTGGTCTGTCACGTTTCAATTTGAAACAGTATTCATTTCGGTCTGTCACGCTTTAGTTTGAAAGAGCATTAATATTGGTCTGTCATGCTTCAATTTGACAGAAATTTCTTTGTTTGGCACGCTTAAAGTTACAAATAGTATTTTCGTTGGTCTGCCACGCTTAAGTTAGGTATAACATTTTCGTTGGTTTCATCGGTGTGTCACGCTTAAGTTTGAAATAATATTTTCGGTTCTTTTGTAAAATTGAAGAATTTGTTTAGCTATATATATATATATATATATATATATATATATATATATATATATAGAGAGAGAGAGAGAGAGAGAGAGAGAGAGAGAATAAATAATTTTGTGAATATTTTTTACCTACGTACGACGTTGTTTCGAGCTTATGGCTCGCAGGGAAATAACACTCTACGGCGGTCATAGTGCGCGAACCCGGTTCACAGATACACGTTGAATCCGTAACCGTTCACCAAGTCCTATTAGGCCACGAGAAATTGCCACGCAATAATGGAGAAATTAAGTGATAGTTATACTTAAAACAGCGAGTATAGACACCTAAACATTCGATAGCACTCAACGACAGAGTCGGAGCATCGCACTTAAGCTTTTTAGGTGAATGTTTATTTTTAATATTTACGACAGTGCTCAACTTTCAATTTTACATGGACGGGGCTTATAATAATATTAACTTTTAAAAAAATATATTTTTACGTTCCTTTCAGTAGTCGAACACTTTGACGACGGTTGTATTTAAATAGGTTTAATTTCTCGCTGATTTACCGGGTTTTTTATAGCGGCCGTGTGGGCTAACACGTCAGAATTTGAGTTTTAAACATGACTCGTGTTCCGAGGTTCGAGTTCGGCAACCGGTACAAATAATCATCTTTACACTGACGATTTCCGAGAGGATGAAACAAATATTTATAATTATGTGTCGCCTCTAAATCTAGACTGGGCTCTATAGTGAGTAGTATTAGCACAGCCGTCATCATGGTTTGAATACATGTTCTTTTCAGTAGTCGAACACTTTGACAACGGCTGTCTTTAAATAGGTTTAATCTCTCGCTGATTTACCGGGTTTTTTTTTATAGCGGCCGTGTGAGCTAAGACGTCAGAATTTGAGTTTGAAATATGACTCGTGTTCCAGGATTCGAGTCATGCAACCGGTACGAATAATCATCTTTACACTGACGATTCCCGAAAGGATGAAATGTATACGGATGTAGATAAAAAACTAATATTTATAATTCATATATATATATATATATATATATATATATATATATATATATATATATATATATATATATATATATATATATATATGTGTGTGTGTGTGTGTGTGTGTGTGTAAAATCAATGTGAAAAAAATATTTTTATATATTTTCACAATTTATTTTCTATATTTTGACGTTAGGAATATCAATTTTCCCTTATATAGAAAAAGGTTAATTTTCCAAGAAAGGAGAACAAAATTTTCAGCCGCGATCCCTCGGCCTTCGTCAGTGTACTGAAGAATTGTGGGTGCACGGTGGGAGGTGGGTGGTGGCAGTAGGAGAGAGAGAGAAAAAAAAGGGAAAAAACAGTGAAATGATGATCACGCAGGTGTCTGTCTCTATGGCCGAGTAGACCATAAATTTATTCCACGTGTGACCTGGCATGAGGGTGTGAATAGATAGATAAGTCCGTATGCAGTTAAAAAATGTATAACTTTATTTGTATTTGCGATAGAAATAATCTGTAAAAAATGTTATAAAGTTTCATGTACCTAGTTTTAAATATAATTATTGAATAATTCTACACCACAAAATTTGCAACAATTTTCTAAATCAGGAATTTTCTAACAGATGGATCGGAAGGGGTGGACCATAACAGGACCATGATATTGGCCTCCTCGTTCGCCAGATTTGACTCCATTAGATTTTTTATGGGGACATGTGAAAACAATTGTGTATGCAAGCAAACTTAGTTCATGAGAAGATTTGAAAGCTAAAATAGCTAACGTGATTTCAAGCATTACTGTAAATCAGGCATTACTGTAAATCAGGCATTACTGTAAATCAGGCATTACTGTAAATCAAGCATTACTGTAAATCAAGCATTACTGTAAATCAAGCATTACTGTAAATCAGGCATTACTGTAAATCAGGCATTACTGTAAATCAGGCATTACTGTAAATCAAGCATTACTGTAAATCAGGCATTACTGTAAATCAGGCATTACTGTAAATCAGGCATTACTGTAAATCAGGCATTACTGTAAATCAAGCATTACTGTAAATCAAGCATTACTGTAAATCAAGCATTACTGTAAATCAGGCATTACTGTAAATCAGGCATTACTGTAAATCAGGCATTACTGCAAAATATAATTACCCTTTGTGTTGCTAATAATAGAAAACATGGAAACTGAAATAAAATTTCAATAAAACCTTCAAACATAGATTTACTTCTTTCTAATCCTTTTTACAGATTATTTCTATCGCAAATCGAAATGAAGTTAATTTTTTTTTAGGTGCACACGGACTTTATGAACACCCTGTATATAACACCGCTAGTCATTCGCAGTGCACTCACACGCCTTTGACCTATGTTGGTGAGTCCGGTCTCGAGATGCGTTTTGGTTATTGTTAGGGTGTACAAAATGCAGAATAAACGCCACGAAGGAACGCATCGTGGAATGGTGGACTGCCATCTGTATTGACTTATGTAGAGGCATAAATTTAAGGGAAACGCTCTTTTTATGTAAGCACTCAGTGTCATGAATGTATGGCCAGTGTTAGACTACAAACATGAAAAGGATTTTGTGAACGACGAAGGAAGGAAATGGATGCTATATACGGACGTGCATGCATATTAAATATAAATGGGAAAAAATGAAATATTGAGAGAATGTTAGGGTCACAAGCTAGCAAGTGCTCACTTAACATAAACAGTTTTGTAAATGAAAAATCAAGGAAAACATTATTAAATAACAAAACATTTATAGGACTACAATTTTACATGAATATAAAAGTCATTCTTAGTCAGTATACGTTCATTCGATAAAGTTTATAAAACTCGTATCTTTGGTAGGAAAATGTTCAGTCAATAAGAAGACATGAAGGCTGAGAATGCATATGTTTATAATTTTTGCTAGTGTGAATATGCGTGTGTGAGTAATAGATAATGTGGCACTGTGTAAGTATGTGTAGGTTTACTTTTTCTGTTTGTGCGTGTAAGTGGGTAGCAATTTGCTTCTGTTCGCCTGACCTCTTGTCAGTGCGTGTGTAGATGTTCAAGAGGGGAGGAATGTTTGTACGTGAGTTTTAAAGTGCTCGCCTCCCCGGTCAGCGGGGGGGGGGGGTGTACGTTCTTGTGGGTTCTTTCGAGGTGCGCCGGATTGAATCTGCCTGGAACTCTGGTTATTTCACCGTCTCTTATATGGGGTTTCTCAGTTCGCATAGGCTTATTAATTTGACATAGTCTTGTTAGATTTTGGTTTTTGAAACGATGTTCATTGGTTTGAAAATATTGAGTCAACACGTTCTCTGAAAACTCACTTGCTTTCTGGAAGTGTAGAGGAGAGTGTATCCCAACGAAGCAGAGAAAGGAGGGGGGTAGCTATTCACGCCATTTGCTTTTTAGCATTCGTTCGAATAGCATCTCGGTTCACCACTAATATATTCTATCCTTTTGAGTAAGTAATAAAACGTTTTAGTACGACCTGCAGCTTGCCTGGTTATTTTAAGGGGCGGGTGTAATGGGTGGGGGGGTTGAGGTCTCTTTCACAAAAGATCCGAATTTTTTTTTTTTTTTTTTTTTTTTTTGCTCTGTCACATTTAAGTTTGATATTTTCGTTAGTTTGACACACTTACGTTACGCATAGCATTTTCTTTTGTCTGACACACTTAAATTTCAAATAGCATTTTCATCGGTCGGCTACGCTTAAGCTTGAAATGGAATGTTCTAAGTTGTAAAGGACATTTTCATCGTTAAACGCGTAGATTGAATGGACGCATCTTAAGATTGGTTCCATTTTCCTTTCTCTTTCATCTTTTTTGCGTTGTAAAATAATTTTCACATTTTCTTCGCTTTTCTGGTCATTTTTTCATCCGCTTTTGGTTCGTTTCTTCGTTTTTTTTTCTTTTTTTAGATTTCTTTTTTTTTTAAGTTTTATTTATTTATTTATCCTTGCTTACGTAACCAATGCTTATGGCTCGTAGAAACATAGAAACTCCGGTGGAATGCGGGCAGCTGATCAAAATATTTGTGTGAATACTATGTTACCTGACCATTTTACTTGATCAACAACTCGCATTCACACCGGGCAATTGGCCCATTCGTAGAATGAAGGTCTGACACACAAAAATAGAATAAACACACACACATATATATAGTCAGTTACGAAAATATATTTATGACAATTAAGCTACACATAGGCTTCCGCGTTTCATCCGCGTAGAGTATCGTCAAGTTACG
Source organism: Sepiola atlantica (assembly GCA_963556195.1). Lineage (NCBI taxonomy): Eukaryota > Metazoa > Mollusca > Cephalopoda > Sepiida > Sepiolidae > Sepiola > Sepiola atlantica. The sequence continues at coordinate 101,491,016 of OY744528.1, read as the reverse complement.
AAGATGAAACGCGGAAGCCTCTGTGTAGCTTAATTGACATAAATATATTTTCATAACTTACTACCAAGCTCTACTCACGTATTGAGCACTGTAGAAGTAAATATTGAAAATCGACATATAATATATTATATATCCTTATAACATTTTATTATGATACATGAAATCGTTCAGGCTTAAATGTCCGGGATTATCTGTGACCATGAAAGACCATTTCTTGGAGCACTCAAGGTTTGTGAATAACAGAACATTGTTCGGCTTCTTTGTTTGGACTTTTTAAGCATTTTGGATCATTTAAATTTGATACAACATTCTACCCATAGTACGAATCATGTTTGATCTGTTTCAGGACTTACATTGAGACATTATTTTCCGTATAATGTTTATCAAAAATAATGAAGTTGTGGCAGACGCCACAACTAAGGGGATGTACGTGCGACCTTTCTTTCTTTGTTGACTCAGCCCTTCTTCGTCTCTGAGGTAGAGAAGAGGGCTGATCTCGTGAAATCACGTCAACTGCTGTCTGTTCACGAAATTTTCCTAGGTTGCAGATTGACCTCAATAACCATATATATTCCAAAACTATATTATCCAAGGTACTTTAATAAGTATATTTTGATCGGGTGGGAGAGGGAGCACAATATTATCATGGGGTCGACATTCGTTCTACCATCATAAGGAAATACATTTTATTTTATTTATAACTTAATATAAGAATGTGTTAACGGGTTCAGGGCTTGAAGCAGGAGTGCATAGGTGTGACTAGAAGGAGTTAAACATGATTTTTTTTCACCCCTTTTTGGTGTTGGCTCTTATTAAAAATGCCCGGGTTTATTTTCTATATAGATTTGTACATTTTCACAACTAATTTCTTCACCGGGCACAGCCGGGTAGGGACAGATAATAATAAATAAAAACCTATGCACCCTTCTCTAAAACAAAAATAAACAGGATAAATATGTTATTTCTTATAGAAAAGACCTCTTCGGAAATGAGTTAAAGTGGTTATTTGTTTATCTTTACACTTGAACGCGTAGACATGTAAGATAAAGAAGGGGTAAATATAAAAGAAGGCGAAGAAAAGCGAAAGAAGGGGTCAACAATTTATTTGAAAAGTGATATATAACGGCTAAAACAAATAGATCAAGGAAAAGGAAAAAGAGATAATTACATTGAGATAGATATAATTATACATAAAAAGAAAACAACGTCACGTTAGGTCACCCATTAGACTCAGGTTAGATCGTTTGAATCAGAAAAAGGTGAGTTTGCAAAGCCAGTTAAATATAAAATAAAAAACAAAACCACAAAAACATAAATTAGGCAATTTATCTTCTCATTCTCTCTCTCTCTCTCTCTCTCTCTCTCTCTCTCTCTCTCTCTCTCTCTCTCTCTCTCTCTCTCAAGATACGGTTAAAATAGTGTTACTCTTTTTTTTTACAAACGAGTCTCCGCTTATTAAGACCCAAAGGCCACTCGATGATAAGGGTTACTAAGTTTGACAAGTAGACGATGAAACACCGAGGGGATTAGTAATGATGTTGTAATTCGTCAGCATTTATTATTTAAGAGGACGGCTCAACAATAATTTATTTACATTGGACTTGAAAACGGCAAAGTTGTAGGCAACCGGGAAGCAGCCCCGTAGTACTGCGTTCCACAGATGGGCAGTTCTGGTAAAGAAACTTTGCTCATGGAACCTCGCATAGTTCTAGGTACACAGAGCGAGAAAGGGAAATTATTGACAGTGGTTGTAGCTAGACGAGTTTTTGTTGCAAATGTTTTACACGGGGACCAGCACCTGCCATAAAAATAACGATAGAGCAGAGAGAGACTAGCAATGTATCTTCTGTTAGAAAATGACTGTAGGGTGGAGAAGAGGGCATCGCCCACAAGATTCCGAAGTCGGTTTTGTACTGTGTCAAGGCAGGAAAGGTGTTCTGAGCAGCACCTCCCCAGATGTGGCAAGAGTACTCCATCTTAGAACGTATTTGACTCTTATACAGGTAGAGGATTGCATCAAGAGTGAGATACTTTTTGGAGCTGTAAAATGATCAAACCATTTTTCCAACGACTTTGGCAACGGATTTGATGTAAGTTTTTCATTTCAGGTCAGGAGTGAAGGTCAGTCCCAGAAGCTTATCAAAGCAGGAGGCTTCCTCAAAGAGAGATATTCATTTCAATCGGAGCCAAGTGAGGATCAGAGCGTTGGTGGTGAAAGGAGAGAAGCTTTGTTTTAGACATATTAAAAGTAACTATACACCTTTTCCCCATTGCACGATGTGCTCCA
>OY744528.1:101351229-101483729 GCA_963556195.1 Sepiola atlantica | reverse complement strand
AATATTTTTTTTATTATTATCCACATACATATATGTTTAATCCTTTTTGGGAATCACCAGTATGGAGATGTCCTGCTGGTCGCACGGTTCGCACCCCAGACACGAGTTGCCTTTTTAACTCAAGTCTGAACCCTTTTGACGATGCGGCCAACTTAACAGCTATGCTGAAAAGGAAGAATTATGGTCTATTTATGTCTTTACAATCGAACATATATTTAAGCCGCCACAGTGTTCGACATCAATGGACGGAACATGTGTATATACTTTTATATTAGTATGAACAGAATTCACTCTAAACTAATTAACCGATCATTATGAACTTTGAAACACAGCTTTTATGCGTAAAGGTCGTAATGTGGGATATATTTAGTTTAATTAAGTTTTATGCAAAAGGGGTAAAAAAAGTGGAGTAAGCCCATCTGTGAAAATTCAGATACCTCCGATTTTTGTGAAAATTTAACAATAGGCAGTATACATCGATTAATAAATATTTCCCAAATTTCAGTTTCTTTGGAATATTTTAAACAGTTTTAGGGGGGGGGGGGTATAATATAGGCAAAACCTCCCATTTGAAAATTCAAATATTTCAGATTTACATTGAATTTGATCCATAGTAATTGGTTACCAATTAAGCAAAATTCACGAAATTGTTCTTTTTGGCAAATTAATTTTACCCGTCCTGGGACGAGTATTCTTCTAGTATATATAAACCCACAGGGCCCATGCAAAAGTGTTGCCCGAAAAAATTGAAGAACCCAAGAAACTCATGCTCCCACCTCTGAACCCAAATAAGTAGTTTACGTTTTTAGTTATCTATAAATAGTAATTGCAGTTTTCTGTAAGTATTATAAATAATAATGAACATTTTAACGTTATTAATTCATAACTACGACAGAGCATCCTCGCAGCAACAAAGATGCCAAAAATGTTGTTACTTGGGGGGGGGGGGATAAAATAAACACTGGAAGGAAGGTAATATTTTATATGAATGAAAAAAAAACACATGCTCTTCATTAACCCTAAGTCCAGGTGGCAATATGAAAAATAAAATACACCCCAAAATAGTCTGATCGATGCTGTCAGAACTCCCTTCTGAAAAGAAGGAGGTAATGCTTGGGAGGATGACTCCCGTTACCTTGACAACTGTGATGACTTCTAAATAACACAAAACCACTTGTTTTCTTTATCTCCTCTTTTTATTTCATAGCTGGCAAAGAAGACATTTTGCATTTTATTTTTATAAATAAACCGAAATGCTAGCAAGTAGACTTAATTTGATAAGTAAAATAAATTTTTGTAAAGAAGTCATTTTTTCAATAGGATTTTTATTTCGAGAAATAATTCAGTGAATTATCTACAGCACACGTGAAACCTCTTGTGAAAAGTATGAGAACGTAATAGTTGTTGTAGAACCTAATCGACAAATGCTTAAGACGGGTAGCCACAATATTCAGCATAACCATAGCGACCAGACGAACTGCTACTGTCTATTGCGTAGAAACGAGGGTCGTATGCACATATGAAAACGAAATGATTGAATATATTCCAGTATACCAAGAATGTAAAAGGTTACAATTTTCAATGAATGAAATTAGTACGTTTCATCTCAATGTTTTAACCCCTTGAAAATCGAATATATCCTGGTTACACATAAGGCCAAATCTACTTGTACAAATATATTTTAACTAATATTTATACTGTACACACCAATATGTAACAATATGGACATCAATCAACAGCTGGAAGATAAAATGTGGAAATGCTATCGATCGAAGACAAGACAACATTACGCAGTGTTAGAATCAGACATACATATCTAACACACAGATACTCAAAGCAGAAGCTGCACCTCGCTGCACTTACTGCAATCAACTACTCACAGCCAAACATATTCTAATCGACTATGCAAAATACAGGAATACCTGCAAGAAGCACCAAACGTCATCATGCTGCCCGGAAATGTGCTTACATCACAATAAAGAAATTACTTCCGGTTCTTATAAGCGGGGACATGTGGCCATCAGCCAGATAAGAAGAGGCTGTAAACTAATCTTTGGGGTAGCCAAAAATTGAAAAACATGTCTGGAAAAATAATGTCAGGTAACCTGAATCAGCTGACAAGGGGAAAGTTTAATTAAAAGAGATAATATAAAGGCTTAATATTGGTGGGCAATGTTGATAATGTTGATGGAAAAAAATAAGCAAACCAGTATGAAAGAAATGGAAAGGAAAAATAAAGAAATAAAAAATGGAGGGGCTTTTAGAAAAATAGAGAAAGGATAAAAGTAAAGAAAAAAAATGGCGAAGGGGGGGTAGGGCAGAGAAATAGAAAAAGAAAATGTAATATTCTTTTTCTTGAGGAAAGCAAATAGAAGAAAGCCCCACCCCCAGGCATTAGAATGACTGTCGCGGCTAGCGGTTGGAGATGACGGTCTAGAAAAGGATACATACTCTTCGTTAACACCAACATTAACCCTAAGTCCGGGGTGGCAGTCTAAAAAAAGAAACATGCCCTTCGTTAACCCCAACACTAACCTTGTCTGGAGTGGCGGCCTAGAAAAAGAAACATGCTGTTCATTAACCCCAACACTAACCTTAAGTCCGAGGTGACAATCTAGAATAATAAACATGCTCTTCATTAATCCCAACAGCAACCCTAAGTCCGGGTGGCGGTCTCAAAAAGAAATATACCCTTCATTAACTTCAACCGTAACCCTATATCCGAGTTGATGGTCTAGAAAAACAAACATGCCCTTCATTAACTCCAACAATAACCCTAAGTCCGTGGTGGCAGTCTAGAAAAAGAAACATGCCTTTCATTAACCCCAACACTAACCATAAGTCTGTGGTGACGGTCTAGAAAAACAAACATCCTTCATTAACAGCAATACGAAGTAAAATCGTATGGCTGTACAAGAAAATACTGTTTGCTATCTATTACTATACTAAAGCTGAGTTAATCGACGTTTGTTTCCCTAAAACTTTTCCTATATTTTTTAAGCACATAAAATACATGCTAACATATTCCTTGGTTTGAGGATTGAGTTATGTTTTTTATCCATTCTAATTGTCTAATTAGACGTAATTTTCAATTTACTCACAAAGTCGCCCATCTCTTGCTAAATTTCAGTCTATTATTCTCACCCTCTCTCTCTCTCACTCTATGTTGCTAGACACCAACCCCCAGTTATTGTTTTATACAGTCTCTCTCTCTCTCTCTCTCTCTCTCTCTCTCTCTCTCTCTCTCTCTCTCTCTCTCTCTCTCTCTATGTATATATAGTCTCGAAAGTTTTTCAACCATTAAAACTAAATAAAAGAAAAAATTAAAAAACAACTCTTTTAGGCCCAAGTCCTTCGTTGGAAAACTACTTTGCTTGTAAGTCAATTGACTTTTAGCAGTCACTATATTAGTTTGCTTCCAAGAATTTATGCTAGTCTTAACATTATCTAAGGGATCATCAGTTGTTTACCATGAAAAACTATATATATATATATATATATATATATATATATATATATATATATAGTTTCATATATCCTTTTTCATTTTCCATATAAATATATATATATATATATATATATATATGGAAAATGAAAAAGGATATATAAAACTATATATATATATATATATATATATATATATATATATATATATAATGACAAACTAACCTTCAATTCTTTTTGATACACATGTATATTTTCTTCTGTACACCTCACTCTAAGTAAATATGAGTTTATTAATGTTAATCATGTTTCCTTTTCTTCCTTGCATCATACGTTCTAGTTCCTTCACGTTTCAGAATATTATTTCCTTTGCAGTGTTTCTCTCTACCAACCTCTAAAATGTATTACCCACCGAAGTTCGTTAAAGTGGGTAGATAGCTGTCTTTTCCTTCCATGCAATGGGGACGGATAACCCAACTATCTTATATCCCCACACTGGTGACCCCAAAGTGATTTGAAAATACGGCGTTCTGCATTAACACGGACAATCAACTATTATATATCTCCATAGAAGCACAGGAAGGAGGTGTTTTTAATCCATGAGGATTTGCTAAGAATTTTAAAGCTAGTTCAAATGACTTTCTATTCGACGATTTAAAAGCTTCCAAATTCCTTTAAAATTTGAGAGAGTAGTGAAGTAAGTCATTCTTATTTTTCAACTAACAAAAGATTAAAATGGCTGACTTATTTACAAAGAAACTGAAATGCATCGTGTTGGATTTAATTTCGTAATTAAAGTAGTTTGATGAGAAACACACACACACACACACAAAGACACACGAGAAGTGTTCACACAATTTTAGACATTTATGCGATATAGTTAACAGCCGAGAAATCAAAAACAAATAAAATATACAACAAATAACTTTTACCAAACGCGAGAAATTTAATTTTTTATTGATCTGCATAGTTTTAAAGATCTGAAACTGTTGAAAAGTTGTTGTTTTTTTATTTCAATATAAGATTCTGTCGACCCATGCATCTGCTTGTTGGTGTTTCATTCCTTAAAAAATAGTTTTTCAAAAAATGACTTACCTTACCACTAACCCTAAGTCCGGCTAGTAACCCCGTCGGACTTTGTGTCAGTGGTTAAGTAAGCCTTTTTTTGACTTAAATTATCGACCATCTCTAAACAAAATCGACTGCCATTTTTCTTACTCGTGTTTGGCTAAGTGAAAAGGACGATAACATATTCAGAGATAATATATCTTACAATCAATTTCCACACTTTAAAATTATACAGGTTGGTAGAAAATAAAATTTTCTTGCGTTTGATAAAAGTTATTTGTTGTATATTTTGTTTTTTTTTCGGCTGTTAACTGTACTACATGATTTTATATATATACAGATTTTATATAGAGAGAGCTGAAAATCAATTCTTTTAAATGTCTGACTTGTTTACATCGTAATCCTCCGAAATTAGGAAATAATTTAGAAACCTTTAAACTATTGATTAGAAGGGAATTTCTAACTGGAATTAAAGTCAAGTAATTTTGTTCATTTGTGTTCCGAAACTAAAGAACAACATTCATTTTCTCACGCGCAACGTGTCGTGTCAAAAGAAAAAAAAAATTATTTATTTCTCTGTTGTGGGGAAAAACGGTAAAATAAAAACCTGGTGAAATTTAGCTCTAAGGGTCCCTAAAAGTTGAACGGTCTCAAACAAAATGGCCGACCCACAAAATAAAAATATGGCAGACAGAGATTTATTTTTCGTATTGCCACCCGGACCTAGTGGTTAAGTTAGGTAAGGCCATGTGTTTTTTATGACTTTTAACACTGAAATATTGACGTGAATGCCAACATGGGACAATGTAGCAATCAGAAATGTGTAACAATATTGACGCAAATGTTTCTGTGTCGTTTGTTCTGTTTAGCTGGCGGCAAAGAAATCGATTTAAACAAGAATAAAATTTAATTTTAAATTAAAAGTCATAAAAAACACATGATCTTCCTTAACCCTACCACTAAACCTAAGTCCGGGTGGCGATACGAAAATTAAATTTAAAATAAATTTTAAAAAAAGAACACTGAAAAAGGTGCGCGACATAAGTGTGACATGACTGTTAAAAATTAAGTTATAGTTTACGGATGCCGTAAAGCCTAATCTCGCCTAAAACCTTGTAAAGACTTAACAGGAGTAGTAGAAAGCATATATATTAAACCCTGATATATGGGTCACTCTGCATACATCACAGCATTTTATAAAAGATCAGGTCAATACAGCACATAAATGTCGGAGTGTTAAAAATACTAACAAAAACAATCTTTTTATATATATATATATATATATATATATATATATACATACAGATGAGTCATCACTAATCAAGGCCCAAAGGCCACTCGAGGATAAGGGCTAATGAGACTCTTAGTTTGCGATGAACAACATCGTTAAGAGGATTAAAAACAATGGCTTAAAAAGTTAGAGTTTGATTATTTAAGTGGGCGGCTCAACAAAAATTTGTTAACATTGGGCTTTAAAAACGACCATGTTGTACTCAGTTGGGAAGCAGCCCAGTGGTATTGTATTCCATAGGTGGGAAGTTCGTGGAGATAAACTTTGTTCATGGATGTTCTGTTTAGTTTTAGGTACAAAAGGAGAAGAAAAGAAAATTCTTTACAGTGTTTTGCGCTCGTGTTTTTGCTGTGACGAACCAGAGATTGGAGCTCAGTCGAGCACCTAATTTCCCCTTTCGTTTTACTAACCTAACAGGGTAAACGTTACTATTGGCGACATAAATTATTTTTAAGGAAATAAAGTTGGGAAATTAGTCAAAACCAGTTTATTTTGGTTTACCTACTTTTTTGTGAAAAATTAATATTCAATATAAGATATAAGCCTATGAAGTTACTGTAAATATTGGTTGTGAGTAAAGTAATAAGGCGTCGGACATCTTGTCTAGTCACAGGAAGTAAGATACCTAACCGACTGTCAATTGATTACTTTGCTCAGAACCTATATTCACGATAATTTTACACGCTTATATCTTCTATGAAATATTTTTTTTTTAAATAACGCAAATAGGTCACAAATGAGTAGGTAACCAAAAATAAATCGTTTTTGACTAATTTCCCCAACTGTATTTCTTTTAACATAATTTATGTCGCCAATAAGTAACGTTTACCCTTCATAGACACTGCTTCAGGCAAAGATCAAAGTATAGTATCTTGTAGCAGTTACATAATTACAATCTTTTTTTTTTTGCGCTAGCGTGTTCTCACTTGCGGAGTGATTCATACATTGTTCGATAAGTAGACACTTCTGCATAAAATGCAACTTCTGTCCAAACCTTTTTTTTTTTCACTCTCTAAAAAAGGCAGAGTTTAAGCATCGAGTTGGAAAGACGTTATATCCTTTTCTCGCCTCTAGCCATGACTTGGGTAAGAGGCAACACGAAAGACCCAGGCTCAATCCCACTGGTATAGTACATGCATGTCTACTGACTCAGCATATTTTTGTATTCTTGTCTACGTAACTTTTTCCCGACCATGTCTGTTGTGTTAATGAAACTGTATGAATAAAATTTATTTGAATTGTAGAAGTTTGTCCGTATAACCAAACTATGGTAACTCGTTTTTCTTCAAACCCTGCAAGGCCAGAAGGATGGATATCTATGCAGCAACCCTTTTCTTTCATACAACACGACTCTTCTTTATTCCTATAAGCTTCTCACCCCTCTACAAATTGGTGACTTCGAATTTTGCACCTTTTTTGGAATAATAGCGTCTCATATTTTTTTTACAGTTTTATCATGGAATTACTTAGCAGCAGGAACGTGTAGAGCACTGGCGGTTATAAAAAAAAGTTAATGTGCAGCTGACCATTCTTTTATTCGAAAATTGCTGTAATAAACAAGCCGCACATGCGTGGTCCCTCTCTGTATGTGATTCGATGTAGCGAGTGTAAAATGCAATAAATTTGGGCAATTTGGGGCATTTTTGACCCCCATTGTACCCCCTGGGGGCGCGAACCAGAATTTTTCTGAGGTCAAGGATGCTCATTTTATATCCAGAACAATTGCCTCTACATTTTGCCCAAGTTTCAGAAAAATTGAAATAAGTATCGCTGACCTTGGAAAAAATCTGGTTCGCGCCCTCAGGGGGTCAAAAGTCCCCAAAATGGCAAAAAATTAACCTTTTCTCCCATAACGTTTGATCCATCCATTCAATTTTTCTGAAACTTGGCCAAAATGTAGAGGCAATTGTTCTGGATATAAAATGAGCATTCTTGACCTCAGAAAAATTCTGGTTCGCGCCCCCAGGAGGTCAAAGGGGGGTCAAAAATGTCCCAAATTGCCCAAATTTATTGCATTTTACACTCGCCATATCGAGTCACATACAGAGGGGGACCACGCACGCACGCGCGACTTGTTTTTACTTAGTTTCCGCAGCATTCTCCTTTTTATTATTTGGGCATGTACCAAAACTTAAAAAATAGGAGATTTATTTAGAAAAGAAAAATAATTGAATACTAATAAAAATGAAAATGAAAATAATTTTCAATCGATATTAACATTTGAATCACTTCCAAATTAGTGATGTCCTCGCCATTTTTAGTTATTTCATTATGTGCTCGGTCTTCAGTATTAAATACGCACCATATTTGTCAATTCGTGCATCGATTAAAGATGGTGGCTCGAGATTTCAAACGGTTTCGAAAATCCCGCCAAAATAAATTTTTTTCTTTCTCTCTGGTCAGTAAACCATTTTTAAACAAAATAACATTTTTTTAACCCTATTATGGTGTAGCAGTTACCTCCTCCTTTCAAAACATAACTACACCGGTTTGCCGGTAGGTGTCGCTTTTTCACCGACAGGTGGCACTGTAAAGCGACACCAGAGTTATCTGCCCTTCTGACTATAAAAACCGTTGCAAACGGAAAATCCATCTCTCTTTCACCAACCAGCCTCAGCAGAACAACGCTGGCACCAGCGCTCCGTCTCTCTCTCTCTCTCTCTCTCTTCTCTGGTCGACAGAACGACGCTAATACACTAGCACTTCGTCTCACGCTTTTCTCTTCAAATGGCATCGGCATAACAAGTATCAACACACGTGGTCAAACAACGGTAAGAGTTCTCAACTCATTTTCTTTGTGTACGGCTTTCAAAGACTTTCCTCTCGCCGGATTCATTTCCTCTTATACCTTTTTCAAGAACTGTTTTCCCATCGACACACATGCATACATCACACACTTCACCATTCCACGTACACACACGTTCAATTAACGTTATTTGAACTACTTCATTTTGTTTGTTAATTATTACTCTGTCTTTTGCATGCAACATTGCTTGATTTACCGAACACGTTTATAGTCCGGGAACATCACCCTCTCGATCGTAACAATGGTAATTAAATGATTTTATGTCTCAATATTTACTTCTTTTCTGTTCATCACTAATCTCATGAGTAGCGTTTCACTTGCTTTTCTTTTTCACTGACAATATGCTTGTCCTTGCCAAGTGATGACTTCATTTTTCTTAGGAATGTTTCCTAATGGAAGTTGAAGACACAATATTTTTCCAATCATACCCAAATTCCTTTCCTTATTTTTCCCCCTGTAAGGAGAGTCTGCTTCTTTTTAAATTCGTGTCTTTCGTTTGCACTTCCAGTTACCTCCCTTAGTTAACTCCTTATCTTTTTCAAACAAGTCGTTTGTGGCGGCAGCTTATTGGAATTACATTTGTTCCTATCAAATATGAGCAGCAGTTCGACTCCAGCTTTCTCCGCTGACGTCCGCATGTGTGATTTGCAGAAATAGAGGCGCATTTCGCCGTCCATGGTATTGCTTTTGAAGCTTTCGAGGCTAAGCAGCTTAATATATTGTTGAGTGCTTCCTTAACTGCAATTGTGAAGAATCTTATTACTGATCCACATCTGGACGCCTCATATAAAAGCGTTAAGAGCGAGGTTCTTTTACATACTTTGTTATCAGAGGAGTGCCGTTTTCATAGACTAGTGAATGATGGGCTGCTAGGGGATCAGATGCCGAGCCAGCTGCTTCATCGTATGAGAGAGCTCACAGAGGATGCACCAGTGGACAGTGCCTTATTGAGTCAATTACTTGTATCTCATTTACCGTCCAATGTTCACGCTATATTTGCGCCTAATATAGCGACAGGAACAGTTAAGCAATTAGTTTCTTTAGTGGACAAGATTACTGGATTCACAGGGAGAACCCCCTCCAGTGTCAAATAATAGCACTGTAGCGGAGATTTTTCGGTTGCTGCTAAGTCGGCCTCTGACCCTGCACATGCAGCCATGCAGAGGGTTATTGAGCGACTTACCAAGGAGATGGAAGCTTTGAAGTTGTCCAGAGTGCAATCAATTTTGAAACGGCATCAGCATCGTTTTCCTTCACCAGCACACTATAATACTGGTTCCCACAAATTCTGTTTTTACGACAAGCGCTTCGGTGAATGGGTCCACTGTTGCATCAAATCTTATGCTTTCATTTCATAGAATCAGGGAGACAGGAATCGCGAGAAGTGAGCATGTCACCTCCTCCTCAGAATCTACCCACCAGTCGTTTTCACTATTTTATTTTTAAGAAAGGTTATGTATTTTTGATATTTTTTTCAGACATATAGAGCGACAGAATGGACCCCGAGGCAATAGAAAAGACCTAGAGGAAGGCCGAAAACCCGGGGGAGGGACAACCTCGATAGTCAACTAGGTCATACTTGGCCTTGCATAGCCAGGGATAAAACAATATCAAAGGTAATTGATACCCATCTCACCCTTTTGTTAACAAGCCACGCATGCGTGGTCCCCCTCTGTATGTGACTCGATGTGGCGAGTGTAAAATGCAATAAATTTGGGCAATTTGGGGCATTTTGACCCCCCTTTGACCCCCTGGGGGCGCGAACCAGAATTTTTCTGAGGTCAAAGATGCTCATTTTATATCCAGAACAATTGCCTCTACATTTTGGCCAAGTTTCAGAAAAATTGAATGGATGGATCAAACGTTATGGGAGAAAAGGATCATTTTTTGCCATTTTGGGGGCTTTTGACCCCCTGGGGGCGCGAACCAGATTTTTTCCAAGGTCAGCGATACTTATTTTCAATTAGGAACAATAGCCTCCACATTTTGGCCAAGTTTCAGAGAAATTGAATGGATGGATGAAAAGTTATAGGGCAAAAAATGTCATTTTTTGCCATTTTGGGGCCTTTTGACACCCTGGGGGGCTAACCAGATTTTTTTTCAAAAATCGGAGAATCTCACTTTCTAACCTGACAAAAGTTACAACTTCATGCAAAATTTCAGAGAAATTCAATGGATGGTTGCGGAGAAAAATCCGGACGGACGGATGGACGGACGGACGGAAATGCCTCAAAACATAGGTCTCCCGATTTTATAAATCGGGGGACCAATAATGGAATATGCTACATTTGGTAGTATACTAGGAGTGGATATTTTATCTAATTTTTGACAGTAAGCAACAAAAAGTTAAATAAAACGTATCAGTAAGTTATTCCGGCTTTCAGTTTTTATTACATTTTGTAAGCTTTTTTTTCTTACGGTTAGACTACAAGACTTTATCCACTATTTTTATTTGCTGTCGTATATACGTAAACGCAAACTGGTACATTCATATACTAAGCTATCAATACCTGGTATGAAAGCTTTTCGATCACTTACTCGTCTTACTGCATTTTTTATAGCCTCTACTGAAGACTCTTATTAGTTGTTACTAAATTCTTTCCCGGATTTAACCAATTTGAATTTTGAGATAAATCAGCCTGCTCATTCTACGATGCATTTTGTTGTGAAATGATGAAGGTTTTAATAACAAACAATTATGTACATGAAATCAAGTTAAATATGGTGGCATTTCTGATTCTCCACCTCGTGAGAAGGGGGAGATAATTAGGTATCTTTTGTCAGTAGCTCTATAGCACCTAATAAGGTATGACTTGTATAATTTATAACACATTTCATCAAGACTATTACTGGTCCTGTTTTTTCATGTCCTTGTCGCCTCTCACCTGAAAAGTTAAAGACGGCGATGGCTGAATTTAATCACATGCTCCATCAAGGGATTATTCGTCCCTCCTGTAGCCCTTGGGAATCTCCTTTGCCTATAGTTCCAAAGGGTTCCAGTGATTGGCGTCCCACCAGAGATTTTCGGCATTTGAACACAATTACTGTTCCCGATCGCTATCCTATCCCTCATATTCAGAATTTCCCTTCATCTTCGCATGGCTGTAAAAATATTTCTAAGTCAGATCTGGTAAAGGCTTACCACCAAATTCCTGTAAATCTGGCTGATATTTCGAAGGCTGCCGTGACTACTCCTTTTGGAGCATTTAAATTTTTAACCATGTCGTTCAGCTTAAGTAACGCAGCTAGTACATTTTAGCATTTTATGGACGAAGTAGTACATGACTTAGATTTCATATACAATTATATTGACTATATTTCAGTAGCTAGCTCCTTGGCTGAGAAACATTTGGTATGTAATAGAAGTTTGCTCACAGGGGATGAGAAGAAATAGATCTGTTATGATCGAGGGGGGTGCTGTTCCCAGGCTATAAACGTGCAAAGTTGAATCAAGCAATGTTGCATGCAAAGACAGAGTAATAATTAATAAACAAAAATGAAGTAGTTCAAATAACGTTTATTGAACGTGTGTGTACGTGGAATGGTGAAGTGTGTGATGTATGCATGTGTGTCGATGGAAAAACAGTTCTTGAAAAGGTATAAGAAGAAATGAATCCGGCGTAGGAAAAGTCTTTGAAAGCCGTAAACAAAGAAAACGAGTTGAGAACTCTTACCGTTGTTTGCCCACGTGTGTTGGTAGTTGTTATGCCGATGACTAGTTGAAGAGAAAAGCGTGAGACGAAATGCTAGTGTATTAGCGTCGTTCTGCCAAGGCCAATTGACCAGAAGAAAAAAGTGAAACGGAACGCTAGTGTCAGTGTCGTCCTGTCGAGGTCAAAAGGCGAGTGAAACGGAACGCTAGTGTCAGCGTCATTCTGTCGAGGCCAAAAGGCGAGTGAAACGGAGCGCTGGTGCCAGCGTTGTTTTGCTGAAGCTGGTCTGTGAAGGAGAGAGAGAATTCCGTTTTGCACCGGGTTTTATAGTCCGAAGGGCAGATAACTCTGGTGTCGCTTTACAGCGCCACCTGTCGGTGATAAAGCGCCACCTACCGGCAAACCGGTGTAGTTATGTTTTGAAAGGAGGAGGTAACTGCTACAGATCCTATTTCAGTCTGCTACAGGTACATCTCCATCCTATCTTTGAAAGTTTGCAGTGGTACCACATCATGATAAACTCTGTTAA
Source organism: Sepiola atlantica (assembly GCA_963556195.1). Taxonomy (NCBI): domain Eukaryota; kingdom Metazoa; phylum Mollusca; class Cephalopoda; order Sepiida; family Sepiolidae; genus Sepiola; species Sepiola atlantica. The sequence goes on along the minus strand of OY744528.1, from coordinate 101,470,938 downwards.
ATGTATTTTTGATGCTACAAGTCTTGTCTTTTTAGCTTATGTAATTAACTCATAGGGAATTTCACCCATTCCTGAAAAAGTTAAAGCTCTTGTGAATTTACGATCACAAACTTCTCTTTGCCAACTGCAACATTATCTGCGACTATTAAACTACTACAAACGGTTCATCCCACACTGTGCGGATATCCTTGCTCCTTTAACCGACATTTTGAAGAATAGAAAAAAAGGATGAAGTTATTTCATTTAATTAATGCCAGCTGAAAGCCTTTCATGAGGCGAAAAATAATCTTGAAGAGATTCATCTTTGCTGTCACATTCCATACCTGATGCACAATTTTCTCTAGTCGTGGATGCATCTCGTTCTGCAGTCGATGCAGTTTTAAAACATAACCAGCAGCAAATTCAACTATTGTCCAACTTCTCTGGTCAATCGACACCTTCAGAAACTCGATAGAGCACTTTTGGATGTGAACTTTTGGCTATTTACTTAACAAGTAAATATTCTCGCCACGCATTGGATAGTTGGGAATTTACCATTATCTCCTTATGTCCACGCTACGTGCTAAGCCAGAAAAATATTCCCCTTCGGAGCTAGGCATTTGGATTTCATTTCCCAGTGCTCCAGCGCCATACATCATATCTCGTATTCACAAAATACTGCTGCAGATGCACTGTCTTGTCTTCCTATCAGTGCTATTTCTTCATCTGAGGACATTAACCTTCGTCAAATGGCTTTGAATCAGCCATCTTTGGATATTCTAAATCTTTCAGCTCCTGAATTCGATACTTGCAAATTTCAGTACATTCCCATCCATTCCCACATTGAACTGACTCAGTATCACATTTAGTTTAGTCTTCGTGTGGGGGCTTATATATTTAACAGCTGTTCGATCCGAACTTCGATTCAAAATGCAGTAGCAGTATCTGTTCTCTCCTCGGTCGGAAGAGAAATCCTTCTAGATTTGGGCAAATTTTATTTTTGCTCCAATTCCAGAGTGACCCTTGTGTGTGTGGCCGGGGGTGGGGGCTGGATGTTTCCCAAATTGAAAACTGCGACCTTTGCCCTCGTGTGGAGAGGCAAGTAGATAGGGACACTGACTCGATTCTCAGCACTTGTGCATTTTAAAGATTTTTGTTTTCATTTGTGAAGAGTTACAGTAGCGTCAACAGCAGACAATCCTGACATGACTGTTTTAATTTATTACAATTTTTTTATTATATTGTAAATAAACTGTTCGTTTTGAAAAAAAAAAAGATCACATTTTCAAAGAAACTGTTCGTTTTCACCAATTTTAATTTATTAAAATAATTGTCCGTTTGAAAAAAAAAAATCCCCTCCTAACTTTCTCCCCATGACTTTTAATTTATTACAAATTTTTACTATATTGTAAATAAACTGTTCATTTTGCAAAACACACACACGCACACACATTTTAGTTTAATTTAATAAATGTTCTATTAATTGATTATTTTGAATTATTGATTTCGTGTTACTTTACTGCATTCGTAATCTTGCCTCTTACATTTACTTCATTAAATTGCCGTTAAGTTAAAAAAAAAAATCCAGGATTGTCTGCCGTTGACGCTACTGTAACTCTTTACAAATGAAAACAAAAATCTCTATTCTGCACAAGTGCTCGATTCTCTAGCAAGAGCATTTTAACTTCGTTAAATGAGAGTCAGTTCAGAGTTCGTTATTGACTATGCGATTGGTTCGTTTTTCGTTAAATCCCATATTACTTTTAAATCGCAGTTTTAGTATCATTATTTCCTAAAATTCAGTTTAAGTGGTAATCACGCCGTTTCCCGACCCATGTAATTTTATTTAAAGACAATATGCAGTAGCTCAAAAAAAAATCTTGGCACATGTTCGTCTTTTCTCACAGTCCGTTTTTCACAACTTTTTAATGACCAGTTTTTTTTTTCTTTTTTCTGTGTACACTTACCTATCAGGCTGCTAGAGAATTCCGGGGTATTTGGAAAAAAAATTCAAATATTTTACATTTTAGGAGCTGGGATCAGTTTCCAATGTTAATTCAACGTAGACTGATCCCCCACTTTTTGACCATCTCAATTTTTGTAAAAGTCTTTTTCGGTGTACAATTACCTATCATGTCAGTAGAGAATTCCGGAGTTTTTGGAAAGAAATTTCAGAAAATTTAGATTTTAAGACGGGGGATCAGTTTTCAATGTAAATTCAACGTAGACTGATCCCCCTCTTTTTGACCATCTCAAATTTAAAAAATTATTCTTCTGCTTACAAGTACCTATCATGTCGCGAGAGAATTTCGGGGTTTTTGGAAAGAAATTTCAAAAAATTGAGATTTTAAGACATAAAAAGTTGTGAAAAACGGACTGTGGGAAAAGACGAAGAAGACTGATCCCCCGTCTTAAAATGTAAATTTTGTTAATTTTTTTCCCCAAAACTCCGGAATTCTCTCGCGACATGATAGGTTATTGTAAGCAGAAGAAGAATTTTAAAGATTTGAGATGGTCAAAAAGAGGGGGATCAGTCTACGTTGAATTTACATTGAAAACTGATCCCCCGTCGTAAAATCTAAATTTTCTGAAATTTCTTTCCAAAAACTCCGGAATTCTCTACTGACATGATAGGTAATTGTACACCGAAAAAGACTTTTACAAAAATTGAGATGGTCAAAAAGTGGGGGATCAGTCTACGTTGAATTAACATTGGAAACTGATCCCCGCTCCTAAAATGTAAAATATTTGAATTTTTTTTCCAAAAACCCCGGAATTCTCTAGCAGCCTGATAGGTAAGTGTACACCGAAAAAAGAAAAATAAACTGGTCATTAAAAAGTTGTGAAAACCGGACTGTGAGAAAAGACGAACATGTGCCAAAATCTTTTTTTAGATTATCACATGTATAGGCGTTAAAATCAATTTAGTATTACGTATGAAATAGAAAAAATCTTTTTCAATTAGTAAATTAGCCGACACACGGACATATTTTTAAGATGGACGCTAGTCGATATAAAAGTTGGATCAAAGAATATATAAGGCGAAAAGAAGTAAAATATTTTAGTGAGTTATAAAAAAATTTTGTTTATTTAAAACAAAAGAATTATGTCGCGAAACACATATTTGTATAAATGTTTTCATTGTTTTAAATAAATTATTTTTTTTATATAACTCATTAAAAGACTTTAGTGCTTTTTGTTTGACCGCTTCTCCGTTCCTATTTTTATATGAACTACCGGCCATGGTGAATCTATGCCAGTATGTCGGTTAATTTACTAATTTTTTTAAAAAAAATGTTGTTGTTTTTCATACGTAATACTAAATTGATTTTAACGCCAATACTTTCAGCATGTCATAATCTGTAAAAAAAAAAAACATTTTTTTTAGCTACTGCATATTGTTTTACGGATAAAAGCACAATTACCGTTTAAATCAACACTTTCATTTTCTTTTTTTTGATATCGTTAAAACAATTTTTGGTCACGCTTTATATTGGCTATTTTATTAATGTCAAATATTTTCTTAATGTCAACGTTAAAATTAAAAACATACATCTGAGTACATGATTTTTCTTTTCTTTTTTGTTTGTTCCAAACATTATGAGTAATATTATAAACCTAACACGATGCGTTTTAAATAGCAATCTGTCAGAATTTTGTGGGGAATTAGTTTGAAATTAAATTCAAATTCGCGTTTATTTTATTTTATTTTTTTTTATTTATTTTTTTTTTTTTTCAAAATACGAAAAAAAAATTATGGGTGATTTGAAGAAAGTATTAATATTTAATTCGCTCTTTGCTCTTTCAATGGCCCATTTTGTTGTTGTACAATCATTCAAATAAGCGGTCAGGCCAAACCAAACAACTGTATTCTTCGTTATGCGACATAAAACAAAAATAGTACAAACATATTTTATTCAAACAAAGGCTGGGTTTTTTAAACTAAGAAGAGAAAACAGTCAGTAGACAGGTTTATTGTTCGTCAGACAAGTCATAATGTGGAGACGAAGGGATAAAGGAAAACTTGTGTTATGTGTTGTGGAAGACGCACTGAGTCATTCAACTACTACAGCGGCAGGAGTGTGGGGGTACAGTTTCTCCCTTTCTGCCTCAGACACTCAGACAGTAGTAAAAAGAGCTTCAGAACTCACACACGCGTACTGGATGAGTAACAAAATACAGAACGAATTCACATAAAGAGCATTAGACTTTTAACTTGTTATATATATATATATATATATATATATATATATATATATATATATATATATATATATATATATATATATATATATATATATATATATATCTTCTTTGTGATATAGCAGGAAAAATCCCAGCAGAGTGCTCGATTAATTAAGACTTGAAGTTAAAAATTAAGAGCATAATATTTATTTATTTTGGCACAGAAAAATTAGTACAACATTCGGTTTCAAGCACGGAAAAACGTAGCCATCCGGCTCTAGAAGCTGAAGAGAGCCGGGTGGCTAAGTCTTTCCGTGCTTGAAACCGAATGTTGTACTAATTTTTCTGTACCAACATATATATATATATATATATATATATATATATATATATATATATATATATATATATATATATGACTTATTAAATAGATGATTATCTTCAAAGACGTGCAAATATTTTAGGGAAAAAGACAAAAGATATAAAAAATATATATTTGTTTTAGTAAGAAAAGACACTAGTTAATTATACTTGTTAAAGGTCCCAGCATATATCAGAGTGGGGTATGCTTCTTTACGGTCCCCTAGGCATTACCACCTTTTACAGGAGAACGTATTAGTTGTTGTTGTTGTTGTTTTCTTTGTGTGTGTGTGCCTGGCGCCGTAGACACCTCCGCCGGAGAATGCCGACATCATTGCAAATTTTGCAATCATCTAATGCCCCTATCTTCTTTGGCTGGATTCACCCACATTAAACTTCCAGACTTGGTAAGGGTAAACAAACATTTAATGATAATCCTGTTTCGGAATTTTTAAGATGAGGATTGATAATTTGGATTATTCGGACTACTGTTCTCATCTTGGATGTTATTTTCACAACGTTTCGGCCGATGTACCTGCGACCTTCTTCAGGGGTATCTTGTCGAACTCTTAAGGGGGAGCCTTTAACCTATTCTTGTTTTAGATGTGTAGTTGTATTACTTATCACTATAGATTACTACTTATTACTACATATTACTTTTATATATATATATATATATATATATATATATATATATATATATATATGTGTGTGATTTTATGAAGGCTTACCAAAGCATTCCTTTCAAGACACCAATGATCACCATTAAAGATATTTTTCTTACAAATACTATTTATTCAAATTAAATGTTTTTTCCTACACGTGTTTCACTACCAAGCAGTGTAAGAAAAAATATCTTTAATGGTGATCATTGGTGTCTTGAAAGGAATGCTTTGGTAAGCCTTCATAAAATCACATATAAATGCTCTGTACTCTGTAATCGAGTATCATCGAGCTTGTTTTTTATTGGAACAACCCCGGTCTTCACTGAATGATCTATTTTATAAGTGAAAAATCTAAATATATATATATATATATATATATATATATATATATATATATATATATATATATATATATATATATATATATTTGCTTACAACATCGAGCAAAGACAATATGTAGTAAAAGCAATGCATATCAAGAGAAGATGAACAGCTTAAGAGAAACCCTCCACCGAAACAACTCTACAGAAAACATGACATAAGCTTCAAGAAATCTGAACCAAACATCAAAGTTCACCACCTGAAAACTCACAACAGTTTTTATACCATATATGAAGGGTTTGTCTGAAAAAATTCAAAGAATATGTAATCCATATAGGACAGTATTCAGGATCGACTCAACTCTCCGAAAACATATTGTGCGAGTCAAGCCCCCTGCAGAAAAAGTCATGACCAAGAACTGTGTGTATACAATTCTATGTAAGTGTGAAAAAAATATACGAAAGTGAGACAAGGCGCCCACTAAAATTAAGGCGAGAAGAACTCCAGAAAGCCGTAATATGTGGAGATATTGAAAAGACGGGTATGGCTGACCACATATGGAGGGAAAAGGGAAACCATCTATCCTTATGGGATGAAGTAAAAATTATAGATAGAGAAGAATGATGGAGAGTAACACGACTCAAAGAATCAGCGCATATGTTGCGCGACAATGACCTCCTAAGTAGACCTAGTATAGAATTTAATACAATATGGAAGCCATTACATATTTATAATAGATTAGATTACCAGTATATATATATATATATATATATAGATATATATATATATATATATATATATATATATATATATATATATATATAATGTAGTAATAAGTAATAACACAATGTAACATATGTTTTGTTTATTTGTATTTTTTTATGTTTTTATATGTATTTTTTGCTACTGAATTTAAAAATCACATTCGTTTTGGCATAACATCGATAGTTATTTTATTTTTTCTTAATTTAATATTTTCGCGTTTTATACACAACCTTTCTCTACAGCAGTATGTTGTAAACATAATTACACAGCATTTAGTACTTTTTTCATATATTGAATGGTATTTAGTAAATACAATGTCAGTTAGAACAAAACAAACCATACAACTTTGCAATGTAAATGCTTTGATAACTCTTTTCTTAAGATTAGAAGTGCTTTGACGATCGAGATTTTCTAAAGTGCACAGTTTCATCTTTTCTGACAAGAGACCATATATAATCTCCCATCATAGCAGTATCCCATCGTCCTTAAAATCTTCGTTCCATTGTTGCGATGTCCTGATGAAATCTCTCACCATGTTCTTCACTGACATTACCTAAGTTTTCAGGAAATAAATCTAGATGAGAATGCAAAAAATAAACCTTTAAGGACATACGACAACCCAGTTTCCTGAAGTTCTCAATAAGCTTTGATACCAGTTGTTTGTAATTAGGATCCTTGTGATTTCCTAAGAATCCACGAACTACATCACGAAATGTGCACCAAGCTTCTTTTTCAACTTTTGTCATCGCTCTTTCCAGTTTCTTTGACTTCAACATTGCATTTACTTGGGGTCCAACAAATATACCACCTTTGATCTTAGCATCTGATAGCTTTGGAAACATGAGACGAATTTCTTGAAAAGCTTCTCCTCCAAAATCTAAGGCCTTCACAAACTGTTTTACCAATCCTAGTTTAATATGAAGTGGGGGTAATAAGACTTTGTTGGAATCTACTAGTGGCTGTCTGAGAACAGTTTTCATTCCTGGCTGCAGTTCCACTCGTGGGGGCCAATGAACTTTCTTGTAATGATCATCATCAGCTCTGCTGTCCTATAAGCAAACGAAACATGAGTACTTTGTGTATCTCCCTTGCAAGCCAAGCAAGAAGGCAAGCATCTTGAAATAACCACAAACATCCCACTTGAATTCAGCATAATTTATTTTGTCAAGAAGTTGTTTGACATTATCATAGTTTTCTTTCTTCTGTACGGAGTGTGCAAAAGGCAAAGATGAGTACTTATTTCCATTGTGGAGCAATACTGCTTTGAGACTCTGTGTTGAGCTATCTATGAACAGTCGCCATTCTGCAGGATCATGCGTGAGTCCAAGAGCCGTAAACAAACCAGTAACATCATTACAATAACACAGATCATCATTAATGTCATAGTAAATTTCAAATTCTTCATGTCGTTTTCGGTACATAGATGTCCTGCAGTCTTCCCCTACTAGATTCCATTCCTTCAGCCTTGATGTATGAAGTTCAGCTCCTGACTTATAGTAGTAGTAGGCCTTCGTCGGTCGTGTCCGACCATGAATGGCACTTGTAGATCTTGTTGGCCAGTTCCAGTTTGCTTATAACTGATAAACTGCTTTTCATCCGTGTTATGCTCCACCGAGGTGAAGTTAATGGACTGGAGTGTCCTTCCCCTCCAGTGCAAGTGCTGCCAGGGAAAAAAAAAAAAAAATTATATATATATATATATATATATATATAGGAAAGCAGATGCTGCCCAGTTATCAGCATTCCCCTCTATTTACCGGTGATTACACAAACGAAGCATACGGAATGACATCAGCTCGTCACACAGGGACGCAGGTTTTTTATAGAGTTGATCTCTCTAGGCATTGCCTTTATAAGGCTGGTAACCCCGGCCGTTGTCCCTCAAAGTGGATCATCTGCCCAGCATTGTGAGTTGGGACCATAGCTAACAGAAATGCATCAGCTGCTCCTCAACCTTAAAGTCACATGCTCCCATGACTTTACCTTTAGTCCTTGGACAGCAATGAACCTTCCCCCTAAAGGCATAGGGAATTTTGTAGCCCACTACGTGGGCATTCATGTAGTTTATCAGGTCAGCCGAAACCTGGTACCGAAGTGGAGCCATCGCATGTATTGCGACTTCTTGGAGCCATACATGAGCTAGATATGCAGTGTGGACCAGAGGCTCCTGACTTAGTGAGACCTAAATCCCTGATTAAATCATTTATCTCACTCTGATTTTGAAAGTGAGGCTCCAAAGTCGTTCTTGGTACAAAAGCTTCTTCCATTTCTTGGCTGCTGCTACTTGCTGATCCTTCAGATGAAATATCCATTGCATATTTCGTCTGTAAAGAAAAATAACTACATATAGTAACTGAAACAAACTTGAATACCATATGTATTCCATAAATCTGTAGGAAAATGAATGCATTGTAAATAATTAATATTCAAGTTAATTAAAAGTAAAACTTTTGGAGAGTACGATGAGAAGTAAACTTACATTTTCTGGTGGTTGTGGTACTGGCATGCTGTCATCATGTTGGACAGGTGCTTTACATGATGGTATGTCTGGATACTGAACAACTTTTCTTCCTTTAACTTTTCTATACTTTGTCACATCAATCATACAAAAGTAACAGTCATTGTGATGGTTCTTCGGCTCTCTCCATACTCTGGGAATGGCAAAAGGCATTGTCCTTTTTGTACCTCTTAGTCATCCTTCTAGAGTATTGATTCACTCCTCTCCAGGAGTTAGGCACAAGGCCAGTTTTTATCTTACTCCCACAAGTAAGATGTGACCCAAGGTCGGGTCGGAAAAGTGGGGTTTAAAAATTGCCTGGGCAACCCCGTCGGCATTCCCCGGTAGGGGCGCCTCAGGCAGTAAGCAATAAAAATTACTCCTCCCCAAAGAGGGGAGGCGAAGCCTGGGAGGGTGGACCTCCTAGAACTGCACAGGACAGACCCATAGACCGGCGTAAATCAAGCCCCGAAGGCCAAGACAATACCAGTCTATGGGGTGCAGTATCCATCGGAACAGATACTACACTTTGATCTTAGCCAAAAGGCCAAGAACAAGTCACACAGTCCTTCTAGAGTAGATCGACAGCTTCCACATATCACATGAGGGGCCCATAATTATGACAGCAGTTAAGAAGATGTGATCTGAATTATCATTCATATTGATGCGATGATATGATAGTTAGTGGAATGACACTCAGTGGAGTGACACTCAGCAGAGTGACACTCAGTGGAGTGAGAGTTATCATAGAAATTGTAGCATGGCATCTCAGTAAGCAAGTTTTTTTTTTTGCTAGTTGCTTGCTCAGGCAGAAGAGATTAATTGCTTCAGATAACATTTATATAAAAAAAAAACCCAGCACAACCCAATATTTTTTTCTGAAGAGATGATGACAGCAGTTAAGATGCCATCTGAATTATGATGAGCCATATTACTTCAAAACACATGTCCGTGGATAATTATATGTTATAAATATAGACGCTCCCCATATAGGGGGCGACACACTGTATAAGGAAACTACATATCCCTCATAGCATTTACGAAATTCTTCACTGTAGATATCTGAATTTGTTAATTTGTCACTATCGCCAAAACAATAACAAGCAAAAATGCATGTTCCTTCAGCAGTGTAAAACTCTTGAAGACGGCTGCCTTTAATAGGTTTAAATTATCGCTGATTTATCAGGTTGTTTATCGTGACCGTGTGGGCTAAAGCATCTGAATCATAGTTAAAAACATGACTCGTGTTCCATGGTTCAAGTCAATGAAATGTAATGTAATCTTTACTTTGACGATTCCCTTGGCTTTGGTAACACTTATTTGTTACGCATTTGTTTGTTTTTCACTACTTTTTTGTTCTGTTAACTACACTTGAAAATGCCCGAAAATTTTATTCTTGCTTTAATCGATTTAAAAATCAGATTTTAGCCCGCCATGATGATCATTAATCAATCTATTGTATAGTTAATGTTCCTGATGAAACTAGTATGAAAAATATCATGTCAAAAGTCATAAAAACACACATTTTCTTCCTTAATACTACCAGTATCACTAACACTAAGTCCGGGTGGGAATACGAAAAATAAAAATTTGCTATGATCTCTGTAAGCATTTGTGTATGGGTTTGTTTGTTGTTGTTTTTTGTTGGTGTTGTTGTTGTTGTTGTTATTTAGGGACCGTTAAAACACAATTTCGCCAAAATGCTTGTATCTTCCTGTTATGTGTTCTACTTTATTTCATCACCTCAGGCAGAATCAATCCATGGCAACAGATGATCAAAGTTCTTGAAGGCTAAAATGCTGCATCAGCAGCAACAGCAGCAGCATGCAACAGTTGATAAAGAAACATCATACCAAAAGAACCAATACCAAAAGAAACTGGTTACCATTAACTTTGGAAGAACCCTAAAAATACTACACGGCACTAAAAAAAACTTTTTGCATAAAACCATTATATTTTTTTTTTTTTGTTTTTTGAAAGTTGCAGCAAGTTGAATTGTACACACGAAATGCTGGAAAACATCTTACGTTGTTTTTTTTTTTAAATGACCGATATAAACAAATCGAAGGGAAATAACTATTCATAATATGCAACAAAATAAAAAAGTAAACATGTTTTTATTCGCATTTCCTTCAGGGTTATTTCTCTTCTGGTATATTATTAACAGAGTTATTTCCCTTTGCGTTCTGCACGATTTGTTTATATCAGCCATATTAGAATTCAAATGCGATGTTATGTTTTTTCAGCATTTCGCATATACGATTCAACTTGCTATAGCTTACTGTTTTTTTGTTTTTTTTTTAAATAAAAGCGTTAAATATAATGGTTTTATGCAATGAGTTGTTTTAAAATAGTACTGAATGGCATCTTTTAAGATTCCCCTAATATACTAATAAGGAGTATGTAGTCTGGCCTCTACTAATAAGGTCGGTGATGACATCCGAGAAACTGTCGCAACTTGCTGAACAGGTGTAGTTTCTTTACTTTGCACGGTACTGCTACTGCTATCTGCTGACAGTGTTATTGATGTTTTTGTTGTTGTTGTTGTTGTTCTTCTTCTTCTTCTTCTGCTCACTTCCTTCTTCTTCTTCTGTCTTGTATGCTACACTTACTTTGTTAGTTATTTTAATATACGTAATGTAGCATTATCATTGGCCAAGGGCGCCTCCATGTGGGATTTTTGTTTAAGGTACTATTGTGACTCTATCCGGCACGGTCTTTACCCTATAATAGAACCAGAAAAGGCTCATTCGTCCAGATCAGTCTCTCGTCCATGGTCCTGTTCCCACATTGTGAATACATCCCCAAGACTTTTTTCGAGTGTTCCCCTCTGCTGGGAAATAAGCGGACACTTTCACACGAACCATCATCTCTCCTCTTCTGACCGATGTCCATGCGTGGACAAAACCAATATTTGATAACACTTTCTTCTTGTTGTGAGTCTACAGTTTCAATTTTATACTATCATTTTCATCGGAAATGCTTTTGACATCAGTAAATAGGAGTTCAGTTCTTGTAGGATTTTTCTCACTCATTCCTCGAAAGAAAGCAAAATGTTGAAAATAGCAGACACTGTTGCCATGTTTATTTTCAAAGAAGCCAGAGTCTGCAAGCCAGGGATGCTGCCAAACCTTTTTTTAGATTCTTTCTTTTAAAAATGCGAAACTTTCAGATCTGATTGATAATGCGTGATAGGTACACTGTTTACTTTTGCCATTATTGCTTGCCCACAAACACCCCCTACCCCACAAACACCCCCTACCCCACAAACACCCCCTACCCCACAAACATCATGCAAATACAGTGAATATGATTTCCTACAGAACAAGATTGAATCTATATAGAAATTCTATTAGAAAATAGAGAATTTGGTTTACCATTTGTTATTCTTTCATATTTATTAGGAAGTAACTAGAGGCCTCTGTTTAATCTTAAGAGGTAATAGATACCTCCTGTATAGATACCTGCATGGACAGTCTATTGTGAAGCAAGGGTTGAACAATCTCTAACTAAACCTCTCCTGAACCGACATTCCTTTAGTAAGTGGCAAGGATATGTCTCAGGATGACAGAGAATTAATTGTCTTGAATTCAGGAGCGAAGAATCGTTGAATACTGCAGTCGAAAAATGGAATGACTCGTTAAAAAATGAACAAGACATTTTCTTATCTATTTTTATAAAATATATAATTTATTTCTTAAAGTTCTATTCATTCCATTTTATTGTGTATCAGTCATTGCGCAATGTAGCAGCCAACCCCGAAACAACTTCCTCGCTCGTCGCCTCTGCAGAACTGCCCTCTATCACTAAAATAGAATACAAGGAAAACAATAGTTGTCCATCAACAGGCACCCGCTACTCAACCTTCCACCATTCAACTGACAGCTGTCAGCTTAGTAAGCCTGTACGATTTTAAAATTTTAGTTTGTCATACTCTTTCACCTGATATTTTAAAACAAGGTCAATTGTTGCTTCAATTCGGGACAGAGGGGGGAGGGCTGCATTTCCTCAGTTATATTTTTCTTTGTAGTACAACGCCTCTTAATTAGTGGCAGGGGACAAGACATCTTAGTTCCTCTTTTATCCACTTGTGGTTCAAGGCTGCACAAAAAGAAGAACCTCCGCCTGCCTTGTGCTATAGCAAGACTCCAGGAGGAAGAAAAACATGTACAATTAGCTTTTGATTGTAAAAAAAAAAAAATGTTCTTCTTGTTTCATCTATGTTAACATGCAGACACAGGATTCGATTGTCACTCAACTATCTGTGAATACTTTGTGTATATGTTTGCAGACAGTGTGCGAACTGTTCTGCATATCTGCCTTATTGAAACAGGTCTGTATACCTGGCTTATTGTAAACTCGTCTGACCTGCTTCTTATTCGCTCTGTCATTCCACATTCTATGTCTTTACCTCTCAGCTCTGTCTGTCTATCTATTTAACTCTACTATTTACATCATTTATTTACATCATACAAATTCTTCATTTTTAATTCCGATTAGATATTTTTACAAATACTATTTGTTTATCAAATTTTTAATAACTTATTTGACCTACTTTGTAAACCTAATTTGTTCGAATTGCTCATTGTCTGATGACTTAAATCATAAGCCAGACCTAATACAAAATTGTATTTCCAAAATTCCTAAACAAACTGTTTTAATAATTCTTTAAATTTTTTTTTCAGGGTTTTGAGTTTTCGTCTATGGCCTGCTTAGAGTTAGAAGTTCTTCAAGATGAGAGAATAATCAAAGATACTGGTAAGAAGCCATGGATAAATTTGAGATGATCTTTGGAACGAGTCATGAAATTGTTACAGAGTACTTATTTTCTGGGAGAATAACGTTTTAAGAATATGATGGGTCAGCAAATGAATTTGATTGATTACAAAATTTGATCACAAGCGGAACAACAAAAAAGAAAAAAATGCGGTGGATTTTTAGCAGTGTTGAGGTTGCTTTTATCAAATACATGGAGTCTCAGATCACGTGATGATGGGGCCGTCAATCATTGATTGATTTAGCCACATGGTTACCCATATAGAAGGCATTACTCAGAAATACACTTGCTCTTTTCTCTCATTTTGGTCTGACTATTGAGGTCGCAACTGTTCTTAAGTTTCGAGCAGTAGATAGCAACCCGAAATAAAAATAAAAATAAACTCCTCTTTCTCTCCTTCTTCTTCTTCCCTTTCGTTCTCTCTCTTCTTCTTTCTATCACTTTAGACGACGGCACCACCTGTTGCTCAGGCAAACTGCTCCTCTCTTACCCAAACTTTGACTGCTCTTATCGTGCAGCCTCCTTCCCACAATCCGTCTCCGCCAGAAGCACTTCCGTTTTCGCCGGAAGTACTTCCTTCCTATAAAACGCATTGCTCCTTCTCTTTCTTTTCCCTCTTTGTGCCCGGCTCCCCACACGAGGTAAGTCGTACGTTTGTTGTCGTCTCATTCAAATATACAACAGCAACATGTTGCCAAATCCCTCTCTTTTTCCCCTATTTGAGTTTAATATCAGAAACGACAACATTCATTTATCCACAGCTTCTATAAAATCCAGACAAGTTCTGTTACATGCGGTCAGTCGACTCATCACCACCAAACCGGTTCTGTTGAGGTGCCTTTGAGACAACATGCGGCCAGTTGTTGCTACGTCCATACCAATTATGTTCGTCGTGCCTCTACACATATTGATATCGTATATCCACGTATTAGGAAGTGTGTCCGTTACATTTTGATGGACTATTTTCTTTCTATGTAAACTAATGTTTCTACGCAGAGTGATTGATCAGTTGTCCAATGAAACCCTTTGTGTGGGATGCACTACTTATACATTTTTCATGCATTTAATGAGTTAGATTGAATATGTCAACCAAAGCGGACGTGTAAACACGTCCATTCTAATTCACAGTCACATAAAACCTTTTTTTTAACATTTCATGTTAAATCTTTTCTCAACCCTTTTTCGTAACGATGGTTTTGTTGTATTTAGTTTTCTCCTAGTTCTGCCGAAATAAAGGCTTTTGTTATGTGACTAAAATTTATTCCTTCTAGTAATTTCTCCTTACCAGAAATATTTTAATTTTTACAATTGACAGAATGGAGTCAGCTAAACTTTATTTCTGGAATTTTAGCTTCACTTGGTTCTTCTACGAAACTGCTTTTACCAACTGCCAGATCCCGACTACCATTAACCTCATAACGCAAGCATGGACATGTGTGAATATTTTGGTGTATTACTTGTAAGCGCTAATAAATCCTGTTATAATTTTATAAGTTAGGTTTTATTTCTGTTTTGTTTATCTCTTTTGTTTATGTGTAAGAAAATAAAGAAACCGATCATTCTTCTAACAACTTTAAGAGCAAAGATTGTGACCCCAAAAGTCTTATAAATAATGTAGCAACAGAGTCTTCTAGTATAGTAAATTAAATTAAGCATTAAAAAATAGTAATACTATAGTAAGACTATAGTTTCGTCTTCAGGCAGACAGATACCGAATCTCCATTAATAATAGATCATTTCTGAACTTTCACATTGGTTGATAATCATGTTTTACAAGAATGTAGATTTTGTACATGTCTGTGTAAATAAAAATAATCATATATAAAAGCTCTATTTGATATTGAGCACTCTTTATAAACCCGGTTGAAATTCTTTGGATTACTACCCTGTGGATATTTTACCTGGATTATTTTATATATATATATATATATATATATATATATATATATATATATATATAATTAACTTGTTACCAATATCCATCAACAAAAAATATATATATATATATATATATATATATATATATATATTTTTTGATTTTATTCCATTAATTGCGACAAAACAGGTTTTGTTTCATTGGTGCGAGTAGCTACCAACTCGTCGGGCGAAAGGAATTCCTTTCGCCCGACGAGTTGGTAGCTACTCGCACCAATGAAACAAAACCTGTTTTGTCGCAATTAATGGAATAAAATCAAAAAATATATATTTTGCTCTGAATTTTCATTGAGCACTCTCATAAACCCGGTTTCAACTTCCTTCGGATTCATACCCCCTGGATATTTGTAACAAGTTAATTATATATATATATATATAGTTACTGTTCACCCGTGACCTCTTTTTTGACAATATAGTTATTTCTTTCCCTATCTGTCTTCCCTCCTTTCTCTCTCTTTTCTATCTCTCCCCACTTTCTCATCTCTCTCTCTCTCTCTCTCTCTCTCTATATATATATATATATATATATTAATCCCGCCTTCTCCCACTGTTCTTATCATTCGCCCTTTATTTCATAATACACTTTTTGTGTTGTCATCCATTTCTCTCAACACTTTAGATGAGGTGCTACAGTGACAAGATAGCAACGTCCACAGAGTTTTACTAGTATACTAAACTCCAAGAAGTCTAGACGAGCCATCTAGTAACTCTCACTGTTCACAGTGCATCATAAAAGTATAAGGCTATTTGATTAAAAATGAACATAGCTCATTTTTTTTTGTTTTTAACTTGAATTCACCCCAGAAAAGGCACATTGCTACTGAGACGTAAGGCGCTATTCTGGATTAGGAACCAAAAATTAGGGGGGGGGGGGGAGGGGCATTTTAAACGAGGAGTTATTCATCCTTTTGTGACATCATCCATGGTGCACGGTTATCCAACCTTGGTGCGACATCCACATCTGACCTGCATCAAAGTGGAGAAAACGACCAAACCTACCAAGCTGTTTCTCCCACCTCAGTGATGTCCACGTTTCAACTATCGATGTTGGAGAAGTGACCAGGCACTCTACGTCAACCTTTTCCGTGACGCTAGCAACTGAAACAACCCCTTCTTCATCTAGCTGTACCTTTACAGTCTAATAAACCGGTTATTTGTTATTTAAACGCCTGTGTCATGTGAAACAGAGGCTGGCAAGATCTATGGCCCATTAAAGGGCGATATAACAGTTGTACGATGAATATTGGTGTCTGAAAAATTCCAGCAGAAGTTGGCAGAGCAAAGAGTATAATCCTAATTTGATGCTAAACACATGGCAGGAAAAAGACATATATTTTTCTATCAACCTCGGCCAATGCCACCTACTAATAAACTGATCTTAAATTTAAGAAAGAAAAGCATTTAGCATACCCAACAATTGGCTGTAAAAAATACAAGTAAATAGATTCAAATATTATCGACTGCTTGGAGCCGCTTTTGCACAAAATTGATAATAATATCTTGTTACACGGAAAACTATTAATTTTCTATAAAACAATCATCATCATCATCATCATCATCATCATCAACAGGTTTATTTGTTGAATCAGGCCACAATTAATCCTCTGATGAGGGTGGGGCCTGATTGTCAAGAACTCGTCTAGTTAGCAAAGAACTTTCCCCTCTCTCTCTCTCTCTCTCTCTCTCTCTCTCTCTCTCTCTCTCTCTCTCTGTACAAAAAATCAAATGGAACTTTCATCAAAACAGTTTCTTTCCTAGAACATTCCTTCTGTCGGACAGAATACTACGAGGCTGCTTCCCAGCCGACTACAACATGGTCGTCTTCAAATCTAACATAAACAAATATTAGTTGAGCCGTCCTTTTAAAAAATCAAGTCTTCTCAAGTAATATTCTGCCCATTCAACCCACTCGTTTTTTTGTTTGTCTTTTTGCCACTTTTAGCTTTTCTCTCTTGAAAAAGCATATGCATTGGGCGAAACGTTGAGTTTTAGGTCTTCTGATTTTCTATTTTAACTCATTTACGCTGTGAATATAGCAACCATTATGAGAGGAGTAGTTCAAATAATCCAAATCATTCAAATTATGAATCCTCGGCTCAAAAATACCGAAACAAATAGATGGAAGGTCAAACAGAGCTAGTCAATTATAAACTTGAAAACTGGCCATGAGTGTGTTATGTTATTTAGGTGCTGAGATCTCCCAAGTCCCAACAAACACACATTAAAAACGCCCTTGTGTCACTTGACAGAATTGTCATAGTTTTTCACTGTTTAGAAATCAGTTTAATTTTTAAATTCATTTTTTCCCTTCCATTATCTTCTCTTTTATCTGCTTCCTTCTTTCCTAGTGCGACATTCATTAGGGAATATTGAATTCACAAACAGTCATTAGCTGCATGTAGTGGGAACTCCGTTCCCG
Source organism: Sepiola atlantica (assembly GCA_963556195.1). Taxonomy (NCBI): domain Eukaryota; kingdom Metazoa; phylum Mollusca; class Cephalopoda; order Sepiida; family Sepiolidae; genus Sepiola; species Sepiola atlantica. The sequence continues at coordinate 101,453,035 of OY744528.1, read as the reverse complement.
CCATTTTTTTAAATTTTAAATTTAAATGTTTAATAAAAATTAAAAAAAACTAATTAATCAATTAGTATTTCTCCATTGTTGTTTACAACTTATTTCCAACGTTCACCAAGATTTCCAATACTTCGTTGGTAGAAATCAAAAAGCAAAAAAATAAACAAAAGAAAAGATGGTGTAGAAAATGTTCACTTTTCTTAACTTGACATTCCATTTTAATGATCCGTAAAATATACAGAAATTAACTTTAATTAACACGAACAAAAAAGATTACAAAATCATTCAAAAATAGAATTCTCGAGAAAAATAAATTCCAAAATTTGAAACAAACAATAAATTACAAAATTTAAAATGAAAACGATGGCAACCTAAGAGGTGCTTATGCAGATGAGCGGACCATTAAAAAAAAAATTTTAATTATTTTTTTATAAAAACAATATTATATACTTATTCAGTGTTATCTTCTTACTCACTGTGCAAAAAAGTAGAAAAAATTATCCACTAGAACTTTAATTACAAGTATTTTTCCATTCTGTGTATCGTAACAGCGACTCGTTCACAGAGACGCCATGTTGTTTTTTATTATGATTTCGCAAGTTCATTATCTCCCCTACGAAATCTTCTTTCTTTAGAAACAAATGTGAACGAATCGCTGTTACGATACGCAGAATGGAAAAAATACTTTTAATTAAAGTTCTAGTGGATAATTTTTTCTACTTTTTTGCACAGTGAGTAAGAAGATAACACTGAATAAGTATATAATATTGTTTTTATAAAAAAATAATTTTAAAAAAATTTTTAATGGTCCGCTCATCTGCATAAGCACCACCTAAGATATACCAGTCAAGGGAGATGATTTTGACAAAGTTTTTTTTTTTGCAGGTAGGTGTCGCTGTCCTCCCACATACACGAGTTAGTATAGTATTCCCGAATGTTCATCCGTCTGTCACTGACCAGGCTCAACTTCGCTGATCTAATGAGAACCGGTGAATGAACACGATTAGTCCATGTATATCCTTTGTCTTCTTTTCTTTACTTACTCATCAATCACTTTCGATCAATACAGTGGAGCTCTATATTCGTATACTTTTATTTTTTAGTAACGTTCTACTTTTCGCTATCATTACCTTTTCTAGGTAAAAGTCTAAAAAAGAAAAACAACAAATAATTTATAGCAAACACAATAGAATTAAATTCTCTACCGACCTGTACATTTTTAATGTGTTGAAACTAAGATTTTGTGTATTGGTACAAAAACCGATTTTGTTTAAAACTCTAAACTAACCATAACCCTAAGCTGACCCTAACCTAGTCTGTGTTGTCCCGTTCAAAAGTTGTACCAGTACCAGATTTTTTTTAAAATTTTTTTTTCAGAATTTTATTTCGATATACGCGTCTCTTATCGACAAAATGGCGTCCGGGGTGATGGATTAACTTAGATTAATTTCATGTTGAAAAGATAGAAAGAAAAAAATACTTAGCCTAACACTAATCCTAAGTCTGAGTGGCACCCCCCCCCCCAAAAAAAAAAGAATCCCTTGTAAAACCACACTTAATCGTGAAAGTGTAGTGATAACTTCGTTTCACATGATAATAAAATACGCGAATATCGAAATAAAATTCTGAAATAAAGTCTTACAAAACGTTTTCGACACGTTACGGATCGGTAGCGTATTTAATTCAGCTGCGTTTGCTCTGAATTATTTGTTGTTTTTTTTTAAATTTCTTTAAACATAAGTTCTGTTAACTATTCTGTACTTTACCTATTTTCTATTTGAATCTGATGGAGCTCTCTTTTTAGACAAATATCTTTATAAATACCACAGTGTGGAACGTATTGTGGCTGACTTCAGTCAACCTGAAACAAGGGATCTGGTGTATTCACATGTGCCAATAATTGCACATATAGTTCGTTTTGTTTTTCAATTGAACAATGGAAAACAAACTTCTTACTACTACTACTAATAATACTACTACTACTATTGCTGATTATATATTATTCTGTCTCTCTTTTTCTTGCTTAATTGAAAGAAATAGAGAGAAAGATGAAAAGAAGGAAGTAGAAAGGAAAAGAATGTGAAGGAGGGGGTAAAAAAAGAAGTGAAATGGAGAGGAGGGGGTGAAAGAAAAAGCGGGGAGAGACTAGGAGAGAAATAGAAAAAGAGAAAAGAGTAGAAGTATTATTAGTGGAGATGAAAGTAAAAAAGATAGAAGAGAAAAAAATGTGTCTGTGGATATTGATGAGAAGGGGAGAGAAACAGGGAGAACGAACATAAGATAGAAGCGGGGGGGGGGTACATTATAAAGAGGGAGATAGACAGATAAACAAAGAAGACTTAGAACGAACGAAAGAAAGAAAACAAAGTCTCTTTGTGTGTTGAAGTCTTTGAACAAATTAAATTATTCATGTCTCTGGGCCCGGCCTTTTCCTGTCGGCCATAATCCCACCTGTTGAATAAAGCAGTTTCTACTTTTTTTTTATTGTGTAAAAGGTGGGGAGAGGGAAATGAACACATTGTAATGGGGGGGGGGGGGGATAGAGAGGGGGGTACAAAAAAATATGGGGAGAGAAAAGCTTTAAAGCTTGCTTGAGGCCCTAAATAAAGATAATCGACACAATTGTTTTCAGCAAGAAAGAAAGGTACAGAATACAAAAGTTGTAATAGCAACAATTGTAAGGGTAGTAGTAGTAATAGTTATCGTAGTAGTAATGTAACAGTGTAATAATAAAACAGATTTATGATAGGGTACACTTTTTTCCTCTTCACCGTCTTATTCCCACTTCACTCTTACTCTTTCGTCCCTTCTTTCTTTTATTTCCTCTGTTAGCAAATAGCACTGTCTTTGCACAAATCTCTTGCCACGTCTACTGTATGTTATTTATGCAATTCTTTTTGTAGTCAATAAGTCTACCTGGTGGTTCTGATCTGACCATTCATTATTGATCAAAAAGTTGTACTCCTTGACAAGTGAGGCATGTCCAGTCGCCACGTTATGAGCATCTCTCTCGCAGCTTTGATGCTCAGTCAAGATTTGTCTGTAAGGGCATTGGTCACTCAGTTGTACATGCAGATTGAATCTGTTTTCATATGTGGCCTGTAACTTGAACATAAGGTTGAGTACTCTTAGTACGACATCCAACTCTGCCACGTTCTGGTGCTACCAGATCAGGCTGTCTGAAGATACCGGCTTCCTGACTTAAAATGCACCAAACATTGATGTTGTTGTTTTTTTTTCCTTTCTGTTTGCAAAACTAAAAACAAAAACAACAATTTTCCTCTACAAAATAACCAAACCAAACACCATAGATAAATATTTGAAGCATAAAAACTTACCAAAATGACCGGATTTGGCATTAAATAACCCGAAAAGGGTTGATATGCCATAAAATAAAACAATCAAACTCTGCCATGTTGATAGATTCAGCGTCCTTTATCAGCATGCATTTTCGATGATGGCTCCATCAGCATCAAGCAGCACTTTCGTAGCAAGTGAACTCGTATGCACCCACATGTCCCTTGAGTCCACATGCCACTCTTCCTTTGGTAGGATCTAGGTGCTGTACCAGGGCATCGGTGTCTATTATCATATGTCCCTGAGGAACATCACTGGTTATGTCCACCCAATTCTGTGTGATAGTAAGAGGCTCAATGTTTAATGAAGCCTGTCACCACTTGTAGCTATCCATACACAGGAAAGTGTCCTATCAGTTTGCCACACATGGAAAAGACATCTTTCTGTGTCATGGTCATAGGATCGTTCACCACATTACTTTCTCATCACCATTGCAGTTGACCATGCTCCCACCAGACTTCTAGTCCGAGTACTCTGACATCATTCTGCAACTTCTCTGGATCTTTGCTAGTTTGTACAGTTCAAGATGCTTCCTCGTGGCTACCATCAATGCCACACCTTATATTAGTATAAAATGCACGATACATCATAAAAATGAAATGCTGTGAAAGACAAGGTGTGTGAAAAAAAGACAAATGGAAAAAAACAAATTTAAATACAGGAAAAAATCATCAAGAAACGAGAGATTTTACCGGTTTTGTTCGGATCAACGAACATCTTCATAAAAAGTGAAGATTTTAAATTTTGAACTTTCAGAAGATCAAAACAATATCGGTACCATTGGTTACAATAAATTTTCAATCTTCACTTTTTTCTGAAGAAGTTCGTTGATCCGAACAAAACCAGTAAAATCTCTTATTTCTTGATGTTATCCTGTATTTCAATTTGTTTTTTCCGTTTGTCTTTTTTCACACATATAAGTAATATTATATATATATATATATATATATATATATATATATATATATATATATATATATATATATATATATATGGAAATTACTCCAGACAAGGCATGAAGCCACTTGATGTAAGGAACTAAAAAAATACTTCAAGGTCAAAAACTAGCCAACGATGAGTGTTAGATAGATTCCGACCCAGAAAACAACAATTCTTCCCCTTTGTCAGAAACATTGCTCATAGAATATGAGGACTAAAGGATAAAATAAGAAAAGCGAGATTTACGAGGCTGACGAAAGTAAACCCAAGTTCCACTTTCTATTATATATATTTGTGAGTTCTTATAAAAAAAATATATTTAAGTATATACTCCTTATAATATTCGAAAATGTTTCAAATTGCATGCTCAATGAGGTTGTATTACGATCATATATACTTTATAGTTGCATTCCGATGACCATAGGAAAAATCAATCAAAAACCATAATTTTTATTTGTTTCAATTTCTTCATTTTCATATTTCAACGAATACCTATATTTCTTCTTCATCTCACAGAACAGAATTTTTTAATTTATTTTTTCCAAATTTAATACTTTTTCTTACGCACGTTTCACAGCAAAGTCAAAAGAAATATATATTCTTTAGTTTACCTTCACTTATCATCAGAGCAATAGTTCATTTAATAGTAATAGGAAAACATATTATCCAAAAACAGAAGAAAGGAAGAAGGAAAAAGTTTAAGAAGTCTTGTCAAAAATAACGGTAAGCCAAAATACATGAAAAAAAAAAATATATATATATGTATTACAGAAGATCAGAACAACATCAGTACTGTCGGTTTCAAATCTAACAGCATGTGGCGGCCTTTTATGAACTCTCCCTTGCTTCTAGTGTGGTCTGTTGCTTTGGACGGTCACGTGCTGTTCCCCCTTGTTAGATTTGAAACCGACGGTATCAATGTTGTTCTTATCCTCTGTAATACATATATAAATAAATATTACACTCTTATATTTTTTTTTTTTCTTAATAATAGAGCACTCTGCTAGGGATCTCTCCCACTAATCTTACAAAAGAATATATATATATTTATATTACTATTGTTATATTTGTATCCATACCAAGTAATGTTTTAAAAAATATTTTTTCATACTAATGAGTTCTCACTTATCAATGCTAAACGCCACCCGAGGATAGGAGTTAAGGATAAGAGATGAATTGGATGATGAACCATACTATGTTGACATTCGACTTGAAGATTACCATGTTGTAGTCTGCGAGAAAGCAGTCCGGTGGTAATGTGTATATCATTAATGATTTTGTCATTAGATATCTTTTGAATTAAGGCTGGGTAAAGAGGGCGATCAGGGAATTAATGTTTGTCTGTTTACATTAATTTAAAATTTGTGTTAGAAACACATCAAATAAATGTCACCAATCGTTGGAAAATATAATGTTCTACCAGTATTTTGCTTAATTTTCGTTTTTTTTAGCGATTATCGAAACTATATAATTTCAGACATTTTTTTTTTTTCATTCTAACTGAACAGATGGACACCAGATTTGTTTTGAACAAATAAACTCTTTAAAATAAGTTAACACACAAAATAAACTTATCCAGGTTAGTAGAAGAGTAACTTATCTTGCTTTTTGTAACATTTATTTGTTGCCTATTAGTTTTTTTTAACCTCTTTTTCGTTCTGTTAGCTGTCGTTATAAAGGCCCGAAATGTACAAATCATTTTCTTATCAACTTTTGCTTGTTATTTCGTCATGAATCGTTCGAATAAATGAAAAATTGTGATAGTCGACTGTTAATTACTTTATCTTTTTTCTTTTTATCAGTTGCCAAAGTTTGGACACGAGAGAGAAACAGAGAGAGAGATAAAGAGTTTTTTTTATTAAACTGTTCTATTTTTATAGTCAAGACCCTTTTTCCAAATGATCGTCATCTGGTTTGATTTATTACAGGAGATCTTAGACTCCTTAAATCGGGACTTTTTTGTGGCCAAAATTCTTGACAGATATTGTTTTGTAACAAAATAATATCTACCCAGCTCCACGGCTGTCTGGTTGTTCACGGAACTAAGCGTTTGTAGAGATGGAGAAGGATCGCCATTTTGTAGGAGGGATTGCTGCATAGACATCCATCCTACAAGCCTTGTTGGATATGAAAGAAACGGGTTACCAAGTTATGGTTAAAAGGACAAACTTCTACAATTTACATCAATTTTATTCAAACAGTTTCATCAACACAAAGAATGATCGGGAAAGAGTTATAAAAACAGCAATACAAACTAGGTTGAGTCTACGGACGTATATGTCATATAGAAATGGGATTGAGTCCGGGAGTTTCATCTTGTCTAGCCAAGCCATAGCTAAAGACTAGGGAGGAAGATATAATACGTCTGTTCACATCGACATGTCAACTGGGACTCCGTATAAATTGCGGGAAAAAAGGTTTAGGTGGAAACGGTGTTCTTATCGCACAACTTATATATCACTCCACGAGTGAAAATACGCAAGTGACTTCTTACAGAACCATGCATGGACGGCGGCACCGGGAGGAGGGGGCAGGGGGGCGTTCAAGCCCCCCACATTTTGACTTGGCCCCCCCCCCCCACTTTACGGTCATCAATAATAAAGTTATATATGCATGTGTTTAACCGGCCCCCCACACATTTTAGGAGAGCCCCCCCCCCACTTTTATAACTGTCCCGCCGGTCTTGCCATGTATTAATCACTCTGTGAGTGAGAACATGCAAAAGAAAGTAGACCGTAATTATATAACTGCTACATGTTCTTTATTTTTATATATGTTATATATCACTCTGCGAGTGAAAACATGCAAATGCAAAAGAAACAAGCCGTGCATGCGTGGCCCCCCTCTGTATGTGACTCGATGTGGCGAGTGTAAAATGCAATAAATTTGGGCAATGTGGGGCATTTTTTATCCCCCTTTGACCCCCTGGGGGCGCGAACCATAATTTTTCTGAGGTCAAGGATGCTCATTTTATATCCAGAACAATTGCCTCTACATTTTGGCCAAGTTTCAGAAAAATTGAAGTGATGGATCAAACGTTATGGGAGAAAAGGGTAATTTTTTGCCATTTTGGGGGCTTTTGACCCCCTGGGAGCGCGAACCAGATTTTTTCCAAGGTCAGCGATACTTATTTTCTATTAGGAACAATGTTCTCCACATTTTGGCCAAGTTTCAGAGAAATTGAATGGATGGATAAAAAGTTATGGGGCAAAAGATGTCATTTTTTGCCATTTCGGGGCCTTTTGACCCCCTGGGGGTGCTAACCAAATATTTTTTTTAAATCGGAGAATGTCACTTTCTAACCTGACCAAAGTTACAACTTCATGCAAAATTTCAGAGAAATTGAATGGATGGTTGCGGAGAAAAATCCAGACGGACATGCCTCAAAACATAAGTCTCCCGATTTTATAAATCGGGGTATCAAATAGATGTTCTTTATTTTTTCTGTTCACTTTTTTTACTCAAAAAGAATGTACTGCCAAGATGAATTTGACAAGAAAGAAGTGATCATATTTAAAAGGTAAACAATGAACATTGAATGTTGAGATCTAGAGATAGGAGCATAAACTTACCCTCTCCATAAAATGAGAAATGAAGCAAAGCAAATGCAAAAAAAATAAAAATGCTGAATGACAGATGTAAGAGCAGAGCATCAGTGTGGTTCACAAACCAGCCTGGGTACATTAATTCCCTGATCGCCCTCTTTACCCAGCCTTAATTCAAAAGATATCTAGTGACAAAATCATTAATGATATACACATCACCACCGGACTGCTTTCCCGCAGACTACAACATGGTAATCTTCAAGTCGAATGTCAACATAGTATGGTTCATCATCCAATTTATTTCTTATCCTCAACTCCTATCCTCGGGTGGCGTTTAGCCTTGATGAGTGAGAACTCATTAGTATGAAAAAATATTTTTTTAAACATTACTTGGTATGGATACACATATAACAAAAAAAGAAATACTTTTATTCTATATGATAAAGTAAAGTCGGTCTATTTCTCAACGTTTGTCATCAATAGCTTTCATGCTACAGAATCAATATCTGCTTTTTACTAGCCATTTTCTTTTGTGACAGTACCAAGAGATTGTGCACTTTAGAGCACACTAGTATGCATTTTGGTGATGGTTAGGCCCTACGTAGAATTGAGGTAGAGCATTGAGACTAGTATATATTCACACGGAAAGTCTATAAAAACGAGGAAAGAAAAATAGCGTCAAAATGACTGGAAAATTGGTATTGCTTGTCAGGGGCAATTAACCACACACAGGGTCAGTTGTTTACCATATGCGAGATTGGAATGTCGTTAAGGTCTTAATCACTAATGGTGTCGACATCGACAAGAGAATAAAGTGGATAGGTGTTTTGTGATGAAAGTAATGTCTGAGAGAGAATAATGGTTTTCTTTAATGACGAAGCTTGGCCGAAGATAGCCATCCAAAAGCTGTCATCATTAATTAGGGCAGAAGCCCTCCCCCCCCCATAGAGAGAGAGAAAGAGAATAAGTCTTTTACGATAACAGGAAAGAAAACAGCCCAAACGGAGAATTGTAATTACCCATGTCGTATCGTCTGTACCGCTTCTCTCCAGACCACCAAGAGATGAAGAAAGACTCAGAAAAAGGGAAGAGAGAGAGAGAAAGAAAAGGTGTGATGATATTCCTTTCTGGGAAGAGGAAAGACACAGAGATATAGAGAGAGTGTTACAATATGCCTCTTTGGGATAAGAAAAGGTTTTTTGTGTTGAGTGGACGATCAGTTAGTTTTGGGCTCGCGACCTAGACGGTCGAGCCGCCACCAGGCGAGGAGTCGCGCGAAAGGCTTCTCGTTTGGATGACGTAATCCATAGTACTCCCCCCTCCCCCACCGTTTTGAATAGACAAGTTATGTCTCAAGGTTTTGCAGTCGTAAAAGTGATTCACACACACACAGAGAGACGACGAACTAGCTTAGTAAACAAAGACATTTTATCGAAAATTCAAGTGTAAAATTAATCCTTCCTTTTAATTGTTTTTAATAATTATTTGATACAAAAAGAAACTGATGTTGTTGAATTATTCTATTGTTGAATTGTTCCGCTGTGTAACTTTGCCTTCACAGAATCACAGAATCGTCATTTATCCAACCGGAGGAATTCGACACATCATCTTTGTTTTATTTTGCCACTAAAACGATCATCGCCAGAGAGGGTGTTCACAGTCTAGAAAGATTTCTGCGCAAAGAACTAGACGTGTGGGCACAGCGATAGAGACACGAGTAGACCACCTATGTTACAAGGGGTTCAGTGACACCGGAGCAGAGTGAGGTATCTCTTTTACTCGCCACCGCGACCGGGATATCAAACATCTGTGCGCGAGTGGCCGACTACGATACCCACGGGTTCAGAAAGAAGCGTGTGGGGTCCTTTCGTTAAATATAAACACTCCTAAGCAATGCCGAGTTTATGATAAATTATATTAGAAAAAATCCAAAATTTGTTTTTTTTTTGTAATAACCCTTTATATAGAAACTTGGTTTTTGTTAAGTCTCTATTTACTTGACTCCCCGTGAGGACAAAGTTAGACACATGGTCAGTTTTTAATGTGGGTAAAATAAACCATTTTTAAAAAATTCCCTCCGTATGGATTCCTTCTCCTCTGAAGAAGGATAGAACCGTTACAAAGCTCTGATCTTAACTGATGGCCAGACAGACGAAGATAAGGTTTATGTCATATTGTCATATTTTTATGAGATTCACAATTACAATTCTTTTGTAAACTTAGATATCTATATATTTTTTATCTATGGGGTGTTGCAGCAAAATCCGTCACTTGACATAAAGAAAATGAAATGGGCAATAAAAACAAAAGTTGTATATGTAAAGACCTGACAGTTTATTTAGTAACAGTTAGAGTTATATACTACATTATTTTTCTTTGTAACCGTCACCGGCGGAGATGACCATCTCAAGGCAGGCACAAAATGAGTCACACCCTTTGGCGACCATGTACTTGTCTGTAGCAGCGAACACCTCCAGAATCGTAGCCTTCAGAGAGTCAACTGTGTTGTAGGCATGATTGTTGGTCTTAGCCTCGATCACGCCCCAGAGGAAATAGTCAAAGGGTTGCAGTTAGGTGAGGAGGGCGGCCACAACTCCGGCGACCAGTAGTAAGGAATACTGTTGAGCAGCTATGCCTGGGTCGTCTTAGCCTTGTGTGCAGGAGCAGAGTCATGCTGGAAGACATAGGAGCATCGAACGGCGATCTTGTCCATCTGGGGCTTAACCACGCTTCTCAGCACCTCCTGGTAGATCTCGGCGGTGACTCTCAGGCTCTATTGAAAAGAGAACGGAGACATGACGTCCTCCTAGTTGGAGATGATGCCAAGAACCATGACGGAGGAGGGAAAATTTGTATGTTTCACGACGGGAAGCTCCTCAATATCTTTGCATATTCACCTGTCGTTCTGTATGTTGCTTGTCTTTTCTTGGTCAAAATTTTTTTCATTCATTTTCGGACTCATGCTTGAGCTTGTTCAGCAAAGCCGCCGCCTTGACCTTCTTTGAACTTCCTTGATGAGAATGCGGTGAGACTTGTAGTGTTGAGGAGTAACAAATGTCCTTCTTGATCGTTCGGCAGATCGTCGACTTGTGACGGCCCATGTCAGCAGCGATCTTAGCGTAACTGGCTTTCGGATTTTGCGGTAACATCTTGTATATAAAGTTGGATATGTGTATGGAGGAGCATGCAAAGAAAAGGGTGGTGGAAAAATATTAGGAAGATAGAATATCAGGGATAGATGATGATGATGATGATGTGTATGTATATTTGTATGTACAGGATTCACTCTTAAACTAATTAACTGATCATTATAAATTTTGGAGCAAAATGCTAGGCATAAGGGCTTGTAATGTGGGCTATATTTAGTTTTATGCAAAGAGGGTTAAAAGGAGGTGGAAGCTCTTTGTGAAAATTCAGATAACTCTAATTCTTCTGAAAATTTAACAATAGCTATTAGACATCAATTAATAAATATTCCCCAAATTTTAGTTTCTTCGAAGTATTTTAAAGGAATTTTAGAGAGCATAATAGGGAACAACTTCCTATATGAAAATTCAAATATTTCAGATTTACATTAAATTCTATCCATAGTCATTAAGACGCGAATTAAGCAAGATTCCCTCAAGTTCAATGTCTTCTTAAGACCACTGAAGCTTAAGCCTTAAATTTTAGACATTTTTTAGAGTCAAAATATAATAGATCTTGATTAAAATTGGAATAAGAATTCTAGACATAAGGTAAGTATCATTATATCTGTGGCAACTGATAAGGCTGAACTACTTTCTCAACATTTCACCTTAAACTCCACTTTGTACTCCGCAAACCACTCTCTCCCAAATTTCCCATTGCAGACTGAAGCCACACTTGATGACCTGACCATCACTCCATCTCATGTCCGGGACATCATAAAAAAACCTTGACGCCTCCAAAGCATGTGGGCCTGATCTTATACCAGTAATAGTAATAAAGAAATGCTCTGTTGAACTGGCCCTTGTCCTCTCCAAACTCTACAACAGATGCCTTGTCGAATCTTGCTTCCCTTTTAGCTGGGAAATTGTCTCTGTGGTACCAGTCTTCAAGAATTCTGGAGATAGAACTGACTCTCAGAATTATCGCTCCATCGCTAAAATCTTTGAATCCTTAATCAATCTAGCGATAGTCCATTACTTTGTTAATGCTAAACTTCTTTCTGGCTATCATTATCGATTTAGGCAAGCATGGTCTACTGCGGATATCCTGACAGTCATCTCTGAATGCATATAACATACACTGGACAAAGCAGGTGAAGCTAGGGCGGTAGCACTTGATATATTCAAAGCCTTTGACAAGGTCTGGCATAAAGATCTTCTCATAAAAATTGATTCATATATGGTATTACTGGATGAATATTTAATATAATTAGATCCCTCCTATCCAACAGAAAGATCCAAATTGTCCTTGATAGCCATTCATCCAAACATGACATAAATTAAGGTGTATGCCAGGGATCGATCCTTGGATTATTGTTCCTGATGACATTGTATCTGAGATGGGTATATTTGCTGACGACACCACGCTCATATGGGTAAAACGGACGCGCATATATCCAAGGCAATTGCTGAATCATTAGAAAGTGACCTTCAGTCTGTAGTGGAATGGCGTCATAAATGGATGGTAACATTTAATGCTGCTAAGACAAAGCTCCTTTCCTTTAACAACTACAAAAACCTCTTCAACCACCGATTCCTATGGCAAATAACACCCTAACTGAGAGTCCAACATTCAAACTTCTCGGCCTAACATTCACAAATAACATGAATTGGAACAAATACATAGAAGACATGCTGCAAAGATGGTGGGCTCCCTCTTATCGTGCTAGAAAGCTTTTCACACATGACATATCCTATATCTCTACAAAGCTGCCATCTGCCCATGCATGGTGTAGCGGAGAGCAGGAGAGGCAGCCGACTGCCGTGAACCGAGACAATTGTCCGCGGCGATCGAAGAGAAGACGTTTGATTTGCTGTTTGTGTGGAGGTGAGCTGCAGGTGCGAACCCGGAAACGCCCACTTAAAAAAGTTTCATTTAATTTTTTCAAAGTGAGGAAATGGCAGCGGGCGGTTTTTGAGTGCTCATTAGCATATGTAAGATGTCACTACTATAAGGAGCACGATAAAACGTGATTCTGGGAGATGTGTTGGAGGTGGACGCTAAAGGAAGAAGAAAAGAGTGCCACATTTATTTTGGTGAAACGTGTTGACTCGTTCACATGGCGTAGTGTTACCACATCTGGGCTGGTGCACCATCCACTAGTCTCTCCCTCTTAGACAAGGGCCAAAAAAGAGTTTCTAAGCTGATAGGCCTCTCACTATCCACCAAATTCTAGCCCATGTCCCATCGCCACAATATTGCATCCCTGTGCTTGTTTTACAAGTACTTCAATGTAATGTGCTTCGACAAACGTGCTGCTCTGATGCCCCCTCAACATAAATACCCCCAGCCAACCCGGCAATCAGCTAAATCTCACCTCTTCACTGTAAAGATTCTCAGATGCCGGAAGGCTTCTAATCTAATAGTTTCTTCCTTCGAACTGCTAGCCTTTGGAATTTCCTCTCTGCTCCCTGTTTCCCCGACTGTACCAACATCCAGAAATTTAAATATAATGTGAACAAACATCTTGCTGCACAACTCCCCACTTGGGAGACCCCTATAAATCTGGCCCCTAATTCACAGTAGCCCCTTACATCTCAGTGGCAATGTGCCTTGCTTGGAGTGAATAAAAGTAACAAGTAAAACACAGGCACGTAACAATAATAAAAAGGGAATATTATGTTGCTCCCCTTGTTGGGGAGAAAAGACAAGTTGAGGAATCTGATTGACTTTGAAATTTGTTTTGTGCTTTTGTCTTTTAGAGGATGTTGAATTTTGGAAAAGAATTCTTAGTCTTTAGAGTTTCTGTCTCTGATCGGTCGCTGATTCGGTCCCTCTCTCTGTCTCGCTGGGATGACCGACCGACCAATGGTCTTCTGGAAAAAACTTCAAGTATCAGTTCTTTGATTTGGAACATTTGCCTGCGACGAGTTTTGAAATTTTCTACTCAATCACAATTTGTATCGCATTTTTTTATTTGCTATATTTTACACTAAAATTGATTATTTAAAATGAAATAGGTTATTTGAGGGCAATGCCAAAACACATTTCACTGTAAATAATAAACAGCGACACATCAGGAAATTACCGATTTTCATACATTTTCTTCAAACATATAAAGTTATCTGGTCGGATTTTCAAAGTCAGACCCAAATAGTATTTAAGTTAACAAATCAAACTTTCCTCTGACTAGCCAATTTTTATCTGTTATTGTTGTACCATGTTACTGGTAATATTATAATGTACTTAACTGCAATTTATTTAAAGAATTACTTAGTCTGGTCCAGACGACTGCTAATAAGAAACAGCACCTATAAATAAAAATCAGCAAAGGGGGTAACTCATTTTAAGTTGAAGAATATAATAGAAGTTGTCTACCTTAATTTTTAAAAATGTGCAAACGAATAAAAATTCAAAAACTAAAATGCCCTCACTGCATTTCGGGGAACGGTTTTGTATAAAATTGATTGGTCTTAAATTGTAGTTTTAGTCCTGAAATAAAATAATGGCAGATGTTCGAAATAGATAGGCCTCTCTTTATTAGCTAGTTTTTCTACAATTTTTTTTTTTAAAGAAAATATATATACTGTCGATTCTAACACATTTAGAACACTATTACAAAAAAATAAATTTCTAAATTTGTTTTTATTGCCATGCATCAAGCGGTTGTTACTTCACTATTATACCTTGATTGTAAAATGGACACCTGACTTTATAGCCGGTGTAACTGAAATCACTAATTCCTTTGCCTCTTCCTCTTTTACTTCTTTGCGTGTCTTTGAAGTATGTGGTCATACAACAGTTTCCTACTTTTTACACATTCCTATACATTTTTATTGTACTTTGCAAGATATTTCAATCTGCACTGGTTGGGCAGTAGAGGGCAGACAAGGCAGTGTAGCATCGGATGGTCCTCCTCTCCACAAACTTTTGATCGTTCCATTCCCGTTCTGAGGCGGTTGAGTGTTTCTCACTTGACCCAAGGTGCTTCTGAGCCACAATAACCGATGGTTCACCGCTGTAGTCTGGTCTTTTCCTGAGATGTTGTTAGGGGATCAACATAGCTGAGAAAGCTTCTCCTTTACTTCAGTCGTTGGGCCGTTGGAAGGAGATGGTGTCCATCACTGATAGCCTCTGTGATCTCTACTCGGTTGGCAACATCTCGTCTCACATCTGCAGGAACAATGCAAGGAATCAACGTTTTACATTTATTATATGGGAAATTAAAAAGGAAAAACCAAGAGATATTTTTTATATATTCATCAACGTTTCGTCTTTATTGTAAGACTTCCTCAGGATGGTAATTTTAAGAAAAATGTCATGCAAGTACATCGAAATATTGGGTTGACATGATGGGTTGATGAGAAAAAGTAGTAGCCGTGGCTACTAAGAGCGTTGGACCAGGGTCCGGAATGAGAGAAGTCAGTCAGTCAGTAGCAGAGAGTGAAGAAAGTCCTATTTTCTATCTGTGTGTGTCCGGACAAAAGTAAAAAACTACACAATATACACTTACAAACTTTACATCATCATATCCGGTGTGGATCCAAGCAGATTATATAAAAAAAAAAATACTTTAATATTCATATGAGGGTCAACAGGAACCAAATTCATCCATGCAGGGTGGGGTCAAAAACTTTGAATTCAAGAAAAAAATCTTTTTTTTTCAATTGTTCTAAATATAGTTCTAACATATTTTATTTGAGTCAAATTCACTGGACACAGTGGCAAAAGGGAGAGAGAGAAAAAAAGAAGGAGAGAAATGAAGGAGTCACAAAATGCCTGTCTTTCTTTTTTTTTTTTTTTTTCATATTGCGGGTCTGCTGTTGAGCTGGACGTACATATCAAGTTAAATTATTTATAGAATAATTAATTAAAAGGGGTTAGCACATAAAATATCGCCAAATATTATTTTCATGACCGATTTAATTTAAAAGGTCATATCTTTCATATTCGGGTGACAGTCAACCCCAGATCCCCTATTTTGATTGTAAACGACTAGCACTAGCAGAAAAAGGTCTGATTAAATCGTAAGTTGAGAGATTGTGTTTTTGAGTCTAAGATGAATTATTTTTATACTTTGAAAGGTTAAAATCAACAACAAGAGAAAACCATTTATTGTGACAGCCTGATTACCAAGGAATGATTTTCAGAAAAACAATTTTAGGTTGGCAAAGTCAAGAGGTCACAGGAGTACACTTAACATATCTGATGAATATAATTACCTGTCAGTCAACAAATACCAAGGCATGCTAATTTTAAAATAAGACCACGCCCCATATTGGGGGCTTATAATAAATACTCATCTTTTTGGGGGGAAAGCAGTGGTGTTTCATTGTTCGACCAATCATAAGAAATATTTTTTAAAATGCGATACAAATTGTGATTGAGTAGCAAATTTCAAAACTCGTCGCAGACAAATGTTCCCAATAAAAGAACTGATACTTGAAGTTTTTTCCAGAAGACCATCGGTCGGTCGGTCATCCCAGCGAGACAGAGAGAGGGACCGAATCAGTGACCGATCAGAGATAGAAACTGTAAAGACTAAGAATTCTTTTCCAAAATTCAACCTCCTCTAAAAGACAAAAGCACAAAACAAATTTCAAAGTCAATCAGATTATTCAACTTGTCTTTTCTCCCCAACAAGGGGAGCAACATAATATTCCCTTTTTATTATTGTTACATGCCTGTGTTTTACTCGTTACTTTTATTCACTCCAAGCAAGGCACATTGCCACTGAGATGTAAGGGGCTACTGTGAATTAGGGGCCAGATTTATAGGGGTCTCCCAAGTGGGGAGTTGTGCAGCAAGATGTTTGTTCACATTATATTTAAATTTCTGGATGTTGGTACAGTCGAGGAAACAGGGAGCAGAGAGGGAATTCCAAAGGCAAGCGGTTCGAAGAAAGAAACTATCAGAGTAGAAAGTTTTCAGCATCTGGGGACATCTACAGCTGACTGTCGGGTTGGTCGAGGGGGGGGGGTATTTACGTTGAGGGGGCATAAGTGCAGCAAGTTTGTTAGAGAACATTCCAATAAATATGTGTTATTGATGACGGCAAGTTTTTCTTGTTTTGGTTCTCGCGACTACTTACCCAAGTTCTCGACATCGATGCGTCAGCATTAAAATTCTGTGTAGCTTTTAAACACAGTATCGGCGTAGAACTAGTGACAGTACAACCAGTCGAAATGCATGCGGTCTTCGTGGCATTGGACTACATTTAAGTCCAAGTCATCACCCAGCCTGGCTTCTTTTGGCTAAGATCAAAGTGTAGTATCTGTTCCGATGGATACTGCACGCCTGTCCTGTGCAGTTCTAGGAGATCCACCCTCCCAGGCTTTGCCTCCCCTCTTTGGGGAGGAGTAAGTTTATTGCTTACTGTCTGAGGCGCCCCTACCGGGGAATGCCGACGGGGCTGCCCAGGCAATTTTTAAATGGCCAGAGTGCTCACCTCTCGAGCGCTGGCTTTTCAAACCCCACTTTCTCGACCCGATCTTGGGTCACATCTTACTTGTGGAAGTAAGATAAAACTGGCCTTGTGCCTAACTCCTGGGGAGGAGTAAATAAAACAGAGTGACTGCCATGATAGGGGTACAGAGAGAGATGCAGGGGGGGGGGGGGTAAAGAAAGCTGTTACACACGCTTTTTTAACTATTCTATTTTGGAGGAAAAATTGTAGTATAGTTAACAGCCGAGAAATGGAAAATAAGCAAAATATACAACAAATAACTTTTACCAAACGATCAAAAATTTTATTTTCTATCGACCTGCATAGTTTTAAACTTTTGAAACTGCTTGTAAGGTTGTTATTTCAAAATCTGTTTCGTTACTTTCACTTAGCTGAATTCGTCAATCGAAAAATCGCGGTCGATTTATTTTTTAGGTGGTCGCTAATTTAAGACTTAAAAAAAAAAGACGCTTATCCGACTGGAAACCACCTCAAACAATTTTTGAGCTACTATATCGTTTTTCCGATAAAAGTAGATGGGTCGGGAAACTACATGTTTACCAATGGAGGTATAACAGCGAAGTTACCCGCTATGGTAGCGTGGAAATACACATTTTTACATTTATTTTTCGATCGACTATAATCTGCATTTTATAATAGTTGTTATGATAATGTTGCTTTAATCTCCACTTATAAAAGGATTTTAAACGACTTTCTAGTCGACAGTTTAAACGCTTTCAAATTCTTTTACATTTCGAAGGATCATAAAGTAATTCATTTTTTATTTATTTTTCAACTATTAACAAGAGATTAAAATGGCTGATTTGTTTACGAATAAACCGAAATGCATTGTGGATTGCGTTTTATTTTAAGTTATTGTTTTTTATTTCAATTAATATTCGATTAGCAGTGAATAATAATAAATAATAATAATAATAATAATAATAATAATAATAAAAGTCACATAGAAGCGACAAATACACATACACACAGGAGAGGTAGTAATATATTTTTGTATTAATATAGAGTAAATAACAGGAAATATTAAACGAATTCACACACGCATATTTTTCCTTGTCAGAGAGAGATTATTATTTTTTTTTTTTAATACATCGGTTTCGGCAGATTCTTTTAAAATATTCTTCTTGTTATAAATACTTCGTTCTTTCGACAGCAGTGGCCAACAGAGAAAAGGAAAATACAGGAAATAATTTCCATGTGTGAGTGAACGAACGTCTTCTTAAAATAGACAAGAGAGCCATATGCTGATTTTGAACAATAATAAAAAGAGCACTTAGTATTTATATTAGTAAAATAATTTTTTGGGAAGTTTATAAAACAAGTCTTTTTGAACATAAATTGGTAAAGAAATATATATATATATATATATATATATATATATATATATATATATATATAATTTTATTTTTTTTTAATGTCTACTTTTCTCTTGCGTGTTTCTCGCCTATACGTAACTTTGATAAATACACATTGAATTATTTATTCTAATCAAAAATAAAATCAAGAAAAATTAAAACGAATTTTTAAAATCCTATTTCAAAAAAAAAAAAGTAAACATGCCTACATTTTAAATTATTTTTCTCTAAGCCGGACAACGCCGAGTAAATACGGCTAATATTATTAATAGCATGGTTAAAATAAGATTCCAATCGTGTGCATAGTTAATAATAATAATAATTAGGGTTTAACATTAAATCGTTGTGGAATATTTTGATTTGAAAATGCTGAGTAAGAATTCGCGATATGAGGCATTGCAAATAACTCCATCTGTTAGTAGACAATAAAAAACAAACACAATATTTAGTTTTCTTCCTTCCTGACAAGGAGGAAGAGGTTATGCATTTATTTAAGAGAGCCGGAACTGAATTCTCTGTAAGAAAAGAGATTAAAATTAAAAAGTACAGGCAAACATTTGTTAACCTGAATCCTTTATGTAATACACGTTTTTATTTTTTTTTAAATATTAAACTCCATTAAACTAAAAAGCTAGGCTTTTTTTTAGCTTCATATTACGGACTTGTCCATTTTGGGAGGGTGAAGGTATAAAATTTATACCTTCACAAGAAAAATGAAAAATGATGTTTTTGCAATATAATTCTTGTGAAATGGAAATACCAGGAAGCGAAGTAAAACAAGAAGTACTAATAAACGTCATCTTTTGGGGACTTCTTATGCCGTGACTCAATATTTATTAAAAAATAAAATTAAAAAAATAGTTTTTCTTTTTTTTTTTTTGTAAACTTTAGCTGAGTTATTTATTCCAGTTACTGACCGAAAACAACAAAAGGCCACCACAAAAATAAAAACGGACAAGCAAACCACAATCAAAATAAATGAAATTTTAAAAAGATATTTTTACATTTAAGTTTTTGTATTATCGTAGATTCCCCCCCCCCCCAAAAAAAAATGAGATTCTAAGGGGCTGGGGGATTACATGTGAACACCCTGAAAAACTGCAGAAAAGAAAAAAATACTAGGGGGGGGGGGATCAGTTTTGCATATAAATTTAAGTTAAATTTATATGCGAAACTGACCCCCTAGTCATTTTTTTTACAAAATGATTCCTCATTTCCAGTCTGTGCTAGCGTTTTAGGACAGTTAACCTTTTTTTGTTTTGCTATGGGAGATAAATCCTGCATGTTTCTCTTTTATTTGGGGGCGGTACTTTTTTTAAGCAATTACGTGTGGTTACATTTTATATGTAATTTTTTTTTACATATAAATAAATAAATAATATATTACGTGTGGTTATATGACCTTGCCACGCGGATTTAGGTTTCGTGGTAAAAAAAATAGTGAACATCCCGGAAATGGATCATATTATGTAAAATTTATATATGAAACTGATCTCTCACTCTAAATTCTAAACATTTTTTTCGCTAAGTTTTTCAGGCTATTTACGCGTAATCCCTAAAAAAAATATAATCCATTTCTTTTTTTTTGGGGGGGGGGTGCTACAATCTACAAATTTACCTTAATTTTAAAAATATTTTAATAGAGAAAACTGAAATGTAAAAAAGATTTCAGTTTTCTCTATATATTTTTATTTTTCGATAATCATGCTCCAATCGACTATAATCTGCATTTTTCAAATGTTGTATTGATAATGTTGTTTTAATCTCCATTTATAAAATTATTTGCTTCCTACGGATTCTAAAGCCAGTTTAAAAGACTTTCAATTCAGCGGTTTAAATGGTTTCAAATTCGTTGACAATAAGTGCTTAATTTCATTTTTAATGTAACCATTAAAAAAAAGGAAACGCATGTTCCACTGTAAGTAAAAAAATAATTGAAAAAGATTAAAATGATTATTCGTAGAAAAGCAGATGTTCATTTCGAGAAACGCTCTTTATTATCAATTGATTTTAAACGTGTTGAAAATTGAACTTTTAATGAACAGTAATTGAATTGACATTTTGTAATATTTGTCCGATCCATTTATATTAAAAAATTAACATTCCAGTGAAAAATGAAATTAAAGTATTTTATTTACCTACTCTCCAGGAGGTTAGACACAAGGTGGGTGTGAATTTTGATGAAAGTGTTTCTGTGGAACGAACTGGGTTCGAACTCGGCACACCTGGGTCCTGAGTCCGCGTCGTTAACCACTTAGCCAACGTATACAGTTTTTATGGGGATCCTTAAACATTGTGGTCCCCAACTTCCCACTTAGGATGCCCTTATAAATCTGACCGCTAATCATTGTAACTAAAAGTTGTCATATTTTTAAGGGTCTAGAGTTTAATAAAAAATTATATATAAATATATTTTTTTAATTCTAACTTAATTTATGTTCGTTATTAATTCAGCTTTAATTTAAAATTAGATATAAAATTTGTAGATGTAAAATTTATCAAATTAAATAAAACTATCAGACAAGATCTTATGTGTGTGGTTTCTAGCCGACACGTATCTTTAATAAATACACTGAATCTTTATTTTTTATTTACTATTAATTGAATGTCTATTGGGTGCTTCTTTACTTTCACGACGACATGTTCGGCTTCTCTTGCAAAACAAAAAAATAGCTAAAGAAATGTATAAACTTTGTTATGGACTTACGTGGTAGCTGAAAAGAAGACTGTGCACCAAAAATTACGCAAATTCATCCAGTATTTATTAAATAAAAAATAAAAGACGATTTTATCTGTCGGTTGCCATTTTGAGTTTTCCCGAAAATTTGAGTTATCTCCCTTACCTAATAAGTAAGTATAAATGTCTTACAGGTACGTAAGATCGTTTTTCTTTCTTTTTCTTATAATTTAATAAATACTCAATGAATTTGCGTATTTTTTTCTGTAGAATCTTATTTTCAGCTTAACACGTAAGTACATAAAATAGTTTATACATTTCTTTAAATATTTTCATGTCATCGTGAAAGTAAAATTATTGATATCAAAAATAAAATAAGGAAAAACGAATTTTAAAAAATGTAAACATGATTGCATTTTTATTTTTTATTTAATCCATTCACCCGGGAAATGCCGAGTAAATATAGTTAGTTAATGGGCCACTTTAATTCTTACGATATGGAAATCTTTATGATGCAATAAATGTGAGATTGATAAAGGCCATTTTATTTCTTCATTTTATTATCGTTAAATAATTTTGGAAAATAGATATCAAAACAAAAACAAATTATTAAAAATATGGGGAAAATTAAATATTAAATGTAATTAATTTATTTTTTAGCTTCATAAAAACTTCCAATACGAAAATAAAGCTTTTTCCTTGCGATGTTAACCGAATATACGATTTACTATGCATTTTTAAAACTTCAGAACATTGAATTGCCGAACTTAATAAGTATTATATTTTGAATTTTGGAGGTAAAATAAAACAAATTAATTGATAAAAGGGCAGGGTTTTTTTTATTATTTGTACGAAACTATGTCTTAGAGTTAAGACATATGTCATTGCGAATAGGTTGATAGTAGTAAGTACAATAGTACATTATTAGCGGCTATAAATAAACCCGCCTTCCTACAGCGTCTAGTCCATTTGAGCTAGGTGGACTTTTTCCTGTTTAACTCTAGGAGGTCCACCCTCCCAGGCTTCACCTTCTCTCTTTGAGAAGGGATTAGTTTATTGTTAATCGCTTGAGGCGCACCCACCGAGGAATGCCGACGGGGCTGTCCAGGCATTTTTTGAGAGCTAAAGTGCTCCACTTTTGGAGCACTGGCTTTTCCTTCAAACCCACCTTCCGACCTTGTGTCACATCTTCCTGCGGTGGGGAGGGGGGTAAATACTATAACCAAACAAAAAAGTCGCTAATGTTGAAGATTCGTCACTGAATGTAACATCAGTACTTTGACACATGCGATAACCCCTAAAAGTACCCTGGCTTATTTAGTCCGGCAAATAATTTATTTTCTGATTTTTTGTTACTGTTTCGTAAAAGTCAACCATAGATTTTACTGGCGGGGTTTTAGAATCCATTCTTAACATGGGGATGGGATTCGGTAACATTTGGAACGGCGTACTTTCTTCGTCTTGATTTCGTAGCATTCGTTGTACATACGTCACGCCAGTAAAATCTATGGTTGACGTTTCCGAAACAGAACCAAAATAATATATTACAATTTCTTAACTTTGTTTTTATTGTGAAAATAAAATCAGTGATTTTTTTTTTTATATAAATTAATTTGAAATATTACAAATATTATTGTTTGTTAAAATTAACAAATAATAGAATAAGCGACTAAAACCTACACAATCTAAAAGTAGTGGTCTCAAATCCATGGTTTTGGTCTACCTTTACTTTTTCGTGTATATTATAATTAAGTAATTGTTAAGACAACTTTTCTTTTTTAATTTTCATATATTTTAAATTAACGAGAGTTGCACACAATTATTTTTTTTAGTTATTTAACTTCCTGGCATCAGATCTAAGTTAAAGGTGATACATTATTAATGAAAGAAAAGGTCGACCTTGAATTTGAGACCATTAAATTAATTAAAATGAAGTTTAAATTCCACGAGATAAATCTTATCTTTCTTTTTTTTTCTCTTTTTTTTTAAAAGATTTGTAGTGTGCATTATATAAATATACTTTTAACTTAAGTTTTTTAATGTTAAGGAATTTAACAATAACCAAAGAAACTTGTTTTCCACTCTCGTTGATTTTTAAATCAAATGAAAATTAAAAAGAAAAATTGTCTTCTTAATAATTAATGTACATGAAAGAAAACGTAGACCGTGGATTTGAGACTATTTTTCGATTGTGTCGGTTTTAACGCCCCGAATTCACTTTTCAACTCTGACAATTTGTCGGTTTTAACGCCCCAAATTCACTTTTCAACTCTGACAATTTGGTACTGTTCTACTACCAAAGCTCCGATTCGTCACTTACAATTACGAATTACAATTTGTTTTCTGTTTTCTCGATTCAAGTTATTAAAAACAAATTGTTTCGGGTTATTTAACCCGAAACAATTTGTTTTAATAACTTTTAAAACAAATCGTGGCGCTCTCAAATTATTTGCCGGCCTAATTAAGCTAGGGTACTTGGGGGCAAGTGTTGACGTCATATTCGGTCGCAATTGTAAATGACGAATCTTCAAAATTACCAAAAAGTGTACTTAGTTAGAAATCTTTCTAGACTGAGGCAATTTGTTCCCAATCTGAAGTCTCTCTTTTAGGTGAGGGGGGGGGGGGCTGGATTTTCCCCATATTAAAAACCGATGTTGTGTCTGACTTTACACTCATGGGGAGGAAGTAAATCGGGACAACATTCTAAAAAAAACGAGTTATTAAAAAAACATCTTCAAGCAAAAATAGATTTTTTTTAATGAATCATTGTCAGATTTTAAAAACTAAACGACATTCCTGGTGCGTTGTTTCTTCTTTTTTTTTCTTACTTCAGAGAATTTTTTTTTTAATTCATCTTAGTTTTCCCTTATTTCATTTTTTTTAAATTCCAATATAAATTTGATTAACAAGGTTTTTTTTTTGGGGGGGGGGGGGGGGGTATTCAATAAGCCTCAATCAAACTCTTATCCTCGAGCGGCTTTTGGCCTTGATAAGTGGTTACTTCTTAGAAAACATTCACGCATACTTATCCAAGTTAACACACACGCACACACACACGCACACAAGATCTTGGTTGATAGTTTTTATTAATAATACAGAGATTAAAAGTTTAAGCGGAAAAGGATTAACGTTATATAATGTCTGTAGACGATTATTAATTAGTAAGTAATTTAAAATCGGCTTTATTATTGTAGCCGTCCTTTGTCCGTGTCTTGAGTTTTTGTGCAATTCTTTTATTTATTCGGTCGTGTTAATTGGGGCAGTCATCGGTTTCCCACTTAGTAGCTGCGTCTGGCGTGCAAAACAAGAAACCAACCGCTAAATCATAAACAAGAAACCCTTTCAATTGGCGCTTAAAAACAAAGAAATATAATAGACATTAATTTCAACATCTGGCGACCAGTTTGTCTTCTTTTTTTTTTCGTTCCTTTTTTTTTTAATGTTACTCTCTGCGTCTGCTTCAACAACATGGCTGCCATATTTTCTCTTCTTGTCATATTTTTCTCTCGTCTGTGTGTGTGTGAATACTTAGAGAAATGTAAACACGTTTTCATTGAAAAAAATCCAGTCAGAATCTGCCTGCTTCGTAGAAACTTGTGCATTGCGATCAGGAAAACTTATATCTACTTTGTTTTAGGAGAAAAAAAAATCGATTTAGATCTCAGAGAGAGGGGAGTAATTGATAAATAGTTAGTTCTTAGAGATCAAGGGACACCCTCGTGAGGCTAACACTTGATTTCTTTATGAATTAAATTTTTATAAAAGGGCTCTTTTAAGGATTGTTTATTTACTCCTCTCCAGGAGTTAGGCACAAGGCCAGTTTTATCTTACTCCCACAAGGTAGGATGTGACCCAAGATCGGGTCGGGAAAGTAGGGTTTGAAAAGCCAGCGCCCGAGAAAGTGAGCACTCTGGCCATTAAAAATTGCCTGGGCAGCCCCGTCGGCATTCCCCGGTGGGGGCGCCCCAGGCAGTAAGCAATAAACTTACTCCTCCCCAAAGAGGGGAGGCAAAGCCTGGGAGGGTGGACCTTCTAGAACTGCACAGGACAACCCCAAAAACAGGTGGAATCAAGCCCCGAAGGACAAGACGACACCGGTCTATAGGGTGTCGTATCCATCGGAACAGATACTACAGGATTGACGTTGTCCGTTTTAAGGCTGCTACTTGCACTTCGCTACAACTTCGTCTTCCAGGGATTGTGTCTATGTATGTTTTAGATTTTTTTATTTTCATTAGACCAGTTGTCCCTACAACAGCCGGTATAATGTTTATTTCGGTAATCATGTAGTTTCCTAACTCATGTAATTTTATCAGAAAGATTATATGCAGTAGCTCAAAAATTCTTCTTTTTTTTTTAGATTATGACATGCTGAACGACATTAGTTGATCTAAAAACTTGGAACTGAGACTAGTTAAGACGAAGCAAAAAGATGTTTTTATAAAATTTATTTTGATATGTTGCGAAAAAAATATTTTCATAAATATTTTAATTGTTTTAAATAAATTAGTTTTATAAAGGCTAACTCACTAAAAGACTTTGGTAATCATGTGTTTTTTGTTTTTGTTTTTAAACTGAGTTCAACCCCCAAACAAGGCAAGTTGTCACTGTAGACGCAAGAGGCTACTGAGAATTAAAGTGAACGTTTAGGGGATCATCCTAAATTGAGAGCTGTGCAGCTAGATGTTTGTTGACATTAGTTTTAAATTTCTGCATGTCGGTACAGTCGAGGAAACAGGGAGCAGTGAGGGAGTTCCAAAGGGTGGCAGCTCGAAGAAAGAAGCTATTGGAGTAGAAGGCTCTCCGGCATCTGGGGACCCCCACAGTGAATGGATGGGATTTAGCTGATTGTCGGGTTGGTCGAGTGAATTTACGTCGAGGAAGCACTAGAACAGCAAGTTCATCGAAACACAATCCATTAAAGTACTTGTAAAACAAGCACAAGGATGAAACATTGCAGTGATGGGACAGGGGCTGGAGGTTGGTGGATAGTGAGGGACCTATCAGATTAGAAAATCTTTTTTGGACCTTGTCTAAAAGGAGGAGACTGGTGGATGGTGTACTAGCCCAGATGTGACAACAATAATCCATGCATAGGTGGATGGTGGCTTTATAGAGATATAGGATACTGTCAGGTGTTAGAAGTTTTCTAGCATGGTTGAGGGAGCCCGCTTGTTCCAATTCATGTTACCTGTGAATGTTAGGCCGAGAAGTTTGAACGCTGGACTTTCAGGTAGGGTGTTATTTGCCATGACAATCGGTGGTTGAAGAGGTTTCTTGTAGTTGTTCAAAATAAGAAGCTTTGTCTTAGCAGCATTAAATGTTACCACCCATTTATGACCCCAATCCACTACAGACTGAAGGTCACTTTCTAAAGATTCAGCCATTGCCTCGGATATGTGCAGTTCCGTTTTACCCACATGACGAGAGTAGAGCATAGTGTCGTCAGCAAATATACCCATCTCAGGCACAATGTTATCAGGGAGGTCATTTATGAAAATCAGGAACAATAAAGATCCAAGGATCTATCCCTGGGACACACCTGCATTTATGTCATTTTGTTTGGATGAATGACTATCGAGGACAACCTGGATCTTTCTGTTTGATAGGAAGGATCTAATTATGTAAAATATTCATCCGGTAATACCATATGAATTCATTTTTAGTAGAAGACCTTTATGCCAGACTTTGTCTAAAGCTTTGGATATATCAAGTGATACTGTCCTAGCTTCACCTGTCTTGTCCAGTGTATGGTATATGCGTTCGGAGATGACCGTTAGGATATCCGCAGTAGACATTGATTGCCTAAATCCATACTGATGGTCAGAAAGAAGTTTAGTATCAACAAGGTGCCGGACTATTGCTAGATTGATTAAGGATTCAGAGATTTTAGCGAAGCACAGGAATAGGCTGATGGGTCGATAATTCTGAGGGTCAGTTCTATCTCCAGAATTCTTGAAGACTGGTACCACAGAGGCAATTTTCCAGCTAATGGGGGAGCAAGATTCAGCAAGGCATTTGTTGTAGAGTTTAGAGAGGACAGGGTCCAGTTCAACAGAGCATTTCTTTATTACTATTACTGGTATAAGATTAGGCTCACATGCTTTGGAGGTGTCAAGGTTTTTTATGATGTCCATGCCATGAGATGGGGTGATTACCAGGTCATCGAGTGTGGCTTCTGTCCGCAGTGGGAAATTAGGGAGTAAGTGGTTTGCAAAGTCCAAAGTAGAGTTTAAGGCGAAATGCTAGGCAAGTAGTTCAGCCTTGTCAGGTGGTGTGCAAATGACATTATTGTGGTTGTTGATAGCCCATATTGTTCACCACACTATTGTAGAGTTTAAGGCGAAATGCTAGGCAAGTAGTTCAACCTTGTCAGGTGGTGTGCAAATGACATTATTGTGGTTGTTGATAGCCCATATTGTTCACCACACTTGTAGAGTTTAAGGCGAAATGCTAGGCAAGTAGTTCAGCCTTGTCAGGTGGTGTGCAAATGACATTATTGTGGTTGTTGATAGCCCATATTGTTCACCACACTTGTAGAGTTTAAGGCGAAATGCTAGGCAAGTAGTTCAGCCTTGTCAGGTGGTGTGCAAATGACATTATTGTGGTTGTTGATAGCCCATATTGTTCACCACACTTGTAGAGTTTAAGGCGAAATGCTAGGCAAGTAGTTCAGCCTTGTCAGGTGGTGTGCAAATGACATTATTGTGGTTGTTGATAGCCCATATTGTTCACCACACTTGTAGAGTTTAAGGCGAAATGCTAGGCAAGTAGTTCAACCTTGTCAGGTGGTGTGCAAATGACATTATTGTGGTTGTTGATAGCCCATATTGTTTCCAGAAATTACGAGAACCTAATTTCTGAGACTGAATGCATTTCCTGGTCATCTCTTTTTTTTAGCTATTACAGTCGTACAATTATTTCTTGACTCTACAAATTTCTGTCTATCCGTAGTAGACTTATGGCGACCATATTGTCGGAATGCTTGCTGCCTCTGAGCAATAGCAGCTGCACATTTCGAGGTGAACCATTGTGGAGAGTAGGGCTTGCTGTAGAATTTTCTCATGGGGACATGTGCATCAATGCCTGCTTTTTTCCTGACACATGTAATTTTATCGTAAAGACTATATGCAGTAGATCAAAAATTCTTTTTTTTTTATTTTTTTAGATTATGCTGAACGTAGTGGCATTTAAATCAATTTAATATTAAGTATGGAATAGGAAGAAAAACTTTAAATTAGTAAATTAACGTGGACGTTCTATAAGCTCATTGATATAAAATATGGAACGGAGACTGGTTAAGACAAAGCGAAACGAAGTAAAATCTTGGTAATCACATAGTTTCCGTACCCATGTAATTTTATCGTAAAGACAATATGCAGTAGCGCAAAAATTGTATTGTTTTTTTTTTAACATTATGACATGCTGAACGTATTGGCGTTAAAAGCAATTGAGTATTACGTATGAAATAAAAGAAGAAAAAAAACACATTTTAAATTAGCTGACACAGAGCTTTTCCTGGAAAAGATGAACGTTCTCTAAGCTAGTTGATCTTAAAAGTTAGAATAAGAAGAATGGAGAATGGTTAAGAAAAAGCGAATAGAAGTTGGTGGTTGCAAAAACAAAAGAATTATGTTGTGAAACAAATATTTCTATATTTATTATTTCTATTTTAATTGTTTTTTAAATAAATTATTTTCATATAACTCACTAAAAGACTTTACTTAATTTCGCTTCAGCTCAACCATTCTCCGTTCCAACTTTTTAGATCAATTAGCTTAGGAAACGACCATCTTGCATTTTACCAAGAAGAACTGTGTCGGCTAATTTAAAACGTTTTTTTTATCTGATTTCATATGTAATATTAAATTGATTTTAACGCAGATATGTTCAGCATGTCATGATCTTTAAAAACAATACAACTTTTGAGCTACTGCACGAGTTGGGAAACGACATGAGTACCTTATTATTTTATAATAGGATTTGCTGTCTGTAACTGAAACTACGTCATATTTCTAAAAAAAATATTCAACCTATTTATAAATCTAAAACATTCAGGATTATTGTGACATCTTTTATACCAGCTAAAGTACCCATCTATGCCGAGTTTCTCAACTTTTTTTTGAATTTTAAAGCCAAGATTAGAAGTTAAGAACATCTACAGGGTGGGCAAAAATAAGGGTCCTATTTTTAAAAATTCATAACTTTTTTATTTATTGATTTTTTTTTGATTTTTTTTTAGAATAAGTAAAGGACCCCTTCCGAAGCAAGCATGAGCCGTATTAGCCCTAAGGAACGTATCCTCATTTAGAAAACATTATTTTTGCTTAAAAAACTCAAAACAGTGTAAAAAACAATACTTTAGTTTTTGTAAGTTTTAAGAAGTGTTTTTCGGCTAAAATTTGTTTTGTTTATTTCAAAAAATCTCGGAAGGGTCAGTCTACACACACATAAAGTTTGGTGAGTTTAACTTTTATTTTGTGGAAGTTATTCAAATTCAAGTTATTTTGGCCCACCCTGTATAAAATATTTTTTATCCATTTTTATTTTTTTTTTAAAATCAGTTTTCTAATGATGATCGATGCGGACTTGGAAATAACTGGAATGCTATATAGAGCAAAAACAAAACAAAAAGACAACAATTGTCTTGTGTGAAATCCAAACACTGAAAAGATGGCATAAAATATTGGAATTGAAGGCGAACGTTTTACCCACACGGCCGCTAATCAAACAAAAATATTTTGTAATTTTTAACCTACTTAAATGAGTTTGGCATAAGGATACAAAATTAAAAATCCGTTTTACCTCTCCGCATAGATCTAAAATAGTTCGATTATCTAAAATAAATAAATAAACATAAATATAAAATTAGAAATTCTTATTAAAGTAAAAATATATGTGAACATTTATCAAATATTTTTCATCTATTTTTAATGGAAAAAAAGGATAAATGTTTTTTCTTCAAAGCAAAAAAAAGTGTTAAATACGTATGATGATTTAATGTGAAAATATAAACGATTATTATGAGTACTAGCAAATGTATGCTCCCTCCGGTTGCATATTTTTGCTAGTTGTTTTATTTAATTGCTCTCTCTCTCTCTCTCTCTCTCTCTCTCTCTCTCTCTCTCTCTCTCTTGAAATAGAACTTTCTGTGCATTCGAATAATCAGAGGGCGGATAACCAAATGTTGGAATGGCCGCCGGCTGTTCCATCATATTTCATTACAATCTAATATAATTACGTAACAAAATTATATAGATTAAAAAAAAAACAATGTCTTTAATTCTATTTATAATTTTTATTAAGATTATTATTATCGATGGAAAATACTTGAAATACATCTGGAAATCTGAAAAAAACAATCATGAGTGTATATTTGCTAATATTAATTTATTAGAAGCTTTAAAACAAATTAATTATGTAAATTTGAAGGACGCGTGATGTTTGGGAAAGTTTTGGATTGGGTATATATAGGGGCTGATAAGTAGATGTAAAAAGAGCGATCAAAACTAATAATATAGTTTCAACTTCAGACAGACAGATACATAATCTCCATTATAATTAGATGTTGCTCGGTCGGCTACTAGAAAATATGAAACCAAAAAAAGGAACGCTAAAAATATCAGAACATTTGCTTCTAATGTTATTTTTTACATACTTTTAATTTTGAATAATGAGTTTTAAAAAAAGGTTCAAGAACTTCTGACATCAATAAGGACATCGGATCGAAGTGATGATTCCAAATCTGTGCTTAGTTTGACTCTTAGATCAACCGTTTAACGATGCACACATAGATAACTTTGCTTTATCAACCATGACACATCTGGATCTGAGAGCTAAACTAATACATATATATATATATATATATATATATATATATATATATATATATATAGTAAGTTATGAAAATATATTTATAGCAATTAAGCTACTCAGAGGCTTCCGCGTTTCATCCTCGTAAGGAATCGTCAAGCTAAAATGAAATGCGGAAGCCTCTGTGTAACTTAATTGCCATAAATATATTTTCATAACTTACTACCTAGCTCTACTCACGTATTGAACACTGTTGAAGTAAATACTGAAAATTGATACAGAAAAGATTGTATCTCCTTATAACATTTTATGTGGATACATATAATAATAATAATAATATATATATATATATATATATATATTATTATTATTATTATTATTATTATTATATATATATACTTTCAAAGAAAAATCGGTACTTTTTAGAAAAAAGTATCCAAGAAAAGTTTGGTACTTACATCATCAATTTGCAGTTGTGGTAGAAGGGCAAGTTCTGAGATTATTTTTTTTTGTAGACGTATATTTTGTAAGTCTGTAATTGATCAATCCCTGTGACCCATAAATGGGACCCTAACAGGTGCTACCACTTTGGTTTAGGGTGGACCTGGGAATGATGGAAACAAAGGTGTGATGTCACACTCTTACAGGCCCCCAGATTGGGGGTCGCACCATCAGATGCTGTTTTGTATCATACCCAGGTCAGTTGGGAGTAGAGAGAGAGTTTCAGTAGTTTATAAGGTTTGGGAATAGGGTAGGCAACCTCAAAAAAAGGTAGAAAAGGGCTTGGGGAAAATGGATTTGAGGTTAATGTGGTAGGTTAAGGGCGAACACCTTGCCCAAGGGTGTCCGTTGCATTTTTTTAGTGTTGTGCCCTGGATAAGTTCCATTTAACCCATCGATGGCCGTTCATCTAGGCAACATGACATAAATGCTGGTGGACCCCAGGGATTCATCCTTGGAGCTCTACTGTTCCTGATTTTCATAAATTACCTCCCTGATGTCATTGAGACTGAGATAGGAATATTTGCTGACGACACCACGCTCTACTCTCGTCATGTGGGCAACACCGACGCGCACATATCTGAGGCAATGGCTAAATCCTTAGAAAATGACCTCCAGTCTGCAGTGGATTGGGGCTAAAAATGGATGGTAACTTTTAATGCCGCAAAGACAAAGCTACTTTCATTTAATAACTACAAGAAACATCTTCAACCACCGATTGTCATGGCAAATAACACCCTACCTGAGAGTCCAGCATTCAAACTCCTCAGTCTAACTTTCACAGATAACATGAATTGGAATAAATACATTGAAGACATTGCCAGGGCTGCTGCAAAGAAGGTGGGTGGGCTCTCTCAACTGTACCAGTAAACTTCTCATACCTGACATTATCCTATATCTCTATAAAGCCACCATCTGCCCATGCATGGATTATTGTTGCCACATCTGGGCTGGGGCATCATCCACTAGTCTACTTCTCTCTTAGACAAGGTCCTAAAAAAGAGTTGCCAACTTGATAGGTCCCTCACTATCTACCAAGCTCCCACCCCTATCCCACCATCGCAATGTTGCTTCCTTGTGTCTGTTTTACAAGTACTTCAATGGATTGTGCTTTGATGATCTTGCTGCTCTGGTACCCCGACGACGTAAATTCACTAAACCAACCCAACAATCAGCTAAATCCCATCAGATGCCGAAGAGCTTTCTACTCCAAAAGCTTCTTTCCTTGTGCTGCTGGACTCTGGAGCTCCCTCCCTGCTCCCTGTTTTCCTGACGGTACTGATATGCAGAAATTTAAAACTAATGTAAACAGGCATCTCGCTGCGCAGCTCCCAATTTAGGCTGACCCCCCACCCCCACCCCTAAAAAAAAACTTTCACCTTTTTTCTCAGTAGTCCCTTACGTCTACAGTGGCGGCCTGCCTTGTTTGGGGTGAACTATGTTAAAAAAAAAAAAAAAAGATGGGACTCTGACAGGTACAACCACTCCGGTTCAGTTGACCAGGAAGTACTGGTAACTAAGGGCTGACTTCACAAAGTTCACCACCAAATGAACTTTAAGGTCTAGGGGCTTAGGGGCTCAAACATTAAAGTGGTTTAATTTCGGCAGCCTTATAACTCTCACTTCCCTTATTTTTTCCTTTAGTCCTCACATTCCATGAGCAATGTTTCTGACAAAAGGGGGAAGAATTACGGTTTTCTGGGTCGGAATCTATCCATCTTAACACTTATCGTTGGCTAGTTTTTAACCTTGAAATAGTATTTTTTTAACTCCTTACATCAAGTGGCTTCAAGCCTTGTCTGCAGCGATTTTCATTTTAAAAAAACACTGAAATAAATATATATATATATATATATATATATATATATATATATATATATATATATATATATAATGTTTTAATAGCAATTAACAAAATGAAAATAGACTGTTGGATATAAATTGCTCTTACTTATAATTTTCTTATTATTAATGTTTTCTGGAAAACTTTTGTTCAATTTATTATCGATTGACCACATGGAATTATGATTATCCCAAAATATATTGCTTGCTACTTGCTGGAAGTAATTAACTAAAATGATACTTTATTGTTTTTAACAAAATGTTAGCGATTCCCGAGAAAAACTGGAATCAAATATTCATTTTGTAGGAAAAAAGCTATCGATGATGAAAATCAACAGACTGACTGTCTTTTCTTTAATTACATAATAATAAATAAATAAAAATAATAAATACATAAAAATAATAAATAAATAAAAATAATAAATACATAAAAATAATAAATAAATAAAAATAATAAATAAATAAAAATAATAAATAAATAAAAATAATAAATACATAAAAATAATAAATAAATAAAAATAATAAATACATAAAAATAATAAATAAATAAAAATAATAAATAAATAAAAATAATAAATAAATAAAAATAATAAATACATAAAAATAATAAATAAATAAAAATAATAAATACATAAAAATAATAAATAAATAATAATAATAAATAAATAAAAATAATAAATACATAAAATAATCTAAATGAATAAATGCAAAACTTTTAACATCTATCCTAGCTACGTTAACATGAAAACACATCGAGATATTGAAATACCGTATATATAGGCATCTCCTACTCACTAAAACAAATCTCGATTTTGCTGTTTTGTATATTTATTTATTTTTAAGTTTTTAATAAATTAATATTCTGTAAAATACCTTTCTACTTTGTATTGTCAAATTTTCATCTACATACACAATCGTTTTATCGATAGTACTATTATCATAATCTAATATATAAAGTAGAGACGATTTTTCCCCTGTACCTTCTCAGAAAATAGGAAAATAACCACATGCTACTAAACTCACCATTATATTACACTTATTCACTCGAGCGTGTTTTAGTAAATTTGTTATTCTTTTTTCCCAGCTAACACTAAATATTACATTCGGCCCGCCATCGACGACTCTCCGACCAACCAACTCCATATAGGTGGTAGCAAAAACTTTTCTCCCTAACAATTATGTACTGTCATTCTACTCATCAACACCGGGAACTAATACACACAGTTTAATTTTGACAAAACACTGGTTCTTATTTATTATTTGCCTGGTACTGTCATTCTACTCATCAACACCGGGAACTAATACACACAGTTTAATTTTGACAAAACACTGGTTCTTATTTATTATTTGCCTGGTATTAATTTACTACATAATATAAAGCAATACACAAAGACTTAATGACCGCTCCCGTTCACTCCGATGATTTTCTACCAATATCAGATTACGTTATTTCTAATTCTACCTATGACTTCTATATTTATATTCATTCCGGAATTAAGCTAATGAAATTAACGAACACAGTTCCTGCAACATTTATTCATTCAACATGGCGGCTACAATTTCTTGATCAAATCGACATCCTATTTAATTCAATAAGCGCCAAGATACTGGTAGACCCGATACATTTACATTTTCAAAATCATACACCTTTAACACGCATATTATAGAAAACTTACCCATGACCTAAACCGTGTCAGTGTTGAACTTAATATTTGGTCATCAGAAGCTAAATGTTAACATAACACGCATGCCAATAAACAAGCTTAGATTAATTGGCCTATTTTCACGCATATTTTTAACTCGAATCCGTGGTGCAGTCGTTAAGAAGGCAGGTTTCATGATCGCCAGTTTTAGCGTTCGATCCCATCCTACTCTACCACTTTTTTTTTTTTTTTTTAAATTTAAAACATTCGCCAACACGGTAGAGGGGGGGGGGAACAATAGACTGTTTCTTTTTTTATTCGACATCATGCAATAGGTAGTACTTTCTCCCGTGCAACGCCGGGCGACGGGTTCCGCTAGTTATAAATAAAATAAGATAGAGAGATTTTATTTTTGATAAATGATAGCGTTTAAAAACTTATTTAGAATTTAATTTTCAAGGGAGATAATTTACTTCCGGCTTTAGTAAAGTGTCAAATATCGCTGAGTTGTCGAACAGATACTACACTTTGATCTTAGCCAAAAGGCCACGGAACCATAAAAAATATTTTTTTGTGACTAGGCATTTTTAAATTAAGGAAAAAAAATTGATTAAATTGGAATATTTTTAATGGGCGGTGTAGTGTAGTATTGGTTCTGTTGTAATAAGACTGTCCTCCCAGGAATTACCTCCTCCGTTTTAAGGGTGTGTAGGGGAGAATTCTGAAAAATCCTCAAGACTCAATTTAGTCAGAATACCTTTTATGGGGGGGAGGGGGGGGTAAGTGTAATATCGATTCTGTTCTCATAAGACCGTCCACGCAAGAATGACTTTCTGCTTTTTAGGTGGAGGGAATTATCGTCTGTCGGGGGGGGGGGGGCAGCGTAGTATATGTTCGTTCACCATAATACTAGCTAAGGAAGAACGATAACTCAAGTTTATAATAAACATGAAAGTTATCGTTCTTCTTTAGCCAGCATTTTTGTTTATAAAGATGGCGACTATATTTTTTCAGTGAATTTTTATTTAGGCGTTTCACGTTGTCAATGAAACTTGCTATGGTTTTTAATGTTATCTAAATAAATAAATGCAAAAGTTTTTTCCAACTATCCTTACTATATTACGGTTTATGCTTATTTAATTCTCTGTAGTATATTTTCATTCCTCCTAGGCATTACTTCCTCTTCGGAGGGGGGGGGGGTCGTACAGTATACATTCGTTCCTCACGATACCATTTCCTCAGGATTACCAGTTTTGTGGGGGGGGGGGGGTAGTGTACTATCTATTCTGTTGTCATGATATCCTCCCAGGCATTAACCCCTCCTTTGGGGGAGGGGGTCAGTGTATGTAATTCGTTCATCATGATATCATCCTCCCAAACCTCTCATTTGCATATTTATTTATTTTTAAGTTTCTAATGAATTAATATTTTCTAATCTGTTGATAATTAAATACATGCGTTTATTCTTTTTTAATAAATTTGTTGTTGTTGTTGTTGCTGCTGCTGTTCCTATTCCTATTTACTTCCTATATATATAAAGATATATATGTGTGTGTGTGTGGAGAGAGATGAGGGGGGGGGGGAGTCATAGAGGTGTCACAATGCAAGAAGTGGAAATATGTTGGTGTTGAGAAGGAGAACAAAAACGAAGTGATTTTTTAGTAAATCTTTAGATTTAGTCTCTACTTCTACACAAAATCTACACCGGCATATTTCCACTTGTTGCATTGTTATAGCCTTCCATGACCCCCTATATACATATTACACACAATGCTTTAAGCAAACTACATCACCTTATATATATATATATATATATATATAGAAAAGAGGGTAGTGCAGTATTAGTGCAGTTCCAACGAGAGAAAAGTATATATGTAAAGGAGTAAGGCTACCAACATTTGTAGAATGTTTTTTTCAACATTTATTTATTATTTTGTTGTTTTTTTCAACATTTATTTATTATTTTGTTGTTTTACCATTTTATGATTTTATATATAACGCGTTTCAAGCGTAAAACAAACAAATATTAAACAACAACATGATGAGTAATGTACTCATCATGTTGTTGTTTAATATTTGTTTGTTTTACGAACGTAACTATATTGTATAATGTATATTATTATTTATAACAGAGAAACGCGCAAGTACTTTCAAACAAATCGATTTATCCATTTTTTTCTATAGTACAATTTTGGGCGAAAAATAAACAAATCAAGTTTATTTTTTAAAGATTGAATAAAAAATATATTTTTCATAAGTTGCCAAAAAATATCAATAAATTGTCAATAAACAATTCAGAGATCCATTTAATGTCTTAAAATTTCATACAAAATATCTGGCCTAGATCTTGGGAGTTGAAAAAGTATTGGGTCAAATTTTCTTCCCCCGAAAAATTAACTGGAGCAAGTTTTCCTAGGTCGGGCAAAAACATTTATTTAAATAAAAAATTAGAATAAAATGGTGAAAATGTCTATATTTGAAATCTCTAACAAAAGCAAACTGTTTACAATTTTAATATTCGATAATAGATTTTTTAAGATAAAGAAAGATATCTAATCTACTTTCGGTTCTAAAAAACAACAAATTAGTCAGAAAGTCTAATTATTTGCTTTTTTAAATTAAAATTTAAGATATTTTCTTTAATTTAATTAAGTTTAAACATCGGTTTAATTGTAGAATAGGGACCGCTGTTTTCTTTCGCTCATTTTGCTTGGTATTCACCCAAATTTTGGATGAAACTGATTGTTGGTCTTAATTGTATTTTTGGTCCTGAAATAAAATTCTCATTTACTTTTTAAAGTGTTTAGAATCTAACTTTAATTCCAGGTTTTAATCGCTGGCGGCCATGTTGGTTTTTATTATTTTTTTCCTTGGACTAAAGATATTTTTTCCTTGGACTAAATATATTTTTTCCTTGGTAAAGATATTTTTACTGCTTTAACATTTTATTACACACAAAAAAAAAACTTTGAACATTCTATTTACAAAAGCAAGTTTTAACGGAATTTAACGAATTTAAAAGCAAACATGAAAAGGTTAAAACATACTAGTCGTGAATTTAAGAATAACAAAATGTTGCCAAAAAGATGATGGGTAAAAATGTGGCATAAAAGTTCAATTGGATATATGCTAAAAAATAAATTAGAATTTTTTGTCAGGACAAAATGTACCATTTCACCCCAAAAATCGATTTTATCGAACATTTGGGTGAATACCGAGCGAAATGGGCGAGAAAATCCAATGGCCCTAATAGTAATTGAACTTAAAATTCTTTATTTAAAAACATGAAGTAAAAGAAAAATTGGCTTATTTATTCAATTAGCAAAAAACATCCTTGTCATAAATAAAAAAAGTTCAAATCTATAAGAAAATAACTTCAAAGACATCTATAGACTCACTGGCGCATTTACAGACATTTGTTGCCAAATTGTCTCCTGCCTTAAGAAAACTGTCCCATCAAAAATTTAACATGTCGATGTAAAAATATGAGAACTTCAAATCGTCTGTTTTCATGGTAACTCTCTCGTTCTTTCTCCCTCTCTCTCCCTTCCTCTCCTTCTTCCTCCCCCCCTCTCTTTCTCTCTTTATCTCATATACATTTACCAGAGATATAGTTTTAAAAAATAACTCAGAGTAAACTCTGAGACTTTTTTTTTCCTTTTTATTGCTGAATAAAAAACTAATGTTTAAAGAAAAACTCAAATAATTTTGGAGCGAGGAACGCGGAGCGATAAAACCACCGCTCTTTAGTCCCAAATGGAGTTGCTCCCGCTCCACTCCTGCTGAATATAAAATGAGCCCTCCTCTCCTTCACTCCAGCAAAAAGGAGCGTGCTCCTGGACCGCGCTCCTGTTTGGAGGGCTCCGTAAAGCCCTATATATATATATATATATATATATATATATATATAAGTCAGGTTCATATTATATTCCAATAACCATGTTTTCATTTTATTATTTTTAGTTTTTCACATTTCCAAAAATCATAACATTTCTGTGAGATATATTTTTTACGGTCCGTTTTATTTGTCTTGTGCCAAACAACATTTTTGTGTCAATATCGTCTCTGCAACATTACAAAATCATCAGAAAAATTCACACATATATATATATATATATATATATATATATATATAATTTATTTGAAAACTATATGTTACATATTTTAGAAAACGTACCACGGTTTCATCCAGATGGGCTGACTTTTTACATTTAAAAAAAAAAAATCTTTAAGCCTAGTGAAATCGTTGGCGTTCTGAATGAGGTGAAACCACGATGAGTAATCAGCCCATCTGGATGAAACCGCGGTACGTTTTCTGAAATATGTAACATATAGTTTTCAAATAAATTATATTAGCTCTCACTCCTCTGCGATCGAGCACTTTATTGATTTCTTTTCAATATAATCTGACACACTATATATATATATATTTTTATTTATATATGTATTACAGAAAATCAGAAACAAATCCGTACCATCGGTTTCAAATCCAAACAAAATAATATTAATACTTCCAGGGAGGCAGACATAAACAGAAGCTGAAGAGAGTCTGGTAAAAGAGACCAATTATAGGTCCACTTTGTTTGGATTTGAAACCGACGGTACCGATGTTGTTCTGATCTTCTGTAATACATATACAGGGTGGGCCAAAATAAGGGTCCTATCTTTAAATTTGAATAACTTGAATTTGAATAACTTCCACAAAATAAAAGTTAAACTCACCAAACTTTATGTGTGTGTAGACTGACCCTTCCGAGATTTTTTGAAATAAACAAAACAAATTTTAGCCGAAAAACACTTCTTAAAACTTAGAAAAACTAAAGTATTGTTTTTTACACTGTTTTGAGTTTTTTAAGCAAAAATAATGTTTTCTAAATGAGGGTACGTTCCTTAGGGCTAATACGGCTCATACTTGCTTCGGAAGGGGTCCTTTACTTATTCTAAAAAAAAAAAAAAAAAAAAATCAATAAATAAAAACGTTATGAATTTTTAAAAATAGGACCCTTATTTTTGCCCACCCTATATAAATAAATATTACGCTCTTATTTTTTAATTTTCTTAATAATCGAGCACTCTGCTGGGGTTCTCTCCCACTTACATATATATGTACTAGCTGACTTTGCTGGCTCGCTATCGCTTCACAAAGCTCTGCTACTTGAAATACTTGAAACATTAATTTAAAATAATAAACATTTTATTCATAACTTTGTTGTAAACACAAAACAAAATCAATCTTATTTATTCATACAGATAAACATTAACATTTTGGTAATTTTTATACAAATTTAGGTTTCTTTTAAATGTGACCGTAAAGAAAAAAGGTGCTTCTTGCTTAAAAGTCCGAAAAAAAAATTTCTTTGTCTTTTACTGTTTAAGAGGTAAATAAGGGGCAGTAACTCTTAATTGTAATTTTGAGCCAGATTTTACGAGCATACGATCGCCTTGGTGCCGAAGGATTCCATCATTTGCGTGTGAATCACAAGTACAATTTTGTTGATCCACAAACCGGGGCCACCACCAACCATGTTGAACGTATGTGGTGTGAAGCAAAAAAGAAATAAATAAAATTGAATGAATGTGGCACCCACACGCAAATGGTGGATTCCTATCTCGCAGAATTCATGTGGCGGCAGAAATTGCCCAAATTTGCAAACAAATTGCTGAATTTTATTCAGTATAAAACCCAAGTATAAACACAATAAATTCTTAAATTTTCCATTGCTGTATACTTTGTTGTTCATTTATTACTAATTAATTTTCTGTAAATTACGTTACATGTAATAACAACAGTTGATAAGAGTTACTGCCCCTTATTTACCTCTTAAACAGTAAAAGACAAAGAAATCTTTTTTTCGGACTTTTAAGCAAGAAGCACCAGAAAAAAGAAATCAGTTTGCCTTGCAATTTAGAAATAGATCGCATCTTGTTGAAAATGAAGTCAGTCCCTCTATCGAAAGGAACATTTAAACACAAATGCTAAATATTTGTCCAGGAAATAAAAACAATATTGTGAAACAGAACTATTTGTTATATTAAATTCAAAACAATCATTGAATTAAAAACCAATCACAACTAATAGTTAATTAATAAAATGTCTTTTTTCAAAACCAATATGCAAAATATATAACCTTGTGACTAATATCTCATATACATAAGCAGTATATAAAAAAAATGGTGCTTCTATTGTGTAAAGTTGAATTAACTTGAAGTAGACTGTATGAAGGAGAAATCCTTCTAGATTGAGGCAATTTAAATTTTTGTCCAAATCCAGAGTGTCCTTTTTTGGGGGGTAATTGGATTTTACCCATATCAAAAACTGACTCTGTGTCTAACTCTGCCCTCATGGGGAAGCAAGTAAATAGGGGCAATGGTCCATCGTTTAGGAGTACACATGAAACATGACTTTTGCTGTTTAACGTTAATTCAAGATAGAAATTAGTTTAAAAGCTTCAAAATTACTTTCGGTAAATGTTTACTTTAGGGTCCTAAATTCCATATTGTCAAAAAGCCAAAAAAAATCAACATGGCGGCGTTAACATTAACTCAATAAAAGTCTGTTATGCTGCTGCAAAACTTGATTTGGAATTGGTACAATCGGTGGCCTTAATTAACCCAACCACTAACATTAACTCCGGGTTGATGTATTGCAACCCCGGACTTAGGGTTAATAGTTGGGTTAATGATAAAGTATATGTATTATTTCTTGCTAAAAAAAAACAACATTTAGTTAGTGTGAGAAACGGGCCCAATTGTCACATTTATTCATTTCACTATATATCCTTACAAAATAAGCAACATAAAAGACACCCTAGTCGACATCTGTTGAAACTCATCTTAATGTTGGGCTCCAGGTAAAATTGACTTTTTAAACAAAGACCAGGGCTGATATTTAAGTAAGAAAAAGTAGGTTTATACCAAGAGAGGGGAGGGGGTGCCCTGAACACAACAGCTTGCACCCTAAAACCTTTATTGTTAACAGCAACAAAAGTCTGGTACGTCATTTTTTTTTTTTTTTTTTTTTTTTTTTTTAATAATAATAATAATAATGATGATGATGATGATGATGATGATGATGATGATGATGATGATGATGATGCTGCTGCTGCTGCTGCTGCTGCTGCTGCTGCTGCCTCCTTGGGCATCTCCCCTTTAACTATCTTCTCAATTCAACTGTTAAAAAAAAAATTTTTTTAATTAAAAAAAATTAAACTCTTAGTACAGTATCGATATCCAGATCAAATTCTGTTAAATATTTCATTTTTGACAACTCCCAAAAGTGTCCCCTCAATTTCTCCCTCCTACCACTTTCTCTGAATTCATCCAACCTCATCTTAAACTGATCCACGCTATTGCTGTTCTTAATCCGATCTGGCAACTTATTCTAAAAACATATTACACTGTGAATAACTTTTTCACAAAATTTAAAAAGAACAGAAAAGGTGCATTATAGTTAACAATGCAAAATGGGGAGAAAAAAAAAATTTACAATAACTTTTACCAAACGCAAGAAACTTTAATCTCCTATCGATCTGCAGAGTTTTCAGTTTTGACACATTTTAATTTCAAAATTTATATTGTTGCCTCGAATGCTTGTAAAAACGAAATGGCTGACCAAGTGAGGCCAAAATCTTCAGTATAGTGCAAAGTATTTTGAAATAAAGAAGAATTTTAAAACAGATTCAGTAAGTTAAAAATATACAGATTGGTCGAAAATTTAATTTTTGACCGAATGATGACAGTTATTAGTTGTATTTTTGTTTAATTTTCAATTTTTCACTTGTTAAACGTACGACATCAAAACTTTACATAATGTAAATTAGGGCAACCATCTTGAATCTCTATTGTTACAAGCCTTATAGGAAACGATACAAAATCTGAAAAAACAAAAACTTACAAAAAGTGAGAAAACTAAAAAACTATACAGTTTGATAGAATATTAAATTTTCTTGTGTTTGGTAAAAGTTATTTGTAAATTTGTTTGTTTTTTTTCACCTCTTTTTGTGTTGTTAACGCACCTTTGCCAAAATAATATACATAACTGTATTACGTTAAAAAAAAAATAACAAAAAAACAGAGCCTGGGAGATTATTTGTGTTATACCTCATGTTCTATTTTTAGTTATCGATGCGTGTATACACCATTATACACCCGTCAGGTTCTATTTGTCTGCTGACAAAACCACTCAGTTGCCGATGTTAATTTATAAAAAAAAGGTTTATTACAAAGAGAATAACAGTCATAGAAAAAGAAATCAGAGAGAGAAAGACAGTCATATAGATAGACAGATAGCTTGTCTCACTATACCTAGTTACATTGTGCGTACACCCCACCCACATTGAGGACAGCACCCAGGACACGTCTTCTCTGCTTGAAGTGTCACCAGACATGGCCTCCATTCAGTCTTAACAGACAATGGATACACCCTGTAAGGGTGGCTGCACATGTAATTGTGAAGCAAGGGTTGCGGAAT
The DNA here is from genome assembly GCA_963556195.1 of Sepiola atlantica. Lineage (NCBI taxonomy): Eukaryota > Metazoa > Mollusca > Cephalopoda > Sepiida > Sepiolidae > Sepiola > Sepiola atlantica. The sequence goes on along the minus strand of OY744528.1, from coordinate 101,409,307 downwards.
TACCACCCATACCTCTCCTCAGTCGGCACTGCTTGATTCCAGTGTCAAGGAGAAATCTAAGACAACTAGAAACAATGCTGAGATAAGCGAAGAGCATATACAGCACCTAGTATTCCCAAATGGTCACCCATGTAAGTACTGACCAGGCTCAACGTTGCTTAACTTCGGTGATCTAACGGGAACTGGTGTGTCAACGTGATTATGCCGTATAAGTGTCGTCAGAAAAGAGACAGGAAATCTCCATCCGGAAGTCACATGTTTTTGTCGACTTCCGTTCTGGAGGTCACCCCTGACCCTTAGGTGTCACAAAAACTTTTCCATTCAAACAACGGCCCTAGTTATGTAACACTCAGTTGTGGTGTTAAAGATTAATTGGTAGAATGTTGGCACCAGAGACTCGTATTCCTAATCCCGCCGAATGTAAAAAAAATAAAAACATTACTTCACATGTGCGTTAATATCTCGCTAATTTAAAGTCTGTCACACTTCCACTCTTTTAAAAATCACGAAATTTTGAACCTAAAAACTTTGTATTGCTTTTTAATAAAACTATCAGACAAGATATTGTGTGTCTATGTGTGTGTTCTCGCCTATATGTAACTTTAATAAATACTTTATCTATCAGGCACATGTATGCAGTGTGATCATGTATGAAAGTGAAACCTGGCCAGTGAGGGTTGGGGACATGTGTTGCATGGAGAGAAATGATATGAGAATAATACAATGGGTGTGTAATTTGAGTCTTAAAGACAGGCTTAGATCTGATGACCTCAAAGGATGATTAAATCTGGACAGTATAGGGAGATGTGTGTGCAGAACACGATACTTTTATGGTATGGCCACGTTGAAAGAATTGGCAAGAGTTCTTAGGTTAGTAGATGTAGAAGTTGAGGTAGCAGGGTCAGTTGGTAGGGGAAGGCCAAGAAAAACATGGGAGGAGGTGATAAGAATCGATGTTAGACAAAGAGGGATAAATAAAGACCTGGGAAGAGATTGGAGGTCAATTTCTACTGCCTGCATGTAAAACAAGCGTTAAACCGAGTATGATGATTTATAGCAGGAGCTGCGGCACGTATGGTATAGACAAGGCCTAGACATCTAGTGTACCATGACTTCCACTACCAATTAAAGATAAAAAGTGTAATGAAATGAGACAATAACAAAAGGAGAGAAACTTGTGTATAAAATTCAAAAAAAGTGTTTGTTTTTTTTTTATTTCAGAAAAATAAATGTGTCGCTTTTCCAGTAGTATATAACTCGGTGAATCGTTAGGTGTATGGCTGCTACAGAGGATAATGATGATGATATGGCAATATTGGAAGGTCGCCAACCATCTTGAATCATTATGGGTAGATGTACCAAAGGTCTTTTAGCCTTGGTGCTGATGCTGGCAAGATTGAAGCTGTTGTTGATGCTGTACTGTGGGTAGAAACAGAAGCTGGTTCTGTTAACTATCACCAAGTTAGTGCTGGCACTGTGGACAAGATCGGAAGCTGCTGCTATTTGTGATAGTATTGCTGCTGCTGTTGTTATTGTTGTTGCACAGAGCTTCAAGATTGTCTGATCTGCATGAAGTCCTCCTCGTTCGCCATAGCTATTTGTTAGACCTTCCAGATTGCAAGTTCACCCCAAACACTGAAAGCAACGTTTTTATCCTAACTTCGGTTAAACTGCAAGACCATTGCCAAAATAAAGTTCTTGCTGATTGGTCAAAGAGAATTGTCTTGCCCAATCAAATGAGGCTGTTTTAGAAAACAAGTGGTGTAATTTATTGACTCAATAAACAAGGGAGATAATCTATTAACACAACCTATTGCAGGACCGGCGACACAGTTATAAAAGTGTGTGTGTGTGTGTGGGGGGGGCTCTCCTAAAAAGTGGGGGGGGAGGGCCCGGTTAAACAGATGCATATATAACTTCATTATTGATGACCGTAAAGTGTGGGGGCCAAGTCAAAAAGTGGGGAGGGGGCTGTAGCCCCCCCCCCTGCCCCCCTGCCCCCCCCCCCGTGCCGCCGTCCATGTATTGTCTCATTTTTTTAATACTCTGTCACATGCGCCGAATCTCGAAATGTTTATTTCGGGTTTTGTAACTAGGAGTGCTCAGTTGTAAACTAGGCCACAACAACTTGCTTGCCATAAGTATATTTTCATACTACTACTACTGCTGCATAGCCGTCCCGGAATAGGCCGAGGCAGTTCTCGCTTAAACAACTGGTCATTTTTAACACCAAAAAGGCATATGTTGCATACCTTTTAATTTCTCGTACCTTCTCTCTTTCCTCGTTGCGTGGAGGGGTGTCGTCTAGTGGTTGTCTTCTTTCTTCTCTTCTGTACTGCCGTGAACATCGCCGCTACGACAAAAAGCTTCATACCACGATTCACGAGACAAACAATATTTTAAAATTTGATTGGTTTATTTCAGGCTTCAGTCTACCGTGTCGATCTTGGAGATGTTTCACTAACGTCGAGGGAGAGACCAAATTACTACTCTATCGTAGTTAATTCCTAGCTTAAGTCCTTAGCCATTCGAGGAGGGGGGAAAAAGGAATCTCATGCCTGTATTCTCTTAGGGAAATAAATTCCCATTTTTCATTTGAAGACTACATAGAGAAACACGTCTGTTTGATTTGCTTCCACTAACCAGACTCCAAAACTCCATTTCCCACACAAAAGCCTGTGACGTAACAGAACCCCCATGCGCAGGTGCACCTTGACCCTTGATCTGAGGTCTCGTCAACGTGGTGGCCCCGTCAACGTCTGTGAGCTCCGACTGTGAGAACCAGTTTATTTTGCACTCGACTGTACGGGTCCACCCGCATTAAATCACGCAAGCCAAACCAAACGATCTCCCCACATACGTCCACTTCAAAATGCGTCCGGCCCCACAGGGCCATTATCCAACACTACTACTACTATATTGAGCACTGTTGAACTAAATACTGAAACAAAAAATATATATATAAAAACAGTAATATATAACAATAATAAATAATTAAAAGGGCTTTACTGAAGTTTCACAGTAAATCCGATCATCAGAAGTGTATACGTCTGTATTTGAATGTGTACAGACGTATGGAACAAAAATAAACTTCTGACGGTCGGATCTACCATGAATCTGCAGTAAAGTGTTATGCTAAGCACTTTTTATTATTTTTTATTATTGTGATAAATTTCTCTCTGAAAAAGTACCAAGCCTTTGTGTATGCAAGATCTGAGTCTTGTTTTGTCTCTCTTCCGATTCCGAGAAGTTCGATTTTACTACTATTGATTATATATATCTCTTTACCTTAATACCAAAACACACACCATGCTTCACCTTTGACGATCAGATAAAACCGTGAAACTGCAGTAAAGCGTTAAAGCTTGGTGTATTTTATTACTCATTTTATATATATATATATATATATATATATATAGAAAAGAGGGTAGTGCAGTATTAGTGCAGTTCCAACGAGAGAAAAGTATATATGTAAAGGAGTAAGGCTACCAACATTTGTAGAATGTTTTTTTCAACATTTATTTATTATTTTGTTATTTTTTTCAACATTTATTTATTGTTTTACCATTTTATGATTTTATATATATATATATATACATACAAAATAATCATGTTGACACACCGGTTCCTGTTAGATTACCGAAATCAAGCGATGTTGAGCCTGGTCAATACTAAAATGGGTGAGCATTTGGGAATACTAGGTGCTGTATGTGTTCTCCGCTTATCTCTGCATTTTTCCAGTCGTCCTGGACTTCTCTTTGCCACTGGAATCAGGCAGTGCCGACTCAGGAGAGGTGTGATGGAATTGCGTAACCCTGGCTTCATTATCAAACGTGAAGCCACCTTTACAGGAGATAACCATTGTTTCTCAAGATTAAATTAAGGCCATGACCATGATATATGCATATGTGTGCGTTTTTATCTACGTACTATATTATTAAGATTCCATCGTATGGTACCCGGGTTTCACGAATCTACCCTAAACTAGTCCAAAGAACCAGCAGAACAACGGGTCTAAACGGTCATCAACCTTCAATGGAACATATAAAAGACAAGGAGCAAAATGTCTCAAAAGTGCCTCGTCATCGCTGGTGCCAATCCATCTTCACTGCAAAGATCAGTGTGTTTATTTTCAAACAGCAAATCGTTAATATGGGATGCAATTTGTGTTGACACGTTTGTGCCATCGTTAATGTAATCGGCAACAAACCCTGGCCATGTGGCAGTGTCAGCAGAGGGATGCAAGCAAATAAAAATACGCCGGTTTTCTCGACATAGCTATGTTACAACCGACCGCTGTGGAAATGAATGGAGTGATCGGTCCCACCACACAAGACTTCCTCAACTGCCTGGGTCTATCAAATATCGCACAACACCAGGCAACATCGTGAGTTGACTTGGCTTTACAAGTGTCTCTCCATCTCCATTATTCGAGGGTCTGCTTTGAGCCTCCTCCTGGCCTGCCAAGCCAGCAGGGCATCCTATCAAACATCCTGATGTTTCGGATATATCCACAAAGGTTTTTTTACATTTGGCAGTTGAAACAGATTATTCAGAATAGGACCGCAACACCATAAATGTTTACATTAACATTTTAACGTGTATAAAATTGAACTTTTATGTCAATTTTTTCACGCATTGCCATCATTTTGGTTTTGATAATTTGTTATTAGTGTGTTCTGACCTCTTCATTTTTTATTTTAAATTCGGTTTTTATATAAATAAAGAATTATTTATTCGGTGCTTTTGCATCATTGTGTGCATATGAAATATGTTCGTCTTTAAGTTAAAAGAGATATGGAAGGGGGAGATAATTCAAACTTTTTTTTTTTTTGGTGTGGGGGAGGGGTTATGAAATCCATCGCTTCTAATTGTGTCTGGGATAAGTCTCATCTCAGCGCCATAGATGCAGGTCTTGGCACTTGGAATAAGTCTGTGTGCTTGCAAAAAATCAATTAAATTGTCCTTATCTCTAATTAAAAAACCCAGCTCTTCTCGATTCATATCGTTTTTGGAGAAATGAGATTTTACGAGTTTTATTTGATTATGTATTTATCTTTTCTTGTCATCATTCATATGTACACAACGATGAAGAAGCACCATTTATACTTATATAAGTAGTGACTAATTTTGATAGTGTGTGACCTAACAGGTCAGAGGTTGCCTAGCAACAGGATTGTTGTCTCTGTAGAGAGTGAGAAGATTTTGTAGTAGGGGTTGCTGCATAGATATCCATGCTTCTGGCCTTGTTGGATATAAAGAAAACGGGTTACCAAGTTTTGGTTAAAAAGACAAACTTATTCCTTCTTCTACAATTTGAATCAATTTTATTAATACCGTTTCATCCACACAACAAACATGGTCTGGAAAGAGTTATGAAAAACAGGAATATAAAATATGGAGACATTTATGTACTATAGAAGTAAGATTGAATTCAGGTCTTTTATCTCGCTTCTCGCCCAAGTCATGGTGAATGGTGAAAAGAAAGGGGTATGACGTCTTGTCAACACGATGCTCAAACTGTGACTGTTCATAAATCATGGGAAAAGGTTTGGGTGGAGGTTCTATCCCGCACAAAAATGTTCTGACCGAACAACACATCAATCACTCTGCGAGTGATAACATGCAAGTGCAAAAGAATATAGATTGTAATTATGTAACTGCTACAGTTCTTAACGTCTTTAGGCTGACAGAATTGATGTTTTCCCTTTATTTAAGAGAACAAATGAACCATAATACTTGACTTTTGCCTTTAAACTTTAATTCAAGCCCGAAAGTACTTTTCTAATGGACAATTCAAAGGTTTGGTATTTTGTGGATGCTTAGACAGCGTTTATCCAATATATATTTTGTGAACCCCACACGCGTGCACCGTGGGGATCGTGGTCAACCGCACACACAGGTGTATGATATCCTGGTCGCGGTGCCAAATTGTAAACCCCACATGCGTCTGCACGGTGTTCTCGTCGACCTGACACGTGCACCCGATCGTCGTAGTGGCAATAAAAAAATATATCGATCGAAATTCCTCTAGGCCGGGATGGCGACGATGATGATGATGACGTCGCCAATCTTGTTGTCTCGTCCAACTCTCACGTTGAAACTGTTTGTACCAGTGAGCGATCACTGGTCGAACAGCAATCGGTTGGCTCTGTGAGGGCGAAAGATTATTCAAAGCAGAACAAAAGGAAAAGAACAATGTTCAACAACTCGGTCGGGTTTTTTTTTGTATTGAAGAGTAATTATTAATAAAATAAAAGAATTGATTTTACACTGGATTAATGTCTATTGTATTCGTAAATGTCTTTAGCAGAAAGGGTGTGTTGTCCCTAAGTTATCTCGCTGGCTCTCTCTGTGCGCGAATTCGTTCACAAGTTGTTGTTTAAGTCACTAATCAGTTGGCCAAGGCGACGGTGGGGATCGTCCGGTTTTCTATTCGTCGTCGCACGCAATCATCGGCACGCGCCGAGTGAACGTCCGACTCTGTCTCAATCCAACTCTCTGACTGACTAACTGTCCTGTTCTGAACTTCTCTATTCCTCTTATTGAAGGTGTCTATCGTCATACACCCCTTTCTCTGCCATATTTTTCTCTGCGTCTCTTCCTCTCTCGGGGGGGGGGGGACACGGACCTCGCTTCCCCTTCCCTAGAATAAATGGAATTTCCTTTCTGGCCTGGCGCTATCACAAAAACAATTGCTTTCTCATTCTTGCCGTATGGGCCGGAGGCGCTCTGCCGTAATTAACGATGACAGGCCTAAATAATTCTCTGCCAAGTTAAACAGAACAAGCATCGTTTTATTGATATTATTGGAATTAAATCTAAGATTATGGACTTACATTATCTGTAACTTCCCATCTGGCAACTGTCTCCTGATCTGGGAAGGCAACGGATTTTGACTGAAAAACACGACCTAACCAGACTGGCTGACGCCTCGTTCTTGTTGTTTGAATAAGTTCGTTTCTACGTCAAATATATACTAGTTTTATATCTCCACTTCGTCTCTACGCAGGGCCTAGCATCATCACCAAGATGCATGCTAGCGCGTAACCAGGGTATCCGCTCCCCATGGGGCCCCGGACACTTTGTCACATTTTATCATACACCCTGGAACAAAACAAAAATAATGTTTAAGATACCATGTTTATTTAGTGCGATCGAAAATTCCGTTTTGCCTTTTTTTGTGAATATTCTGGAGTTCACTTATGCGCGACCAGGCGTATCGCAAAATTCAAATGTCTATTGCTTAAAATGAAGAACAAACACAGAAAAGAACATTTTAAAAATAAAAACAAAAAGTAAAAAATGAAAAAGTGCCCTTTTCTCGCAAAAATCTCGCTAAAAATGAAGAACAAACACAGAAAAGAAGACTTTTTAAATTTTCCATAAACTGAAAATTGATTCAATTAATTTCAAAGCACTAACTTTTGTGAACTCCAGAATATTCACAAATTCTATTTTCTTCAATAAATGTTAGTGTTGCTTTTCACAATTTTTAATTTCTTCGCTAGTTTAATTGTTAAACTATAAATAAAAAAATAAAAACATCTGTTGATCCAAACAATTACAATAGGACTCTTCGTTTTGAAATTAAAAAAAAATAAATCCAAAATGTTTTAAACCAAAACCGCTGACTGTTGCTTTTACCAAATTCTATTTTCTTCAATAAATTTTCTATCAATATACTAAAATGAAAAAACAATCATTTTTAGAGAAATTACGTACTTAAAAAAGAGCGTTGTTTGCCCCTGAATAAATAAAAAATCTCTATTTACTTGCCTCCCTGCGGGGGCTAAGTTAGACGCGAGTCGTTTTTTAGGTGTGCGGACAAAAGCCCACTAAAATAATTCAAACACTGACAAAAGCTCATCAACGCAAAAATAAATATTTTTACAAATGAAAAAAAACATTTTTTTATATTTCATTTTTTTTTACAATTATCAATAACTCTTTGTCTAATTTTTTTCTGGACAAATTTTTTTTTACTTCATTTTTAAACATTTTCCGGTACTGTGTAAATGCTGCATTCTTTTAAAGATTAATCATGAAAAAAAAAAACGCACCCTTTTTACTACTAACCCTAAGTCCGAGTGGTAATACGAAAAATACATTTTTTTAAATTTACATATTGTATTTCGCGGAAAGAAGAAAACAATTATTTTAGAAAAACAATGTTTAAAAATGAAGTAAAAAATGTTTGTCAAGAAAAAAAAAACAGACAAAGAGTTATTGATAATTGTAAAAAATTAAATATAAAAAAGATTTTTTTTTAATTTTTAAAAGTTAATTTATTTTTACGTTGGTGGGCTTTTGTCCGTGTTTGAATTATTTTGGTAGGTTTTAGTTCTACCACCCATATTTTTTAATGTGGAGTAAATTGGGAAATCTTTGAAAGATATCAGATATAGTTATCGATTTTTAATGAAACTTTAAGAAAATGAATATAATTAAAATTTTACAAATTTGAACATTTCAAAAGGTCTGATAAACATAAGTGAACTCCAGAACATTCACAAAAAAAAAGGCCAAACGGAATTTTCGATGGCCAAACTAGTTTTTTTTAAAAAATGCCAAATTCGTGAAATTTGGTCATAAAAAGGTTATTAAAACCCTCCCGACCCTTTCTAAATAATAGATCGCGCACTGTTTTTCTGTTTGTTCAGAACCGAAAACAAGCAGATACAACACTATGCTCTTCGCCAAAAGGCCAAGGATACGGGCCCCTGTCGTATAAAAGAAACGGATTGTTTGCTTTAGAAAAAGAAAGTTGTTTTTTTTCTTGGAAAATAAATTTAGAACATGTCAACTTGAACGTCAAATTCATCTCCAGTTTAGTTTCTTATCAAAAAAGGGTTTTCCCCAGGAAACTAACAGTTAAGAGGAAAAAAATAGATATAAAACGGTGAAATTCGCCCCGTCTTTTCACACCAACAACGGAACACCTAAGGACAAGTCTATAAAAAAAGTCACGAAAGAAAAAAGACGAAAAACACGCAAGTAATTGTTCTTTATTTCCTCATGGGCAATCTGAGATGTGGTTATTTTGTAGAATAGTGGCCCCCCTTTAAAAAAATACTGATTTTATTTGTTTATTTGTTTTTATTAATATTCACAAATAAGAAAACTATAAATACTCGGCTTTCGCCTATAAAGTTTAATTCTAGCAAAACATTACATTCTAATTGATAGTTTAAAGCCTTCAACATAACTTTTGAAGTAATTTCCTACGATCACGAAAAATATCTGGCGAGACAAATATTTATCTCGTAGACTTCCTTATTCGAAAGTGCCAGCATTTCTTTCCTTGCTTCCCACGACAGCGAGATGCAACAGGAGGAAGTCATTTTAAACGTGTGGCTATGTTGGGGGAGGAGGAAGCTCTCCCAAGGGAGCACTCTGAGAGAGTACGAACATCGTCGTGAACAGACCCATCGGCATTCCCTGTTATGGGCGTCTAGGGCGACCGGCAATGAACCAATCCCTCTTCACGGATTCCGACTAGGACCGAACCATACTTCATTCTGACAAAGAAAGGTCGGCACATGTTCGTCTTTTCCCACAGTCCGTTTTTCCCAACTTTTTACTGACCAGTTTCCACCGAAAAAGATTTTTTTTTAAATTGAGATGGTCAAAAAGAGGGGGATCAGTCTACGTTGAATTTACATTGGAAACTGATCCCCCCTCCTAAAATGTAAAATATTTGAAATTTTTTTCCCAAAATCCCGGAATTCTCTAGCAGCCTGATAGGTAAGTGTATACCGAAAAAAGAAAAAAAAGTTGTGAAAAACGGACTGTGGGAAAAGACGAACATGTGCCGAAAGGTCTGATAGTAGCAAGACCATCCCTAGGTTGCCAGAATGTGCCAAAAATTCGCTTGGCTATGTATGAACTATTCTTGGCCAGAGGAACAAAATCCTCGGCATTCCAGAAGGGTTCCACTGTCGCGCTGACCTCCGGTTTACCCTGCAGTAAATTTCAAGTACGGATGATCAGAAATGATTAAAAAAAACTTTTAAAAATTTATATTAAGTTGAGACTTCACAAATACATTTTATTAATAATGTAAGTGTTTGAAATAAATACAAAAATATGATTTCGGAAAAACAGCGGCTAATAAAACAAAATTATTTCGACAACATTCATATTTTCATAAACCAAAACACATGTATTATGTTGACTGTTTCACAAAATAGAAAAAGAAGACTTTTCAAAACTTTGTTTATATCAATAAAAAGAAGACATGTCAACATATTCGTTTCATCAAAAGTTGTTTTTATTAAAGATTTGTTATATTTTCATTAAAAAAAAAACAACATAATTTATTTTGCTAACAACTTATTTTATTATAATAAAAATACAATTCTAAAGTTTTTTTTTTGTCGTTTCTGATCATCCGTACTTAAAATTTACTGCAGGATAAACCGGAGGTCAGCGCGGCAGTGAACTCTTCTGGATGCCATCTTCCGAGACTGAGGCAATTTTTATATTTGTTACCAATTTAGAGTGGTCTTTTTTTGGGGGGGGGGGGGGTATTTCCCTACATTAAAACAACACTGACCTTGTGCCTAACTCTGCCCACTTGGGAAGGCACGCAAATAAGGACTGCGATATTCGAAAGTGATGTCCAACTCCACAATAAACCCGCTTTACCTTTTTTTTTTTTTTATAGTCCCATTTTCATTGTGGCTACACTAACAGAATCTCCACTGTATTTCGATAACCAACAAGTAGTTTTTATTTGATGTTACTTTTTACGGTGCTTATTCAGAAGCACGGAGACATTAAACAATTTTTTTAAAAAAGCTGAAGAATATCTGTTGCACATAGATTAATCAAGTAGTTTTTATTTTATAAATAAAAATTAAATTTGACCGATAAACGAATGACGGGGAAATACGGCATATTCAATGGATATTCAAGGGAGATCCTCTTGAATATGCCGTAATGGCGGCCGTATTTCCCCGTCATTCGTTTATCGGTCAACGGTCAAATTTATTTTTTATTTATTAAATAAAAACTACTTGATTAATTTATGTGATTTTTGGTATAGGATATATTTAGCCCATGATATCCAACAGATATTTTTCAATTTGTTTTATTTTTTTTTCGAATGTCTCCGTGCTTCTGGATAAGCACCCTTTTTACTTACGATATAATAAAGGGTGCTTCTTGCTTAAAAGTCCGAAAAAAAGATTTCTTTGTCTTTTACTGTTTAAGAGGTAAATAAGGGGCAGTAACTCTTATCAACTGTTGTTATTACATGTAACGTAATTTACAGAAAATTAATTAGTAATAAATGAACAACAAAGTATACAGCAATGGAAAATTTAAGAATTTATTGTGTTTATACTTGGGTTTTATACTGAATAAAATTCAGCAATTGTTTTGCAAATTTGGGCAATTTCTGCCGCCACATGAATTCTGCGAGATAGGAATCCACCATTTGCGTGTGGGTGCCACATTCAATTTTATTTATTTCTTTTTTGCTTCACACCACATACGTTCAACGTGGTTGGTGGTGGCCCCGGTTTGTGGATCAACAAAATTGTACTTGTGATTCACACGCAAATGATGGAATCCTTCGGCACCAAGGCGATCGTATGCTCGTAAAATCTGGCTCAAAATTACAATTAAGAGTTACTGCCCCTTATTTACCTCTTAAACAGTAAAAGACAAAGAAATCTTTTTTTCGGACTTTTAAGCAAGAAGCACCTAATAAAGTCCCGCGTGTCTCTTGTCCGCCATAAGCCTGTCTAAGCTACAAATATTAAACCACGGTCGTCCATCACTATTTGGAGATGGACCTATTTTGTTTACCACCGTTTTTTTTCGTCTCAAGAGAAGTTTTGGAAATTAAAAAGTCATAAGAAGAAACAAATGAAAAAGTAAAAAATTATTTAGTAAACGCGTCGTCTCCCCACCTATATAATTTTATCGTTAAGACGATATGCTGTACTTCAAAAATTGTATTTTGTTTTTAAGTTTAGGTAAATGAGCATAAAGGCCATTGAACCAGATTTCCGCTTACTTCCGTAAGTTTTAAATCAATTTTTATAATTAAAAAGTCCCGAGATTTATAATGAAATTAGATAATTTAAATGAAAATGTCAGATTTATATGAATGTTATAAAAATGGTGTATTTTACTTAGAAAAAAAAGCGAAACAATTGGTTTAAAACTTGCGGAAGTCGGGTTCAATCAAGGCCACCGAGTAGTAACTCTCGGTGGCCTTGGTTCAATAGCAGGGTTGCCAGACTATAATAAATGTTTAAGGCCAAATTTTTCGGAAAAAAAGGCCAAAAAAGGCCAAATTGAAAACTGAAGCTACACTTTTAGGAGAAAAAAGGCCAAAAAAAGGCCAAATTGAAAATGATATATATTATAAAGAAAAAATGACCATATTGAAGTTGTTAACTTCCAAATGTTTGCATGTTTTTGTCTCTTAGTTTCGTATTGTTTTCTTAGTTGTGATGAAGCAAAGAGGTAATTGAAACCAAGAAATATGCCGGGGGGGGGGGGGATAATATTTAGATGAATAAACTCAATACATACTATAGTTTATATATCTTTAAAAATCGTACCAGAGGACCGTAAAGAATAATTTGAATATTTTAGTATTAAATAATTTAAGGTAAAGTTGGTAAATTTGTAGATTCTAATGTTTTTAGGCGATTACGTGTGAATACATTGAAAAACTTTGGGAAAACAATTTATTTAAAAATTAGGGTGGGAGTCAGTTTCGCATATAAATTTAATGTAAAATGATCACCCATTTCCGAGCCATTGTCTAATTAGATAGCATTTTAAGGGCATATAACCAGACTTTTTTTCCAAAAGAGATAAATTGTGAGTTTTTTACAAGATTATTAACTTAAATTATTTAAATATAACACTTTAAAATATTATTCTTTTTTTTAATACCCTCCAGTATGATTTAAAAATAGTATGTAAATTGTAGATTATTTATGTTTCTTAGCAAGAACTTATTTATCTAAATATATATTTTTAATTCCTAAAACAAAAAGGATATCAAAAAGCCTACGGTTTCAATTTCATAGGGAAAGACTTTGAATCCTCACCGCTAAGAAAACAAGACGAAACCAATAGAGAAAACGTGCAAACATGTAGGAGTTAACATCTTCAATATAGCTAAACAATGTGTTCAAAATATTTTCCATTGATTACTGTTAAAGATTGGAGTTATCCACAAACACACAAAATATAAGAGAACGAAGTTGAGGTTTTACATGAATCAAATTTAATTTATTCAGTTTATTTTGGGAAGATATGAAAAACATCAAAAGAATATTGAATTGAAATGCCGCTATGCACAAATGTTCATGATTGTCCACGATATTATTAGTATCAGAATAGAGGTAAATGTGGTAGAACAGTAACAGAAATATAACTTGTTTGCGAAGGTGTATAATTGAATGTATGTATAATAATTAATTGAATATTTACAAATGGAGTAAAATATCTTTGTGTAAAAGTTACATATGGACATATATATTATTTACAATGGTGAAAAAGACAGTATTCCAAATTTGGTCATGGAAATGAAATACAAGGTAATAAGTTGAAAGTTCTTTGAAATGAATGGTGGAGCCATTACATTACTCATAGCGGATAGTGGAGGACATCTTCTAAATACATATTTTCATCATTATTTATGCTGCTGCTTTCTTCTTTACCATAAAGATTGTCACTGTTGTGCAGCTTTATCATGTTAATTGTGCATATAAAGTCTTTGCAACAAATCCCGTTATATAAAAGGTAAGAACGAATTCTTACAATAGAATCCAGCAATTTAATCTGTGTCTTATTACGAGGTTTTGTTTTTATCGCAGTGACTAAAGAAAACATTCTTTCAACAGTTGCATTGCTTGCAGGGGTTATTAAAGCTGTTAAGGCATATGCTGCAAGTTCTTTGAAATTATCGTGTTTTGCCACACCATGCCAGAATTTCAGAGAATCTAAAGGAATGCCACTCTCTGCAAAACATGTTTCTTCACACCATTCTACCAGACCAACCTTTCTGTATTGTGCCTCAATTATATTATGTTCCATGAGATGTGGAAATGGCAAATCTTCAAATTTTCTTAAAGTTTGACTCAGTACTTTATCAGGGTTGAGAAGTGAGAGCCCTTTAAACATGTTGCCAGCTTCGGGAAGTCTTTTCTCAATTTGATGCAAGGCTTCTTGCAACATAGTTTGGCACCTTAATTTCATCTCTTTTATTTTGCAGGTTTCTTCTGTTTGTCCAGCAGCAGTAAACCTATAGATTTCTTGATTGAAATTGCTACCAAAATCAATATTTTCAAAAGTTTTACATGTCCCGTCTTTGTTGTAAAGTCTCTCGTACAAACTCTGATGGTGCATTATCAATTGTTTTGACAGTTCATGTGGGTCAATATTTTCTTTTTGAAATAATGAATTTATCATTTCAAATTCCTGAACAACAGGAGTTGCAAACAAAAAATAAAAATAATTAATCCTATCTGCCAGCATTTCTTTTAGCAAACGACATTTATATTTGGCATTAATACTTAAATTTGCTTCAAACATCAATTATTTCAGAGAAAATATACTTAGTGACCGGGTGACCTGACTGGACAGGGCCAAGTTGTCACTGGATCATAAAGTCTCTAAGAGGTGCCATATAACCACTTAACAAAAAGGTCTGATAAGTGAACTCTAGAATAATTACATTTTTTTAAATCATAGTTTACCAAAAGAAAAAGCCAATCTGGGAATGGGATCCCTTCAGAGTGACCCTTCCTTAGAAGAAGATAAATATTTGCTTTTTTCTCCTTAAATGACAAATGTTAGCAGATATTTATGTCAATTCTGGGTACTGGAGCTATTTTTTCATGCAGATCCATGATTTGAAAAAAAAAAGGCCAAAGTTTTAAAATACAAACTGCTTTTAAGTTACTTAATTTTAACGTTTTCTTTAATAATTACCATCAAGTAAATATTTATATGAAATAATCGGAAAAAGGCCAAAATTAAGGCCAAATCTGAAAAAAGGCCAAACAGAATTTTCTAAGGCCAAACTACTTTAAAAAAGGCCAAATTCGTGAAATTTGGCCTTAAAAAGGCCAAACTGGCAACCCTGTTCAATAGCCTTTATGCCCATTTTACTTAAGATTATGACATGCTGAACATAGCGTTAAAATCAATTTAGTATTACGTATGAAATAGAAAGAAAAAAATGTAATTTGCCTACACACGGCTCTTATTGACAAAATGTTTATAGAGGTTCGATAACTTAGTTGATACAAAAAGTTGGAATGGAGAAAGGTTAATGAAGACGAAGCGAAAAAAAATCTGTTGCAAAAAGAAAAGAATTGTGAAACAAATATTTTTATATATTTATCTTTACAGAATTAAATATTTTAATTGTTTTAAATAGAATTTTTTTTTTTATCTAACTCACTAAAAGGCTTTACTTCCTTTCGCTTCGTTTTACTTTTCTCCATTCCAACTTTTTAGATCAACTTAGGGAACCTCGATCAGCAGCATTTTGCCAGTAAGAACTGTGTGTAGGCTAATATAAAAGCCCCCCCCCCATTTCATACGCAAAAAAGTCACAAGAAGAAACAAATGAAAAAGTTAAATTGATTTTAACACTAATATGTTCAGCATGTCATAATCTTTAAAAAAAAATGCCATTTTGAACAACTGCATATGCAAGTTTTGAACAAGTGAAAATCCTTACAAATGTAATGCCATCTTGTGGTAAATGAAAATTAATCATGATGGAAGCAATTATTATTAGACCCAGCCAACCTAGACATTGGGTAAAATCCCATTACTTCTCAAAAAATGTACAAAAATTACACGGAAACGCAACTTTGATTATTTATATAAGATTCATTTCAACAGCTAACACATTGCATCTTCTTAATATGACTCATAGCACATGAAAGATCAAGCTAGACTTTTCTTTTAATAGTAAATCAATTTTAAAAAAACTCAGATTTGGACCATGTAAAAACAGACGGAAACAGAATTTGATAAGGCAAAAATTTAATTCACTAAAGTTTTCAACTTGGAATTTTGGTGAAAGACAACTTAAAACCCTATATTAAGCCCACCATATTAACGAATGACCATTTTCCTTTAAGATGGGACTATTTTTTATATGCGTAGAGATACACAATATTGTGCACATTAAGTTAAAAAACCAAAACAAAACTGAACTAATTAGTCCTGAATACTAAAACTGACTTCATCTTAAAAGTTTAAAATCAATCATTAAATCAATATTTATTCCATGAAAATCCAGTATACTGAAATCATATGCCCTTAATAGGGTTAAGATGAAAATTCATATACACTAAATGTACAAAAGCAAGGAAATTCCCAAATTTTTACACTTTTATTGTCATTAAGGGTATGCGAGCACAACAGGGCTATGTATTTTACTGGTATGAATTTTTCTTCAGCGCACCTCACACACTTCATCCACTCATGCATAGAGATTTATACTGTAGTGATGTGATAATTAAATGGTTTGGTTGATGTAGTCATACCCTTAATGACAATAAAAGTGTAAAAATTTGGGAATTTCCTTGCTTTTGTACATTTAGTGTATATGAATTTTCATCTTAACCCTATTAAGGACATATGATTTCAGTATACTGGCATTTTTCATGGAATGTCACTACTTTTGTAAAGGCTATGCCTCAATACAATGCCTTCTCATAAGGTTTTTTTAAATTTTCTGGAAAACTAAGGTATATGGTAAACTGAAATTAAAATGCCATCAACTAGACCCTAGAACCTCTATCTCTGCCAAAAATCAGCTGAATCCATCAAATAGTTGATTAGATACAGGGTGGCACATACGTACATACGTACAGATAACATGATTTCATGATTGAACTTTCTGGATCTCTGGGTTGTCTTGACTAATGATGCTGAAATTCTACACACTTATAGAACCTATCAAATAAAAATTTTGTGCAAAGTTTTAACTAATTTGGTTTATTGGTTTTTGAGTTATGATTGATCAAAGAAATGAGATTTCCAGCATAGGTCATTCGTGAAGTCTATTAAGGGATAGAGCGCTCTCGTGCCTCCCTTGATTTGTTAATAAGTACAAAATGTGGAGAAAACTGCTCTTGTTGTGGATACAATGTTATCAAAAAGAGTTTATATATGAAAAGTTTGAAGCAAAATTCGATAAACGCTGTTTTCAAAATTATGAATCTATCACTGCAAAAAGTGCTAAAATAAGCTTCTAGTTGAAGTCTAGATTTAATATATTCATCCTTTTATTGTTTAAAGTCTCAATTTATCGTGTTTTGCATTCAAACTCTTCATATTTTTCTTTTGGTGATGGTGTCACAATAAAAACACCAATTTCTGGTCAGCCATTCAACCAGTTTAGGAGTAGACGTTTTGATCATTCAGTTTTGTAATCTCTTTCATTCCCTGTTGGGATCTTGAAGGGCTTATTTTTTGGCTAGCCTGTTTGGAGTCCAGGAGATTGAACGCTGGTGGTGGGGTCTCTTTCAGGCTTGGTTTGTCTGATAACTGACCGATAATGAAGGGAGTTAAGTATCCTTGGTAGAGAGTGAGGTCATAGTGCTTTTCTGGTCACCACTTTCTCGGGTGATAGTACAAGAGACCGAACTAAAAGGTATCCCTTTGAGAGACTTCTCCTTCAACACTCGCTAAATGTCGGGGTGCTATGCTCAAGTGCCATGTTGTGCATAGATGTGTCTTTTTTAGGTATTTCCAATGTGAATGACTCGGTCAATCACAGGGGCACAAGGATACCTTCTAAAAAGGCCAAAAGAGTCCTTAATAATAATAATAAAAAATCTATAGAAAAAACACAAACGAGAAGAAAAGAATAACAAGAATCAACAATGAAAAACTTACGTGGGCAAAAGAAAAATTTACAACAATCGGTCTCAAACTTGAAAAAAAAAACAACAAAACTTAAAGTCTGTCGAGATGGTAATCGTGTTGAGAAATTAAATTCATTCTTGACGCATGTGGGGGCTACTAAGATTCGTTCTGTATTGGTGTAAACATGCACTAGGTAGCATGTTTAGTGGGCTACATGTTTGCGATGCATGTGAATAACAGGTTGGCTGTGGGAAGGATATTTAACCAACGATAGACAAGCCACACAAGAAATTGAAAATATGTCTGGTCTGGAATTTTAACCACCCAGAATTCGATTTGTTCACTTGAAAAAGTAATGGTTTTACAGATACGAGGTTCCCTGCTGTGGTTGTAACCCACTTGAGGTTTATCAAAAAATAATGTCAGTCTAGATACGGGACCCCCTAGGCAGTAGTTTTTTTATGTTCATAGATTAGCAGCATATTAGCCTTTTCAAGTGAATAGCTAGGATGTCTACCACAAAGGACCTGAATATCTATATATATTCCAACAGGTGGTCAGGGGAGTTGGTTTTCTGAGCGTTTTATGGTCAGTTGCATTTGTATGCCTTTTAGAGAGATAAACAGAAAGAGAGATGGGTTCTTGAGTTCTAAGCTATTGGATTGCGTTCGTTTGGAAGATATGTTTGTCTTGATATGCAAGTCTGTTGTTCGGTAGAAGAAAGCGAATACGATTGTGACATGTGTCAAAATAAAACTTTGTTACTTGTTTTAAACTGGAGTTGTAATTGTATTTGGAGGGAGGATACTTCTGTTGCAGCACTGACTGAGACCACACAATTGACATTGTGAATGTATCATAATCATCGAGCAACGACTTCGGACCAGCACAATGAGCAAACGATCAGGGTTTATGCAGTGAATTCACACAGATGCACATTCACATTGGTTGACAATGCAGACACGTGTCAAAAAACTAAAAAAATGTTAAGAAGCCGCGAGGACAAAGACATTTCACTTATTAATTGTTTGTCTACTTCAAATGATAAAGTCAATAAATGAAACGTGTTGGACATTAGATTAAACATACAATTAAATACATTGTTCCCATACAACAGAAAAATGCACAAACTATGCATTAAAAAGATAAATAGAAAGGAGCACAAAGCAAAGACTTACATTTTTACATGGTGTCCTCTTTGTTAGTGGACGTGTCCAAAGCGTGTCATTTTCGTACAAAGATTAATGCGGACGAAATCCAGTCATATATATATATATAAATGATAATTTATTTCATTTTGACAACAGAATTGATTTTGTTTCACGAGAGCAGTTTGAGGGACTCCCGATCTTCAGGCCTCGAAATAAAATTTTTTATTTTGTAGTCAAAATGAAATAAATTATCATTTATATATATATATATATATAAATTTATATTTCGAGGCCTGAAGATCGGGAGTCCCTCAAACTGCTCTCGTGAAACAAAATCAATTCTGTAGTCAAAATGAAATAAATTATCATTTATATTTCGGCTCTATATTTTAGGGCTATTGTGAATTAAGGGCCCAGATTTAGGGGGGGGGGGTATCCTAAGTATAGTTGTTCACGAAGACATTTCTCATTACCTATAAATTTCTGCATGTTAGTACAGTCGGGGGAGTAGGGAGGGAATTCCAAAGGCAAGCTGTTCGAGGACAGAAGCTATTAGAATAGAAAGTTTTCTGGCATCTGGGTACCTCTACTTTGAAGAAGTGGGACTTTACTTCTTGTTGGGGTTGTCAGTGGGTATTTACATTAAGGGGGTACACAAGTACAGTAAGTTCGTTGGAGCACATTCTGTGGAAGTACTTGTAAAAGAAGCACAACGATGCAACATTGCAGTGATGGGGCTCCGAGCTTCGTAGACAGTGTGGAACCTATTGGTTCAAGATTCTTTTTTGGACCCTCTCCAAGAGGGAGAGTCTAGGTATGGTGATTTATATATCTTAGGGCACACGAGAGTTCCCAACGAAATCTTACGTTCACAATATTTGAAGGTCTAAGCCCTTTTCTCTATAAGATGATAACTTTAGTTGGAAAACCAGTTTCTCCCCAAGGGAGATAACTCTGGTTCCAACACCATTTTCAAGTAGTGAAGGGTAAAAGGGAAACCAATAACAATCGGACAGCCTAACCCAGACCTACTCCGCTGCTGCCTGAAACAAATTATGTACGAAAGAAGAGAAATAATTCTCAAACTTTAAATTAGCAGAGAGAAAGTAATTTCTGGTGATGATTAAAGTTTATAGGTGAAAGTCGAATATTATGGTTTGTATGAAGTCATACACCAAATAAACCACTATTTCTCAAAGGAGCAATTATTCTACTAAAAAGTAGATTTTATTTTATTATTTCAGGAAAAAAAAAATTTCATACTTATCTCCTTTGAAATCTTTGCAATTTCAATGCTCCATATTGGATTTTTCTAATATGATTAGCTAGCTTTTATTTACTATTTTGTGTATAGTATACACAAAAGTTAGTTATAGCAATTTGATTGGTATACACTGTATACAATCTTGTCGAAAGCTTATTTTTATTCCATTAGTTATTACCGGATAGAAGTGTTAATTTAGGTTATTAGTTATTTACGCATGTTATTTACGCATTAGTTATTTACGCATGTAATAAATATTGAAATTGAAACCTTGAGATTACTGTTACTTAGAAGTTATTGTAAACTGTTAGCAGTCACCGTTAGGCCATATATTAATGTGAACAATTCTAGTCTAAAATGTGGAAGCCTTAAACGTAATCTTGTATAAATGTGTAGCAATATTACTTTTTGCTATAGAATTAAAAATTTGTTAAAAGACGTTTTATTAAAATTTTAGATGATACTATTATTTAAATAAACATACGTGCAAATGTATGATAAATATATTGTCTATGTGTAATCAATCTTTCTTATGTGTTCGAATGCAATTGAAGCAAAGCTCTAACGATAAAAGACACATTTTCTGAAGTAATATTTTACTGCAAATCAAGAATGATATTTATTTTGTATCAGGGGTTTTATAAAAAATAACGTGGGGTCTGCATTCAAACCGGACATCCATGAAGAGCAAAACCGCATTTTACATAAGGCAATTTTGTATCATTTATAAGTTTAATATACACTAGCTAGACAGGAAGTCGGAGAGACCCGATCCGATCAATCGGTTGGTCGCGTCATGCCGTAGTATCTATAAGTCCATCCCCAACCGTATTATTTAATCTGATTCTTCAAAAAATAAAAACCTTTTTCTCCTTTTTATTTTTCTCCCCAAATAAATACTAGAAGGTGGTGGCCGAGGGTCAATCATGTTGAGAACAAAGAAGATGACCAATGCCAAAGAGTAATGTTTTTCTTGGAGTGGTGTTTTCTGAGTAATGCCTCTGTCTCTCAGTAGGATTCCCTTCTAAGAGTAATGTTTTCTGGGAGATTTCCTTCTATAAGTAATGTGTTCTAAGAGCAATGTATTCTGGGAGTAGGTTTGTTTTTTTAGGGTCATGAAGCTCCTTTTTCCGTAACATTTCCTTCTAAGAGTAATGTTTTCTGAGAGTAATATTTCCTAATAGTAATCTAATGTAGTCTGAGAGCAATGTATTTTGGGAGTAGGTTTGTTTTTTTAGGGTCATGAAGCTCCTTTTTCCGTAACATTTCCTTCTAAGAGTAATGTTTTCTGAGAGTAATATTTTCTAATAGTAATGTAATGTAGTCTGAGAGCAATGTATTTTGGGAGTAGGTTGTTTTTTTTTTAGGGTCATGAAGCTCCTTTTTCCGTAACATTTCCTTCTAAGAGTAATGTTTTCTGAGAGTAATATTTTCTAATAGTAATGTAATGTAGTCTGAGAGCAATGTATTTTGGGAGTAGGTTTGTTTTTTTAGGGTCATGAAGCTCCTTTTTCCGTAACATTTCCTTCTAAGAGTAATGTTTTCTGAGAGTAATATTTTCTAATAGTAATGTAATGTAGTCTGAGAGCAATGTATTTTGGGAGTAGGTTTTTTTTTTTAGGGTCATGAAGCTCCTTTTTCCATAACCTTTCCTTCTAAGAGTAATGTTTTCTGAGAGTAATATTTTCTAAGAGTAATGCAATGTAGTCTGAGACCAAATTAATTACCCTACCTATAGGATTATATTTGACAACTTTATTCGACACTAAACAACCGGTAGATGGTTTATATGCCGTAAAACAAGGAAAACCACACCAAACTAATGCTATCGGTCTGTGGTTTTGGGTATTGTTGGAGTCTTTTCCCAGCTTGAGTGTGGGTATTTTCAAAGAGTAATGTTTTCTGAGAGCAACATATTCTGAGAGTATAAATAATTATCCTACCTATAGAATTATATTTGACAACTTTGTTCACCATTAAATAACCCATAGATGGTTGATATGCTATAAAGCAAAGCAAACCGAACAAATCTTCAAAAGTAATATCAAACGGCACTCAAAAAAAAAATATAAAAAAAGTTTTTAACCCAGCTCTCTTCTCATCTTTTTCCTTCACTCATTGTTTTTCAATTTTCATCTTTTACATTAAAGTATTCTCTTAATTAAAAAAAAACTAATGAAGACCATCATGAAAAAAGATAACATGCTTTGCTACAGTTTTTTTTTTTTTAATTATGTAATCTCGCTCAAGCAACTGTTAATAAAGAAAACACTTTTCAATTATGACCGAAAAATCAAAATAGACAAGGGGAATAACTCGTATTTGTAATTTAAGAATATAAAAATAAGTTGTCTCCCTTACAAATAAAATGTTTTTTTTCTTTTTCTGTATGAGTTTAAAAAATGTGAAAACAAATAAAAATTCAAAACTTAAATAACTTCACTGCATTCCGGGCAGCGTCGGGTACATGTGTGAATTAATATTTATAAATTGACTTTAAATCTTAAGTGGGACTAACCAATGGACAAAGTAGTTATAGAGATGATACACTTAACGCATCTAAAACCGTTTCTATACTTGGATGATATCAAGTGTTGCACTTTATATTTAAGTGATACGTCATCAATATTATTTATTTATCTTTCTACATGTTACGAAAGCAACATCACCACTTGCATTTGCAGTATAGACCCTAAATCTGCCACAACGATGGTTGGCTCCCTCTACCGTGCTAGTAAACTCCTCACACCTGACATTATCCTGTATCTCTACAAAGCCACCATCCGCCCATGCATGGAGTATTGTTGTCACATCTGGGCTGGTGCATCATCTACTAGTCTCTCCCTCCTTGACAAGGTCCAAAAAAGAGTCACCAACCTAATAGGTCCCTCACTGTCAACCAAGCTCCAGTCCCTGTCCCATCGCCGCAATGTAGCATCCTTGTGCTTGTTTTACAAATACTTCAATGGATTATGCTCCGATGAATTGGCTACTCTGGTGCCCCCTCGACGTAAATTCACTAGACCAACTCAACAATCAACTAAATCCCATCCATTCACTGTGAAGGTCCACAGATGCCGGAGAGCTTTCTACTCAAATGGCTTCTTTCCTCGTGCTGCTGGCCTCTGGAACTCCCTCCCTGCCCCCTGTTTCCCCGACAGTACTGACATGCAGAAATTTAAAATTAATGTAAACAGACATCTCGCTGTGCAGATCCCAATTTAGGTTGACCCCCCCCCCCAACCTTCTCCCCTTTTCTTTCTTCTCAGTAGCCCCTTACGTCTACAGTGGCGGCCTGCCTTGTTTGGGGTGGACTACGTTAAAAAAAAAAAAAATTTTTTTAATTATTTATGTTCAACATATTTGTCACCTGGACAACACTGAGTAATCTCTACGAGTATATAATAAGTTTCAAAATTTGGTTTAACATTAACTTTAAGGGAAAACTCGTCTAGCTACAACCACTGTAAATAATTTTCCCTTCTGCCTCTGTCTACCTAAAACTAAACGTAACTTCTACGAGCAAAGAACTCCCTCTCTGTGGAACACTATACTGCTTGCTGGCTGTTTGTTAAGCCATCTTCTTAAATCAGGGGCGGGCAACCTTTTCAGAGTGAGGGCCAGATGAGACTTTTGGAAGGAGATTGCGGGCCGGAGTGAAAAACGAAATCTCAGAATTACTATATTTTGTTTACATGAATAAATTGTACAAAAATTGCATTGCACACTCTACAAATGTGATATTTTTTCTCAAGAGACTTCTGTATGTGATGTTATAAAAGGTGCCGATGAAGAGCCATTTTGGAATCATAAAAAATAATGACGGAGAAAGTAGCAAGTTCATCCAGCATTCGTTTTGACACACCTCACATAAGTTCTGTTTCATGCCCTTTCATCGTCTCTTGTTTCCTCTTTGCCTCTCTCTTTCTTTTTTTATCTCTTCATAGTTAAAGAAAAATGAAATATACATGCATCATCGCTCGCTGATATTTATACATTTTTATCCCACTGTAAATCTTAATTGAAACCTACTTTTACGTGTATGTCACAAAATGATATGAGTTTTACTGGGAGGTCCGCGGGCCGGATTGCAATAATAAAGCATAGCAGGGTGGCAGGCCGGACACTAAGTCTTTGCAGGCCGGATGTGGTCCGCGGGCCGGAGGTTGCCGCCCCTGTCTTAAATAATACAATACTGCCCAGTTTCAACCATCATTACCAATCGGGGTGGTCTCACTGTCCACCTGACAAACCTATTAACCTTTATTTTTTATTTTATTTTTTTTTTTTTTAACTTAGTTCACCCCAAAACAAGGCAAATTGCAACTGTAGACGTAAGGGGCTACTGAGAATTAGGGTGAAAAGTTAGGGGGTCGTTCTAAATTGGCAGCTGTGCAGCGAGATGCTTGTTCACATTAGTTTTAAATTTCTTCATGTCGGTACAGTCGGGGGAGCAGGGAAAGAGTTCCAAAGGTCAGCAGCTTAAGGAAAGAAGCTATTGGAGTAGAAGGCTCTCTCCGGCATCTGGGGACCTCCACAGTGAATGGCTGGGATCTAGCTGATTGTCGGGTTGGTCGAATGAATTTACGCCGAGGGGACACCAGAGAAGAAAGTTCATCAGAGCACATTCCATTGAAGTACTTGTAAAACACGCACAGGGATGCAACATTGCGGCGATGGAACAGAGGCTGAAGCTTGGTGGATAGTGAGAGACCTATTAGATTAGAGACTCTTTTTAGACCTTGTCTAAGAGGGAGAGACTAGTGGTTGGTGCACCAGCCCAGATGTGATGAGTGGTCATCATAAGTGGTGACACGTTAGTACATAAAAAAAAATTTTTAAACAATGTCACTCAGCAATATTTCAAAACAATTTATTGTTGCATAAAACCATTATATAGTTTTTTAAACAACGCAAATTTATATTAAGTTGAATCATAAACACTGAAAAAAAAAAGGGCTCTTGTTATTAAGGCTGCAAACAAAGCAAGGTGATCCCTATTTCTCATTCGAGGATATTCCTCCAACTATGTCTCCCTCTTCGGACCGCTGTTAGAGTATTGATTTACTCCTCTTCAGGAGTTAGGCACAAGGCCAGTTTTTATCTTACTCCCACAAGTAAGATGTGACCCAAGGTGGGGTCGGGAAAGTGGGGTTTAAAAATTGCCTGGGCAGCCCCGTCGGCATTCCCCGGTAGGGGCGCCTCAGACAGTAAGCAATAAACTTACTCCTCCCCAAAGAGGGGAGGCAAAGCCTGGGAGGGTGGACCTCCCAGAACTGCACAGGACAGACCCATTGACCGGCGTAAATCAAGACCCGAAGGCCAAGACAACACCAGTATGGGGTGCAGTATCCATCGGAACAGATACTACACTTTGATCTTAGCCAAAAGGCTGTTAGAGTATAGCGTCCAGGCTTCTGCTCTATATCTAATATGTGATATGTGATACCCGGCACCTGGTGAGAGTTCAACGACTGGCTCCTTGAATGGTACAGGGACTACGGGATCTACCCTACGAAAGCAGACTTGAGAAGCTTAAACTTTTCTCTCTTGAGCACTTATGCAGTGATCTCATTTTGGGCTACCATCTCCTCAATGGTCATTATGATCTCCCTTAGGACTTACTATTCACTTCTGTACCAGAAAGAGGTCTGCGTGGACATTACTAGAAACTGTTTCACCACCGATTTTGATTGAACCGAAGAAGGGCCGCTTTCTTTCATAAAGATCTCTGGACCTAGGAATGAACTTCCAGGCGATGTAGTAAATGAACCAACGACACAGCCGTTTAAGGCACAATTGGAGACGCACTCGACCACTGTATTTTCTTGTTTAAATTCCTGATACTACACTGCACTTTTCCTAGCCTTGATAACTGAAGAAGAAATCTTTCTAGACTGAGGCAATTTAAATTTTTGTCCTAATCCACAGTGCTCCTTTTGAGGACACTGGATTTTCTCCACATTAAAAACGACTTTGTGTCTATCTCTCCCTACGAGACAAATAAGGACTTGTTGACCAAAAGTTTGCTTGCGGCTTAAATTAAAACATGGTTTAATTAAAACTAAAGTATTTATAAGTAATGTCGAAACCATGTCGAAACCTATTTAATTCTAAATAATTGAGGTGACTGAAATAGGAATTAATCCTTAGATGTTATATAAACGTTCGTTTATGCCGATAAACTGAAATCGCCTTTTTTTCTTTTTTTAAAGTATTGTACAGGGTGGGCCAAAATAAGGGTCCTATCTTTAAATTTGAATAACTTGAATTTGAATAACTTCCACAAAATAAAAGTTAAACTCACCAAACTTTATGTGTGTGTAGACTGACCCTTCCGAGATTTTTTGAAATAAACAAAACAAATTTTAGCCGAAAAACACTTCTTAAAACTTACAAAAACTAAAGTATTGTTTTTTACACTGTTTTGAGTTTTTTAAGCAAAAATAATGTTTTCTAAATGAGGGTACGTTCCTTAGGGCTAATACGGCTCATGCTTGCTTCGGAAGGGGTCCTTTACTTATTCTAAAAAAAAAAAATTTTTTAATCAATAAATAAAAAAGTTATGAATTTTTAAAAATAGGACCCTTATTTTTGCCCACCCTGTATAATAATAATTGTGAAAATAAACCATAAAATCCCGTGAAACCGCAAAAGGCGATTCATGTTCAAAGGGAGATAACCCCTTCGTTCTTATCTTTGCGCATGTCTAACTTGAGTTAAATGGCTGTTTTCTTTCTTCTCCCCGAAAAGTAAGTTTTGGAAATATTTTGTATGAAACCAAACGGAAAGAAGGAAAGCATCTTTAATCCTAAGTGATCATCGTATATTTATTTATATCTACAAAAGACTATTCTGAGAGTACTTTTAGTTCAATTAAAAATAAGAATATAGTTTTTCCAAGAAAAAGGAAATAAATAAATTTTTAAAAAACTTAAAACTTAAGTTTCAAATCTTTGGGGTTTTTTTTTTAATAAAAAAAAGTTCGTTTTCATTATTTAATTTTCGTGAATGATCTTTCAATTTTTAGATTCGTCTCTCTTTTAAGTTATTTTTTGAAGGATTTAAAAACTTGACTTGTGTTGTAATTATTATTATTTTTTTAAAATCAATCTGTCATCGCCGGTCAGTGTCTGGTCGGCGCGGATTACAACGAACGGCCCAGGACTGTTGTAGTTGAAAAGCCGCTACGACCGGGTTTTACATCAGCACTTGGTATTCCCAAATCGTCACCCACCTTACGACTGGCCAGGCTCGACGTTGCCTAATTTCGGTGACCTGACAGCAACTGGTGCGCATAAACGTTATAGCCGGATATTTTTAGTGACTGTAAAGAAAGAAGAAACCAATTTGTCTTTTCACTTGCAATTTAGAAATTGATCGCAACTTATTGAAAAGGCACTTCTTTTTTATTTAATTCTTTCAAATGTAAAATTTATATATATATATATATATATATATATATATATATATATATAGTGCTTGTGCATATCAACCCTGACATGTTAGACCGCTCTTAAAAATAAAATAGCTAAAGAAATGTATAAACTGTGTTATGTACTTACGTGGTAGCTGAAAAAAAGACTGTACACCAAAAATTATGCAAATTCATCCAGTATTTATTTAATTATAAATAAAAACGATGTTATCACTCGGTAGATATTTCCACCATTTTCCAGTGGTCAAGGACGATAACTCATATTTTCACGATTTCGGGGTTTGGTGGTCTCCATTGTTTACAAAAATGTCAAAATGTACGTAAAATCATTTGTTTTTTCTTTTTCTTATAATTTAATAAATACTGGATGAATTTGCGTAATTTTAATAAAGTTTATACATTCTTTAAATATTTCAATGTCAGGGTTGATATGCACAAGCACCATATATATATATGATTATTTTTATTTACATAGACATGTATAAAATCTGCAACACTGGCGTGTCGATGTTATCGATCAACAGCTGTTATAAACTGTGAAATCTCATCAGGAAGAGTTAAAATCCGATTTTAACCTTAGATCATATTTGGAAAGAACCAATTATTATATATATATATATATATATATATATATATTAGCTGGCTTTATCGACTCGCTATCATTTCGCAAAGTTTGCTACTTGAAACATTAATTTAAAATAAACATTTCATTCATAACTTTGTTGTAAACACAAAACAAAATCTTTCTCATTTATTCATATTTATATAAACATTAACATTTTGCTAATTTCGATACAAATTTATTTGAATGCGACTGTAAAGAAAGGAAAAGAAGGAAGAAACCAATTTGTATTTTCACTTGCAATTTAGAAATAGATCGCAACTTGTTGAAAATGAAATCGCTCCCTCTAAAGAAAGGAACATTTGAACACAAGGGCAGATAATTTGCAAGGAATTGTGGAAAGATACCCAGTTACAATTTAATTAGGTTTACTTTTATTTACTTTCATTTTAAATATACTCATTAGAATAAATTATGGCTTTTATCAATGTAGTTGTTTTTTTATTTCTTGTTTTTTACAAAATGCAGATCATCTGCCCTTGCAAATTATCTGCCCTTGAATTGTGTCCAACGAAACTAGATGGAGGCATACTTATCTAAGCGATTGCTATAATACGTAAAATGGGAAAATACTTGTAATTAAAGTTCTAGTGGATAATTTCTCCTACTTTTTTCAACATTGAACAATAAAATACCACTGAGTAAGTACATAATATTGTTTTCATAAATAAATAATTTTCCCGTATGGCCGAAGCACTATACAAGCACCAAATTTTTTTTAAAAACTTGTCAAGAAATGCTGTTGACAATCTGTTATGAAAAAAAGAAAGGGGAGACTTTTTTTCAAGTTTAGCAAATAGTGATGGAATGTTAAGTCTTTAAACATTCTAAAAGAAAAAGGTTTGGTTTGGTAGTTTTGTTTTACGGCATATCAACCCTTTTTGGGTTATTTAATGCCGAATCTGGTCTTGTTTTCTTCTCTTTTTTGTTTCTTTCCCCTTTTAATATCTGTTTCTATTTAACCCATAGTTGGGACCCTAACAGGTACTACCACT
Source organism: Sepiola atlantica (assembly GCA_963556195.1). Classification (NCBI taxonomy): domain Eukaryota; kingdom Metazoa; phylum Mollusca; class Cephalopoda; order Sepiida; family Sepiolidae; genus Sepiola; species Sepiola atlantica. The sequence goes on along the minus strand of OY744528.1, from coordinate 101,379,969 downwards.
CCGGGTCAGGGTGGACCTGGGAGCAATGGTAATTAAGAGGAGGCTCCACATTCCCCAAAGTCCGTAAGCCGGATCTCACCATCAGATGTAGTTTAAGGTCATATCCAGGACCGGGAGTAGGGTAGGAAAAATAAAAATAAAAAAGGGGAGGGAGAAAGGGAGAGGGGCTGTTGTTTTTGTTTTTGGTTTTGTAGAACATAATTAAGTTTTACAAACAAAAAAAAACAAAAAACAAAAAAAAAACGTCAATGTAGGTGAATTTCGTCTCAGGGAGCCACAGGGCAGCCTGATCTGGTATCACCAGGTAAAAGAAAAAGAAAGTCTTCCTGTCCATATACATGTTGTATATATTCATGTTTTTTTATGACTTCTTTGAACTTCAATAAACCTTTTTTAAAACATGTCATATTTTTAATGTTTTCTTTCTAGATAAATGTCACCATGGACCGACAGCCGATTCAACCTAGAGGTAAGTGTCGGTCAATTTTGTTCCAATGTAATATTTTGCTATTGTTAACATTTAAAAAAAAAATCGTTATTAAAAGAAAAGCAAAATATTCAAATTGTTAAAAAGAATTTCATTGGCTTATATAAGCCAATGAAACCATACGTTTTGGTTGATGATACTTTCCTCGGGACACACAAATGAACAAAGACTGGATTCTTTTATTTTATCACTTTTTAAATTAGATTTGCAACATCCCATTTATATATATTTGGATACTTTGGAATTGTAATTGATAAAGTCTATATGCTGATGAGGAAAATCAAGCAAACCAGAAGAATACCCGACTCAGTCAGCAACAAACGGTGTTCGGTCAGATTTAGTTCCTGATATTAAACTTCATCCATATATAACTTCCGGCGAGAGTTTCAGTTTCCCAAATTTATTAATTTATTTATTGAATAGTGCTTATCTCGGCATTGTTTCCAGTCGTCTTGAATTGCTTGCCATTGGAATCAAGCAGTACCGACTCAGGAGAAATGTTGTTAGGAATTGCGCAACCCTTGCTTCACAATTACATGCGCAGCCATCCCCTTAGAGGGGTGTCCATAGTCTCTCTAGACTGAACGGAGGGCATGTCAGGTGAAAGTACAGAGTAGTTAACTAGTTAACAAAGTCCCTCCCCTCCCCATGTTAAGAATGGGTTTCTAAATAATAACGTTATTATTTCAGCACGGTCCGTAAACTGCAGAAGATTATTTAGAAAGTCATTCTTAACAGGAGGAGGAGGGCGTTGTTAACTATTCTGTGCTTTCACCTAACAATTTAATAAATAAATAAATAAATAAATAAAAATGTGTACAAAACTTGGCCAACCACAAGAGTAAGAGACCCAAAACAGAAAGTCTTTAATATCAGGAACTAAATCTGACCGAACACCGTTTGCTGCTGACTTTGAGTCGGGTACTCTTCTGGTTTGCCGAAAATCATATAGGTTTTCAAGCTTTACTCGGATGTAATAATGTTAATAAAATGTTTTTTTCTGAAATGCACGTACATATGGATAACATTAAGTGTTTATTTTCGAAGATTGATTATAATTTTTTGAATTTTAATTATGTCATAAATTTTATAATCTGCCGAATTATAATATGAAATCTCTGTTTGACATTTAATCATTGAGCTTATTATTATCTGCAGTATTTAAATATATCTTAGCAGATTCATAAGATCTATATTAGTATCTATATTATTATGTCATAAATTTTATAATCTGCCGAATTATAATCTGAAATCTCTGTTTGACATTTAATCATTGAGCTTATTATTATCTGCAGTATTTAAATATATCTTAGCAGATTCATAAGATCTAATTTGTTAAAAAAATAAATTTTTTATTAATTGCTCTCCTGGAAATATCTTGGATTGTTTTGGTTCTTTAACTTTTCCGTATATATTAAAAAAAAATACCCGTCCCAGTCTCCGAACAGAACAGTTTTGCACCACTTTTATATCTCCTTACAAGGATTAAAATAAAGATATAATGATCGTAAACCTTATGCCTAGAATCCTTATTCTAATTTTGATCAAAATCCATTACATGTTTTTTATTCTAGAAAATGTCTAAAATTTAAGGGGTCTTAAAAAAAAATTGAAATTCAGGAAATATTGCTTAATTGGTGTCTTAATGACTATGGATCAAATTCAGTGCAAATCTGACATATTTAAATTTTCAAATGTAAAGTTGCATCCATATTATGCCCTAAAACTTCTTTAAAATACTTCAAAGAAACTGAAATTTGGGGAATATTTTTGTGAAATTTTAACAGTAGACATCAATAATTAGTTAAAATTTCACAAAAATTTGAGGTATCTGAATTTTTTAAAAGGGCTTCCACACCGTCTTTGTCCCCATGTATAAATTAAATATAGCTCGCATTACTCACTCTTACGCTGTTGCCAAATTCCTAATGATCGGTTCATTAGTTTAGGAGTCAATCCGATACATAGAAATAGATAAACATATAAACATACCTAACTTTATATCAATAGAGACAGAAAGATAGGGATGGTAATATAATAGTAATTCACAGGTTTCGCCCACTCGCTATCGCTTTGTGATTTGATTCCTATTCATTATTTGAAATCATTGAAACAAAACTAATCGACAAGAAAAAGAAGACAAAAATATCTCTTTTTCTTCGTTCTGTTTGAATACTATTAATAAGGGCATATTATTGTGTCTATATTAAAAGTAAAACAAATTATTCCTTTTCTTTTTTATTATTATCAAAAATTATTGAGATTAAGCCTCTCCTTCTAAGCTCATAAAATTTAAATTTGTATACGAGTCAAACATGCGAGTGTTCACTTTAATTAAATAGACTAGCTGGCAAACTTTGCTACTTGAAATACTGAAAACATTAATTTTTTAATAATACAAGTGAACGTGTGTGTGTCCGGCTCACTTCAATAATAACATATGCAAATTTATTTTTATGAGTAAAAAAAAGGGGGGGGCTTAATCTTAATAATAACTGATAATAATAAAGAAATGTAAGAAAAATCATGTATGCAAATTTATATTTTATGAGCAAAGAAGAGGAGGCTTATTCTTAATAACTGATAATAAAAAATATAAAGGAATAAATTTCTTTCATTTCTAATAGATGCAAAAAATATTCCATTGTTCTTAATATTTTTATAACTAAAATAGACACACAGATGCTTTATTTACAGATCCAGGAGAGAGAGAAGATTAGTTTAGTTTTTTAAGTAAAACTTATCTCACATATTTTTTTTTTTTTTTTTTGTAAAAATTTACTCACTTGTTTTTTTGTTCTTTTTGTTAAGTTTACTTCTATTAGTTGTTTGGGTTTTTACAGTTAGATTTTACATGTGTGTGACAACAGTAGGAAATCAATTGTTATTGATAAAAAAAAAATTACTTACTACTCCTCGGGAAACACCGGGTAGCCCTGCCAGTTTAAAATGATAGACATTTGATTCATAATTTTGTTGTCAACATGAAACATTAACATTTTGGTAATTTCAAAACAGATTTATTTATCTTTTAAATGTGACGTAATGTGACCGTAAAGAAAGAAAGGAAAAAGAAAGAAAAAAAATCAATTTGCCTTTCCACTAACAATTTACAAAATTCAAGTCGGTCTCTCTAAAAGACGGAACATTTGAACACAAATGCTAAATAATTTGTTCATTAAATCAAATAATATTGCAAAATAAAACTACTTGTTATATTAAAATCAAAATAATCATTGAATTCAAAAAAACAATAACAAATAATAGTTAATTAATAAAATATATTTTTTAAAAACCAATATGCAAATTAGTAAACCTTGTGACTAATATCGCATATAAATAAGAAGTATATAAAAAAGATGGGGCGTCTTTTGAATAAGTTGAATCAACTTATCTCAGACACGTCGGGGGATACGTTCTTGATAACCCATCCGACAGTGGCTTTGTTTCTGTCATGTTGAGGTATGGTCCTGTTAAGTTTCAAGACGTTCATCCTCCCAGGCTTTACCTTCTCTTTGAGAAGAGGTTAGTTTATCGCTAATCGCCTGAGGTGCCCCATCAACTGAGCTGCTAAGGCATTTTTTAGGGCCATAGTGCACTAATCCTAGTGCACTGTTTTTTGGGGGTTTTTTCAACTTAACACCTGACATTGTGTCTAACCCCCTGGAGAGGAGGTAAATAAAATAAGTTTAATTAACTTGAAATACCATTCGCTCATGCATGGAGTATTGTTGCAGAATCTGGGCGGGTACACCAACCACTGTTCTCTCCTTCTTAGAAAGGGTCCAAAATAGATCCCCTAATCTAATAGATCCCACACTGTTTACCAAGATCCAGCCCCTGCCCCATCGCTGTAATGTTGCATCCCTTTACAAGTACTCCAATGGAATGTGCTCCGATGAACTTACTGCACTTGTGCCCCCTCGACGTAAATACAGTAGACCAACCCAATAAATTAGCAAAATCCCCCCCCCCCCCTTCACTGTAGAAATCGCCAGATACCGGAAAGCTTTCTACTCTAATAGCTTCTTTCCTCGCACTGCTTGCCTTTGGAATTCCCTCCCTGCTTCCTTGTTTCCCCGACAACCTACATGCAGAAATTTAAATGTAATGTGAACAAACATCTCGCTGCACAACTCGCTACTTAGGATGCCCCTATAAATCTGGCCCCTAATTCACAGTAGCCTCTTATGTCTCAGTGGCAATGTGCCCCCTTGTTTGGAGTGAATATAAGTGGGGGGTGGGGGGATGTGTTTTGAGTTTACCATTAGTGTGAGAAATGGGGCCCAACTTTCGCATTTATTCAATCTAGATTGTTTGAAAAGTGTTGTTCGATGTGTTTGTCACCCAGTCAACAACGATCTAATTGTATTTCTTATTTCTATTTCAGGTCAGCAAAGAACAATTGTTGATATACAGACTGGTAAACGAAGGACAAATTTCATCAACACTGTTGGTCAACCCCAAGAAAAGATCCCGACTCTTTTAAACCCTATTCCGTAAGTTGAGAATTCAGTTTCCTCTTGTTAAATAATCATCATCATATTCATGTGTTAGGGCAACCTAACAAAACAGAATTGAGTTATTTCCCTTGGACCAAAGAAAAGAGTTATCGCCCTTGGATAAAAGAAGTCGTCTGCCATCACAGTTGAAAAATAAACAGAACGGCTCTCACGATCAAACAAGCATCTCACGTTCAACGGTTTTCTACATTTCATTTAATCGATATCTTTGTTAAATTAATTTATTGAAGGTTCTTCTTCGTCCTTCATTTTTTAGTTGAACTTAAACTGATAACGTGTAAACACCAGACATAACAACATGTTAGCATGTGCTGGACGGATTTAAGAAATGTATTTCCAAACTAACCTATCTCTGGCCAAGACTTTATTTATCCCACTTTCTCTCGTCCATCCTTATCACTTCCTCTCATCTTTTCCTTGGCCTTCCCCTGCCAACTGTCCCTGCTACCTCAACTGTTCTACATCTATTAACTCAAGAACTCTCATTCTTTCAACAAATTTTACTCCTCTGCATGCATCTCCCTATACTGTCCAAATTTAATCTTCCTCTGAAGTCATCAGAACTAAGCCTGTCTTTAAGGCTCACATTACACATTCATTGTATCATTCTCATATCATTTATCTCCGTTCAACGCATGTCCTCAACTCTCATAGGCCAGGTTTCATTTCCATACATCATCAAACTGCGTACACTTCTTAATCAAAATGGTAAAAACAAACCAAGGAACTCTCTAGCTTTTAGCCTCTAATGCGACCAAACCAATGAAGTCTCCTGTTCTACACACATTTTCCTTTACTGTTCAGATTTTCCTCTGAGGTCATCAGATCTACATTTACCGATACAAACAGAATGACAGTTTGAGTAATACAAGTAAAGACGGACAATAGAATGGGATTAACCAATAGATTGGTGATGTGTCAGATTGCGTCATTATTCATCGTCATCATATAAGATTTAACGTCTGTTTTACATACCAACATGTGTTGGACAGCTTTTAGAAATTGACTTCCAAACTAACCTATCTCTGGCCAGGACTTTATTTATCCATTTTTCTCTCGTCGATCCTTATCACTTCCTCCCATGTTTTCCTTGGCCTTCCCCTGCCAACTGGTCTACATCTACTAACCCAAGAACTCTCATCCATTCTTTCAACATGGCTTTACCATCGAAGTCTCCTGTTTTGCACACATCTTCCAATACTGTCCAGATTTAATCTTCCTCTGAGGTCATCAGATCTAAGCCTGTCTTTAAGACTCACATTACATATCCATCGTATTATTCTTATATAATTTCATTCCATGCAAAAAATATTCAGTCATCAGCGGCCAGGCTTCACTTCCATACTGTAGTTTGAAAATTATAAAGAACTAGCAGGGTGACCCGACGTTGCTTGGGATTGAATAATGATCATTACTATGTACTTTTTCACTATGCTCATAACACCACATTACTTTCTTTGTTTTTACTGCTACCCCTCCTCCCGTTTGGCCCCTAATATAATCAGAAGATGAAATGTTGGAAAACTCCCTGAATTAGTGTCTTCTCCATATGCTTTAAATTTCATTAAAATCGGATATACGTATTTGAAGTTTTAAGGGGTTCTGTCCCTATGGGTCACTTAAAAGTTGGGGCATGTAGATATTCAGCAGATAGTGTAAGATAGAGATTCAGGACCACTTCCTTTATCTTACCCATAGAATTTTATACATATGATTTAAATTTCATAAAAATAGGATTCTTGTTTATAGCATTTTTTGAGTGAGGATAAATTAAGCATACACTTCAAATTAAACTAATATATAAAACCAAGTCAGTCTATTTCTCAAAATTTGACATTGGTAGCTTTGAATCTGACAAGTCAATATTTGAGTCTGACTAGCTAATTTTTCTTTTTCATCCTTGTATCGTGCTCTTCAGAATAAACTGTTATTTGATTTGATTTCATTCTTTTCAGAATATACTTTATCCAACTAGGAATATTTTTCCGATGTCTATCATGTTTGTTAACATGTAAATAACCAAACAATACCATTGTAATTATATGTAACTTTTAAAAAAAGTAAACAATTGTCATAGTTTTAAAATGCGGTACAAAAATTCAAGTAACAAGACTCCCACGCAACACTGGCTAGCTCAAAATATATTTAGTTTAGCTGGATTCACTGACCCATTTCCCAAGACATAACAAATAATGCACTATTCAAAATCCCTACCATCCTTTTCTTTGTCGTAAGTGAAGCCGAATTTGATGTAGTTTTCTGAATATTTATGCTTGACGTTCCTTCCCACCATTGTATTCCGCATGGAATAACCAAAATTTGTCACAAAATTCTTTTGAATATTTTTTTTGTTTTAGATCAGACCAATTTACTTAAGATGTGCTGTACTTGTTTTATTGTTTTTTAATTTAATTTGTTTTTTGAATTAATTTTATTTTTATTCCTCCAGAAATCATCATTATATTGAAGGAACTCGCGAGGATATTGTCGAGTTATTAAAAGCCGAATTGACATATAAAGAGGAGGGAGTGTTTTTGAAAGGAAAGGTAACAAGAATATATATTAATTTTTTTTATTTTATGAAAATCGCTTCAGACAAGGCATAAAGCCACTTGATGTAAGGAGCTAAAAAAAAAACACTACTTCAAGATGAAAAACTAACCAACAATAAGTGTTAGATGGATAGATTCCACCCCAGAAAACAGTAATTCCTCCCCCTTTGTCAGAAACATCACTCATGGAATGTGATGACTAAAGGATAAAATAAGGGAAGCGAGAGTTACGAGGCTGCCGAAAGTAAACCCAAGGTCCACTTTCTACTCTCCTCCTAGCAGGGTTATTCAGTGTTTCCCGGGTTTGAATATGGGATAGCATCATATTCAACAGTATTGTTAGAGTGTGCAAACAAAACACCGGACATAGGATTTCTGGTCATGAGTTAATATATTTATGTGTCAGGATTGTTCAAGGCAGTTTGCGACAGTTTTGTCGGCTCATAGAGGTCCCCAAGAGAGTTCTGCTTCAAGCAGATGAGGGTAGACCCAAGTGAGGCAAGGGAGATTGCAGATTGGTGCACAGAATGGAGCAGGTGCTTATGTGATTGCAAATGTTAGGAATGGACAGAGTAAGTTCGGGAACTTCTGCCTTTACTAACCAGCAGAGCGTTATCACCGTCGACCAAGAGAAGAGTCTATCAGTTATGTGTACAGTGTGATGACATTCATTGCATGGAGAGAAATGATATGAGAATACTATCATGGATGTGTAATATGAATCTTAAAGACAGGCTGATGGTATGGCCACGTTGATAGACTGGATGAGAGTTTTTTGGTTATTGGATGTAGAACAGTTAAAGTAGCAGGTCCAGTCCACGGGAAGGCTAAGGAAAATATGGGAGGAAGTGATAAAATTGAGTTGGTAGAAAGAGGGATCAATAAAGACCTGACCAGAGATAGGTTAGTTTGGAAGTCAATTTCTTAAAGCTATCCGACACATGCCAGCATGTAAACTGACGCTAACCCAAATATGATGATGAATAAATAAATTTAAGATAAAGTTTTTAAAAAAACAACTGTTCAAATAATGAACAATCACTTTTATATAAAACAAAAAATGTCTGTTCGTGAGCAAATAATATATACAAAACAAAAGTAGATAAATAAAAATTGTAGAATAAAAAAATTTAAAAAATAGTTGTCCACAAATAAATAAATGTTTAACAATAATACCAACTTATGTAATTGTAGAAAAAAAATCAATTGCCCACTAATGAATAAATGTTTAACAGTTAATGCCATATACAAAGCAACAGTAATTAATAATATCAACAATAAACAAAAAGTATACATTGAGCCTACAGATGCTAATTTCAAGTGTAGGTATAATTATCACATGATGACATTCAGGAGTGAAAAATATGTTGACCGTTGATAGTGTTTACAGGTTATCAATACAGTATAATCATCATGTTGTTGTGGTAGTGTCACGGATCCTCCCGACTCTCTCTATTCTCCCTCACACTTTGTAGGTCTTCATAGTTTTGCTGAGTCTTCTGCTAGTTGCTTCATGTAGTTTCTGTGCAGTCTCCCCATTCTGTTTTAGCATTCACAAAAGAACATGACTGATGATTTCATCTTTAACCCTCTAGCAGTATTCATGGCTGATGATTTCATCTTTAACCCTCTAGCAGTATTCATGGCTGATGATTTCATCTTTAACCCTCTAGCAGTGTTCATGGCTGATGATTTCATCTTTAACCCTCTAGCAGTGTCCATGACTGATGATTTCATCTTTAACCCTCTAGCAGTGTTCATGGCTGATGATTTCATCTTTAACCCTCTAGCAGTGTTCATGGCTGATGATTTCATCTTTAACCCTCTAGCAGTGTTCATGGCTGATGATTTCATCTTTAACCCTCTAGCAGTGTCCATGACTGATGATTTCATCTTTAACCCTCTAGCAGTGTCCATGACTGATGATTTCATCTTTAACCCTCTAGCAGTGTTCATGGCTGATGATTTGATCTTTAGCCCTCTAGCAGTGTTCATGGCTGATGATTTCATCTTTAACCCTCTAGCAGTGTTCATGGCTGATGATTTCATCTTTAACCCTCTAGCAGTGTTCATGGCTGATGATTTCATCTTTAACCCTCTAGCAGTGTTCATGGCTGATGATTTCATCTTTAACCCTCTAGCAGTGTCCATGACTGATGATTTCATCTTTAACCCTCTAGCAGTGTCCATGACTGATGATTTCATCTTTAACCCTCTAGCAGTGTCCATGACTGATGATTTCATCTTTAACCCTCTAGCAGTGTTCATGGCTGATGATTTCATCTTTAGCCTTCTAGCAGTGTCCATGACTGATGATTTCATCTTTAACCCTCTAGCAGTGTCCATGACTGATGATTTCATCTTTAACCCTCTAGCAGTGTCCATGACTGATGATTTCATCTTTAACCCTCTAGCAGTGTTCATGGCTGATGATTTCATCTTTAGCCCTCTAGCAGTGTTCATGGCTGATGATTTCATCTTTAACCCTCTAGCAGTGTCCATGACTGATGATTTCATCTTTAACCCTCTAGCAGTGTCCATGACTGATGATTTCATCTTTAACCCTCTAGCAGTGTTCATGGCTGATGATTTCATCTTTAACCCTCTAGCAGTGTCCATGACTGATGATTTCATCTTTAACCCTCTAGCAATGTCCATGACTGATGATTTCATCTTTAACCCTCTAGCAGTGTTCATGGCTGATGATTTCATCTTTAACCCTCTAGCAGTGTTCATGGCTGATGATTTCATCTTTAACCCTCTAGCAGTGTTCATGGCTGATGATTTCATCTTTAACCCTCTAGCAGTGTCCATGACTGATGATTTAATCTTTAACCCTCTAGCAGTGTTCATGGCTGATGATTTCATCTTTAACCCTCTAGCAGTGTCCAGCAAATCTGGTTCTTCTCTCTCTGATCAAGGTTGATATCTGAAGAAGGTGTCCGTAGAGTTGCTCTCTAGGGGGGGGGGGGGGGCTGTCTCTTTTGGTGAAAGTGTTAACTTACTGTGTCAGAAAAATAAAATAAGAAAAGTTTTGACTGTAATTCAACCGAACCGAATTTCGTGCAACCCACTTTCTGCCTTTTTCTTCAAACGTTTTTACTGTCTTTCACATTCCAATAAAATTTCGTGCAACCCACTTTCTGCCTTTCTCTCTCCAATCCAAAATCGCTTCTGTCCTTTCCAGCTGTCCTCTTGATTTATCTCACCTAATATCCACATATGCAAATCGCATAAACACCTGTACCTATGAAGAGAAGTCCTTTTTAAATTTGCATACGACATGCAAATCACTTCCTTCTTTTTCCTGATGGTGCGTGTTCCTCTTTATTGTCACAGAAAGTTCAGGCGCTACTTCCATATACAAGAACTGATGTAAAAATGGCTTCAAGAAGTCACTTTCCATCTTGGTAGAAAGATTTGCCTTCCAGATCGCTTTCATCTTGTTCAGTCCAGCGTAGGCCTTGCTGATTCGCACCTTCAGTTCACTGTCTATGCAATTTTGCTTCGTAACTTTACTGCCAAGATAGGCAAACTCATCGACATTTTTTGAGACAAGTCAGATTAAGAGAAAAGCTATTTCGATGTTGGTTCACGAGAATGTGTTCTGTTTTGTTTGTGCTAACAAAAATCTCAATACAATTTGCCGTTTCTTCTAGACAGTGTAGTAGAGCTTTTGCTTGTTTAGTTGTGTCAGTAAAATTTGCAAGGTCCTCAGCATAGCCTGCGTCAGTAATTTTCTCCGCAGGATACTTCCTACTTCATGCAGGTACCAATGTCAAGCCATTTTCTTTCAGTTTGTAACGAAGTCACATCATATCAAAAAATAGATATTAATAAAACTATTATTTTCAGCATTTTTTATTGGCATATCTTTTTTTTTTAAAACTTTTGGTCATCCCAAACAAAGTATATTGCCACCGAGACATAAGGAGCTACTGTGAATTAGAGGTGAGGTATATAGAGGGGCATACTTAGTGTACTAAGTGAGGAGCTGTGCAGCAAGATGTTTGTTCACATTACATTTAAGTTTTTGCATGTTGGCACAGTCAGGGAAACGGAAAGCATGGAGGAAATTCCAAAGTCAAGCGGTTTAAGGAAAAAAGCTATTAGAGTAGAAAGTTTTCCGGCATCTTGGGTTCTCTACAGTGAAGGGGTGGGACTTTGCTTCTTACTGGGATTATCGGGGTATTTACATTGAGGAGGTATAAGTACAATAAGTTCATCATTCCATTGAAGTACTTGTAAAACAAGCACAGGGATAGAACATTGCGGTAATGGGACAGGGGCTGGAGCTTGGTAGACATTTATTCCAATTCATGTTACCTGTGAATGTTTGTGTAGATAAAATAAAGAAATAGTATTGGAACAGTTAAACAGAGGTGTCACCAAGATCAAGTCCAAATGAAAGTCAATATCTCTTTCCAGTGTAAAACAAAAAAAAAAAAAAAAAATTTGTTCAGTCCAACATAAAAAAAATCCAGCACTATTCTCTTTCGTTCGCTTTACGATCTCACGTTCAAAAACGATCTCCACATCTCTCCACGGATGTTCATTTTTCCTTCTCGTATTAAAAAAAAAATGCGACGCAAGCAAACCAACTTAATTTGCATAAATCTCCCTCCCAGCGCCGCGGCCCGGATCTTCAAATAAAAACCTTATTTGACTTTCTGATGCCTTTCTCCTCCCACTCCTCTTTCTTTTTTGTCGTCAGCGAGCGTTTTCGGGTTCGCCTCACACACGCAGCATACCAGACGCTGCCTCTTTGAACGGCGCCGACAAATGTCTGCATTTACGTCAATCGGCCACTCTCCGTTACAGTTAGGCCGAGGAGTTTGAATGTTGGACTCTCAAGTAGGGTGTTATCATCCATGGTAATAAATAATACTATATTTCATTTCATGTTTAACGACCTAATGTGTTTTCGATAAAGAAAAAAAGAAAAATCAAAATAATATTTTGTTTCTCTTTTAAATAACATTTGTTTTATTTTATTTAACAGAATATTGATCCGTCTAAAGATAAATTGGAGACATCTTTAGCAAATGGCGGTTTTTCAAAAAACGTTCTCCTTTATAAAAATACCAAGCTGGCATACGTATGTAAACAGGTAAGATATACATTATTTGGCATTATTCTATTTGTCTGTTTTACATATTGGCATGTGTTGGACGGCTTTTAAAAAATCGACTCCCAAAGTAACCTATCTCTGACCAGGTCTTTATTTGTCTCACTTTCTTTCAAATCCATCCTTATCACTTTCTCCCATGTTTTCCTTGGCCTTCCTCTGCCAACTAACCAAGCTACCTCAACTGTTCTACATCTACCAACCCAAGACCTCTCATCCATTCTTTCAGTGTGATCAACAAAGTTTCCTGTTTTGCACACATCTCTTTATAGTATCCTTATTTAATCTTCCTCTGAGGTCATCTGATCTAAGTCTTTCTTCAAATCTCACATTACACATCCATAGTATCATTTTCATATTATTTCTCTCCATGCGACACATATCCTCAAACGTCGTCGGCCAGGTTTCACTTCCATGTATCGTCACACTGTGCGCACATACCTTACAGACTCTTCTCTTGGTTAACATTGGTAACGCTCTGCTGGTGAGTAATGGCAGAATTCCCTGAAACTACTTCACCCATTCTTAACTCTTGCTAGCGCACCAGTATCAGCTGCTCCCTACGTTCAAGGTAATAAAGCTTCTGAACAACCTCCATAGTCTTCCCATCCAAATATACTTTCTCTACTTCTTATCCGTCTCCATTGTCTCACACTCCTTGTGTTGTATAGCCCCTTAAATAATTCATACCTTCGTATCTTCTCGGTTTGCTCTGTCGTCTAGTGGTTGAGCACCTTCCTCGCCTCTGCACTGTAGTGGCCATCTCCGTGAGCTGTCTGTAACAAAAGACCTTTCTCGCTTCATAAGACAACAATCTTTTTCTTTTAATTACTTTTTTTATTCGGCGACAGTTTCTATTGCCTGTGAAGGTGTTTTGCTATCGTTGAGAGAGAGAGAGAGATTTACGAATATCATAGTTAGATTATTAATGTATTCCTAACTATTCCTAGAGAGAGGGGGGGGGGAGGATTCTTGCGCCTGTCTTCCCTTTAGGGAAATATCTGTATCCCTACATTGGAATTATCAGTTCGCCTTCTGGAAACAGACTGACTCAAATTCGCTTCTCGCGAGAACAAGTGACGTCACAGGTCCCTTTGTTTCTCACGCAGGGCCAGCCCTTCACAGCTGCAGACTGACCTCTGAACTCAGGTCTCATCACTCGGTAACCTTGTCATGTCTACCAGCTCCGAGTGTGAGAACAAGCCTTGTTCTGCACTCGACTGCCCCGCGTTAATTCGCGCAAGTCAAACCCGACTTCCACAGATGCGTCCATCTCTCCAGGGCCATTATCCAACACTCTCATAAAGGTTTTTATAATCCCACAAGTTACGTCCGTCATTATATAACACTTGTAGACAAAGTGGTTATCCATATTTGGAGTATTTAAACTACTGTTTTCATCTTGGGTGTTATTCTCACAAGTTTCGACCAATGTAATCTCCGATCTTCTTCAGGTACATCTTGTCGAGCTAAAAAATATGTACTCAATTTTGAATGGAATCCTTTATTTAATCCACGGTGGTAGCATGACCGCAGAGAATTCTTATGACCCATAAGAACCCATGGCACAACGGATATAAGTGCTAAGTATCATCAGTTCTAAGTGACAGTCTTTTGAAGGTTCAATCCTCAGTACGGGCGATACTAAAAATACAATCACAAGTTATTTAAGACTTCTACCTGGTCATGACTGACGGAACAATAACAAGCCATCCCCGTAGATTAAATAAAGGATTCCATTCAAAATTGCTTACAAATTCCCAATTTTCGACAAGTGCACATGAAGAAGGTCAGAAATTACGTTGACCGAGTCATTGTGAGAATCACATCTAAGATCTTCTTCTTTCGGGTGAATCAGATGATTCTGGTGTTGGCATTAGTTTCCCCGATGTTTTTCTAGTTAGAAATCTTTCTGGAAAGACATCGGGTACTTACGGGAAGGACCACGAGAAGGTTGCCAACATCCCTAAGTGAAAGTAGTACTGTGGAACCGACTGGATTCGAACTTGGAACAGCCAGGTCTTCAATCCGTGTCGATATCTACTTAACCACCGTCACCTCCCTCATCTAAGATGAGAACAGTAGTTCGAATAATCAAAATAATCAAAATTATCAATCCTCATCTCAAAAATTCCAAAACAGGAATATAGTTGTTAGATATCATTTTACAGGAAATTTCATGGGGAATAAAATGAATACAAATAAACAAATGAATTACAAATGAAGAACGATGCAAGAAAATGCATATCTGTTAGTTTGATTGTGCAGATAAAAAATGATGCAACATTTTGTGACATAAATAAGTGCCCAATTTTTACATCAATATAGTTATTGTATGTAAGTGTAAGTAAAATAGAAAGTATCCACTTCATCATGGCCGGCATATCTGAAATCAGAAATTTTGAACCGGAGTTACCCCCCCAACGCTCTGCTCCAAATCTCCAATTATATTATATACTTGTTATCATCTATGCCGAATGTTTAAAAATGATGACTTACGTTTTCTATCAAGATGAAGTATTCTTTTATTATGGGCAAATTTAACAGCAATAAAAAGTTTTTTTGTTGATCTCAACAATTTTGATCCATTGTGAACGTAAAAGCTTGAGTCAGCACGTTTAAATTTGTACCTGAAATAACTACAATTCATTTATTTATTATATCAAACTTTCGACATCTATTATTTCTATCAATCATCCCATTTCAACATTTAATAAGAAACAAAACAAACTTATTTAGACAGAAATCAAATGTGACCCGTTGGATCACCCATTGAGTTCGAATTAGTTTGTTTGAATCAGAAAAAAATGAGTTGGCCTCATTACTATATTCATTTTAATGTCCATTTTACATGCTGACATGCATTGGACGGCTTTAAGAAATTGACTTCCAAAGTTACCTATCTCTGGGCAGGTCTTTATTTATCCCTCTTTCCTTCAGGTCCATGTTTATCACTTCTCATGTTTTCCTTTGCCTTCTCCTGTGAACTGAACCTGCTACCTCAACTGTTCTACATGTATGAACCCAAGAACTTTTATCAATTCTTTCAATGTACCCATGTCATCAAAGTCTACTCTTCTGCACACATCTCCCTATACTGTCCAGATTTAATCTTCCTCTGAGGTCATCAGAACTAAGCCTGTCTTTACGACTCACATTACACATCCATCGTATCATTCTCATATCATTTCTCCCCCTATCGACGCATGTTCTTAACCCTCATTGGCCAGGTTTCACTTTCATACATCATCACACTTCGTACACATACCTGATAGACTCTTCTCTTGGTCAACAGTCGTAACGCTCTGCTGGTTAGTAATGGCAAAGCTTGTTAAATATAAAAAAATAAAAACAAAATCAAAAATTAGTCGCTTTCTGCTCACAATATCACTCTTTCTTTCTATCTAAAGCTATTTGCTAAATAATATGGGGATACATCCTTTTCGTTTATAATGGACTCTTCCAATTACTTTATTCTTTCTTTATTACCTTCAGCTGTTAATTCAATAACCTAAACAGTATTAATATGCAGTAGACAGACAAACTAAACAACTAGCAGCAAATTCCCACCCCTTCACTGTAGAAGTTTCCAGATCCCAGAAAACTTTCTGCTCTAATAGTTTCTTTCCTCAGACCGCTTGCTTTTAAAATTTCCCTCCCTGCTCCCTGTTTTCCCAACTGTATCGACATGCAGATATTTAAATGTAATGTGAACAAACATCTTGCTGCAAAACTCATTTAAAATGCCTACTATAAATCTGGCCTCTAATCTCAGTAGTCCTTACGTCTCAGTGGCCATGTGCCTTGTTTGGGGTCAATCAAAGTAAAAAAAAAAAAAATTAATTTTTTCCTCATTGTTTATGATTTAAAAAAAAACAAAAAAACTGTTAACAACATAAATGTCTGTGATGCATCTCATGGTTTTATTTGGACTCCTAACGTATGAATCTCACTGTGTCTGTTATATTGTTATCTGCGTCTTCATAGCTGGGATCTGCCCTGGAATCAACTGGTTGGTTGCATCATGCATTCCTCAGATCTTTAATTATCTTTTCATTATCCAGATGGCCATGAGGAAAGGCGACCTACATGCCACCTGTACGCTTGTGTCTTGTCTCATTAACTGCCTTAACTTAACAGACTCACTATTTCAATATCCTCCTCTCTAACTTAATGCATAATATTTTGAATTATTTGGACTACTATTTTTATCTTGGTTATTATTTTCACAATGTTTCGGCCGATGTAACGTCCAACCTTCTTCAAGTTCACCTCTTTGAACTTGGAAATCCATACGGAATATCAAACTGAAGCCATTATTTAATTCACACGGGTAAATTGTTCTCGTTCTTTCACCCATGACTGTATAGATTCCTAAGTTGGAAAAGATGCACATGAAGAAGGTCGGAGGTTACATCGGCCGAAACGTTGTGAAGATAAAAACCAAGATGAGAATAGTAGTCGGAATGATCCAAATAATCTTTCTCTTACACTGCTACGACCAGGGCTTTACGCGCTCCACTACTTTTGGAACTGCTCCCGCTCCTGCTCCAACGCCCAAAATTGGAGCTGGCTCCTCTCACGCTCCCCTTTCTCAAAAAAGAGGCGCTCCTGCTCCAACTCCTATAAAAAAGGAGCGGCTCTTTTCATGCGCTCCATAATGAAAATGTACCTTTCATAAACGTTCTATTCTGCCAATGAGTGGTTGAAGGATAGGGATGGGCGTCAAAGGATCTCGTCGATATGGATTGGGATGTCACTTTAAGTGTAAGACCGTAAGATAATATTTGACAAAATCTCGCTAATATTTTGAGAGTTATAGGAGAACATGTCGGACAAAGCATAGGATTATACGTAAATTTTCGTTTCTGAGTTATAAAATAGAAATAAAAAAATCCCTGAAGTATTTTAAAACAATTTTAATTTTCATTACATTAACAACCTATTTTATCAGGGAAGGAAAATTTGACCCAATATTTTTTCTATTTATTTTGGAAGGGAATTTAGATTTGTTTTAAGTAAATAAAGTTTTACTTTTAAACATTATTAGTGATTATTTTCTTTTTAAAGAAAACATTTCTCTGTGAGAGGAGAGACAGCCAGGGCAACATTAATCGTTGTGTTGTTGTTTAATATTTATTTGTTTTACGAACGTAACTATTATTGTATAATGTATATTATTATTTACAACAGAGAAATGCGCAAGTACTTTCAAACAAATCGATTTATCCATTTTTTTTTTCAATAGTACAATTTGGGGCAAAAAAAAACCCAATGAAGTTTATTTTTTTAAAGATTGAATAAAAAATATATTTTTCATAAGTTGCCAAAAAATATCAAATTGGCAATAAACAATTCAGAGATCCATTTAATGTCTTAAAATTTCATACAAAATATCTGGCCTCTTGGGAGTTGAAAAAATATCGGGTCAAATTTTCCTACCCCAGAAAAATTAACTGGAGCAAATTTTCCTGGGTCGGGCAAAAACATTTATTAAAATTAAAAATTTGAATAAAAAAGGTGAAAACATCTATATTTGAAATCTCTAACAAAAACAAACTGTTTACAATTTTAATATTCGATCATAGATTTTTTAAGATAAAGAAAGATATCTAATCTACTTTCGGTTCTAAAAAACAACAAATTAGTCAAAAAGTCTAATTATTTGCTTTTTTAAATTGAAATTTAAGATATTTTCTTTAATTTAATTAAGTTTAAACATCGGTTTAATTGTAGAATAGGGACCGCTGTTTTCTTTCGCTCATTTTGCTTGGTATTTGCCCAAATTTTGGATGAAACTGATTGTTGGTCTTAATTATATTTTTGGTCCTGAAATAAAATTCTTATTTACTTTTTAAAGTGTTTAGAATCTAACTTTAATTCCAGGTTTTAATCGCTGGCGGCCATGTTTGTTTTTATTGTTTTTTTCCTTGGACTAAAGATATTTTTTTCTGAGATTTTCTTTTCTTTTCCTTTTTATTGCTGAATAAAAAACTAATGTTTTTAAAAAAAAAAAAATCAAATAGGTTTGGAGCGCGGAGCGCTAAAACCACGCTCTTTAGTCCCAAATGGAGTTGCTCCCGCTCCACTCCCGCTGAATATAAAATGAGCCCTCCTCTCCTTCGCTCCAATAATAATATTACTCCTTCTCTTCTCCTCCTCCCACCACTTCTCATATCATCGGCCTTTCCTCTCATCATCTAAACCATTCAATGTGCAAGCAAGCAAGATTATCAGATTTTAATATTATAATTGATCACCTGTGACTTGTTGGGTCAGTATTTGTTATATTATTAAAAATATAATTTAATTTTGACATTGGTTGATAATCATGTTTTTACAAGAAAGATTTTACTTGAAAATGGATGATGCTTTTAGCAACTTTTGGAAAAAAATAAAGCTCATTCTGTGATGTCATCCATTTGCAAGTAAATATGTAAATTTCTTGATAATAATCATTTATTTTTTATCTATTTTTCCTCTTCTCCCACATTTCCCTCTATCCCTGCCCCATCTTCTCTTTCCTCCCTCTCTCTCTCTCTTCCACATTCCGCGCTCTCTTTTAATCATCAACACCATTCACCCCCTCCCACTACTTCTCTTATCATTCACTCTTTATTTATGTTAATGTTATTCGCCTTTGGTGACGTCATTCAGTGACGACAGTGACAAGGAAGTAAGTAAGATTCACAGGCTTTTAGAAAGAAATGTCTATCTATATACTATTGGTAGATATTTCGGTGCTATTTTACTTATAGGCCGATGCAGTTAATTGTGTTCATGTAAAAGCATTATTTTGTACTTACTCAGTCATATTTTATCTCTCACGCCACGAAAAAGAATTTAAAAATATCAAGCAGAACTTTAATTAGAACGATTTTTCCATTTCCATAAGGGTGATATGAAATGGCGAGTCTACGATTTTCGGAGTGGCCGGTTAGTGGCCGGTTAGCTAACAAAGGGCAGATAAGTGTTGCGAAGAAAAAAAAACAAAAAAAACAAACAATAAAGTTATATCGTGGAAAGTATCCCGGTGAACAAAGTAAAAATAATTATTTAATTTTCTATTTTTTAATTTAATAAATATATATTATATTATTATTGCTTATGTGTTTCTTTCTTTTTATAATCCTAACAATAAAAACGGAGTTAATGCCCTTGTCTATTCTACCGACCGCTCACAGCCCAAAATGTCGGCTCGGGCACAAATACAGGTTGGACATCGAAATGGAAAAATCGTTCTAATTAAAGTTCTGCTTGATATTTTAAAATTCTTTTTCGGGGCGTGAGAGATAAAATATGACTGAGTAAGTACAAAATAATGCTTTTACATGAAAACAATTAACTGCATCGGCCTATAAGTAAAATAGCACCGATATTTCTTTCTAGACAGCACATCACTTGAAAAATGACACAACACATAAAAAAACAATTAATTTAACCCATTAGCACCCATGGTCAATTTTTTAGGACCAGAAGGATAATTAACCATATTTCACTTACATCTGTATTTTTCAAAGATATCTATAGTTAGTCATAAAGATTGGAGTGTCTTTCAAATATTACACCTACTGTCTGATGATGTATATTGGCAACACTGATGTCTCGGTTTTCAGTGTACCGTGAAAATCTAGAGTGGAAGGATACAATTAATTTGATCTATTATTCAATCAAAATCTTTTTGGTAAGTAGTCCTTATAACCAACCCACATTCTTATATAGTATTGTAGCAGTTATCCCCTCCTTTCAAAACATAACCGCACTAACCGGCCGGTAGGTGTTGCTGTTCACCGTCAGGTGGCGCTGAAAGCGACCAGGAATTATCTACCCTTAGGGGATATATAACCATGGGACACCGGAAAAAGGCCTCTTCTCTATTCAATTGGCCTCGCTGAACGACGCTAAGACACCAGCGCTCCGTCAACACGTGTTCAACAACAGTAAGAGTTCTCAACTCATTTTCTTTGTATACGGTTTTCAAGGACTTTCCCACGCCGGACTCATTTCTTCACATACTCTTTTCAAGAACTGTTTTCTATCGACACACCACACGCGTCATCATCCCACATACACACACGTTCAATAAACCTTATTTGAACTACCTCCTTTTGTTTGTTTATTATTATTGATTTTATGAACTCGCTTATAGTCGGGAACACAACCCGATTCTAACAGTATAAATGAATGCTCTAACAATCCTATAAAGTCAAGTAAATCTTTGAAAGTAATTTTAATATCAAATAATATTGTATTTACAAAAAAATTTTGGTAATAAATTAACTCTTAAATGCGTTATTTTTTATATTGGTTTGAAAAAAGTGAAAAACGTTTCATAGGGGAAATATAAAGTAGTGCAAATGATTTTTGTTCAAAAAATATACATTTTTTGAACAAAAATAAATAATGTTGCAAATGTGCAACAAATGGCATAAAATTTTACATGTATAACAAAACACTACAATATATGCATCTAAATAATGATAATACACTAGAGAATAATAAAATAATTTTTACTTACCATTAAAATGACCAGATTTAAAATAACTATTTATTGAACAAAAATAAATGATGTTGCAAATGTGAAACAAATGGCATAAAATTTTACATGTATAACAAAACACTACAATATATGCATCTAAATAATGATAATACACTAAAGAATAATAAAATAATTTTTACTTACCATTAAAATGACCAGATTTAAAATAGCTATTTATTGAACAAAAATAAATGATGTTGCAAATGTGAAACAAATGGCATAAAATTTTACATGTATAACAAAACACTACAATATATGCATCTAAATAATGATAATACACTAGAGAATAATAAAATAATTTTTACTTACCATTAAAATGACCAGATTTAAAATAACTATTTATTGAACAAAAATAAATGATGTTGCAAATGTGAAACAAATGGCATAAAATTTTACATGTATAACAAAACACTACAATATATGCATTTAAATAATCATAATACACTAGAGAATCATAAAATACTTTTTACTTAACATTAAAATGACCAGATTTAAAAGTTTAGTCTCTTGAATTAGGCAGATGGCACATCGATGACGCTCGCCCGTGACATCGAAGATTAACTATTTAGCGAGTGTGATGCAACATCATACTAATACTTAGTCACACTTGTCAACAGGCTCATTGCAGATGTGAAACAAGTTGCAGTTTTACACATTTTCATTGAATATTATATTAAATAGGTATTTTGTTGGAATGTGTCATATTTGAAACAAAAAGCATTTAAGGGTTAAAGAAAAATGTATCGGGTCACTAATGGGTCAAATGTTTTTTTTTTCTTTTCTTTATAGATAGAAGCAAAAAAATTTAACTGCAACGAAGTGGTGTCCATGTGCCACTTAAACGATGAGTACATCTCTCAGATTTATGGATTGGTGCGTACAACTACCGAGTATCATATTTACATGGAATACTGTGGTACGTAATATCATTTTCTATCGGTGAGATGATGCTGTATTTCTGCTGTGCTTAAAAGAATAACGGCAAACATTGATGTATAAAAATATAATGATATATCTTTAGGTGACGAGTGAGGAAAGAGAACGCACCGGAATTGACGGAAATGTTTTTCTCAAACTCGATCACCAATTAATATCTGATCTCAATTTTGGATTAGTTTATATAAGATTTAGGACACCCATGCATCCACATATAAACGCCCTTTCTGGAATTTCACCGTTGCTGTACATTTAGCCACGCCCCTAGCGACAGGATATTCCCGTCTGCAGGTAACCTTTTACAAATAAGCTTTGCAGGTGGTTTTGAATCAATCAACAAATATTTCATTTTGCGAAGAGTTGTGTTTCCATGTCAATCAACCGTATCAATCAGCCGCGTTTTATTTCTTCCAGCCAGGTGCGTGTTTGTGTTGAGTACATTTTATTCCTGCCAGGTGACATTTCCGGTACATCAGACCCAATATTCAACAATGGTAGAGAGAACCAATTCTTAAGCTTTGCTTGGAAAACTCATCTAGAAGGAAAACACGCTGTGCCACATGTAAGAGACCTACTTCGTCTCAAGTTTTCAAAATAACACCCGTGACCACTACGTAGGTCTCTGACGCGTGGAACATTGTGCACCTGTATAGTTACCACTTTCCAAAAATGTGGGTTAGGAATTGTGTAATCCTTGCTTCATCCCTATGAATTCTTCATCAAACTTTCTATACAAGGTGTTTGGAAAATCGAATGCATGACTTCAGGATTATGTTCTATGTGTTTAAATAATAACAAAAGTTCCCATAAACATAGTTCCTATAAACAGTTCCCATAAACATAGTTCCAGAAACGCTTGTTTATAGTAGGTATCACAAACCAGCCTAGAGGTTAGTGTCTGAAAATGGGTAAATATAGTGAAATTCCTTTTAATTTCAACTTGCGATAACTAATTTAGTTTTTTGGTTAGTGTTGTGAAGTAGTCCAACAGTAAAAAGAAGTCAAGTCGAGGTTGGGTTAAGATAACAAGTGTATTAACATAAAAAGGTACAAAGGTAAGGAAACTGACTGGCACTCGGCTAGACAGTTACAATACTGTCCTTGTTCTCCCTGGTGATTGTCTACTCGCCCTATTTATAGTGAGAACCAGTGTAGTTTCTCTTCTGTTAGAACGGCCGGTGTAACAGTTAGTTTGATCAAATATGGATATAAACAAAATTTTTTAACTTTCTCCTCTTTATAAACTTAGAATTCTTTCTCTTGTGTAATTTAAGTTTTTTGTTTTTTTTTCTCTCTAGGTTACTTCAGGTTAGGTTACTATTTTCGGTGATGGGCGATTTATTCATTAATGTTGGTGTTTTTCAAACAAATCTACATGGAAAAATCCAGTGCATACCCCGTTTTAGTCCGATAAACATATAAGAAAATATAATTTTCTTGTTTCATAGTGAGAGATGATGCAACTCGCCGGTCAGAGTATTACTCAGGACCGGCGGGACAGTTATAAAAGTGGGGGTGCTCTCCTAAAAAGTGTGGGGGGGGGGGGGCGGTTAAACACATTCATATATAACTTCTTTATTTCTTAATGTTGGTGTTTTTCAACTTAATGTCGTAATCAAACAAATCTACATTGAAAAATCCAGTGCATACCCCGTTTTAGTCCGATAAACATAAGAAAATATAATTTTCTTGTTTCATAGTGAAAGATGGTGCAACTCGCCGGTCAGAGTATTACTGTCGTAATCAAATAAATCTGAATTTAAAAATGAGAGAAACACTGAAGAAAACTAAAAAAAATTTTAATAAGAATATTTTGAAAACCCAGAACAACGTAATTTTTGTTTGTTTTTTAAAATAAATTATTTATTTATTCTAAAAACTTGAGATCTTTCAGCGAATACGCCTTTGTCAGAAGTATAGCCATTTTTTAAAAAAAAATTTTGTTTACTTTTTTTTTTTAATCCTTCTTGATTGGGACATTGTCACAGCCAAGATAAAATTCGTCTTGATGTTATGACGGTTGGTGTTTGAATGCCGGGTGTGTGTATCACGTGGTTTATGTGTTGTTGAATTATTAAAAAAAAATTTGTTTAAAAGGATCATTTATATATCTATACAAACGGTATTCACCCGTGTGGCGATATATTGTTGGTCGGAAGGTTTCTTAGGAAAAATAATTTAAAATATAGCCATGTTTACAATTTTTGCCTTGAAAAAAAAAAGTTTAAAATAATATTTACAATATGAGATCAAGTAATAAAAAAAAAACTGTCAGCGTGGTGGTGTTCTTAAAAACAATACTATTTGACGCTGCGTTTCTTAAAGTTTCTTTAAAACGGTGAATGGCTTTAATGATTCAAATGAATTCTCGGCATGAGGGCAAATCAAATGTCCACACATCCAAGCCGATGGCGGAATCCTTAGAAAGTTACCTCCAGTTTGTCATAGATTGGGGCCAAAAATGGATGGTCCGATTTCGTACTACTAAGTCAAAGCTCCTTTACTTTTAACAACAATAAGAAACTTTTCCAACTACCGATTGATATGGCCAATAGTAGATTGGGGCCAAAAATGGATGGTCCGATTTCATACTACTATCCTACGTTCACACTCCTCAGCTGTACGTTCTCAGGCAACATAAAATGGAATAAATACATAGAAGATATTGCCAAGGCTGCTGCAAAGAAGGTTGTCTCCTTTTATATGACCAGAAAACCTCTCACACTTTCCAGTATCCTATCTCTATACAAAGCCACCATTCACCCATACATAGAGTATTGTTGTCACATCTGGGCTGGTGCACCAACCACTAGCCTCTCATTCTTGGACAGGTTGCAAAAAAAAAAATTCTAACCTAATAGGTCCCATTACTGTCTGCCAAACTCCAGCCCCTGTCACCTCACCGCAGAATTGCATCCCTGTGCTTGTTTTATAAGTACTTCCACAGAATGTACTCCGATAAACTTACTACGCTTGTACCCCCTTCAATAAAAAATATCCATGACCCTGCTAAGTCCAACCTTCTTTACTATAGAGGTCCCGGGATGATGGAAAATTTTCTACTCTGATGGCATCTTTCCTCAGACTGCTTGCCTTTGGAATTCCCTTCCTGCTCCCTGTTTCCCCAACAGTACCAACATGCAGGAATCTAAATGTAATGTGAACAAACATATTGCTAATAAACTCTCCACCCATCGATAAATATGGCCCCTATCACAATAGCTCTTATTGCATCAGTGGCAATATGTCTTGTTTGGGGTGAATAAAAAGGAAGAAAAAAATAGATTTTTTTTTTTCAAATAGAGTAATATATTTTTGGAATAAATTACCTAATAAAGTTTTTAAAATAGCAGCAATGAAACACATTTTAAGAAAAACAAAAAAACAGATAAATTTGGAATCTATAAGGACATTTTTTTGGTCTATCTGATGAAATATTTAAAAGAATTTGATCTGTATATTTCTATTAGATATTCTATGAGATTGTAGGTAATTGGGTATATATCTATTATTATACTAAAGCTGAGTTAATCAAAATTTGTTTCCCCAAAGGTTTTTTTTTCCTCTATGTATTTTAATCACACAAAATACAAGCTAAAATATTCCTCGGTTTTAGAATTGAGTTAAGTTTGAAAAACATTTCATTTTAATTTATTTAATTAGCCATAATTTGCAATTAACTCATGCAAATAACGCATATCTTAATAAGTTTCTATCTATTATTCTCACCCTCTCTCTCACTATATTTTCTTTGAAACCCGTACTCTTATTTTATATGGAATCTACCACTTCCCTCCCTCTCTCTCTCTCTCTCTCTCTCTCTCTCTCTCTCTCTCTCTCTTTAACAGTTAAAGGTAATAAAGAAAGGAAAGAATAAAAAGACTGGAATAGTCTATTATAAACAAACAAAAGGGAATATAACAAGAGGTAGTAATATTATTCAATCCATAGCTGGAGAGATAGTGAGGGGTGATATAGTGAGTAGAAAACAATTATTTTTTGATTTTTACCATTATTTTTTAAATATTTAACTGGCTTTGCAAACTCGCTTTTTCCTGATACAAACAATTTAATCTGAGCCTAATGGTTGACCTAACAGGTCACATTTGATTTCTGTATAAATAAGTTTGTTTTGTTTTTCATTAAATGTTGAAATGGGATGATTGATGAAAATACTAGATGTGCAAAGTTGGTCTTTCACTTTATATGAAAGACCAATGTCCAGTTATTAGTGTGTGTGTGTGTGTGTGTGTGTATATATATATATATAAGTTCTATATGTTTTATGTTCATATATTTGTTAAACTAATTCACCGATCATTATGAATTTTGGAACGCAGATGCTAGGTGTTAAAGGTCAAAATTTTAACCATATTTAGTTTAATTTAGTTTAATTTAGTTTTATTAAGTTTTATTAAGTTTAATTTAGTTTTATGCAAAGGGAATGCAAGCTCGTCGTGATAATTCACATACATTTGATTTGTGTGAAACTTTAACAATAGACATCAAGTAATAAATATTCCCCAAATTTCAATTTATATGAAGTATTTGAAAGGGATTTTAGAGGCCATCATATGGGCACAACCTCCCATTTGAAAAGTCATTTTTTATTTTTTTCAGATTTGCATTAAGTTTTATCCATAGTCATTAGACATCGATTAAACAAGATTCCCTGATTTTCAATTTCTTCTTAAGACCCCTTAAGCCTGGAATTTTAGATATTTTCTAGAATCAAATGCTTGTACTGGATTTTGATCAAAATTGCAATAAGGATTCTAGACATACGGTTTAGTATCATTATATATTGATTTTAATCTTCGTAAGTTTTAATCTTTGTAAGGGGATATAAAAGTGGTGCAAAACTATTATGTTTGGGGAATTAATTTTATCCATCCTGGGATGGATATTCTTCTAATATATATATATATATATATATATATATATATATATATGAGTAAAATATTTCCACTGTTAGAATGCATTTAAATTTGTAATTTAAAAACGTTTAAGAGACCCGTCAAATGCTGATATTTTTTTTTTAAATAAACATTATTTATTTAAAATTCGAATTTCTGATTCACACATTCTCCTGATGAAGATTCTTGTGTGAATCGAAAATTCGGATTTTAAATAAATAATGTTTATTTAAAAAAAAATATCTGCATTTGACTGGTCTCTTAACCGTTTTTAAATTACAAATTTAAATACATTCTAAGAGTGAAAATATTTTACTCATATCTGACACGTGCCGACCACAGCATCCACCACTTAAATCAGACATTTAATACTAGGCTTCGACAAGAACAGAAGCTAAGTAGAAACATGTCGCTTAAAAAAAAAAAAAAAAGATATTGTCTCTATTCTCCTGATGAAGATTCGAATTTTAAATAAAAAATGTTTATTTAAAAAAAATATCTACATTTGACTGGTCTCTTTAACCGTTTTTAAATTATATATTAAATATTTGTATGTAATTTTATACCATATACATGTTATAAAGGACAGATTCATGTCATTTCATAAAACTTAGCCAAAACAATTGTATGCTGAATAAAAAATAAGTTTTATGAAATGACATGAATCTGTCCTTCATAATATTGATACGTGATGAAATTAAATTTAAAAAAATATTGAATATAGCATAGCTCTGGCCTTACACTATTAAGCTATTATAATTACTTTGTTATACAATTTATGTTTGAATATGAATAAAATAAAAATATACACACACACACACACACACACCCACACACACATATATATATATATATATATTTATATTTATATTTATATATTTATATTTATATATATATATATATATATATTTATATTTATATATATATATTTATATTTATATATATATATATATATTTATATATATATATATATATATATATTTATATATATATATATATTTATATTTATATATATATTTATATTTATATATATATTTATATTTATATATATATTTATATTTATATATATATATTTATATTTATATATTTATATTTATATATTTATATTTATATATATATATATTTATATTTATATATATATATATTTATATATATATATTTATATATATATTTATATATATTTATATTTATATATATATATATTTATATTTATATATATATATTTATATTTATATATATATATATTTATATATATATATATTTATATTTATATATATTTATATTTATATATATATATTTATATTTATATATATTTATATTTATATATATATATATATTTATATGTATATATATATTTATATGTATATATATATTTATATATATATTTATATATATATATATTTATATTTATATATATATATTTATATTTATATGTATATATATATTTATATGTATATATATATTTATATTTATATATATATATATATTTATATGTACATATATATTTATATATATATTTATATGTATATATATATTTATATGTATATATATATTTATATGTATATATATATTTATATGTATTTATATGTATATATATATATATTTATATGTATATGTATATTTATATGTATTTATATGTATATATATATATATTTATAT
>OY744528.1:101078729-101343729 GCA_963556195.1 Sepiola atlantica | reverse complement strand
CAGGGAGAGAGCCTTGTTGCGGTATCCGTTCATCGCTACCAATGTTTGCAAACATTACGAACTCATACACTCTTTCAAAGCCACGACTGTAAAAAAAAAAAAAACAGAACCACTTTGCCCTTGTACTTTTCCACTGAGTGTCAGCAGCAGTCGTGGTAATATTCCATTCATCCTTTGGTTGTTTTTCTCTGTTTAACCATCACCCACACAGTTCAATTCCCTACATCGCTTTCTAACAATAATCCGAAATACCAGCATCTGAAAAGTGGCCGGGATTTATGTAAACACAGTCAACAAACTTTCCAGCTATTTTTGACCGTGATAAATTTGGCCAGGAATTAATTTCAGTTGTTTCTTTGCTTCATTGGGCTCGGCGGCTGTAATGCCGTTTCTCCTAAATACATACGGCGGGTTTTCAACCGAATAAACAATTCAGCCAGGGGGTCAGGAGGCTCCCACCTCCGACTGGGTGGACCCGTCATCGAGCCAGGAAGCGGAAGAAGACATCAGCAGCAGGAGCAATCAAACGGTACTTTTCAGGGCCACCTACAAAATATTCATAATGCGATTCACACTTTGCTGCCTAATCTATCCACCTGACTCCAGCCTTCCTCTCCGGTCTCCTGCTCCTGTTCCAACCCTAGAACCTGCACCAGTGGCTCCTATTACTTCACCACCTCCCTTCATTGCCTGCTCCAGCTCCTCCCAGTGGCTCCTACTCCTGCTTTGATCCCAACACCTGCATCAGCGGCTCCTACTCCTACTCCTGCACCAGCTCCCTGCAGCTCCTCCCAGTGGCTCCTACTCCTGCAGCACCTGCTCCAGCTGTCTCTACAGCAGCTCCTTCCAGCAACACCTGCTACAACTCTCCAGCAACGCCTGCTCCAGCTGCCTGCTCCAGATCTCTCCAGTGGCTCCTGCTACAACTCTCTCCAGCTGCCTGCCCCAGCTCCTTCCAGCGGCTCTTGCTCCAGCTCTCTCCTGCTTCAAGTGATGTCACTCCTGTTGTTCGGCCTTTCTTGCTTCCAGTGACGTCATTCCTGTTATCTCAGCCTTCTTTCTCACGTTATTTTTATGGTAAATAAATGATTCTTTTTAACTGTTAATCTACGTTTGTCATTGCCGTAATTTGCCTGTGTCCACTTTCTTAGTTGTAAGACTGATCACCCCGGTGACCAGACCTATCAACACCATAATGAAACGTTTTTTTTTACTTTTTACTTTCTTCTTTCTATACTGATTGATACATTTTTTTTTAATCTTTCCAGTTTGAGATGTTTTCTTTCTTTCTTTTTTTTTTTTTTTAACTTCAACGATTGAGACATTATTTTTATGAATACTGGCAGTATTCACCTGGCGTTGCCCGTGTAATCATATATTGTCAGATATAAAATATAATCATGTTTACAATTTTTTCCTTGGAAGAAAAATTAAAAATAAGATTTGCAATATGAGGTTAAGTAATAAAAAAAATTGTTAGCGTGGTAGTGTTTTCTTGAAACAAAAACTACTTGTTCTTACAGACAGCTGTAAAAGGCAAATGACTTTAACAAATCGAAACGAATTTGTTTATTTTAAATCTTAAAAATACCAGTAAAAATATTTATGCAAAAGTTTAAACCTTTTTTAAATACATTCTTCGCTCAGATATTCTTTGTTTAATTTTATTTTTGTTTTATGAAACTAAGAAAATGAATTTCATTGCTTAAAACATTAGCATTTCCAGTTGATTTTGATATTTAATCACAGTGGTTATAAAGAGTTCAAAACTGTTTGCATATTGCAAATATCCCTAGTGGTTCAAAAGTTATAAGAATTTAAAGCTAAAAAATTAGGGGTTCAAAATTGATATCATTATATTAGGGGTGGGACGTAA
Source organism: Sepiola atlantica (assembly GCA_963556195.1). Classification (NCBI taxonomy): domain Eukaryota; kingdom Metazoa; phylum Mollusca; class Cephalopoda; order Sepiida; family Sepiolidae; genus Sepiola; species Sepiola atlantica. Next base: position 101,341,853 of record OY744528.1, on the reverse strand, counting down.
TGGGTGAAAATTTCAGATTCATGCGAGTAGTATTTTTTTGTGTTCATTTATACATAAATAACACTAAACAATCAAACATTTTTAAAATTTTGCAAAATTCAGAAGATGCAGGCCAAAAATAGCCGTTAGGGCTCCACGGGACTCAAAATCCATCATTTTTCGGTGAAAAAGTGGTTTCATGCGACATTGCAGGTCCTAAAACATCCTCAAAAGCTATGAATGTATATAGATGGTTAAATCTGATATAGTACTTTAATTTCGGACCATTTTAAGGCTGTGAAAGGGTTTTCATGAATGTAAAATAGCCAAAAACTAGTGGCCTGCACCCTCTGAATTTTGCAAAATTTTCAAAATGTTAGATTGTTTAGTGTTATTTATGTATAAATGAACACAAAAAAATACTACTTGCATGAATCTGAAATTTTCACCCATTACGTCCCACCCCTAATTATATGGAAAAAATGCTTGAAATCACGAACCAATTCACAAGAAATTCATTAATTTCTTTGCCGTTTCTCTAGTTTGGGAGCAATTTTGATAGAATTTGGCATTCTTATGTAAAATTTTATGTTCTTTCTGATTCTGCATGCCAATTGTATGTATCCCTATGCTGTAACCCATTATTTGAAGAATAAGAGGTACAGATATCAGCATGTTTTTTTTTTAAGAAATGAAGCGATGGTTTGGTTTGTTTTACGGCATATCTACCATCTGTGGGTTATTTAATGCCGAATAAAGTTGTCAAATATAATTCTATAGGTAGGATAATTATTTTATATTCCTAGAAGACATTATTCTTTGAAGACACTCCAAAAACATTACTCTGAGAATAACCACACCCAAGCTGGAAAAGACTCCAACAATCCTACAAGCGACAGACTTATACCACTAGTTTTGTATTGTTTGAAATATACTTGTCAAATATAATTCCATAAGTAGGATAATTATTTATATTCCTAGAATACATTACTCTTAGATAACCAGAATATATTGCTCTTAGATAACCAGAATATATTGCTCTTAGATAACCAGAATATATTGCTCTTAGATAACCAGAATATATTGCTCTTAGATAACCAGAATATATTGCTCTTAGATAACCAGAATATATTGCTCTTAGATAACCAGAATACATTGCTCTTAGATAACCAGAATACATTGCTCTTAGATAACCAGAATACATTGCTCTTAGATAACCAGAATATATTGCTCTTAGATAACCAGAATATATTGCTCTTAGATAACCAGAATATATTGCTCTTAGATAACCAGAATATATTGCTCTTAGATAACCAGAATATATTGCTCTTAGATAACCAGAATACATTGCTCTTAGATAACCAGAATACATTGCTCTTAGATAACCAGAATATATTGCTCTTAGATAACCAGAATACATTGCTCTTAGATAACCAGAATACATTGCTCTTAGATAACCAGAATACATTGCTCTTAGATAACCAGAATACATTGCTCTTAGATAACCAGAATATATTGCTCTTAGATAAACAGAATACATTGCTCTTAGAATACGTTGCTCTCAGAAGGAAATTTCACTGAAAGCAGAAACATTACTCTTAGTAGGAAATTTCACTGAGAAGGAGCAGTATTATTCTCAGAAAACACCATTCCAAGAAAAACATTACTCCCAGAAAACCATTACTTCTTTGGAAACATTACTCTCTGGCATTAATAATCTTCTTTGTTCGCAACGTGATTGACCCTCAGTCACCGCCTTCTAGTATCTATTTAGGGAAAAAAATAAAATAAAAAGGAGAAATAAGGTTTTGATTTTTTTTTTTTGGAGAATCAGATTGAATAATACGATTGGGATGAACTTGTAGATACTAGGGCATGACGTGACCGGCCGATTGATCAGATCGGACCTCCCCAACCTCCCGTCTAGCCAAAATAAGAACCCGAAGTTACCAAACCACAGACCGCTCAATCACCAGGATCTCGTCCTAAAACATCACAGGTCGCCACCCACGGCTTACAGGTGGATCCGTTTTCGGGGAGTGAGATCTTACCTCTCTGCATGGAGTTGCAGTCGGTGAATTCTAAGCTCCACTGACAGGGCAAATAAATGAAGCAATGGATAAACATGTGACACATACAAAGTGTGTGTGTATATATATATATATATATATATATATATATATATATATAGTATAGTAAAAACCTCTCTCCATTCTGTCATGGAAGTAAAAGACTTGCCAGATGAAATGATTTCAAGTGTTAAGGGGAAGGGAGAAAGCAAATTACAAATTCAACAACTAGGTGAAATGAAGTTGGAAAGAAATCTTTCACTCTATTTCCATAATGAGGCATGTTTTTTTCTTTTATTTTTAACTTTTTCTTTTTTATTTCTTTTTTAAACTTCACCGATTTAGATGTTATTTTATATGAATATTAGTGCGAACACTGGCAAAGCATAATGTTTTCCATCATTTTTGACGGGTGTATACTCGTAAAAATAATAAGGATAATAGACTTATTTTTAGTTATGCAAGAAGAATGTCTTCACGTTTATTTCATTTTTACTTCAGTCGAAGTTCTCAGAAATCAAGATGTCCCTTCCTGGGGCTAACACTTAATCTCTTATGAGATACATAGATATTCCATTAAATTCTCCTTTTACCTGTCAAACTTTGAGTTAGTGAAGAAGTTAAGAATATTAATTTTTCTCTCCCCAATTGACCAGTTAATTATGTTATAGTACAGGGTGGGCAAAAATAAGGGTCCTATTTTTAAAAATTCATAACTTTTTTATTTATTGATTTTTTTAAAAATGTTTTTTAGAATAAGTAAAGGACCCCTTCCGAAGCAAGCATGAGCCGTATTAGCCCTAAGGAACGCACCCTCATTTAGAAAACATTATTTTTGCTTAAAAAACTCAAAACAGTGTAAAAAACAATACTTTAGTTTTTGTAAGTTTTAAGAAGTGTTTTTCGGCTAAAATTTGTTTTGTTTATTTCAAAAAATCTCGGAAGGGTCAGTCTACACGCACATAAAGTTTGGTGAGTTTAACTTTTATTTTGTGGAAGTTATTCAAATTCAAGTTATTCAAATTTAAAGATAGGACCCTTATTTTTGCCCACCCTGTATATATTTCTTGTGGTCTCTTGGTTTTACCGGATTCCAGGACAAGAATCTATCTAGTCTGGTGGAGTATCCAGCTAAGTACTGTTACTTGAGGTAACATTACTTGGAGAAGATGCATCATTCCTTGTATGAGCCAGTGTATAGCTGTGCCGAGGGAATCTTATTTGGGCTTTGAATACTATGTTATTTTGAATATTTGGTCAGGGTTTACTTGTAGAGGGAAGTATCCTCATGTCAGGTGATACTGACAAACCTCGGTATGGAGAAACCGAAGACACTCGAGGATAGTGTCTCGTAGGTAATTCAAACTCTCCACTTAAAGATATGACGTCACAGTTTATGCATAGGTAAATAAGCTAGAGATAAAACTTGCTTTATTTCGTTTTCATGGTTTTAATTTATAAAATTTACCAAGCAGTTTAAAAAGAATCATTCTGACGAACAAAATATGTGCGTCGCAAATAAACGATATACACATTTAAATTACTTTAAATTTACATTGCATTAACGTGGAATAACAATAAATAAAAAGCACAAACGAAATTCACAGAGAAAAGTTGTTTTTCTAAGTACCTTTTGGAATAAAAGAAAATATTAAAAAAAGAAGTACCAACAATTGTATTAAAATAATTTCGCCTATAATGTTTTGAATGTATGCTACGATTTTCGCACATTTAAAATTTTCAAATATAAATTGTTTTTTGTCTTTTTTTTTTTTTTTTTTAACTAGCTTAGCTTTTCATAACATCTGTATTTCAATATATATCAAGCTAAGTCCGTCGGCGTCAACCACCATTTATTTTTACTATGTCAAATAGTTATTTAAAGATGTACTATTTTTAAAATTAAAAGTTATACCGGCCGGGGATAGGGTGGTGGTCATAACATTAAATGATAGACTTCAAAGCATTTTTACTAAGTCCGGGGGGAGGAGGTTAAGCAAGCGAGAGAGGGGTAGGTAGGCACTACAATTCTTTCTTCTTTCTTTCTTTTTTTCCTCTCTCATGCTGGCATTTGTTTACTTTAAAAAAACTCGTAACTCGTGATTTTTAAGTTCGTTTTTTCCAAAATTGAAAGTTTCACAAACTTCCAGGGTGTTAAAGCATTATTAAAATTCCACATTATATATCAAAATAATTCTGAGACTATCTTCTATTAATAAGTAGTTTTGCGTACTTTGTAGCAGTTATCTCCCCCTCTCAAACATAATTGCACCGGTTTGCCAGTAGGTGTCACTTTTCACCTTTAGGTGGCAGTGGAGGACGACCAGAAAGTTATTTGCCCTTCTTGATTATATAAACTGGTGTACAACGTCAGACAGGCTCTTTTCAGTTCTGGCCACGGCAGATGGTACTCATCGGAGACGCTGCTCGTCTCCTTGTCTGACCCACAAAATCACACGTGTTCAAATTCATAAACATCTTTTTCTCGGTAAGAGATTTTCTTCACACACGCATTCATATTCCTACAGAGAAAATTTCTTCTCCAAAACATTTTATTTTCACGTACACAATTTCTTTATTGAACATATTTTCCCATGTGCGTTTCAATCATATGAACTATTTCAACTCCACATACATTATACATACATACATACATATATATATACACACAGCACTGTATACATATTAATGTACTCTGTTGCATTGTCGTTACACACGTTCAATAAACGCTTTATTTAAACAACCTATTGCCTGTGAATTATTATTTTGCTTTGCATGTGACATTACTTGTATTATGAACATATAACTGTGATTCCCCCTAGAATCCCGATGCTGGTGATACCGACGAACAAGCTGTGTTGTCTGGGTCAGAACTGTTAAGTTTATATGGCCGTATTTCTTCTTCAACTTGTTGGAGAAGAAAAATACAAGTTTCTAGTTGTAGTTTAAGATGTGTCTTGATTGGGTGTACAATTTCAAGAATATTGATAAAGATTGACTGCTTTAACTTAGAAAAATAAACTGACGTGTATAATTGAGTCTCAAATAAAATATTCATATTTCTAATTTTCAGCTGTTCGAAGTAAATACCATTTCAACTCACTGTAAAAATAATTCAATGGATAAAGACACATACAAATTACATATTCGGAAATACTATTTTATTTTATTTATAACCATATATATATTTTTTTAAATTTACCCAGAAATAAGCGAGAAATTGCGAGTTGAACGAATTAAGGTATGAATTCGTCAATGTCAATACGATGATGGCTGACAGACTGGGAATGCTATTAACATTCTAATATATTTGAGCTATTTTATGGACCTAACTAATAATTGCCCTAGTGATCTCAGACGAAATCGAAGGAAAATTTCAATGATATCTTTAGATTCTGTGTGAAAATTTAACCATTATTGAAACTTATTTAAATGTTCTGTTAACATTGATTTCTATAACGCACAAAAAACAAACATTGACTTTTATGAGAAAGGAAGGATAAGAGTAATCCGACGTAATGGGAAATGAAAAACCAAGAGATATTTTTTATATATTCATCAACGTTTCGTCTTTATTATAAGACTTCCTCAGGATGATAATTTTAAGAAAAATTTAATGCAAGTACATCGAAATATTGGGTTGACATGATGGGTTGATAAGGAAAAGTAGTAGCCGTGGCTACTAAGAGTGCTGGACGAGGGTCCAGGCTGCGAGAAGTCAGTAGTGGCAAAGAGTGGAATGAAAATGGAAAGCTTTGAGTGGGTACCATTAAGGCAGCAGTGAAAAAGGGGAGGGGTGAGAGTGTTAGTGGTTTTTCCTTTTTCATTTCCTATTGACTTTTATATATACATATTAGTTCAAAACATTGGAGAAGCATAATTTTTTTTTGATAATAAATTAATTGTTGTTATTTCAGGTACAAATTTATACATGCTGACTCGAACATTTACGTTCACAATGGATCAAATTGTTGAGATCACCAAAAAGATTTGTATGGCTGTTGAATTTGCCCATAATAAAAGAATCCTTCATCTTGATATAAAACGTAAGTCATCATTTTAAAAAATTCAGCATAGATGATAACCAGTTTGTGTGCAAGAAGTGTAAGACAATGGAGATGGACGAGAACTCATGTTGTCTGATGGGCTTTGCGTAAACTAGGGGCAAACGAGTGATTGGTAACGGTTGTGTAAGCAATGCACAGAAATGCTCAAAATCATGTAGCACATTTAGTGAAAGCTTTAATGTTAAAGTAGGAGTTAGGGTTAAAATGTTAAAGTCAGAGTACATCAGAGTTCTGTAGTGTCTGTTGCTTTTCATTTATGTCTGAAAAGCATTGTCCAGAGAGTTTGATATGGTTGTCTGGAAGAGATGCTGTATGCCGATGATTTAGTACCTGTGAAATAATGGAAGGTTTACTTGTTAAATGGAAGACTTGGGGGAATGCTATGGACAGTAAAAGTCTGAGTGAATGCTACTGAGAGTGAATTTTTTTTTTGTACTTTTAAGCATTGGGTACACAAGAACTACAGTGGAATTATTGATAGGTTGAGACAGTTTGTGTACAAGAAGTGTCAGACAATGGAGACAGATGAGAACTCAGATGTGTAGAAAGTTTCAACTCTTCGGCCTAACATTCACAGGCAACATGGTTTGGAATAAATACATAAAAGATACTGCCAAGTCTGCTACAAGGAAGGTGGACTCCCTTTACCGGGCTAGAAAACTTCTCACGCCTGCCAGTATCCTATATCTCTATAAAGCCATTATTCGTCTATGCATGGAGTCTTGTTGCCGCATCTGGGCTGGTGCATCAACTATTAGTCTCTCTCTCTCTTGAACAGGGTGCAAAAAAGAGTTGCTATCCTAATAGGTCCTGCACTGTCTACCAAGCTCCAGCCCCTGTCCCATCGCCGCAATGTTGCATCCCTGTCCTTGTTTTACAGGTACTTCCACGGAATGTACTCTGACAAACTTACTGCACTTGTAACCCCTCAATATAAAAATACCCTCAACCAACTTGACTAGCAGCAAAATTCCACCCCTTCACTGTCGAGGTCCCTAGATGTCAGAAAACTTTCTACTAGAGTAGATTCTTTCCTCAGACCACTTGCCATTTGAATTCCCTTCCTGCTTTCTGTTTCCCTGACTGTACCAACACACAGAAATTTAAATGTAACATCTTGCTGCACAACCCCCAACTTAGGATACCCCCTTTAAATCTGGACCCTAATCACAGTGCCTCTTATGTTTCTAGTGGAAATATTCCTTGTTTAGGGTTAATAAAAGTTTTTTTTAATTTTTTAAATGAATTATATTTGGATGGTGTTACTATTTAAGTTGTCCATATGATTTGTTATCTTGGTGATACCATTGGAACACAGAAGAGCTGGTGCTGATGTGGTAGCAACAGTTAGTAGTGGATAGAATAAGTTCAGGTAACTTCTGCCATTACTAACCAGCAGAGCGTTACCGCTGTCGACCAAAGGAAGAGTCTATCAGACATGTTTGCACAGTGTGTTGATGTAAAGAAGTGAAACTTGGCCAGTAAGGGTTGAGGATATGTGTTGCATGGAAAGAAATGATATGAGAATATTTATTTTTTAATTTTCTTATCTTTTTGTTGGGGATAGGCCATCCTACCAGATAGCAGATAAATGTCTTATTTCAGAGACTCCAACCAAGAAATCTTTTTAAGATTCTAATCTATTTCTTTAAGCGCAATTGTTTGTATCTCTCTTGCACTTGGTTCACCGGATATATTCACCAGGTAGTTTTTTAAATACTTTTTCATGAGTCCAGGTGCTCCTATAATTACTGGAATGATGGAAATCTTCCTTAGATTCCAGTTTCTTTTCATGTCGTACATAAGACCTTGATATTTCGTAATCTTTTCCCTTTCAGCTCTGTTTAAGCCAGCATCATTAAGGACATTGACTTCAACTAGGGTTACTATTTTCTCCCTCTTGTCCCATATCACTATGTCAGGTTTAACAGCTCCATTTTCTAGGTATATAGCTGTAGGAATTGCAGTCATAGTGGATGGTGTATGAATTATTTGCAACAGTTCTTTCTAGTATATGTTCCCAGGACTTGCTACTACACTGGATATTAAACTTTTTACAGATGGTTCAATGGAGATATTTACACACTCCATTGTGTCGCATTGTATAGTATCCCCCCCCCCCCCCCCAGCAGAACCTTACAGTGTGATAAGTATCGGTCTGTTTTTTCTTATGCTTATTTCTAAATAGAAGTCATTATTTTTTTGAAATTGTGGTGTGTTTTAGTTACTATTTACACAAAAATTTCAAATTGAAACGGATACTGAGAAAAAGATTTTATTTTATTTTTAATTTTTTATTTTTTTTAATTTATTTTTTATAGTAATATATACTTTATTAGATGAGAAAAAAAAAACAAACAAACAATAAAGCTTGAAACAATTGTCAGAGAAAGAAAGAGAGTCAACAGATGACGATTAGGACGGAAGTGACGCCGCCGTTACTGACATAGCGTTGCCACGAAAAGATTGTAAATGATTCCATTAAAAAGTAAAATTTCATTTTATAAAATTAACGCTGTAAGAAATGTAAATAAAAGTTTTTGACATAATAACAAATAAAACAAATAAACTTTTTTTTTTCAATTTTCTTAACTGTTTTGTTTTTGCTTGGGATATGGCATCTTACCAAATGCCAGACATTCAACCACTATATCAGAGACTCCAAACAAAGGATCTTTTTAACATTATAGCCGTCCCTTTAAGTTCTTTATGCTCTTATGATTACTGGAATCTTCCTAAGATTTTAGTTTCTTTTCATGTCGTATATAAGACCTTGGTATTTCGTTATCTTTTTCCTCTCAGCTCTGTTAAAGCTAGCACTATTAAGGAACTCTGACTTCAACTAGGGTTGCTACTTTATCCGTTTTGTCTCATATCACTATGTCAGATTTAACACCTTCATTTTCTAGCTGTAGGAATTGCATAGTAATAGTGGATTATGTATGACTTATTACTAACTGTTCTTTCCGGCATATGTTCACAAGGCGTGTGGCTACACTGGATTATAACCCCTTTACAGTGTAGATATTTACACATTCCATCGTGTCGCATTGTATAGTAGCCGCCCCCTAACAGAACTTTACAACTGGATGTCAGTTGGCTCACACTCTCTACTTCTGTGTGGCAGAACCTGCACTTGTTGTCGTTGCTGAAACCACTTATTCTTGGGCGGCCATTATCATTCTCTCCTGATCATAGTGGAGCGATCCTCTTTTCAGTCAGTCTACAGAGCCTTCCTTATCTATATATTCCTGGGATAGTTCATCCAGAAAATATTTGGCACATTGTTGGTTAGCCCATTTTTCCAGTTTTCTGCAATGGAAGATCTTGGTGTATATTCTGGCGGCTTTTTGGGCTATTTCTGTGGCAGGCTTGTTTGGTGTTTCTGTCTTATTTGTAAGGCAGTCTTGTCCAAAATGTTTGGCCAGTTTTGTGATGGAGGTTCTTCTACTGGCTCTTGTTTCTTGATGTTAATGCACCATCATAAGGTTTGGGTTCTGGAAGCACATCAGATATTGACTGCTGCTCACAATAGTGGCTCGATATTGATGGCCAATTCTTGAAAGACTTATACCTCCTGCTCCTCTATGCAGATATAGTCTTGATAAACACTGGTTTCTGTATATTATTCTGTACAGTGTCAACATTTTTCTCGCTTTAGTGTTTAGCCTGTTAATGTCCTTTTGTGGCCAGTCAATAATGCAAAAGTTGTGTTATCACTGGCATGGCAAGTTAGTTAATGGCAGTTACTTTGTTTTTGTTTGTGAGCTGTGTTTTGGTATTTTTCTTACGCTGTGTACATATTCTCTGCCAATTTTTTTCTCTCATCTTGGCATGTTGAATTACATCGTTTTCTTCTATGCCAAGGTATTTGTATTGTTCCTGCTCTTCTTGGTCTTTGATGTCAGTCTCTTCGTCAAGTTGTATATTTTCTGTTTTGATCTTCTTCCCAGCTCTGAAGGAGCACTTGACACACTTTTCCAGGCCAAACTTCATTCCAATATCTTTAAAGAAGGACAACCTACAAGAGTCGGCATCTGAGCTGGCGTACAGCTTGTAGGTCATCCATGAAGAGCAGGTGGTTGACTCTTTTGTTTGGGTCTTGTTGGTGGCTCTGGCTCAGGTTGTAGGCACTCTGCCATTTATTAAGTAACTTAGCGGCAAAAGAGTAAAGGAAATAAGCTATCTCCTGGGAAGATTTCTCTTCGGATATTAATTTCAGAAATTGTTATTGTTGCATTGGTGTGGCTTAATGACATCTTTGTTTGCTACATATTTATATAGACAGCCATGGTTTTTTTGATTACCGGATGGATCTTATATAATTCAAACCACCGCAATAGCCACGTGTGGGGCACACTACTATATGCCTTTTAGTAATCGATCCAAGCCATGCTTAGGTTTCTCTGCCTCTTCCTACAGTCTTCAATGATGGTATTGTTGATTAACAACGCGTCCTTGGTATCTAAACACTTTCTCCTACATCCTGCTTGTTCTTTTTCGAGGTACGCTCCAGAAGAGAGGTGTTCGTAGATACTGTCTGTTATCAGGACGGTGAAGAGCTTGTAGGTGATAGTGAGATAGCAGATGGGTCTGTATTTACTAAGGCGTTGTTTCACTTGTTTTGGGTATGAGGGTTGTATCGCCTTTTACTAGCCATGCTGGTGTGGTCTCCTCAGCCCTCAACAATCTGGTGAAGCAGCTACTATAGTGACTATGAAGTGCTGTTAGTTGCTTAAGCCATAAATTGGGTCAGTTGTCTATGGCAGTTTTTTTGTGATTCTGGAATTGATCCAACTTTCATTTTAGCATTCCAGGTGTTATCTCGTGCTCTGGCATGTCAGGCTTGTTTTCATTACTTTGAGCTATATCCAAGATCCACTGGGCCTCTTGATTGCATGGTCCTTCATTCTCAAACAGAGACCTCCAGTAGTCTTCTAGTTCCTGCTTTTTGGATGGCTTATGAGATTTCTGTAGAACAGTCTTGCATTCTTTTTGAAATGTTTGTTTTCGACTTTCGTCCTCTTCTTCTTCTTGTCCTTTGTTTGTATTCTTTTTGCAAGTGTTGGAATCTTGCCTTCAAGTTCTTTCACAACGTTTTTTATTCCCTCTATATTTGTCTTATATTTTAAACTGCGCCTGAGTTCTTCAGCCACCCTTGCACTGTAGGGTCTGCAAGGAATTGTTTGATCTGAGACAATTCATTTCTGAATAGTTTAAGTTGCTTTTGAAAATTCAGTTTCCAAGGTGGTGTTGTTCTTAGTGATCTGGACTTCCATTGGTTTTGGAATTGAAGGAGTGTTTTCCTCACAATGTAACCTGCTTCAGCTATGTGAGAGATATATTGCATGGAACAAGTCTTTGGAGAGCAATATTACTGCCTTGGTAGCTCTTGAGATTTGGATTTTCGGCAGTTGAGGTCTTTTCCCCAGCCTCATCATCTGGACTTCCTCAGTGATGTTATTTGATGATGTGTAATGTGAGTCTTAAAGATAGACTTAGATGTGATGACTTCAGGGGAAGATTAAATCTGGCAGATGTGTGCCGAACAGAAAACTTTGTTAGTTTGGTCACATTGAAAGAATAGATGAAAGTGCTTGGGTTAGTATATGTAGAAGAGATGAGGAAGCAGAGACAATTGGCAGAGGAAGTCTAAGGAAAACATGGGAGGAAGTGATGATGGATTTAAGTGATAGAGAGATAACCACATGGCTAGAGATAGGTTAGTTTGGAAGTTAATTTTAAAAGCCGTCCAACACCTGGCAGCACATAAAACAGACTTAAAGCAGATATGATGTTGATGATAACACGTAATATATGCACTACATAGTAATTTATTTTCGTCCTTTCCATTCATACTTAATGGTAACACACACTTATATAATCACGTCTATATTATGTATCATACTGTTTTTGTGGGTAATACCATTAAATAAATGATTAATTTAGCACCACCAAGCCGGGAATAAACAAAGAAAACCACAAACAGAAAAATGAGACTCATACAGGATTCAAACCTGTACATCAATAAGAGGGACCACCTGTTGCCGGTGTCATTTAAACCACTTGACTAATAGGCTAAGTGGTTAGAGAAAGCTGAATTTATACAAACAACTCACTCCTCAGGCTCTGCGATAAATCTTTGTTTATGTTTTTACTACCAATGCAACCATAGAACTCCTCGAATTTGCATCAAGCAGCGAATACGGTAAACTTGGAATACTAGCATTAGAATTTATTTCTTAGAGTTTATTATTAGGTATTCTAAATGAAAATTTTATTTTCATTATATCTAAACACTTTTAATCTGGCCACATAGATCTTTGTAAAACATAAACAATGGTATCAAATTTATTTTGATAGCTCAATTAGCCACTGAATTATGACCATTCAAAGTTTGTTGGAAATTAGAAAATTTGCCCTCTTGTGCGCTATTGGTCCAGAAGCCAATTTTCAGTGTATAACTAAAAATTCAAGCTTTAAACAAATGAAAAATTATTTCAAATTGTGGTAAATGAAAACTAATCATAATGGAATGGAAGCAATAATTTTTCCATCAAGTCGACCTAAATATTGGGTAAAATCCCATTACCTCTCAATAAAAAACATACAAAAATAACACTGAAGCACAATTTTGACTGTTCAGATAAGGTTAATTTCATCAGCTAACACATTGAATTTTCGTAATATGATTTATACCACAGTAGAGATTAAGCTCGATTTTCTTTTATAGTAAATCAATTTTAAAAAATAGAATTCTTTTGCCTCAATCTTATATATTTATATATATATATATATATATATATATATATATATATATATATATATATATATATTAAATAGTAGCTAAAGAAATAAACTGTTTTCACCATATGAAAATAAAAACATAAAACCAATTTTGTGATTAAAATATCTTGACGACTTTGAATAAAAAAACTTTTTTAAATAAAGTTTTGTTTTTCATCAAAAAATGACACTCTGCCGTTAACTATTTGCTTTGTCATTTTAATGAATGAAGATAAGTATCTGGCTAAATTTAATAATTTCATAATATATTTAAAAAAGATTTTCTGTTCAAGTTTCTAACATGTCACATCTTTTATTTTCATGATGTTTGCTGTGAGCACATAGATCTTTGTAAAACATAAACAATGGTATCAAATTTATTTTGATAGCTCAATTAGCCACTGAATTATGACCATTCAAAGTTTGTTGGAAATTAGAAAATTTGCCCTCTTGTGTGATATTGGTCCAGAAGCCAATTTTCACAGTGTATAACTAAAAATTTAGGTTTTGAACAAGTGAAAAATCCTTAGAAATGTAATGTCATCTTGTGGAAAATGAAAATTAATCATAATGAAAGCAATAATTATTAGAAGGATGTTGTAGTTTGCTTGAAGCATTATACATAACCTGGTGCTACCAGATCGGACTGTCTAACAATACTGGTTTCCTGACCTAAAATGCACCAAACATTGATGTTATTGTTTTTATCCTTTCCCTTTGCGAAACTCAATCAGGTTCTGCAAAGTCAAAAACAAAACCAACAATTTTCTTCTACAAAACAACCAAACCAAACACCATAAATAAATATTTGAAGATATAAAGAACTTGAAGCATAAAAACTTTGACCAAAATGACCGGATTCAGCATTAAATAACCCGAAAAGGGTTGATATGCCATAAAACAAAACAACCAAACCACCAACTAACTACGCATAGTGTGTAAAAAGTTTTTTTTTTAGTTTTAGTTTTTTTTAACATGGTTCACCCCAAACAAGGCAGGCTGCCACTGTAGACGTAAGGGGCTACTTATTACCTTGCGGTTGATTCATACAGGAATACAAAATTTCAACGACATCTTATTAAAGAACAAATTAGATTTTCGAAAGATAAATTTAAATATCTTGATTTTTAAATGAACAATAAAATTTTTTTTTAAATACGTGAAACATTTATTGAAACGTGTTTCTTTTATTTCCTGTCCAGCTGAAAATATTTGTATGCTTTTTACCGATAATGGATTCCTATTGAAATTGACCGATTGGGGCTCATCTAGACCAGACAGTGGATCCACTAATCGTCTCAATATCACGTCGTACTATGCGTCACCTGAAGTCTTATACTTACATATCAGCCAAACAATGATTTCAAACACATTCCAGCAGAATAAATCCCTTTTGGAAAAAGGTCAGTAAATTTTTTTTCTTTCTTTCCCTTTCTCTCTCTCTCTCTCTGTCTCTCTCTCTCTCTCTTTCTTTCTCTCTCTCTCTTTCTCTCTCTCTCTCTCTTTGCCTGATCCTACTCTTAATCTTGCTCTTTCTCTATCCAACTTTTGTCTTTTTCCCCTCTTTCACTGTTATGCTCTCATTCTTACTCTTTCTCTCTCTCTCTCTCTCATTCTTACTCTTTCTCTCTCTCTCATTCTTACTCTTTCTCTCTCTCTCATTCTTACTCTTTCTCTCTCTCATTCTTACTCTTTCTCTCTCTCATTCTTACTCTTTCTCTCTCTCTCATTCTTACTTTCTCTCTCATTCTTACTCTTTCTCTCATTCTTACTCTTTCTCTTTCTCATTCTTACTCTTTCTCTTTCTCATTCTTACTCTTTCTCATTCTTACTCTTTCTCTTTCTCATTCTTACTCTTTCTCTCTCTCTCTCTCTCTCTCATTCTTACTCTTTCTCTTTCTCATTCTTACTCTTTCTCTCTCTCTCTCTCTCTCTCTCTCTCATTCTTACTCTTTCTCTTTCTCTCTCTCATTCTTTCTCTTTCTCTCTCTCATTCTTTCTCTTTCTCTCTCTCTCTCTCTCTCTCTCATTCTTACTCTTTCTCTCTCTCATTCTTACTCCTTCTCTCTCTCTCTCTTACTCTTTCTCTCTCTCTCTCTCATTCTTATTATCTCCCACTCTCCCTTTCTTTCCATCTCATACTGTCTCTTTCTCTCCCCTCTCTCTCTCTCTTAATACTGCAATTTGAAAGCATTATAACATCTTAGAACAGCTGCAGTTGTATAAGTCACATAATGAATACAGTAGTGAAATATGAATACCGAGTTCAAATCCTATCAGTTCCATTGATTGTGTTCAATTTATCGTATACAATGAATTGTTTATGATGAAACATTTGGTTTTCGATTTTTTAACCTTGATTAATTTATTTACCTCCTAAGAGGTTAGACACGGTCAAGTATGGGTTTGAAAAGCCAGCACACTAGGATTAGCGAACTCTGGCCTACAAAAAATATCTTAGCAGCCTCGTTTGGCATTTCCCCGTCAGGCAATTTGCAATAAACTAACCCCTTCTCAAAAAGAAGGCAAAGCCTGGGAGAGTAGACCTCCTGAGACGGAGCAGGGTCAGAAGATGCCACAACGGCCCACGTTCTGTCGGACTGATCGTTAAGGACGTATTCTCGACTGGTAAGTAAAAGTTAATTCAACTTTACACTTGTTAACCTTGATAAAGGTGACAAAATAAGGGATCTACGTATTTTTGGTGTGAGACATAATCAGTAGGCTACAACACTTCAAGGGATGTCAGCATATCAGTCTTACCAACTGTCGTAAATAAGACATGCACTACAATACTCTTTTACGATATCCCTATCTGTTTACGGGCCTCTTCTCCGGATTACGGTAGTCTGCCATATTCATAGATACCTATCGCACATGTATTTTGCTGAATAAAGCTTATTTTAACTTATCTTCTGAGTCTTAATTTTTATCCTTGACACCAACATTACAACACAACAGTCAAAATTGTTTATAACTTTCAGGACAACCAATATATACAGGGTGGCGCAAAAGTCGCGCATTGGTTTGTTTAGGTGATAGAAACTAGACTTTTCTGATAAATAATACATTTACTTGATAATTTTGTTGCAGTAGTTTTTAAAAATAATATCCTTTAAATGACCACCATTTTCGGCCTCACAAAGACGGGCTCTAGTTAGGGCATTTTCCATTACACTCCTTAGAATAACTGGCTCTAGTTCTTGGATTTCATGTCTGATATTGTTTTTAAGCTCTTGAATCGTTGTAGGCTTGTTCACATATACCCTTTCCTTAAGATAACCCCAAAGGAAAAAGTCAGGGGCTGTTAAATCCGGTGAACATGAAGGCCAGTTAAAATCAGAAAATCTGCTAATTAAGCGCTCACCAAACAATCCCGCAAAAGTCACGCATTAGTTTGAATCAGTTGTTGCTGATTCAAACTAATGCGTGACTTTTGCGCCACCCTGTATATATATATATATATATATATATATGCAAACATTGTTAAAAATAACATAATTCGTCTGTTTAATTATACTTTTTTTTATTTTTTCAATTTTCTGATGGTTTTTTTTGTATTAAAATCAAAAATTGAATACATGTTCCATAGGTTTCATGAACGTTTTCGATTCTTCGTCGAATCATCCTCAGGTGTCAAAAGCAAATGAACAAAAAACCCGAGAAAGAAAAGAATTTTTAAAAAGACTGTGGAGAAACGCGCAGAGAACGTTTTTCACATTGTTCCAGAAGTCGGTGACGATTTAAATTCAGCAATGCTGGATGACATCACAGAACAAAATCGCATTACGTTAAGCATTTTAAAATGTTACCACTGGTTTCATATGTGATGTTGTTAATTTTGGTTATTGTGTTTTTATGTAGATAGCTTCGAGTATTTAAAAAAAATTTTAATTGATTTCGGAATGTATAATTTTAGTGTTATTAACTAGAATTTGTCTTGAATCAAAGGGAGGGCAGTTATGTTTTTGTAGATGTTGGTAAATTGAGCTAGAGTTTACAAGATGCATAGTGAGGCGGTAGGATAGGGTAGTACTTGTAAAACCAATGTAGTTATTAGCTTTATTATTATTATAGGGGTTACATTCTCCGAAAGGGCATTTGAACTTATAAATAACATTGGTTCTTTTTACTAGTTTTTAAATTGAGGAGGAGTTGTTTTTTACTACAAGATTTTGTGTTTTAAATTTCTTATAGTAAATAATGAGTCTAATTTTATTGTTATTGTCAATTGGGGATATATATATATATATATATATATATATATATATATATATATATATGTATGTATCCCCAATTGACAATAACAATAAAATTAGACTCAGAAAAGGAGCCTTGACAATATTCAACCTTTGTTTTGTAAACTTATTTATGTTTCTATTTTATTATTTATATTTCTAAGTTGTTTTAAATTCATACTATTATTTTATTTTATTTTAATATCAATTATTTCTTTTTATATATTTATCTTATATTTTCATTTTGTATTTCTAATTTTTATTATCATCTCCTTATTGGTACTTTTGTTTTTTATCTTTATTTTTAATTTTTTAATTTTACCTTCATTATTTCTAATTTTACCTTTATTCTATATTATTAGTTTACTATTTTATTCTTTATTTATTTATTTATAATTTTATTAACTTTTTATATATTTTTATTATTATACTTACTTTTATTTTATTTTTTATTTTTGCATTTTTTTTATTATTATTTTTATTTTTATCCTTTTATTTTATTTTTCCTTTTCATATTTTATTATTTATTTTTTATATTTTATATTATATTTTATTTTATTTTTGTTCTTATTTTTATTTTCATTTTATTTTTATAATTTTTATAATGTTTTTTTATTATTATTATTATTATTATTATTATTATTATTATTATTATTATTATTATTATTATTATTATCATCATTTTATCTTTCTAATTTTATTTTATATTTGTAACTTATTCCTATTTCTAATATTTGTCTCTGTGGCTCCTCCTGTCAATAGATGTTCCTCTACGACGAGCTTGTTATTTTTTCCTTGAATTTCTGTAAGACGTCGTGCTAAAGGCGCTGATGAAGAGACGTTTTGGAGTAGCTTGGTTAATTTAAAAAAATAAAATAAAGTATTTCCAGAATGTTTTGGAAACAACCGTACGCCATACTAGACTTGATGTTCTAATTCTTGGAACAATTGTAATGTTCTAATTCATGAAATCCTCTTATATATATATATATATATATATATATATATATATATATATATATATATAATTTTTAGATTGAGTGGTTTGAACAAAGTGGGTGTTTATTTCATGTCAGAAAAGAAAGTTCAAACAAGTAGACTATTAGCCGAGTTTTCATCCATGATGTTGTGGCCTCAGAGAAAGCCCACCGGAGATAAGTACAAGGTTCCTTTCCATGCGCGACATGGCGCTAGAGTTATCCTGATATTATACAACTGTTGATAGAGCAGTCACTCTTAGCACTAAATAAGAGTTAGGGTTCCTGTACTACCAGTCGGAAACCGCAACCAGACAAGCTGCTGGTGATACCAGATCAGGCTGCCCTGTAGCTCCCTGAGACGAAATTCACCTACATTGACGTTTTTTTTTTTTTTTTTTTTTTTTTTTTGTAAAACTTAATTATGTTCTACAAAACCAAAAATAAAAACAACAGCCCCTCTCCCTTTCTCCCTCCCCTTTTTTATTTTTATTTTTCCTACCCTACCCTACTCCCGGTCCTGGATATGACCTTAAACTACATCCGATGGTGAGATCCGGCTTACGGACTTTGGGGAATGTGGAGCCTCCTCTTAATTACCATTGCTCCCAGGTCCACCCTGACCCGGAGTGGTAGTACCTGTTAGGGTCCCAACTATGGGTTAAATAGAAACAGATATTAAAAGGGGAAAGAAACAAAAAAGAGAAGAAAACAAGACCAGATTCGGCATTAAATAACCCAAAAAGGGTTGATATGCCGTAAAACAAAACTACCAAACCAAAAACCCTGATTAAACATTTGAAGATATAAAGAACTTGAAGCATAAAAACTTTCACTATAATGACCAGATTCGGCATTAAATAACCCAAAAAGGATTGATATGCCGTAAAACAAAACTACCAAACTACCAAACCAGACAAGCTGTCAAACTTGTACTCTCAACCTGTTAGAACAAGAGCGGCCCAGACTATTCATGTGAAACTAAGTGACAAGCAAGTATCCCAAGTTGCCCAGTTAAAGAGAAAAAGAGAAGGTTGGACAGTGTTCATTATCCTTATCAAGAACTGGGTGTTTTTGGAGTGTCCCTGTGATGGTACATCTTAATCTCAGTGGCAACATGCCTTGTTTGGGGGTGAATAAAAATTTATATATATATATATATATATATATATATATATATAAAAACATTTTGCTACATTTCAAAAACCTTCTTTCCATTTTTAAATCTCCTTTCACCGGACACCTTATCAATGGACATTCACCAACTGGACAGACTCCATATTTTTTTTACACGCATACTCTTACTCTCCATTACTTTATATTTTTTCAAATTTTGAATTTTGGCTTTTCCACTGCCAACTTATCCATCTATGTAATTCCTCTGATGATAAGATTTTAATCTTTGAAAAGCCTTGGCTTAAGGAAAGAAAAATAAACATGTTTTTATCGAGTACACCTTGCATTGAACTATCGAAGTTGAAATAGATTTGTCATTCGTACATCTTTATCTCTCTTCCTTCATTTATCTTTATGTATACATTAATATTTATTTTTATATATATATATATATATATATATATATGTGCAATGTGCAGATGGATGTGCAATGTTAAATCTGACCAAACCCAAGACATCAGGTCAGAGGATTTGCTGAGAGCACTACACTTGTCCCGCATAGAGGTTATCCTAAGGATGAATTGATTACACTGGTATGGTCATGTGGAATGTTCATCCTCCTGGATAAACCGTTGCAGAAGCATGAATGTCATGAATCAAGGAAGGTTGGCCGGCCAAGGAAAACTCTGAAGCAAGTGATTGGGTAAAACTGCACAGTGGAATTTGGAGAACTGAACTGTGAGAAGTGGAGAATGAGCTTGCGTAATATCAGAAAACGTCTGACCCTGAACAAGGGAAAGGTGACGTTAAATAAATAGAAGATTATATATATATATATATATATGCATGTTTGGTTAAACAGGAGCGCCAGCTTCTGTTTATTTATTTTTTGATTCGTTTTTTTCGATTCGTCGCACGACCGATTTGGTATTGTCGTCCATGTTGTATAAAAAAATTGCCATATTTTCGCGAACTTTTCGACCGACGTCGGTCATCTTCGGACAAATATATGAGTATGCAAAATAAAAAATTGGAGAATTTATTAAGAAGACGCTTTTAAAAAACATTTCAATACCACTTCAACAACACTTCAACATACCTTCGAAAAAACGAATAAAAACATCAATAAACAGAAGCTGGCGCTCCTGTTTAACCAAACATGCATAAGAGAAGGAATGCTGCCTAATTACACAAATTTCAATATATATATATATATATATATATATATATATATATATATATAAGCAGACATTATTAGATAACACTGAGTGTTTTTGCTTGATAAGACTTTTTTTATTTTTTCAATTTTCCGAATGGTCCATTTAGTGTTTCGGTCAAATTGCTGTATGTAAGTTCCGTGGGTTTCTTGTTCCATTTTCTTTAAGCCATTAAGCAATCAAACTTTTGAATCTTGAACGCGCTTAGAACGTAATCAAATTCTTAGCAGTTAAACAATCAAACTTTTGAATCTTGAACGCGCTTAGAACGTAATCAAATTCTTAGCAGTTAAACAATCAAACTTTTGAATCTTGAACGCGCTTAGAACGTAATCAAATTCTTAGCAGTTAAACAATCTAACTTTTGAATCTTGAACGCGCTTAGAGCGTAATCAAATTCTTAGCAGTTAAACAATCAAACTTTTGAATCTTGAACGCACTTAGAACGTAATCGAATTCTTAGCAGTTAAACAATCAAACTTTTGAATCTTGAACGCGCTTAGAACGTAATCAAATTCTTAGCAGTTAAACAATCAAACTTTTGAATCTTGAACGCGCTTAGAACGTAATCAAATTCTTAGCAGTTAAACAATCAAACTTTTGAATCTTGAACGCGCTTAGAACGTAATCAAATTCTTAGCAGTTAAACAATCAAACTTTTGAATCTTGAACGCGCTTAGAGCGTAATCAAATTCTTAGCAGTTAAACAATCAAACTTTTGAATCTTGAACGCGCTTAGAACGTAATCAAATTCTTAGCAGTTAAACAATCAAACTTTTGAATCTTGAACGCGCTTAGAACGTAATCAAATTCTTAGCAGTTAAACAATCAAACTTTTGAATCTTGAACGCGCTTAGAACGTAATCAAATTCTTAGCAGTTAAACAATCAAACTTTTGAATCTTGAACGCGCTTAGAACGTAATCAAATTCTTAGCAGTTAAACAATCAAACTTTTGAATCTTGAACGCGCTTAGAGCGTAATCAAATTCTTAGCAGTTAAACAATCAAACTTTTGAATCTTGAACGCGCTTAGAACGTAATCAAATTCTTAGCAGTTAAACAATCAAACTTTTGAATCTTGAACGCGCTTAGAACGTAATCAAATTCTTAGCAGTTAAACAATCAAACTTTTGAATCTTGAACGCGCTTAGAGCGTAATCAAATTCTTAGCAGTTAAACAATCAAAGTTTTGTAATCTTGAACGCGCTTAGAACGTAATCAAATTCTTAGCAGTTAAACAATCAAACTTTTGAATCTTGAACGCGCTTAGAACGTAATCAAATTCTTAGCAGTTAAACAATCAAACTTTTGAATCTTGAACGCGCTTAGAACGTAATCAAATTCTTAGCAGTTAAACAATCAAACTTTTGAATCTTGAACGCGCTTAGAACGTAATCAAATTCTTAGCCGTTAAACAATCAAACTTTTGTATCTTGAACGCGCTTAGAACGTAATCAAATTCTTAGCCGTTAAACAATCAAACTTTTGAATCTTGAACGCGCTTAGAACGTAATCAAATTCTTAGCCGTTAAACAATCAAACTTTTGAATCTTGAACGCGCTTAGAACGTAATCAAATTCTTAGCCGTTAAACAATCAAACTTTTGAATCTTGAACGCGCTTAGAACGTAATCAAATTCTTAGCCGTTAAACAATCAAACTTTTGAATCTTGAACGCGCTTAGAACGTAATCAAATTCTTAGCCGTTAAACAATCAAACTTTTGAATCTTGAACGCGCTTAGAACGTAATCAAATTCTTAGCAGTTAAACTATCAAACTTTTGAATCTTGAACGCGCTTAGAACGTAATCAAATTCTTAGCCGTTAAACAATCAAACTTTTGAATCTTGAACGCGCTTAGAACGTAATCAAATTCTTAGCAGTTAAACAATCAAACTTTTGAATCTTGAACGCGCTTAGAACGTAATCAAATTCTTAGCAGTTAAACAATCTAACTTTTGAATCTTGAACGCGCTTAGAACGTAATTAAATTCTTAGCAGTTAAACAATCAAACTTTTGAATCTTGAACGCGCTTAGAACGTAATCAAATTCTTAGCCGTTAAACAATCAAACTTTTGAATCTTGAACGCGCTTAGAACGTAATCAAATTCTTAGCAGTTAAACAATCAAACTTTTGAATCTTGAACGCGCTTAGAACGTAATCACATTCATAGCCGTTAAACAATCAAACTTTTGAATCTTGAACGCGCTTAGAACGTAATCAAATTCTTAGCAGTTAAACAATCAAACTTTTGAATCTTGAACGCGCTTAGAACGTAATCAAATTCTTAGCCGTTAAACAATCAAACTTTTGAATCTTGAACGCGCTTAGAACGTAATCAAATTCTTAGCAGTTAAACAATCAAACTTTTGAATCTTGAACGCGCTTAGAGCGTAATCAAATTCTAAGCAGTTAAACAATCAAACTTTTGAATCTTGAACGCGCTTAGAACGTAATCAAATTCTTAGCAGTTAAACAATCAAACTTTTGAATCTTGAACGCGCTTAGAACGTAATCAAATTCTTAGCAGTTAAACAATCTAACTTTTGAATCTTGAACGCGCTTAGAACGTAATTAAATTCTTAGCAGTTAAACAATCAAACTTTTGAATCTTGAACGCGCTTAGAACGTAATCAAATTCTTAGCAGTTAAACAATCAAACTTTTGAATCTTGAACGCGCTTAGAACGTAATCAAATTCTTAGCCGTTAAACAATCAAACTTTTGAATCTTGAACGCGCTTAGAACGTAATCAAATTCTTAGCAGTTAAACAATCAAACTTTTGAATCTTGAACGCGCTTAGAACGTAATCAAATTCTTAGCAGTTAAACAATCAAACTTTTGAATCTTGAACGCGCTTAGAACGTAATCAAATTCTTAGCAGTTAAACAATCAAACTTTTGAATCTTGAACGCGCTTAGAACGTAATCAAATTCTTAGCAGTTAAACAATCAAACTTTTGAATCTTGAACGCGCTTAGAACGTAATCAAATTCTTAGCCGTTAAACAATCAAACTTTTGAATCTTGAACGCGCTTAGAACGTAATCAAATTCTTAGCAGTTAAACAATCAAACTTTTGAATCTTGAACGCGCTTAGAACGTAATCAAATTCTTAGCAGTTAAACAATCAAACTTTTGAATCTTGAACGCGCTTAGAACGTAATCAAATTCTTAGCAGTTAAACAATCAAACTTTTGAATCTTGAACGCGCTTAGAGCGTAATCAAATTCTAAGCAGTTAAACAATCAAACTTTTGAATCTTGAACGCGCTTAGAACGTAATCAAATTCTTAGCCGTTAAACAATCAAACTTTTGAATCTTGAACGCGCTTAGAACGTAATCAAATTCTTAGCAGTTAAACAATCAAACTTTTGAATCTTGAACGCGCTTAGAGCGTAATCAAATTCTAAGCAGTTAAACAATCAAACTTTTGAATCTTGAACGCGCTTAGAACGTAATCAAATTCTTAGCAGTTAAACAATCAAACTTTTGAATCTTGAACGCGCTTAGAACGTAATCAAATTCTTAGCAGTTAAACAATCTAACTTTTGAATCTTGAACGCGCTTAGAACGTAATTAAATTCTTAGCAGTTAAACAATCAAACTTTTGAATCTTGAACGCGCTTAGAACGTAATCAAATTCTTAGCAGTTAAACAATCAAACTTTTGAATCTTGAACGCGCTTAGAACGTAATCAAATTCTTAGCCGTTAAACAATCAAACTTTTGAATCTTGAACGCGCTTAGAACGTAATCAAATTCTTAGCAGTTAAACAATCAAACTTTTGAATCTTGAACGCGCTTAGAACGTAATCAAATTCTTAGCAGTTAAACAATCAAACTTTTGAATCTTGAACGCGCTTAGAACGTAATCAAATTCTTAGCAGTTAAACAATCAAACTTTTGAATCTTGAACGCGCTTAGAACGTAATCAAATTCTTAGCAGTTAAACAATCAAACTTTTGAATCTTGAACGCGCTTAGAACGTAATCAAATTCTTAGCCGTTAAACAATCAAACTTTTGAATCTTGAACGCGCTTAGAACGTAATCAAATTCTTAGCAGTTAAACAATCAAACTTTTGAATCTTGAACGCGCTTAGAACGTAATCAAATTCTTAGCAGTTAAACAATCAAACTTTTGAATCTTGAACGCGCTTAGAACGTAATCAAATTCTTAGCAGTTAAACAATCAAACTTTTGAATCTTGAACGCGCTTAGAACGTAATCAAATTCTTAGCAGTTAAACAATCAAACTTTTGAATCTTGAACACGCTTAGAACGTAATCAAATTCTTAGCAGTTAAACAATCAAACTTTTTAATCTTGAACGCGCTTAGAACGTAATCAAATTCTTAGCAGTTAAACAATCAAACTTTTGAATCTTGAACACGCTTAGAACGTAATCACCTTATCATGTAACATCTCAATATTATAGACGCTCCTTTTAGGTTGTAAATTGCTGGCTGTTATAATAATTAAAAAAACTCAACAGTAAAGACATATTTTTTAGAAAACCAAGACTCACACCGCCTGAAGATGATTTGATGAATCAAATCGAAAGTACTTGCGAAAAAGGAAAGGAAATGGAACAAGAAACCCATGGAACTTACATACAGTAATTTGACCGAAATACTCTATGGACCATTCGGTATATTGAAAAAATAAAAAAAACGTCCTATCAAGCAAAAACACTCTGTGTTATTTAATAATGTTTGCTTAAATGAAAATATGCTGCCTAAATACACACAATATATATATATATATTTTGGCTTAGGGAAGGAGTGGTAAACATAATTTTCTTACCGAGTGTACGTTGCATTGAACAATCGAAGTTGAAATAAATCTGGACATTCGTGCATGTTTGTCACTCTTCTTTCATCTATCTTTATATTTATATATATATATATATATATTTTAAGAATATTTACCAGAACTGTTCAATGTTAAAGCTCAATGAATGTTAAGTATTTTAAATTTCAAATGACCCAGTCTTTATTGATATTCATGAGAAATAAAAATGGCCGGTTGTCTATGAATGCATCTTATGGTTGCTTTGAGAAACGGTTTTCTGTGGGAAAAACATAAAATGTATTTTTTTTATTTGTTTTTGCTTGAGGACTTTTTTTTTTCCGGAAGTGATCTGACGATCTTCTGATGAGCTGCATGAATGAAAGAACTTGCTAACTATGTGTTTATTACCGGTTGTTCGTTTTTGCGCGAAACAATTGTCGAGATTTACATTGAATTTTGTTTGAATTTTGGCAAGTAAAATTATGAATAAAGACTTGATCATTGGAATTTAAAATATTGTTTACTATATATATATATAAGTAAACAATGATATTTTAATTTCCCAGGAAAAAACTTTCTCTTTTTTTTTGTGTGTGTGTGTGTGTGGAGGGGGAGTGCGGTATCTGTTCTGTTGTCATTATACCATACTCGCAGGAATTACCTTCTCTTTTTAAGGAGGTGATCTTCCCAGGTATTACCTCTTCTTTTGGGGAGGGGACAGAGTAGTATATGTTTATTCCTCATGATACCAGCATTCCATGATAATCTTCTCTGTTTGAGGAGGAAGTAGTGTACTATCTGTTTTGTTATCATGATTTCATCCTCCCAGGTATTAACTCCTCCTTTTTGGGGCTGGGAGGGGGGGGGCGTTCGTCATGATACTATTCTCTCAGTCGTTACTTCCTCCTTTGGGGGGTGAGTGTAGAATATGTTCCTCCCAGGCTAGCAAAATATGTGACCGAGGGGATGAGGGGGGGGGGGGGGTTGACATATATTTGCTAGACTTTCATAATAGCATTTCCAAACATCTCTCTAGTTCTGTTGATTTATTGCCCGATTATCATTTCGAATGCACTTCTCTTCAACAATATCCTTATTTCCCTTTCCATCTGTTTAGCTATCCTGAATACTTCATTCATTCCAAAGATATATATAAAAAAAAAAAAAAAGTTTTTAGAGTTATGTGCGGGGTGGATGAGGGTTTGTATACGTCCACCAAACTGATTATTTTTGTCTCTCTTTTGACTATTTCAGCCATACAGTTGACCAAAAAATTTGCACAGAACTACAACAACATTGAAACAGTTTCAACCAAGGCTGACTCCTTCTCCATCGGAATGACGATTATGTTTGCCAAGACCAAAAAATACATTTATAATGAAATAAGCAAATGCTGTAACCTTCTTTATTTGATTGAAATGGTGAGACATTTTTATCTATATATGAATAGCAGTAACCACAACCTTCTCTAGAAATCTAGTAAGTGTGACAGGAATGGTCTTTTTCTCTCTTTGTCTCTGATTTCACCTTCCTCTCTCTTTGTATTCATGTTTAGTTCTCCTCTCTGTTCACTAACCTAATCTCTTTCAACACTACACTAGATGTGACTCTGGTGCTACCAAATCAGGCTGTCTGAAGATACCGACTTCCTAGCTTAAAATGCACCAAACGTTGATGTTATTGGGGTTTTTTTCCTTTCACTTTGCAAAACTCAATCATGTTCTACAAAGTCAAAACAAAATCATTTTTTCTCTACAAAACAACCAAACCGAACAACATGAATAAATGTTTGAAGACATAAAGAACTTGAAGCATAAACACTTTACCAAAATGACCGTATTCAGCATTAAATAACCCGAAAAGGGTTGATATGCCGTAAAACAAAATAACCAAACAACATGAATAAATATTTGAAGATATAAAGAACTTGAAGCATAAACACTTTACCAAAATGACCGTATTCAGCATTAAATAACCCGAAAAGGGTTGATATGCCGTAAAACAAAATAACCAAACAACATGAATAAATATTTGAAGATATAAAGAACTTGAAGCATAAACATTTTACCAAAATGACCGTATTCAGCATTAAATAACCCGAAAAGGGTTGATATGCCGTAAAACAAAATAACCAAACAACATGAATAAATATTTGAAGACATAAAGAACTTGAAGCATAAAAATTTTTATCAAAATGATCTAATTCTGCATTAAATTACCCAAAAAAGGTTGATATGCCGTAAACCAACCAAACCAAACACCATGAATAAATATTTGAAGACATAAACAATTTGAAGCATAAACACTTTGCCAAAATGACTGTATTCGGCATTAAATAACCCGAAAAGGGTTGTTATGTTGTAAAGCGAAACAACCAAACCTAGATGTGACCTGTCTGCTTTCTTGTTTATCTCTATTTCTCTTCCTCTCCCTTTCTCTCACTCCTCTCAATATATGTTTGTCTCTCCATTGTATATGTTTGCGTTCTTTTATTTCCATTTCTCTTATACATTTGGTTTTTACTCAAATTTTGATCATATTAAGCCATTAAATTTCCATGTTTTTTTTGTTTTTTTTAATCTATATAAAGCTTACAGTAAATTAAGTATACTACCATATTGTTTCAACCATAAATTAATTTTTAGGTTGGAATGGAAGGATTTTGCATAATCTTGTTTATAAGTCGACCAATACTTACGGGATATATTTTTGGAAATGTGAAAACTGATTTATAAAGGACCAGATTTCGATCTACAAGTATCACAAACCAGCTTAGTTTAGAGTGAAAAAAACAGATAAATGTAATGAAATTTCTTCCAATTTCAACTTGTGATATCTCGTTTACTTTTTCGGTTATTATAATAAAATTTGAATGTAAACAAAATTTAACTTTTGCTCTTTATAAATGTACAATTTCCCTCATAATAGTTCTTTTTTTGGTGCTTATGCTGTTCAGCGGCCGTATGAAAAAATTATTTTTTTATAAAAACAATATTATATACTTATTCAGCATTATATTCTTACTCACTGTACAAAAAAGTAGAAAAAATTATCCACTAGAACTTTAATTACAAGTATTTTTCCATTCTGTGTATCATAACAGCGATTCGTTCAGTAAGCCTCCATCTTCTTTCTTAAGAAGATTTCAGTTATCTGCCCTTGAAATCTTCTTAAGAAAGAAGATGGACGCTTACTGAACGAATCGCTATTATGATACGCAGAATGGAAAAATACTTGTAATTAAAGTTCTAGTGGATAATTTTTTCTACTTTTTTGTACAGTGAGTAAGAATATAACGCTGAATAAGTATATAATATTGTTGGTTTTTTTAAAATAATTTTTTCATACGGCCGCTGAACAGCATAAGCACCCTTTTTTTTTTTAGATTACTTCTATAAAAAAACTTACCTTCCTTCTTTTCTCCTATATAATTATATCCCTTTGTTCATTATGACGATGAATTAGCTCCCCTGAGTTCCCAAATATTCCAATTTGATTGGCCAAGGCAATTCTCCTCGACTAATCAACAGACACTTAATTTTGGCGGGCTGGATACAAAATTCCTTTGTCCATCATCTTTTGTGAGTTGTGTTTGACAGGAGAAGACACTGAGAAACGCCACTCCCTCCTTTTGAATGTGATCGCTAAACAATCAACATCCAAAGACCTTCACTTCATTTGTATCCGACGCATTTAAGAGAGCCATCTATGGACATATTTCATAGTTGGCCTTGTTTTAAGCCATAAAGTACAATTAGTTTTGCAAGTCATTTCCTGTATTTGTTGTATGTGATATTGTGTATTTTTATCCATATAAAGATGTATGGTGGACTTGATATACGCTTTTAAGTTATCTTTCATAAAAAAAATATCCACGGTAAAAATTTTACTGAAGAATTTTTTACTCTATTATCAAATTGTTTTTACATGGTCACAAATCTGATTTTTTATTGAATTTATATTAAAAAGAAGAAAATCAAGCTTGGTCTGTAATGTGCTATGAATCATATTAAGAAGATTCAATATGTTAGCTGTTGTAATGAAACTAATATAAACAAGTTGTACTTCCATGTAATTTTTGTACATTTTTTTTTTTTTTTGAGAGATAATGGTATTTTGTTTTATGTTTAGACTAGTTTGATCTAATAATTATTGCTTCGATTAGATTCATTTTTATTTACCACAAGATGAAATTACATTTGTAAGCATTTTTTTACCTTTTTGAAGCCAGGATTTTTAGTTATACACTGAAAATTGGCTTCTGGACCAAAAGCACACAAGACAGCAAATGTTCTAATTCCCCCCCCCCCCCCCCCCCAAAAAAAAATATTTGAACAATCATAGGACTATTCTTTATGTTTTGCAAATATCTATGTGGCCAGATTAAAAGTGTTTAGATATAATGAAAATAAAATTTTGTTTTGGGATGCCTATATATACACTGAAAATCGTCTTCTGCACCAATACCATATTAGACATTAAATTTTCTAATTTTCTTAACTGTTCTATATCTACTGACCCAAGAACTCTGTTTTCTCACCAGAACCCACCACAGCCTTCTATTTTATGTTAAAGTAAAGTTTTGCATAATCATCACTTTAATATGAATACAAAATAGTTTCAGTTTTGTTTTTTGGTTTTTTTTTTAAATTGTCACTTTCATCTATGCATGCCAATATCTCTCAAATATAACTCTTTGATGTCACTTAAACATTTTGTTACCCTCTCCATAAAAAATAATGGTAATATCGATATGTCAGACGGTTTGCTATTTGGGTCTGATTTTGAAAATTAAACAGGATAATTTGTAAAGAAAGCTGAAATTGTCCAGGAGCAAAAACTTAATTTCAAGTAATTTTTTTTTAAACTAATGAATTACCACGGTGACGGAAAAGTTGGACTTTAAAAAGGAAAGGATGTTGTTGTTGAGCATCCTGATGCAGTTTTTTTTAATCGGAAATGCCGAGTCTAGTGATATCTGGGAGATCAGACACAGACTTTCACTTTTCCCATGTAGCCAATGCTCTCTTTAGATCTACTTCTAAAACATCAGGTGGTGATGTTGATTCGGCGAGAGGGCGGTGAATACGTGGACACTCATACATGATGTGTTCGGCGGTTTCTTCATTATTTCTTAAAATAGTTGTTTGGTAAAAATAGCTTTACAGGAATATATTTTGTTTTTTTCTATTTTTTGTTTTCTTCATTATTTCTTTGAATAGTTGTTTGGTAAAAATAGCTTTACAGAAATATTTTTATTTTTGATTATTTTTTGTTTTCTTCATTATTTCTTTGAATAGTTGTTTGGTAAAAATAGCTTTACAGAAATATTTTTATTTTTGATTATTTTTTGTTTTCTTCATTATTTCTTTGAATAGTTGTTTGGTAAAAATAGCTTTACAGAAATATTTTTATTTTTGATTATTTTTTGTTTTCTTCATTATTTCTTTAAATAGTTGTTTGGTAAAAATAACTTTACAGAAATATTTTTTTTTTTTATTATTTTTTTGTTTTCTTCATTATTTCTTAAAATAGTTGTTTGGTAAAAATAACTTTACAGGAATATATTTTGTTTTTTTTCTATTTTTTGTTTTCTTCATTATTTCTTTGAATAGTTGTTTGGTAAAAATAGCTTTACAGAAATTTTTTTTTTTTGATTATTTTTTGTTTTCTTCATTATTTCTTAAAATAGTTGTTTGGTAAAAATAGCTTTACAGGAATATATTTTGTTTTTTTCTATTTTTTGTTTTCTTCATTATTTCTTTGAATAGTTGTTTGGTAAAAATAGCTTTACAGAAATATTTTTATTTTTGATTATTTTTTGTTTTCTTCATTATTTCTTAAAATAGTTGTTTGGTAAAAATAGCTTTACAGGAATATATTTTGTTTTTTTCTATTTTTTGTTTTCTTCATTATTTCTTTGAATAGTTGTTTGGTAAAAATAGCTTTACAGAAATATTTTTTTTATTATTATTTTTTGTTTTCTTCCAATAGTTGTTTGGAAGTTAAAATAGCTTTACAGGAATATATTTTGTTTTTTTTATTATTTTTTGTTTTCCTTATTATTTTGTTAAATAGTTTTTTGGTAAAAATAGCTTTACAGGAATATATTTTTATTTTTTGTTTTATTCATTATCCATTTAAATAGTTGTTTAGCAAAAATAGCTTTACAGGAATATATATATATATATATATATATATATATATATATATTTTTTTTATTTATTTGTTGTTTTCTTCATTATTTTATTAAAAAGTTATACGGTAAAAATAGCTTTACAGGAATATATTTTTTTTTTTCATTTTTTTTTATTTTTTCATTATTTCTTTAAAAAGTTGTTTGGTAAAAATAGCTTTACAGAAATATATTTTGTTTTTTTAAATTTTTTGTTGAAATCCGACTCTCATGGAAAGAGAAATTGTTGCAAGTGTCAAAAGAGTCAATAAATTTACCCATTTAGGTAACACAATTGATTTCAGTGTGCGAACTGACACGACTAAAAGACAATGTATATTTGCCACATGAAGAGTCTTCAAGCAGCCGTCAACAATTTTACAAAACACAGGGATTCCATCGTATACGAGAGTGCAGCATACAACACACCGACGTGTAATCTTGTATGGCGGCGACATGTGATCGACAACAAAATGTCAAAATGACACAATGCTGGCTGCACCGCATCAGATGGAGAAAACTGCTGAGCTCACTCTACCATGAAAAAGTATATTCCACAGCGGCGTCTCAACTGGTACTGCCACTTTACCCACCATCAGTCATCCAAACACTACATTGATATTGATGGCTCAAAGCCACTTAAGTCATGGAGATCAGTTGATGATGGCCTGATCCTGACGGACGGCACAAGTGAAATGGCAAAAGACAGGAAAAGTTGGAAGTCATTCACGAAATGTCTTAGAAATAGTACAAGAAACCGAAAAAATGAAAATAATAATTCTTAACATCGTAAGTCTGAAAGCTCAATTTTAAACAGAACTATTTGTACCTATCCGACGTTGCCCAGGAGTAAAAGAAAAAAATGATGGATTGGTTTGCGAAGAAACGGAAATTAATTTTGGTGACTTTAATTTCTCAATCAAATTATTTTGTGAAAAAGGAATTTTTGAACAGTTCGTTTTAGTACGTTATGTTAATTGATTAATAGTAAAGAACTAATAATAATAATGTGTAATTAATGTGGAGGTGAGAAACACAGTCGCATAATTTAATTAATATGTATATTTATTTTTGACAAACTCAAGGGAGAGAACTCCATATAATTGCACACGATAATTTCCATTTAATCTATTTCGGTAAGTTAGTGGAAATGTCTTCACTCTAACAGCTTTCTTAGCTGGAATAAGTATTTTCAGAAAAAAGCTGAAACGAAATAAAATATATTTATGTCAATAACATAGTGGGGGGGGGGGGATAAAAAATAGGCTAGTCTGAATCAAATATCGATATGTCGGACAGATTGCTATTTGAGCTGACTTTGAAAATTCCAGTAAGATAACTTTACATGTTAAATTACGAGAAAATGGCTAAAAATGCTTGTTTGTTTTCTTTCAGTTAAATGTTTATAATGTCTTTGTGGACGTTTAATTTATCTGCAGAGAAAAGAGGTCCAGCTTTACACTTTAGGAAATGTAAAAGGTGTATTAGTTCGATTGGGTTGCGTGTAAGAAGTGTAAAACAATGGAGATGCATGAGAACTTAGATGCGGACAATGTATATCAGGATGGTGAAGCTATTGAGGTTGTCGAGAAGTTTTGTTACCTTTGTGATACCATTGGAGCACAGGTTGGAGCAGGTGCTAGTGTGATTGCAAGAGTTAAGAGGGGATTATATGTATGAAGTGTGATGATGTATGGAAGTGAAACCTGACCAATGAGGTTCGAGGACATGCATTGAATGGAGAGAAATGATATGAGATTGATACGATGGATGTGTAACCAGAGGAAGTTAAAATCTGAACAGTATAGGGAGATGGGTGCAGAACTGGAGACTTTGATGGTATGGCCACGTTGAAAGAATGGATGGGAATTCTTGGGTTAGTAGATGTAGAACAGTTGGGGTAGCAGATTCAGTTCATGGGGGAAGACCAATGAAAACATGGGAGGAAGTGATAAGAATGGACATGAGAGAAAGAGGGATAGATAAAAACTGGGCTAGAGATAGGTTAGTTTGGAAGCAGTATCTTTAAGCTGTCTAACACATGCCAGCATATAAAACAGATGTTAAACCGAATATGATGATGATGATGATGATGATTGAGAGAGACACTGAAAAGAAAATAATATTCTTCTGAAGCACAAAGGAAATAGAAATAATGAACGGAAGGGAAAGAGGAAACATGCTTATAGTATGTTTAGTTATGATGTTTTGAAGATATTTAAAAATAGATTTAAACAAAAGGTTATCATTTGGTGCAGTGTAAGAATACGAACATTACTTCTGATCAGGGTAGTTTTGGGAGGTCTGGGACGTTAAGAGTTAATTTTTAAAAAATGATGTATCTGCACATAAAAAGAATTAAAAAATTTTGTACTACTAAAGAAACATTTTCAGATATGGTTTAATATTTTCGTGTTTTTTTGTTTTTATTTTTTTTTAATTCTTTAATTTAAAAAAAAAAATTTTTTATTTTATTTTTCATTTTTGTTTTTATTTTTTTGATTATTTAAAAAAATTTATTTTAAATTTATTTTATTTTATTCATTTTTTCATGTTTTTTTTGTTTTTGGTTTTGTCTTATGGTTTAATATTTTCATGTTTTTTGTTTTTATTTTTTTTTTATTATTTAATTTTTTATAAAATTTTTTTTCGTTTTATTTATTTTTATTTAAAAAAAATTTTTTTTAATTTTTTTTTTATTTTTGAAATTTTATTTTAAATTTATTTTATTTTATTTTATTTTATATTTTTTTATTTATAAAAAAAGTTTGCTGAAAATCCCGATGCAGCTAAAGATCAATTACCTGTCTCCGATGATTTTTTGACTCGTATCACTAAGAATCTGGTTGAGGGTGACTCTCATAAGAGAAGTTCGGTCAAAGAGGTCCAAAGAATGATAAATGGTAAGAAGAATACGAAATTCATGTTTCGAGATTAGATATACCTATATAACAAACACTAAAAACTATAATAATATAATTGTCAACTAAATAAAACAAATGGTTTATCCCTTTTAATTTATTTATCTATTGTAACAATTTAAATGTTTGGTGCTTGTATAATAAAAAGCCGAAAAAAAGTTTTTTTTGTCTTTTAGTGTTGGAGAGGTAAATAAGGGGCAGGTAACTCTTCTCATCAGCTCTAGCTTTCAAACAATATTTTTCCATAAAATACAATTTTTTGTTTTTGTTTTATTAATCTAAATTAAAGCAATTTACTTAATAATAAATGCACAACTATAGTTTAGGGTTAGGTGCATGTTTCTGCACCAGAAATTAATCTGTGTGTTTGTAGAAAATCAATTTGTTTTGCACTGTCTGAGGTAAAATAAATAATATCTTCGAACTTGAAAGAGTTAAGATCCATTTTCCTAATTTCAGAGAAAATCGTGTTTAAAAAGCGTGGTAAGAGTTACCTGCCCCTTATTTACCTCTCCAACACTAAAAGACAAAAAAAAACTTTTTTTCGGCTTTTTATTATACAAGCACCAAATCTTTTAAAAATAAATTGTCTCTTTCTTCTTAACATAAATAGCAATTATCAGCTAAATATTCAATAAACAAATGTCATTTTTTATTTATTTATTTCAAATTGTAACAATTAGATGTATGAAAATAAAAGAATTCAATGAGTAGGTTTTTAAAACTGTTTTAAGTCAAAAACGATGACGTAATTCTATTTATGATGTTATGTTCGAATTTGGAACAATTCATCTTAAAATGGTTAAAATCTGAATTTTTCTGAGATAACAAGACCAGATAATCAACAATTTTATATTTGGCAATCGGACGATCTAAATTTTTTTTAAATGTATGAAAGGTGACGATTTAAGAAGTTTGACCGTAGTCGAGGGCTATTACACCGAGATGTAGGGAAGAGTGCCACTCCTTTCCCGGGGTTACTCGACTTACTCGTAATCTACACCTTATAATTCTGAGTGTTTAGCAAAGAAGCATCAAGTATCATTATTTTGAGTCTTTGGTATGATTCAAGCGAGGATTGAACCCCAGTCTCTCGGCTTATTAGCGAACACTCTAACCATGATGTCAACTGGGCTGAGGGTAGAAGCGTATTGTTATAGAGATTATACACAGAACGAATAATGGCGGGGTGATCTAATTGGATCGTCTAAAATTTTAAATGAATATAACAACTACAGACAATTTTTATTTAAATGTTTCCAAAAGAGCAAACATTTTGATTGCTCACCTCAACAAACATCAGAAATTTATTAAATTATTGAAACAAGTTGCCAGAGAATGTTAAGAGTGTAACTGTTGCAAATAATATTAACTGATCTCATGTTTACAGTATAACTAGAAGTAATTAAAATTAATTCCCTGAACAAAATAGTTTGCACCACTTTTATGTCCCCTTACGAATATTAAAATCAAGATATGATGATACTAAACCTTATGTTTAGAATCATTATTCCAATATTTTGATCAAAATCAATTACATGATTTTGATCAAAATCCATTATATGATTTCGATTCTAGAAAATGTCTAAATTTTAAGGCTTAAGGGGTCTTAAGAAGAAATTGAAATTCAGGGAACCTCGCTTCATTGGTGTCTAATGAGTATGGATCAAATCCAATGCAAATCTGAAATGTTTAAATTTTGAAATGGGAGGTTGTGTCCATATTATGCTCTCTAAAAAACCCTTTAAAATACTCCAAAGAAACTGAAATTTGGGGAATATTTATTAATTGATGTCTAATAATTATTGTTAAAATTTCACAAAAATCTGAGGTGTCTCGATTTTCATTAAGGGTTTACACCTCTTTTTACCCCCTTTGCATAAAACTAAATTAAACTAAACATAGTCCACATTTAGACACTTTTTGTTCTAAATTCATAATGATCAGTTAATTAATTTATGAGTGAATCATGTACATAGAAATATATAAACATATACACTTACCTAAATTTATATAGAGAAGACTCGATTGCAGGGACACTATTGGAAGCTTTCAGATGGGATTAAAAAAATAATTACTAGAAGTTATACTAATGTGTTAAAGAAAGAAAAGGTAGAAAAAAAGATTTCCATGGAAGATGCTCGACTGAGCGCCAATCTCTGGTTCCTCCTTGTAAGAATTTAACAGCAAAAACTCGTCTTATTGCCTCCTGTAAAAATCTACCTTTCTTCCTCCGTGTGCTTAGCGTCAGGCAGAATTTTCACAAACAGAGTTTCTTCCCCCAAATTTTCTATCTGTGGAACACATTACCATGAGACTGCTTCCCTGAAGACCACAACAGGGGTGTCTTCAAATACTTGTCATAATCCTTCCCCATAAGTAACTAAACTTTGTTTATTCCATTAATCATTTTCAATCCTTTTATAATATTCTTCATCATTAAACCGACAATCCATCCATCTCCTTAAACTCTTATCCTTGCGTGGCTGTTAGCCTTGATAAGTGGTAATTCATCAATATAAAAAAAATGTTAGATCCGTCCAAGCATATCTATCAGTGGCTTTGTCTGTCAATCAAGTTGCCACGTTTAAGTTTAAAATAGCATTTTTTTTTTTTTGTCTGTCACTTCATTTTGAATAAAAATTTCGTTGGTCTGTCATGCTTCATTTTAAATAAGCATTTTGTTGGTCTGTCATGCTTCATTTTGAATAAGCATTTTGTTGTTCTGTCACGCTCCATTGCGAATTAGCATTTCGTTTGTTTGAAATAGGATTTTCATAACATGACTGTTATCAAACAAATATTTGTTAGAAACCGTCCCCCATAAGTAATCAAACTTTGTTCATTCCATTAATCATTTTCAATCCTTTGATAATATTCTTCATCATTCATAGATGGAAGAGTAGCATGGAAGAGAACGGCTTCAGAGTCAACATGGGTAAAACCAAGGTCACCATCGCTGGTCCCAACCTCAGCTTACTGAGGAAAACAGGAAAACACCCGTGTTCTGTATGTCTAAGAGGAACAGGCAGCAACTCAATCATCTGCACCCACTGTTCAGGATGGGTCCACAAAAAGTGCAGTGGCATAAAGGGCTCTCTCAGAACAGATCCTCAATTTAAGTGTTAGCGATCCCCACAAATTTTCTATCGTCCTTTTCATCGACAGAAGCAGCTGTTGATCTCTCTCATTGATATACGTAGGAGTTGGCTCATTAGATAGTGATGTCTCATTGTAAAGGTGGTGTAGCCACCAAAGTGTCTGTGTCTTTGCTGAACAGCATCTTCATCTTTCTTGATGTTTTATTCTTTTACACGTCACGTGAGCTTCCCCTCACTCTCTCCCTGAAAAAGCTTTGCAAAACAGCGTCCGAACACAATCAGTTCGCAAGCCAAAGAGACTGATCTTTTTTCTTATAGGTGTTCAAATTTTACCTATTCCATTAAGCAATCCCAATCCTCTCATAATATTCTTCATCATTCAACCGACAATCCATCCGTCTCATTGACGCTTATCCTCGAGCGGTTTTTGGCCTTGATAAGTGGTGACTCATTAGTAATTAGAATTCTTGCCTCTGACATCATATCCTGAAACATGCTACTAACTTCTAGTTTGACTTATCTGCTTAATTCTAACCTAATGTGGGAAATACCATTCTGAACATTATTTTCGCGCATCCCGCATCTAAATATTGCTGCATTGTAGTAGTTATTTTCTTTTTTTTTTCACATAACATTTTTATCGAGATGCTTACACCCTTATAAGCATACATAAGCAAACTAAATACACATATAGACACCATTTTCAATTTTGTTATTTTGTTATTATTTTCAGATTATCAACAAAGAAGCAAAGAGAGCATTTCTGAAATAATCGAAAATATTGCTGAACCCGTTCCAAAGGAGCAACACTATAATATTCCGAATTTTGATTTGCTCTTTTGATGAACTAGAATGGAGTGATCTCATTGGTCGATCGTTTTTACCTGTACATCACTCAATTTTGATTTGCTCTTTTGATGAACTAAAATTGAGTGATTTCATTGGTCGATCGCTTTTTACCTGTACATCACTCAATTTCTAGGAACCTTGCTTTTACAACTTTATAAGACTAACCATTTTACTAAACCAAAGAAATTGTGGTTTTTGCATATACACATATATTTTAATATTGGAAATTATTTTTGACAGTATGTTATGTATTCTGTTGGGTTTTTTTTATATACTAATGTGTTTGTAGTTAATATCACTAAACAAAAGAATTTATTTAGTCTGCATGGCTGGGGATAAACAAAGAATTCATTGTGAGTCTCATTTTTCACTTTGTTGTATTCTTTGTTTATTCCCAGCCCCACGATCTAAATGAATCGTTTGTTTAACCACGAAAACAAGAAAGTCATCAACAAAAACAAATCATATATCATTTTTATTTTTACACAAAAATGAATCGTAGAAACGATGAACAATGTTTGGTGCTTCTGTATTATTGGGGACAGATGAAATTTTCATTTTTATTTTCAAAGAGTCAGTTGAAAGGGGAGATAATTGTTACGTCTGTGTGTTTACACGTTATCGTTTTAATTTCAACTAAAAAATGAAGGAAGGACAAAGTAGAACCTTTAACAAAGATACCGATTAAATGAAATGTAGAAAACGGCTGAACGTGAGGTGCTTGTTTGATCGTGAGCGCCGTTCTGTTTATTTTTCAACTGTAATGGCAGACGACTTCTTTTATCCAAATTATAACGTTATTATTTCAGCCCGGTGCATAAACTACACAACCTAACAAAACAGAACGGTTATTACGCTTCAAGGGAAGTAACTCTTCTGTTTTGTTAGGTTGTCCTAACAATAATTCAAACTGTTTTGTTTTGTTTTTGTTGTAACCATAACCCATAAGGAAAATACAGAGAATAAGTAAGAAAATAAATTTTTAAAAAAGTACTTATGTAGTTTATGGACTGGGCTGAAATAATAACGTTATAATTTAGAAAGCCATTCTTAACACAAGGAGATGGGTGTTGATTAACTATTCTGTACTTTCACCTAATAAGTTAATAAATAGAATAGTTAATCTGCATAAGTACCCTTTTTTTAATTTATTTTCTTACTAATTCTCTGGATTTTCCTTATGGGTTATGGTTACAGAAAAAAAAGTTTGAATTATCTCCCCTTTCAACTGCCTTTTCTAAATCAAAGAATACAGAAACACCTAATGTTTTTATATGGCAAACATTTTTGAGAATAAGAATAACATATTGTTTCATAACTTTATTCGATAAAGTCTCCTTCAGCTTCGTTAATGGCATCTATGCGAGGTCTGGAATACCTACTTGCTAGGTCTGTGTTCATATTGACCATTACTCTGACTATGGAGGCTTTTAGGGATTCTTTGGTGCTATGAGGGTGCTTATTAACCTCTTTTTCAACTATACTCCATACATAGTAGTGCAATAGATTTAGATCTGGGGAGCTAGGAGGCTAAATCCTGTGTTGTTACAGCCTTATGTGATAATGCCGAGTCTTGGGGTTATGTGTTGCGTGCCTTATCAGTCCATAGTTTAACCACTTTATTCAAAACCCCTATGTTAGCAGCAGTGTGGGTGCTTCTGTTGTTTCATCATGAGATTAAAATATTAAAAGAAATGTATAAACTTTGTTATGTACTTGCGTGTTAGCTGAAAATAAGATTGTACAGAAAAAATGACGCAAATTCATCCAGTATTTATTAACTTAGTAGAAAAAGGGAAAAAAAACGATTTTACGTATTGTTAGACATTTTGTAACAAAGGAGATGACTAAAAACAAATATTTTTACCTATTTAGATGAAAACCAAAAAAATCCCAAAAATTAGTTATCTTCCTTGTCCCTTGGCAACCTAGGATAAAATTGGATGATTGAAAGATACAAGATGGCGACTACCGATAAAAATAGTTTTTTTTATTTTTAATTTAATAAATACTGGATGAATTTGCGTGCTTTTTGGTGTACAGTCTTCATTTCAGCTACCACGTAAGTACATAACGAAGTTTATACATTTCTTTAGCTATTTATTTTTTTGTATACATGTCATGGTGAAACAGCCGAAGCACTGCAGTATGTATTTGAAAACCTTGTGAAAATAAGTGAGGCGGCAGCTGAAGAGTTTACACATAGCAATCTGTTATGGTGATACATTTCCATCTTAAGCCGTTAACTCTGTGTAAATTTTAGTGCTTGTTCAGTGCTTCGGGCATACGGAAAAATTATTTATTTATGAAAACAATATTATGTACTTACTCAGTGGTATTTTATTGTTCAATGTTGAAAAAAGTAGGAAAAATTATCCACTAGAACTTTAATTACAAGTATTTTCCCATTTTACGTATTATAGCAATCGCTTCGATGAGTATGCGTCCATCTTGTTTTGTTAGGCACAATTCAAGGGCAGATAATTTGCAAATTCAGCTTTTATAGTTTCTTCATTTCTTGTGTAATTATAGCGGCTGTCATTGATAATTTTAAAATTTAACATCAAATATCATTTTTTCTCTAGTTAAAAATAATGTATATTTTCAAATACCTTACGCACACTATAAAGGCAAATGTTATTAAATAACACAGAGTTTTTTTTTTTGTTTTATGAGGATTTTTTTTTTGTTTTAAATTTTTCAAATAGTCCATTTAGTATTCCGGTCAAATTGGTGTACATAAGTTCCATGGGTTTCTTGTACTTTCGATTTAAATATCATTTGATGGATCAACTCGAAAGTACTCTAAAAAAATATATATATTAAACAAGATACTCACGGAACTTATATCCACCAATTTGACCAGAATACTAAATGGACTATTTGGAAATTTGAAAAGAAAAGCTTTATAAAACAAAAAACATTGTTATCTGAAAACATTTTGTCTTAATAAATACATGCTGCATAAAAACACACACATACATATATATATATTCTCTTCGTAATTAGAACAGAGTTCTATTAATAATTCTGAAATATAGAAAATATAAAGTCAAATAATAGTAAAAATAATTTATATCGTTAAATACCTTATGCACACTAAATAAAATAATTACATAAAAATACATTAAATATTTAGGTGATAAAAATCATACATATTTCTAGACAGAGCGTTTTGGTTCGATGGTAAAACGCTGGACTATAGACATACATATCGAAGGTTCGATCTCTGTGTAAGTTAGCCATGCTGATGACGGCTGTGAGCCAGAAAAATGTGTCCATGGATTACTTTTATGTACGTATAAAATAAATAAAAATATATATATATATTAACGAAAAATGCGTCCTATAAAGTTAAGGGCGACTAATAATGCAATTTTCTGCATCTTAATCACTTAGGAAGTGAGACAATCGAAATAATAGTAAGCAAAATAACAACGAACGCTGCAATAACCAATAAAAATAATTACATAAAAATACATTATGCATACTATATATAGTCTTGGAAGTTTCTCAATCATTAAAACTATATAAAAAAAAATTTTAGTCCCAAGTCGTCCGGTGGGAAACCACTTTGCTTGTAAGTCAATTTACTTTTTGCAGTAACTATTAGTTTGCTTCCAAGAATTTAGTCTAGTCTTAACATTATTTAAGGGATCATCAGTTGTTTACTATGAAAAACTGTTTCAAAAAGAGGGTAGTGCAGTTCCAACGAGAGAAAAGTATATATGTAAAGGAGTAAGGCTACCAACATTTGTAAAATGTTTTTTTCAACATTTATTTATTATTTTGTTATTTTATAATTTTATATAACGTGTTTCAATCGGTGGTCCGCTTTCATCAGATATGTAAATCCATTTGAAGAAATGTCTTTCGATTTGAAAGTGTTGTATATATTTAAAGAAGTGAGGCTACCAACATTTGTAAAAAAACTTTTTTCAACCATTGTTTGTTATTTTATTATTTTATAATTTTGTGATTTATAACGCGCTTCGAGATTTTCTTGCTTGCTCTCTTCAGATATATCCTCCATTTGAAAAAATGTTTTATTTTTTAACAGTTTGATGTTTCTGCGTGCGTGGCGTATGTGTTTTCATAGTTTTTGCTTCTCTGTGTCAAATGTATTTTTTATTTTTTTAAGAATGTGTGATTTTGACTTTTATCTTTCCGGTCATGTTCGTGGCCGGTTGTTGAGTACACTTTCTTCAGAATGCTTAAAGTTGGTCTTCAAATTTTATGACTTTGTCAGCACTCTGTCTGTCTGCGTGTATGCGCGCGGCTAGCTATGGTCCACGGCCCGCGTATAGTTTTTCATGGTAAACAAATGATGATCCCTTAAATAATGTTAGAAGCAAACTAATATAATAACTGAAAAAGTTAAATTGACTTACATGAGTGATTTTCCACTGAACGACTTGGGACTTAAGGTTTTTTTAGTTTTTTTTTTATATATAGTTTTAATAGTTGAGAAACTTCCACGACTATATATATATATATATATATATATATATATATATATATATATATATATAATTATTTTATGTATCTACATAAAATGTTATAAGGAGATATAATCTTTTATGTATCGATTTTCAGTATTTACTTCAAAAGTGCTCAATACTTGAGTAGAGCTAGGTAGTAAGTTTTGAAAATATATTTATGGCAATTAAGATACACATTATATATATATATAATTATAAATATTTGTTTTTATCTACATTACGTATACCTTTCATCCTTACGGAAATTGTTAGTGTAGAGAAGAATTATTCACACCGGTCGGCGGACTCAAACCCCAAAACACAAGTCATGTTTCGAACTCAAATTCTGACGTCTTAGCCCACACGGCCGTTGTCAACAACCCGGTAAATCAGCGAGAGATTAAACCTATTTAAAGGAAGCTGTCGTAAAGTGTTCGACTAGTGAAAGGAACATGCATTTGAAGCCACGATAATAACTGTGTTAATACTACTCACTACAGAGCCCAGCCTACGTTTTAGGGGTGACAAATAATTATAAATATTTGTTTTTATCTACGTTTTTATCTCTCTCTCTCTCTCTCTCTCTCTCTCTCTATATATATATATATATATATATATATATATATATATATATATACTCTTCGTAATTAGAATAGAATTCTCTTGGTAACCGCTAGTGCGAATGTAAACAAAAAACATTAATGCTATCATTTTCCTTACTGTCGGGACGAGCATAATAGTTGCTGATCAGTTTCAAGTGATTTGGTAATTGGGTTGTGACTTTCAGCATAAAAACATTTGCCATGTCTAGCCACACTGACGAGCCATGATATAGAGGCATGACAGCTGTCAGTGGATTTCGATTTACTTTCGGTAGCCTCGTAACTCTCGCTTCCCTTATTTTGTTCTTTAGTCCTCACATCCCATGAGCGATGTTTCTGACAAAAAGTGGGGAATGACTGTTTCCTGGGTCAGAATCTATCCATCTAACACTTATGATTGGCTAGTTTTTGAACTTGAAGTAGTATGGGTTTTTTTTTTAGCTTCTTACATCAAGTGGCTTTATGCCTTGTCTGGAGCGATTTCCATGTGTATATATATATATATATATATATATATCATAACTAAGTAGAATTCAAATTATTGACATATTTATTATTATGCAATGATCATGCTCCGAAAAATTCACCACCAACAATATTTGTCCTTGTGTACATATGTTTCCGATATTTCGATTTTATTATCATCTACATTAGGGTAGAAGATATATTCTAGTTTATTACATTTTACTTCAGTTGAAGTTCTCAGAAATCAGAAATTCCTGGAGCTAACACTTGATCTCTATATGAGATACATAGATATTCAAATATTCTATTAAAGTTCTCCTTTATCTCTCAAAAGTTAATAAAGAAGTTAAGAACATTAAATTTCGTCTCCCCAATTGACCAGTTGATTATGTTATACTATATCTTTCTTGTGGTCTCTTGGCTATACCGGA
Source organism: Sepiola atlantica (assembly GCA_963556195.1). Taxonomy (NCBI): domain Eukaryota; kingdom Metazoa; phylum Mollusca; class Cephalopoda; order Sepiida; family Sepiolidae; genus Sepiola; species Sepiola atlantica. Next base: position 101,297,586 of record OY744528.1, on the reverse strand, counting down.
TTCCAGGACAAGAATTCATCTAGTCTGGTAGAGTATCCAGCAGCTACTGTTACCTGGGGTAACATCACCAAGAGAAGTTGCACCATTCCTTGTATAGGTGTGTAGCAAAACCGAGGAGATCTTATTTGGGCTTCGAATACTATGTTATTTTGAATATTTGGTCAGGGTTTACTCGCAGGGTGAAGTATACTCATGGTTTTTCTGACAAACCCTTTTACGGAGTGACCGAAGACACAAGGATTTTTCTAGTATGGATTAAATCCAGCAAAATGTAGAGAAAAAATAAATGGAAAAGTGAATAAGCGCTAAATACAGAAGACAAATCAAATCAGAAATTTTTTTGGGCGACTAATATTTCATTCCTTTTATTCAAAGAATTTTTTTGGTCGACTAATATTTCATCCCTTTTATTAAAAGAATTTTTTTGGTCGACTAATATTTCGTCCCTTTTATTCAAAGAATTTTTTTGGTCAACTAATATTTCGTCCCTTTTATTAAAAGAATTTTTTTGGTCGACTAATATTTCGTCCCTTTTATTAAAAGAATTTTTTTGGTCGACTAATATTTCGTCCCTTTTATTTAAAGAATTTTTTTGGTCGACTAATATTTCGTCCCTTTTATTAAAAGAATTTTTTTGGTCGACTAATATTTCGTCCCTTTTATTAAAAGAATTTTTTTGGTCGACTAATATTTCATCCCTTTTATTAAAAGAATTTTTTTGGTCGACTAATATTTCATCCCTTTTATTAAAAGAATTTTTTGCCCCTTAAATATGCTAAACACAAAGTTAAAGATTTTGACCAATATTTTCTCAAGCTGCTTGCAGACTGTGATTGGTAGGACTATCTATGACTATCATCTGGTACATTGGATCATAGAAAAAGTCACGCTGATTCTGAACTGATCAATTTGGATCAGTTCAAAAGTATTTGATATGATAGATCATCGGTATCTGGATGCTGTTCTTGAGTCTGCCATTTTCGGCATTCAATTTCGCTCCTGAATTTGGCTTTTCTTTCTTTTTTTTCTTTTTTTTCTTTTTCTTTCTTTCTTTCTTTTTTTTCTTTCTTTCTTTTTTTTCTTTCTTTCTTTTTTCTTTTTTTTTCTTTTTCTTTCTTTTTTCTTTTTCTCTAACTTTTTTTTTCTTTTCTTTTTTCTTTCTTTTTTTTCTTTTCTTTTTCTTTTCTTTCTTTTTTTTTTCCTTTTTCTTTTTCTTTCTTTTTTTTTAACATAGTTCACCTCAAACAAGGCAAATTGCCATTGTAGACGTAAAGGGCTACTGCGCAGCGAGATGTTTGTTCACATTAGTTTTAAATTTTGTATGATTCTTTTACTGCTATGGTGGAAGTGAATAGGATTAGGTTGAAGACTTTCGGTCTGTCAAGATCTATTTATCAGAGTTATTCTCATTCGCCTTTAATATATGTTCCATCATTGAAACCATTCCTCTGCAAGTTGAAGGCAAACATGGTCCTTCGTGATATTACATGGCTGGTTGGTAGCAATGGTGAGATAGATGTCGTTGATGTGGAAATAAATCTATATGAAATGGTATTAGCATTACCACTGTCGACCAAAGAAAGAGTCTATCAGGCATGTGCACGCAGTGTGATTATGTATGGAAGTGAAACCTGGCTACTGAGTGTTGAGGACATCTGTTGCATGGAGAGAAATGATATGAGAATGATACTATGAATGTGTAATGTGAGTCTTAAAGATAGGCTTAGATCTGATGACCTCAGAGTAAGATTAAATCTGGACAGTATGGAGAGATGTCTGCAGATTAGAAGACTTTGATGGTATGATCATGTTGAAAGAATGGGTTAGAGTTTTGGGATCAGTAGATGTAGAACAGTTAAGGTAGCAGGTTCAGTTCACAGCGAAAGGTCAAGGAAAACATGGAAGGAAGTGATAAAAATGGACTTGAGAGAAAAAGGGGTCAAAATGACCTGGCCAGAGATAGGCTAGTTTGAAAGTTTTTTAGAGCTGTCCGATAAATGCCAGCATCTAAAAATGGACGTTAAACTGAATATAATGATGATGATGATGATGATGATGATGGTGGCCAAAATTAACTATTAAGTCTGTTGGATTACATTTGGGTTCATGCAGTGGGGGGGGGGGGGAGGTCTCTATTCACCCACTGTTCACCTGAACAGATGAGTATGCAAAGTACTCCACGTCTGATATAGCCCTGACCTCAAGCTGGACCAAAATTTGTCCGACTTACTGGCAGTGATCGAGACAGTAGCTTGTCTCTAGTCTCATAGGAATCTTTCCTTGAAATGTTAGGGTAAGGGCAGAGGTGTGCAATTCGCCCATCTACTTTCTTATAAATTATTGTCAGTATTTGCACTCTCGTCTTCCTTTCGATTTTTACTAAAAAATAGCCTTATTTGCATTTTTGTGATGCTATTATAAGGTTCTTTTGGTTTTTTCGTGAGATTTGTCATCTTCATCTGACTGAAGGTGATCTGGATATGCCAAGCATTGAAATTCTTCAAGCTTAAAAAGGGTTGAAACTCATAAGGCATTGCTTACACTCTGACTTCAATGGGACCCTTAAAGCTCAATTTCACTGGATAAATATGAAATTAATAATCGACTTGACGCAGCAGTCGATAAAAGAATGTGGCTCACCATCATGTGATGCTTTCTCTGACTTTTCTCCTTTCTGATTCTTTCTTCGCTTCAAGGTATTTACATACTTCCCATGTAGGTATGATGTGGCACAAGGCCGAAGGGTGAGAAAGTAAGCCAGTACCCCTAAAAGAGGGGCACTCTGGCCTCTTAAAACATTACCTTAGCAGCCCCATCGGCATTCCCCAGTCAGGCGCCTCAGGCAGTTAGCAATAAACTAACTCGTCCCCAAAGAGGGAAGGCAATGCCTGGGAGGGTGGACTTCCTAGGACTACTCAGGACTAATACTTCACTCCGACAGATAAAAGACCACCAAGATGGCCCTGTCTCTGTCAGACTGATTGTCAAGTGCGGATCCTCAACTGCTACGTTAGCCGTAAGAAAGGAGACACTTTCTTCGCTTCTTCAATTGACTATTTAACTATGTATTAGTTTATCTTTATTGTGGTCTTTTCTTAGTCTTGCCAGAGTCCAGAACAAGAATTCATCTGGTCTGGTGGAGTATCCATCTAAGTGCTGTTACTTGAGGTAACATCACTAGGAGAAGGTGCACTATTCCTCATATGAGCAAGTGTATATCCGTGCTGAGGGGATCTTATTTGTGCTGCGAATACTATGTTATTTTGAATATTTGGTTAGGGTTCACTTGTAGGGTGAAGTATCCTCATGTTAGGTTGGCTTTGACAAATCCTTGTACAGAGAGACCGAAGACACTCGAGAATACTATGTATGTATGTAAATGTGCATGGCTAAATTTAGGTACAGTTGGCATTCAATTAATAAAGTAAATTTAGTAGGCATTAAAATTCATTCTTAAAGTTTAATAATGTGTTCTCATGTCACCTCTTAAGTGATAGACTGTGTGATTTGCCATTGTAACATTAATTTTCAAAATGGCACCAAGTAGTCAGTCTGTAATGTACTTTCGAATCTTTTTTATTTGAAATATTGATTCAAATGTTTACATTTGACGTGGCTCTTGTTGTTATGTAACGTGTTTGTAGTGTTACATTGATTCTTAAATGTGACTTGACTTCAAATGTTTACATTAAATTGTTACATTAATTCTTATCTTAAATGTGACATGACTTCAACTGTTTATAATGTTATGTTGATTCTTATCTTAAATGTAACGTGACTTCAACTGTTTATAGTGTTACATTGATTCTCATCTTAAATATGACGTGACTTCAACTGTTTATAATGTTACGTTGATTCTTATATTAAATATGACGTGACTTCAAATGTTATTAATGTTACGTTGATTCTTATCTTAAATGTAACATGACTTCAAATATTTATAGTGTTACGTTGATTCTTATCTTAAATGTAATGTGACTTAAAATATTTATAGTGTTACGTTGATTCTTATCTTAAATATGACGTGACTTCAATTGTTTATAGTGTTACATTAATTCTTATCTTAAATGTAACGTGACTTCAAATGTTTATAGTGTTACATTAATTCTTATCTTAAATATGACGTGACTTCAAATGTTTATAATGTTATGTTATTCTTATCTTAAATGTAATGTGACTTCAAATGTTTATAGTGTTACATTAATTCTTATCTTAAATGTAACGTGACTTCAACTGTTTATAGTGTTATGTTGATTCTTATCTTAAATGTAACGTGACTTCAAATATTTATAGTGTTACGTTGATTTTTATCTTAAATGTGACATCACTTCAACTGAAATATAAAAAGGATTTTACGCTGTTAATTTTTATTGCTAATGTATGTCAACATTATCTTACTTTCACGCACATCTATTTTCAGCGGGCTCCCTAACTGAGCCTTCTGGGAAATCTAAAATGCAAGACGTACTCTCCTCGCTTGTCGAAATCAAATACGCAACTGGCCAGATTGTTCGATTAGCTCATCGTATTTATCAAATGTTTTTTAAATTTTTTTCTTAATTCTTTCCTAAACAAGAAAACCAATGTTTATTTTATTTATTTACCTGACACATTTTATCATTCAAAGCATGTCAAAATAAACAAACCTTGAATTCTAGATGCGATCTAATTTCGCTATTTACATTCCATTACATAACATAATTTCGTGGCAACAATCAGCCACCATTAGCATCATCATCATTATATGCATTACTTATTTTTATTTACTTGTCTCCCCACGAGGGCAGATTTAGACACAAGGTCGGTTTTTACTGCAGGGGTGGGGTGGGGGGGGGATTCATCTCTTCCCAAAAGAGGCACTCTGGTTTGAGGCAAAAATTTAAATTGCCTCAGTCTAGAAGGATTTCTCCTTCACTGACCAAGGACAGAAAAACTGAAGTGTAGTATCAGAACAGATACTACACTTTCATCCTCACCCAAAGGCCAGGATTACTTATTATCACAGTAATCACCGTAATATTGTTACACGTATAGTGTGTGCCCATTTTCGTCTGTTTATTTTCCTTTGTGTGTATGAATGTCCTTATCGTGAGGGCCCGCACTATTTTTTCGACTGGCAAATCTGCATTTTTGTCACTTTTATAGTTTGAGATAGTGGTGTTCCAGAGATGTGCGTTGTCCGCTGTTTAGCGAATTCCACGTTTTTTAACCCCGAAAAAGCAGATTTCTACTTAAATTACTAGAGCCTTTATGGATGCGAGTTATCTGTATTTTAGTCGAAATCCGCTTTTTTTATTTAATAAAAAAAGCGGATTTCTGTCAAATCGCTATAGCCTTACCTCCTTATTTTTTCTCGTTGCTATTTGGCTGTATATTATTTCTCTTTCTCTTTCTTCCTCTCTCTTTCTTTATCTTTCTTTCTCTTTTCCTGTTTTTCTCTCTTCCTCTTCCTCTCTTCGTCTTCTCCTTGCCTTTCTTTTCCTTCTTATGACAGTTCTTTGTGAAAACTGAAAATGTTAATTTTGCCATGAAGGCTAAGACTTCAGACAATTCATGATGGGGGTAGTGGAGTTAGATAATTTTCGTTTCATCAAAGAATGACTTCCTGTCTCCTTCCCTCACATGTGAACTCAGTGTCTTTTTCTTAATTTTGACTTTCTTAGTTGAAACTGATTGGAGTTCTTTAGGGGGGGGGGGAGTTTTTTTTTCTTTTTTTTTTTTTGCGCTGTTCTCTCCACACACATGCACAGGGGGGGGGGATTCATGCACAGGAGGGGGAGGGATTCATGCACAGGAGGGGGAGGGATTCATCTCAATTTCAGCTTTTTTTGCTATTGGCTACTCGCATCGCTACTAATCTCCTTTTTGTTTATTTTCTGTACATTATTTTCATTTATATATATATATAAAAAATATATTATCTGTTTTTTTTAACTGTATTCTCTTTGTACAAATAAAAATATATTCCTGTAGTTAAATGCTATGATGACCACATGTATATTGACTGGATGCTCTGTCAATTGTTCTGCGGGCACACTATATTTACAAGATCTGCAGAACTTTGGTACTGACTAGTTATGGGACGATTCCACAATATTTTCCCCGATTCCGATACAATTATCGATTCTGTTCTAAATTCCTGATTCCGATACAATTTACCTTTTCAATTTTTTTTTAAATCTCTAAATATTTAGCTATAGAGTTGTCGTTTTTATAATTTTTGGATTACCATAAAAACCCATGTAATATGTGCATATATTTTCGCAAACGTAAAAATACACTTGGGTGGTGGTGGTGGTGGGGGGGGGATTGTTTATAAATTTTAGTTTTACTGGTAGTTTAAAACTAATAAATATTTAGCATCTTATCATTAGTATTAGCAATAGTACATTAAGTTTTAAACAAAAACAGAAAAAAAACAAGTAAAGAATCGTTTTTGGTATTGGAAAATAGGCACAAATTTATCTGATACCGATTTCGATACCCCAAAAAGTTCTGATTTTTCTGATTCTGATTAACTGTCCCAACACTAGTGCTGACACAACTTAAGGATTTGGGTAAGTCGTTGGTTTTGTCGGCAACCCCAAAACAAGAAAAACTCGTTAGGAACAATAACAAATATTTATTGAAATACAGGTGTGTAACAATAATAAAAATGAAAAATTATGTTGCTCCCCTTGTTGGGGAGAAAAAGCAAGTTGAGGAATTTGACTGGTTCTAAGTCTTTGTTTGGGGGACTTTGCCTTGTGCTTTTGTCCCTGAGAGGTCAAATTGGGGATAATTCTTCTTATCCTCTTTTATTACTGTTTTCGACCAGTCATCGACTTCTCTCTCTCTCTCTCTCTCTCTCTCTCTCTCTCTCTCTCTCTCTCTCTCTCTCTTACTTCCTCTCTGTCAGTCTCTCGGAGTGATTGACTGTCTCAGGAACTCCTCAAGAATCAGTTCTTTTATTGAGTGACTATAGACCGTTTCACATTTTCTACTATTCCATGATTGGAAAGCCTTCATTTCACTTTTGTAGGAGGGGCCTCCAGTCAAGCCACAATACGTGGGATTACTCTTATTTCAGGAATTGCATCTATTACTAAATGTTGACAAATAAGTATATTATCATATATGGCTATTGCACTCTGTAATTTAAAAAAGTCTTAGGCACAGTTTGATCACAGCAATTCATGATTGAAATCTGTTGTTCCAAAATTATTAATCAACATAACAATTCAACTTGAGTTATTCATATGACCTTTTAGACTTAAAAATAAAATCATTCGTTTTGAACAAAAATAGTAATTGGCGATACTTGTCGCGCAAAGTGTGTTGACCTCAATTTCTTTTAATTAATTATTCCATAATTTAAATTTAACTTAATTAACTTTTGATATTGCACCAACAAAATACCCCATTGTGTCATATTTAACATATGTGGTTTTGAATAGGTTTTCATGTAGTAAATGAGTTGTTTTGTATCTGAGGAATGTAAGATATGAATAATTGAGATGTTTTGTTGACTGTTCAAATTATACAGGATGTTTGGGTCAGTAATAGAGGCTAGTTAAGTTAGAATAAGATAAGTGAAGAGCAGTCTTTGATACTATGGACTGTCCCCCCTCTCCACCTCCAGAGCCGAGGAAATGATGCACGAAGGCGATCGGAAAATAGGATGGGTAGTCAGCTGGGGAGTGGCCGAGGAGACAAAAGACCGGACATGGGATTTCTAGTATGACTAAATATGTTTGTGAGTCAGAGTTGTTTGCAGTAGTTGAGTTTCAAGATGGTTTAGTTTAGGACAGTTAACGTTAGAACGAAAGAAGAAGATGAAGGAGAAGAAAACCACGGCACGGACAACGTTGTGGTTGACAGTTGTCAAGGGTACGCACATGGTCTCACAATCCACCTCATACCCGATTTTTTTGCCTTGTGCCACATTTTGTATTATTTTTATTATAAATAAATATTTTGACTAATGACTTTATTGAATTATTTTTTTTATATCTTGATTTTAATCATCATAATGGGACATAAAAATGGTGAAAAATTGTTCTGTTCAGGGAATTCATTTTACCTGTCATGAGACGGGTATTCTTCTAGTAACTATATATATATATATATATATATATATGCATGTATTTCTCTTGATTTTGCGGTGAAACTCGCATAAGATGTAGAAAAAGTATTGAATTTGGAAACAAATAAATAAATGAAATATAAATATATTGAAAATATTTTAGTTTGTGAGACGAGAAAGGAATTACAGATATTCTCCGATATATGGAAATAAAGAAAGTGAAAGAACAGATGAAAGTTGTGGTTGTTCTGCGATACATGATGATAAGGAAGCTCGATGGAGATGTAAGTTATTGTTATGGATTGATTCCTGTGGTCATTGGAATGAATCTATAATAAATATATATGCTCTGAAGCTTGTAATAAAACTTTATTGAGCTTGCAATTTGGATCGCTTTCGGATACTATACAGAGTTTTTATAAGAACCCATATATATAGTCTCGGAAGTTTCTCAACCATTAAAACTATATTAAAAAAACAAACAAAAAAACTTATAGTCCCAAGTCTTTCAGTGGAAAATCACTCATGTAAGTCCATTTATTTTTTATAGTTATTATATTAGTTTGTTTCTAACACTATTTTAAGGGATCATCAGTTGTTTATCATGAAAAACTGTTTCAGGATATATATATATATATATATATATATATATATATATATATGAGACAAGGGAGAAGGAAAAAAGCAACAACAAAAGAATGTGGTTAATCTCGAAATATATAGTAATAACTATTAACACCTGAATTATTTTATTTTAAAATCTGCATTTATAAGGCTACAAAAGCACTATAATCTATTGACCCAATTCTTCTAATAAAATATTTTATTAAAATATATTTTTATTTGCTACAAATTGTTTTGTCATTGAGGAGCTGTTTCGCTTACCGAGGTGTGTATAAACCAGGTTCTTGATAGTCTGTGGATACAATCACTCGGACGCCGATGTTTAGTTTTTATAAGACGTGTATTAATACAGACAACTTGGAACATTCACAAAAAGGATGAGCGATCTCTGGACTTTAAAAAGTGTGGACTGCGCTTCGGAAAAACAGAGAGATAGACAGACAGATGGATAGACAGATACATAGTTTTGTTACACCTAGCTATATTATCCCTTCCCCCCCCCCCCCCGCGCTCATTGAGAAGGTGCCTTTTACATGTCCACTCTGCTTGAAGTGTGTAGCCGAGAAGAGCCCGTATTCTCTCTCCTTGGAAGTCATATAATTTCGTTGACTTCCCTTAACTAAAGGTTAAATCCTGACCCCCCCCATCCGTCCATCATTCCTCCATTTAACTAACAGCTTTCTTTATGTAAATATTTTCTTTTTGGTCTCCTCTGAAACGTTTGTTTGTCTTTCTTTTCCCTTTGGTCTATTTTCTTTTCTTTTTTGTAAAATCCTTTTTGTGAATGCTTTTGGATCGGAAACTTAAACATATATTATTATAAAAATAACTATCTGTACCTATCCCTGTGTTGCCTCGGATGCAGTGAAGTCATTTTAGTTTTTAATTTTTATTTGTTTGTATATTTTTAAAAACTTATACAGAAAAAGAAATAACATTTTAGTTGGAAGATAAAAATCATTTTTTCTTTTCTTCAATCAAAAATATCAGTTATTCCATTTGCTGATTTCGATTTTTCTGTCACAATTGAAAAATATTTCCATATCAACACCGGGCGAGACTACATAATTTCTAAAATAAACTAGTCGAGCATGTTATTATAATGCCAATAACATCGTACAACAATAACAAATGAAAATGAGTCAGAATCAACGTTTGATATGTCAGCTTAAATACTGTTCAGGTCCAACTTTTAAAATCTCACAAGATAACTTTATATGTTAGATAACAGTAAACAGGTACATTAAACGAAATGTCAACAATTATGAAAAAGGACATTTTATTAATTAATTGTTAGTTATTGCTATTTAATGAATGAATAATTACCTGATTGTAAAAACAAAAAAGAATTATAGTAAAAAAAAAAAAACAGAAAATAAAATGTTTCAAATAATTGCCAATTTGGGAAAATGGACACCAGACCTTGGAAGAAGCTAAAGATAAGAAGTCATTTTGACTAGATTCACATCGGTCATACTGTTAGATAACGAAGAGGAGCTGGAAGGAGGGTGTCCCAAAGGAAAAGGGGAAGGCTAAGCGAAAATCGGAAATGATGTCACTTCTGTTCGGAGACGATTCTCTCTCTTCGCTGCTGACATCTAAGCTGAACAGACGTGAGAGCTGATCTTTCCGCAAACCCTGGCAGGGTGGAATGAGGGACAATGGGCGCAGGTGGCCAAAAGTCGTTATGGCATCTTTCCCCAATTCACCCTAGACTCTTTCTCCCTCTCGTACACGATACAGTAAATTTCTGTCTCTGTCGTGTTTAATAAAACCTTTAAAAACGAAATCCAGCGTTTATGTGTCGTCGATCACGGTAGAAGGACAGGAGCCAGCAACGACGAAACCTGGCTATATACCCAACGGTAAGCAGCAATGCAACAATACACGACTGACACACTCTTAGCGTTGTATATTGAGGTGGCCTTGAAGGGAATGGAAATAGTAAGTTGCCAAGAGTTGAAAATTGACAGACATGCCAAAGCAAGAGACAGAAACGAAAGTTTTGATGACTTTTTCTTTTTTTCATTAATGGTTCACCGCTTATCAAGGCCCGAGAGCCACTCGAGGATAAGGGTTAGAGAGATTTCAGTTGGACAATGATCATCACCATGAGAGGATTGGAAACAATGGGTGAAATGGGCAGAAGATTACTTAAGAAGAATTGATTATCGAAGAGCATGTTGTAGTGTATGAATTGAGGATTTGTTATCCCCTATCTTAATTTAACACACAAAATGAATTAAAGAAACAAACGAAACCTGTAGCAGCCATCATGCAGGTCCAGAAGGAAAAAGAGTGAGGGTTGCACTGTGCATTGTCCATCTGGGATTGAACCCAGAGTGTTCTAGTCACCAAATAGAAACGTGTGCTTTTTGTCACACGACGAAACTTCACATATGCAAAATGAGCCTTGTTTTGCATGGGCTAATTCTCGTCGTAATAAAAAGCTTACACATTCTGCTCTGGGAAAAGAGCGAGAAAGGTTGACGTTGTGACTACGTCGAGTGCAAAGAGAAAAAGAAAGAAGAAAAAGGAATCAAATTCTGGACGAAAAGTTTGTAAACGTTGCATCGTTCTCGTGCCTGTTTGGACTGTTGATAGTGAAAAGACCAAAAAAGACAATTCGGCGTCCCGTTTGAACTCAGTCTTTATTTTATTAACTCTGTTACAAACGAAACCTTTTTTACAACAACAAACGAAAGGGGTTTGTTCGTATATTTCAGGTTACCTATACCTTTTGGGTATAGGTGGAATAAACTTAGAACAATGTCCGAAAGAAGAAGAAGAAGTTCAAATATCTTCAGGCAAAGATAGCAGGCGCCGTGCGCGTCCAGTGGACAAAGGGGCAGGAGAAAGGCTGAGGCGATCCTTACTGGCTGTTGCCAGGGTACCGTCTGCTCTTTGTCTGGAATATTCTAAGGGAGCTCAAGTAGTCCCTTAAGGAATTAATGATATCAATGCGCCCTGCAAGCTGATTGGTCAAACCAGCTCACAGAGACACTGATACGCATTACAAAGTAAATTTATGACTGCTACAGTAGTTGGTTGGGAAGTAGTCTTGTGATATCTTGTTCCACAGATATGATGTTCTATACTACTAAAACTGATGATCTAGCTTACTTTTGTTCCTTTTTTATTATTTAATGAGTCACCATTTATCAAGGCTAAATGCCATTCGAGGATACGGGTTAATGAGATGGAAAGATTGACAATTAAATGATGATGAATATTATGAGAGGATTGAAAATAATGATATGGGATGAATAAAATTTTATGACTTATGAGGACGATTTATGACAAGTGTTTATTGACATTAGATTTGAAGATGACCATGTTGTAGCCGTCAGGGAATCCATCTTTGCAGTTGCGGTAGTTAGACGAGTTTTTGCTGTGAAAGTTTTATAGGGAGGAACCAGAGATTGAAGTTCAGTCAAACACTTTCCATGGAAATAATGATGCAGTAGAGAAAGGCTAACAAAGTCTCTTCTATGAGAAAGGGGTTTGTAGCGAACGGAAGAGAACATTCGCCCGCGAGATTGCAGGTTCGAATTCTGTTAAGGCAAGAAAGAATCCTTTTGAACGGCACTTCCCCATATGTGACGGTAGTACTTCATTTTAGGACGTATCTGACCTTTATATAGGTAGAGAAATTAAAAAATTTTTTTTTTTATTGAAATCGCTCCAGACATGGCATGAAGCCACTTGATGTAAGGAGCTAACTGTTATGATGTGGTTATTCCTGAAAGTAAGACAATAATACGAGCAAAAGGGACAGAGGTAAAAAAGGACGCAAACACGATGTTACTTGGTCGGTCGCTCGGTGCGTAAGAGAGAGAGACACGTAAGCCTTATTATTTATATACATCAGAAATATACAAGGGAGATAATTACAGATTACAATAATTACAGAATGAACGGTGTAAGGGAAGTAATAAAGATACTCTTATCTCGGATGTAAACATCGTCGTTCCCAAAATGTAAGATTAGATACTACACTAACAAGAGTGAAATATGATTATCGCTAAGACAGGAAATGCCTATTAGCTTTAGTCTTGAAAAGACCAAGGCTATAGGTAGGAGGAAAACAGTCAGCAGGAAGAGAGTTACATAAGCTTGCAGTTCTTGGAAAAAAGCTACTGGAATAGGAAGCTGTATGACAATGAGGTATCAAAACAGCGAATTGATGGAGACCACTAGACCAACGAGTTAAACGAGCTGGAACAAAAGAATCAAGGAATAGATCACATAATTCTGAAAAACGCATGTCCTAATAGTATTTATAGAAAAAACTGAGACTAGCAATATCACGTCTGTGAGAGAGAGAGTGCAGAAAAGAAGAAAGGATGTGGCCAATCAAATTACAGATACGTTTCTGCATCTTATCAAGAACCATCAAATGGGACAGATTCACCAGCCCAAATATGACAACAGTACTCCATACATGGTCTGATAGTAGATTTGTAGAGATAGAGAATAGTCTCAGGTGTGAGAAAGTGTTTGGAGCGATAGAGAACCGACTTTATGAGAAGCAGAAAGAGCAATGGATCTAATGTATGAACTCCAAGAAAAATTTGATGAGAGAGAAAGACCAAGAAGTTTCAAAGTAGATTTCTCCTCAAGAGCAGGGCCATCCATGAGAATGTCAGGAAGAAAATGGACACGAGCTGAGTCTTAACAGGATTAAACGAAACAAACCATTTCATACTTCAAACCACAGTCAACTTCTAGATCAGCTGCATATTTCAACTGATCCGAGTGAGAATAGAGAGTGGTATCATCAGTATAGATGTTAATTTTATCAATAATATTCTCTGGAAGATCATTTATATATAGAGAAGAAACAGTGTTGGACCTAGAATGGATCCCTAAAGAACACCAGCATTGATAGGAAAAGAGAATCAAGAGACACAGTGCAAAGTTACTCGTAAATTTCGATCGGAAAGAAAACACTTAATAATGTCAAGAACCTCACCACCAATATCATAACCCTAAAGTTTGTGCAGAAGACCAGAATGCCATACTTTGTCGAACGCCTTCGAAATGTTAAGCGCAATGACTCTACCCTTTCCTGAATTATCCATAAACCGACAGATCCACTCAGTTACAACAGTTAACAGATCAGCAGATGAACGAAAACTACACAAGCCATATTGAACATCACTAAAGAGGCACAGACTTTTCAGAAAATGAACAAGCTTTCCGTTAATCAACCTTTCAAAAACCTTGCTAATAATAGAGAGGAGACTAACCGGACGATACTTAGTTGGGTCAAACTGATCACCAGCATTTTTAAAGATAGGGACAACAGAGGACTCCCTCCAACAAGAATGGAAACAGGACTTAGACAAACAGAGATTGAATAATTTAGAGAGGATAGAAGAAAGTTCAGGAGCACAACGCTTGAGAACTACAACAGGAATTGAATCAGGACCGGAAGCCTTAGACTGGTCAAGATCAGAAAGAACCCTAGCAACCATCTTTGAAGTGATAGTGAACGAATCAAGAGACTGATCAGTTTTCAAAGGAAAATCAGGAAGAACAGCACCAGAATCATCAAGAATTTTCAGCGAAAAGACAAACAAAGAGAACATCTTATCCTTAGAATATGAAATAACCTGAAGACCATCAAAAAGAGGAGAAATAGCAGACTTACCACTATTAACAACACTATTGTAGATTCTCCAAAAATCATGAAAGTCAACCCTTTGAGATGAGATAGAGTGACAAATCCTTTGAGACTAGCTAGACTTAGTCTCAGAAATCGCTCTCTTGCGGGCATTGCTAGCTCTTCTGTAGCATTGTCTAGAAGTCTCAGAACCATCCCGACGATACTGATTAAAGTAATGGTTACAATAGGCAATGGCAGAAGCACAAACAGATGAAAACCATGGAGGAGAATGAGGTTTGCTTTGAAACTTACGATGAGAAATGAAGGTGTCAATTCCAACAAGAAGCCAATCAGTAACCTCCCTAGCAGCATCATTCAGAGATACCAAAGATAGAACGCCATGGAACATCACATAGGAAGCTGCAAATCAGCTGGATTGCATCAGGAGTTAGGTACTTTCTAGAGCGGTAGAATGATTGAACCATTCTCCCATCAACCTTAGCGACAGATTGGATATAAGTCTTTCATTTTAGATCTGGAGCGAAAGTCAATCGTAGGAGCTTATCAAAAAAAAAGAAGGCTTCCTCGCGTAGGAGGCCATTTATTTCAACAGGATTGAAACAAGGATTTGAATGTTGGTGGTTAAAGGAGAAAAGTTTGGGTTTAGAGATTCAGCAAGACTTTGATCACCAATGCTCTTCAAAGTACAGCCATAAACAGCTGTGTGATCTGTGTAGATGTCAACAAACGATCTCAGAATATGATTTGGAAGATCATTGATGAAAATTAGGAAGAAACGGGACCCAAAATAGATCGTTGGGGTATATCGGCATTGACTCCATGTGCTTCAGAAATCTGTTCATCAACAACTACTTTAATAGACCTATCAGAGAGAAAGGGTCTGATAGTTATGAAGACATTACCAGATATTCCATAGATAGAAAGTTTGTGAAGCACCCCTTTGTGCCAGATACTATCGAAGGCCTTTGATATGTCAAGAGCTACTGTCCTAAAAACAAATTTCCCATTGAGAGATTTACTTATCCTATGTGATATTGCAGTCAGCACATCAGCAGTTAATCTCGCGAGATCAAATTCATATTACTTGTCACTAAGTATATTTTGCTATTGCTAAGGTGATTGACAACTTTTTGATTTATCACCGATTCAAACAACTTACTTATGATGCACAGGAGACTGATTGGCTTGTACTGAGATAAAAAAAGACTGCTCACCATTATTTTGAAATACTGAGCTGATCGACGAAGATTTCCAAGGAGATGGAAAGCATTTCTCCTGTAAACAACGATTGAATAGTTTTATAAGAGTAAGAGCAGTTCCGGCAGAAGATTGTCAGGACCACTTGTCTTGCTGGCATCAATGTTCTTGAAAAGTTTGGTGACATCCAGTAGAGATATCATTCAGAATATTCTTGGTCATAGGGCGAAATTTCAAAAGTGGATGGCCCTTATCACAAAGGGTGGAATTTGAAGCATTGTTTTTTGCAAAATGTTTAACTCTGTCAGATGCTGAGGAAGTCACGTCTGGTCCGTTAATGATGGTTGGAATAGATTTAGCAAGGATTCTTTTGTATTCCCTATAATCCATTAGCAGTAATTGTAAGCAGTTCTAAAGGCAGTGTAGCAGTTACATGAGAGATCTATTTTGTTTATATGTATGCACAATATCTTTGGTTATGTCGAGTTGTAATTCGGTCAGCGTATTGATACACAGACGATTAGCACAGCACTGACATGCCCACTGGAAGCCTACTGATTTCCACTCATGAGATTTAGCACAAAAGACAAATAAACTCCCAAGTAGATTTCATCAGGGCAAGACGTCCATTCTATCCTGTCCTCATCTTGCGCCAGGATACCACATTCTGTTTGTAACAAAAACCAGCCGACCTCGCAACTCTCTTTATGTTCCAGTGTTCCCTTCGAATAAAGTTGATTCATATTTTAGTGGAGATGCTTGGTGTTTTTCATAGAAGATGGTGACCCTTTTCCTATTTAAACTTGTGTTTCGTTGTTCGGTTATTTTAGTGTGTGAGTCATAGTGTGTGTGTGTGTGTGTGTGTGTGTGTGTGTGTATCTGTAGTGATGCGATAATGTGTGTGTGTGTGTGTGTGAATAAAGGTTCATTGTTCGTGCGCAAAAGGAAGGAAAAAACTTGTACATATTTTGAAAGAGTTCATTCTTTTTGTCTCCCTCCCCCTCGGCCGAGGGAGAGCGTACTCCTCGTGCGTGTTATTCGTAGTCTGTCTGGATGAAAAAGAGAAAAACATAAGCCCATCTCGTTCCTTTTATAGGGGTCCGAAGTTTCACGTTGGTCCACTGATGTGTTGGTTTCTGATTGGCTAGAGTATTCAGTTAACGCGTTTCTGCAAGACTTAGTGAGTAATAAAGAAAGTGTATCACAAACGACGCAAAGAAAGAAAGGGAGTTGAAATTCACGCCATTTGCTTTCTAGTGTTCGCTTGGGTTGCATTTTTGTTTCGCCACAAGCTAATGCGTAAAAGCGAATGGCTTGAATAGCCACCCTCTCTTCTTTTTCCGGTTTGTTTCGATGATTGACTTTCCTTTTTACTTCAAAAAGCAACTGAGTTTTCACAGGAACGTGTTAACTCAATATATTTTTAAGCAATGACTATCGTTTTGAACCCAAAATCTAGCAAGCCTATGTCAAATTAACAAAGCTTATAAAAGCAGTGAGCTGATCAACAAAAAAGAGAGTTTTCCAGAGACCCAACCTGACGCACCTCGAAAGGACCAAGAACTTAGCCCCCCCCCCCGCGCCTTTGGCCGGGGGGGGGGGGGGGTCCGAAAAAAGGAAACACTTCAAAACTCACGTACCAGCTCCATCACCTCGTGCACAGCTACACACGCACTAACAGAACAAGGTAAACATATGCATACTCACGCAGTGCCACATTGTCTAATACTCACACACTCATATTACTCGCACACGCATATTTACACTAACAAATATAGACATACACATCCTTAACTCTAGTGTCTGCTAATTCACTGAACATTTTCCTACGAAAACACGAGTTGTATAAACTTTACCAAATGAACATTTTATATTCATGTAAACTTATAGTTATATAAATGTTTTGTTATTTAATTATGTTTTCCTTAATTTTTCATTTATCCAACTCCGTTCATGTTAAGTTAGCACTTGCTAGCTGGTGACCCTAATATTCCTCAAATCTGATTTCATTTCCATTTAATATGCATACACGCCCGTATATATCATGCATTTCCGTCCTTCGCCATAGCTTTACTGACCTAAGAAAATCGCATTTTAAAATAACTCCAGCCTTAAAAACCAAAGGAAATACGGCGCTTCTTTTGTTTCGCTACGACATGAAAATATTTAAAGAATGTATAAACTTTATTATGTACTTACGTGTTAGCTGAAAATAAGATTGTACAGAAAAAATACGCAAATTCATCCAGTATTTATTAAATTATAAGAAAAAGAAGAAAAAACGATCTTACGTATCGCAAGACATTTTTTTTATCCAGTTCAGCTTACATTAGGCAAGGGAGATAACTCAAAAAATGTTCGGAAAAACTCAAAATTTAACAAAAATGGCGACCGATAGGTGAAATCGTTTTTTATTTTTTATTTAATAAATACTGGATGAATTTGTTTCATTTTTGGTGTACACTGTAGTCTTCTTTTCAGCTACCACAACAAAGTTTATACATTTCTTTAGCTATTTAAAAAAAAAGAAAAAAAAAGAGAAATACCTAACATGTAGCAAAACTAAACATGAAGCACCAACAAAATATTAAGATTAATAGAAAAAGTTTAAACGTAACCGACAACAACAAAAAAAAACTTTAATCTAAGAAGAAAAGAATAAAGGCTGGCTCAATATTGAAAACATGTTTTTTTTTTTTGTGAATCCGGAGTGATCTCCCCTGTCACGTGGAAACTTCTAGAAACGGAGTCGTATTTCAGTTGATTTTTTTTTTAATCGTATTGGCGTGCGTTTACCGAAAACAGCAGAAGCATTTCTCTCTTTCATTCGCTCTTTTCTGACCATGCTTACCTGTTACAACCGTTCTTGTGGGAAAGAATTTGACCCCTCAAAAAATGAGGACGGTAAGTTTTCTACAATTTAACATTTGAAAACGTTCAAGAATATATATATATTTTTTTCAGGTTTATAAGCGTTTTTATTTTTAAAATATTTTACTTTTGTTGGGAAGCGTCATTTTATTTGTTTCAGTTATAAATTATATACATTTGTTGGTTGTTTGGCTTAGATGGACAAGTCGAGGTTTCAAGTTTTACGATCTCCTCAGAGCCAAGTCATTATTTGGTGCCCTACAGAATTTGAACCCAAACCAAACCGACTTGCACCGAACTAAACCTAAAACTTAGGTTAGGGTTAAAATTAAAAAAAACAACAGTTCGATTCAAATATTGTAGAAGTACTCATTAACTCCGTGTCTGCTCAATAATACTGTGCACCACTCCCCCATGAACATGTAAGTTCTAGCGCTAATTCTTTCTTATTGAACTGAGTTAAGTAATGATGTAATCGAGTATAAACGCCAAGAAACCCGACTTCTTAAAAAATCCTTATTTATGATGAAATTAAATAATTCATATGAAAATGTGGAATTTACATAAATTTTATAAAAATTATGTATCTTAATTTAAAAAAAAAAAATGGTGCTTATGCAGTTTACGGACCGGGCTATTTTTCTTTTTTTTTAGATAGGATTTTCAAGTTAAATTAAAATTTTTACGGTACCTTTTGATTCTTAGGTGACAGTACAGAATAGTTAATGAAGCCTGCATAAGTACTATATATATAATATATATATATATATATATATATATAGAAATTGGTAGTTTGCTGATATATATATATATTATTAGTACAAAACAATTTGTTTCAAACTTGCGGAAGTTCGGTTCCTTTGCGTTTATGCCCGATTACCAATAATGAATTGGCTCTGAGGAGGTCATAAAAACGGTCCCGGACTTGTCTGTTAGCCAGACAATCCATCCTCGATAATTTTCCCTAATGTTTGGTGTAAATACCTACGTTTGCTGATACGTAAGTATTTCAAAGAGTTTTCCTGTTACTTTATTTAAAACTGTCATATTTCACTTGTGTACGTCTTTATGGACAAGCACCTATATATGCTACGATTAAAACTAATTCGATTGGAATTGGTAAGATTTTAAAATCAAAGAAGATAAAACTCTTTAACGATTTGGGTAGTATTATTTTTCTTTTATTGCCTGCCTATTCTTCCAGACAAATGAAATACTATTGTTCGTATGCATAATTTTGATTATTCGGACTACATTTCTCATCTTAAGTGTTATCATCACAACGTTTCCACTGCTGTAACCTCCGGCCTTCTTCAGGTGTATCTCTTCGAACTCGGAAATATTTCTGTCGAACTCGGTTCCAAGTGATAGTCATCTGAAGGTTGAAGGTTCAATCCTCGGTAAGGCCGATACGAAGAATTGAGATGACGGAACAAGAGCATGTTATCCCCGTGGATTAAATAAAGGGTTCCGTTCGAAATTCCCGAGTTCAAAGAGATTCACTTCAAGGCCGGAGGTTACAGCGGTCGAAACGCTGTGATAACATGAGAAATGTAGTCCGAATAACCAAAATTATGCAAATTATCAATCCTCATCTAAAAAAATTCAGAAATATTTTTCGTGTATTTGCTCATTCCAATAATTTATTGGTGCTGAAAAATTTTTTTTTTTACAGGCGGTTTAAGTCCCATTTCAATCACGTAAATTATTTAGAGTAAAATGGGTAGTAAAAGTCTTATGCCGCCGCGGAAACAACGCGGATGTGCGCTGAAAAAAAAATGTGATTTAAAAAAAAAAAATTTTCTCTCCTATATTGTCATTGAAGCATGCTTGTTTTTTTTGTTTGCTGTGGTTCTTTTTGCAAAATTTATCGAACTGAATTGAAAGCTAAATCCTTAATAATTAGGAATTTGTTTTCTTCCCAGCTCTAGTAGAGCAAACATTTACTTATGTTTTTGTCTGTCCAGTGATACTGTGCACCACTTCCCCGATGGACATATAAGTGCAGTACAAAGTAATTTTTTACATATGTAATTTTAACTCGTTTGAAGATCTACAAAAAAATGTACATTTTTTATTTTTGTTACAATTGTCTTAAAACTTTTAATTTACTTTGATTTAAGGAAAACTTTTAAAATGAATCCCCCCCCCCCCCCGTGGGTGTGTATATATATATGAGAAAAAAGAATTTTCTCATCTTTTCGACGTAACAATTTTACAAAACCCGATGACATAACTTTAAAAGATGCTAACATTTTCTTTTGGCCTCACTATTTTTCCTTCCGAGTTAAAATTAATCACGTATAGAAAAACATGTGCTTATATGGCTGCACATATTTGCGACGACAACCGAAAACAACATAAATATTACCCAAAACAATCAGAAACCATCTAAATATTACCGTAAACAACGGGAGACAACATAAAAATGATCGAAAACAGCCAAAATATTTATGTTGATTTCATTAATATTCGTTGTATTCGGTAATATTTGAGTTATTATCGGTAATATTTGGGTTATTATCGGTAATATTTAAGTTTTCGGTTGTTGTCAGTGCTATGTAGGTTGATTTCGACAATATTTCGGTTGATTTTATGGTAATATTTATGTTGCTTCTGTCTGTTTATGGTACTATTTAGGTTATTTCTGGTAATATTTAAGTTTTCGGTTGATTATGGTTGTTTTGGGTAATATTTAGTTGGCTTTCGGTAATGTTAGGTTGCTTTCTGTTAGTTTCGGTAACTAATTAGTGTAACCCGGTAAAATCCGCCTACGAGTTACAACCGAAAGGTGAGCACACAAAGTTAAACTCGGGCTCCTTATTTTTATTTAAAACCACGTTTTAGTTAAAAAACGAAAACAAAAAGCAAGCAAACATTCAAAACAGTTGTATCATGTTTAATCGTCTACGCGGGTATTTATCTACCTCCCACAAAGTAAAATGTAACACCCGGTCAGAAAGTGGGATTTGATAAGTTAGCACTCTAGAGGAAGAGCACCTGTGACCCTCAAAAAATGCCTGATCAGCCCGTCGACATTCTCCGGTAGGGGCGCCTCGGGCGATTAGCAATAAACTAACCCCTTCTCAAAGGGTGAGAAGGCAAAGCCTGGGAGGGTGGACCTCCTAGAACTGCACAGGGCAAACCCATAGACCGGCGGAAATCAAGGCCAAGGCAATACCTGTCTATAGGGTGTAGTATCCATCGGAACAGATATTACACTTTGATCCTGGCCAAAAAAAGTCGACCGGGAATATATAAAAAAGGGAAGTAACTCCAACTTGTACTTTTTTAATTTTTTTTTTTTATAACTTAGTTCACCCCAAACAGGGCAAGTTGCCACTGTAGACGTAAGGGACTACTGAGAATGAGGGTGGAAGTTTAGGGGATCATCCTAAAATAGCGAGATGCTTGTTCACATTAGTTTTAACTTTCTGCATGTCTGGGGAGCAGGGGGTGCACTTTTATTATACCTTCATTGGAGGATACTCCATAATATTCCTCCAAGGAAGGTATAATAGCAAAGTAACTTCCCTCCACTACGCCTCCTTCCACACCCACCTTTGATGCATGGAAATCTTTTTGAACTCTAGAACTTATACAGAATTTCAAACTAAACCATTTATTTCTACCACAAGGGTAGATTGTTCCTATCCTGTCAGCTACGACCGAGTAGAGTGTTAACTAATTTATATTTTTATTTTATTTTTAGTGCAGTGAGGATTGAACCTTCAACTTCCAGGAGACTCTCACTTTTAACTTATATCCATTAGCTTTTTCTTTTCAATTTTCTTATCTTTTTATTGGGAATGGGGCATCCTACCGGATAGCCTACATTCACCCGCTATTTCAGAGACTCCAACCAAGAGATCTTTTTAGGATTCTAACCGTCTCATTAAACACAATTGTTTGTATATCTCTTGCACTTGGTTCACTGGGTACTATTTGGATGTCAATGTGAACACTGAGTAGAAAAATGAGGTACTTCTGATCTCCATTTTTGGTTATTTCAACTTTTCAGTTGGCGCCATGTCTGTTTAAAGTAAACATTGATATAGCATCTCTCGGATACACTTCAACTTGCTATAAATTACTGATTAAATAGATTTTGATTTTTACTAAAAAAAAATGTAGTTTTAAGTAACAATAAATTGTTTGGAAGTAGTGTCTAAGCTCATTTCACTGTCAATAAATTGGTGACTAAAATAGGATTTAATCCAGAATAAAATGAGAAAGATGTCACAAATACCAAATCGAGTGAAAATTAATTTGGAGAACATTTGTCAATTCTCCCTGGCAACCATATAGTCTCCATATGTGCCTCCTCACGAGGGCTAAGTTAGATATGAGGTCAGTTTTTAATGTGAAGGATATCCAGCTACCTCAAAAGAGGCACTCTAGGTGAGACAAAAATAAAAATTGCCCTAATTGAGGATTTCTCTTTTTTTTAAAAAGACAACCTTACACTATGATTCCTTTCATCGAAAAATAGAATAATGTTTTGAGAACAGTTTCACAAATAATTCTTGGGAGTTCAATATAAAAAATAAAATTTGCAATTTAAAAACGTGGATCAATATTAATAAAATAAAATTAGAATGGAGCAAGACACTCACGGAACTTCATACACCAATTTGATTGGGTACTGATATCGATCCTGAACCAGTTTTCGTGAGGTTCGACTCGGAAGCGTTTGGCTGTCCTACGCAAACGCCCGAGTGTTGAGCCGAATGGTACCAGACGACAATTTTGATACGGTGCTACGTCCTGTGATTGTAAGTTATATTTTCAAGAAATTTTCTAAAAAAAACAAAAAACAAAACAAAACAAGCAAAACATAGCGAAGTTACTGTTATCAAATAAATATGTTTTGTTATTTTGATACGTTGCTGTGTCCTATAATTTTTAGTTATAGTGGCAAGAAATTTTTTAAACAACAAAACAAATAAAACCAGCAAAACAGAGCGAAATTACTGTTATCAAATAAATATTTTTAACCCTAACCCTAACAACAAAAAACAAAACAAGCAAAACATTATCATAGGACGCAGCACTGTATCAAAATTGTCGTCTGGTACAAATTGGCTCGTCAACTCTCGGGCGTTTGCGTAGGACAGCCGAACGCTTCAGTCGAACCTCACAAAAACTGGTTCAGGATTGATAGCAGTACCTTTGATTGAAATACTAAATGGACTATTCAGAAAATTAAAAAAACAAAACAAAAAAAAACCCTCTTATCAAGCAATAACACTGTTATTTAATGTTTGCCTAAATGAAAATATGCTGTCTAAATACACACACACTATATATATATATATATATATATATATATATATATATATATATTTCTCACAGAAGATTAGCAAAGACAAACGTGAGGGGAAAATAATAAAACATAATACATAAAAGGGAGTGAAAATAACAGCTAGATATTAATGAAAGAGTTCATGTTAAATATCCTTAAACACAATTGAAATAAACATGAATTGCCAGGGCAAACAAATTATAGAGAATGCTTGAGTTATGTAAAGTAAATACAACTTTGATATTATCTGGGAACTATTCTGCTAATGAATTCTGCGATCAGTGGAAAAGGTCTATACTAAATGGCTAGCTGTCTGGGAATCCCGTTTAAACTGCGACCAGAAGCAGGATCTAACAAAATGGTATCAGTAGTTTAAAAATCATGTAAAAATGTAAAGCTAGATGGAACGTGTGTGCCCAGCTCAAGCCCACAACCAGAAAAAGACAAACCTTGTTTTCAAATCTGGTGCATGTGTAGAGCGAGTATTTTTTTTGTACTTATTAATTGAAGAGTTCATTCTTTTGTTGCCCAGTATAATTCAAAGGAGACAACTTGAATATGGTTATGGGGAAATAACTCTGAATATACTTAGCCGGCAATAACAATATGGGACAACTTACTGAAAAAAATAATTTGTAGAATATCTAAGTAGTAAATCCGATTTATTTACTTTTTATTTTTTTAATTTATTTTTAATGAAAATAATTTTTAAACTCTGTAAAGTTTGTATTACTTTTTTTTCACAAATATTTATTTAGTATTTTTGCTACATTTCGGCATTGAGTTGTGGAACGTGTTGACCTTTACGGAAATAGCTTTTAAAACCTTTTTCTGTGTATCTTGGAAATAACCAAGCAATTATGGGACGACGTTATACTGTATGACATGAGCATAAAAAATTGTCTTTATTTTATTAATAAATTTGAGGCTGTCCAAAAGTTGTTTCCTGGGTGATACCATTGGAGCACATAGAAGAGCAGGTGCTAGTGTGATTGCAAAAGCTAGGAGTGGATGGAGTAGGTTCAGTGAACTTCTGCCATTACTAACTAGCAGAGTGTTAGCACTGTTGACCAAGGGAAGAGTCTGTAGAGGATAAGGCAATAACAAAGGCTATCCATAATATATCAACTTTATTTACGACTTGATAGAACAACCAAAAGTAAAGAGTTAAGAAAAGTTCAAAGGTTTAGACAAAGAAAATGTTTTGTCCGTATGTGTGTGGACTTGTGTATAAGTGGATTCGTGAGACTGTGTATAAGCTGTTGCTATATTTAGTAGTCCATGACTGCTCGCAACGAGTCTGCAGTTGTTGTGGTTGACGAAAGTTCATGTGGCAAGTTAAGTTTCTAACTGCTGCTTCAGAGGAAGATTAAGTCTGAACACTAGGGAAAGATGTGCAGAACAGAAGACTATGTTGGTTTGGTCACATTGAAAGAATGGAGGAGAGTTCTTGGGTTAAATGTAGAACAGTTGAGGTAGCAGGGTCAGTTGGCAGGGGAAGGCGAAGGAAACCTGGGTGAGCGTGATAAGGATGGGTTTGTGAGAAAGAGGGATAAAGACCTGGTTAGCTTGGAAGTCAATTTCTTAAAGCCGACTAACACATGGCGTCATGTAAAACAGACGTAAAACCTAATGATAATTAATGGATACTATGTAGTCTCGGTATTTTTTTAACCATTAAAAACGCAATTTAACTACTTTATCTACTGAAAACGTTAGTTTATACGCAATGATTACAATTATATTCAAGAATAGAAGTAAATAAATTGCGAAACAAATAAGGATGTATCTAATAAAAAATCCCGGAAAATAAATAATGTTTCAAATAATGTTAAGCCATTACTGAAAGGTTGGGAATTGTTTAGTTTTTCCACTAAGCTTTGTAATGTTAACAATTAGTTACTTTGTTTTGTTTTTCGTCACTGACATTATTTGCATACACTGACAACGCCAGGTATCCCTGCTCGTTGTATAGTCTGGTGAACCACACATAATTTTGTAGATCTCAATTATAGAATGTCCCTTTTACAAAAATACAAGAAGCGGCACAACAATAAATATTTGAAAGCCGATTTAATTTGCGTACTCAATGTTTGTACGTATCCACCGCGTTTCCTAGCGACGGCAGACATTTTTGTTTTCTTGTTCTCAGTTTTGTTTACAATTCTTTTGTGTCATGAGTTATCTCCCTTGTTCTTACATTTCCCTCTCCCTCATGCAAAGTTCGGGGGGGGGGGGACGGCCACTTGAGAAAATCTATGTCCCTTTGCGCCCAATCAATAACCCCATGATACCTTAATTTCGATAATTTTAAAGTTTTTAATGAAAATAAAGTATTTCCTTTTTATGGATGTCGAGCGTGAATGCAGACCTTACAAGTCTGTTGTAACCTCTTAGGCCTCGAAGCTGTGTTAAAAACTTCATAATGATCGGTTAATTAGTTTAGGAGTGAATCCTGTACATACAAATATATACACATACCTAACTTTATAGAAATAGAAATCAGAAGCTAGTATGAGCCAGAGGTTTCAAAGCAGAAAGCAAACTGATTGAGAGAGGGTGTAGTGCTGATTATGTGAAGAATGTAGGGAGGAGGAAACTGGCTGTGTAGTACCAGCCTTGTGTGTGAGTTAAGGGGAGAAGAGTGAATATTAATGAAGTTCGAAATAAAATTGAAAAGAAATTTCATTTCATTTGAGTTTACGCTTTTGCATTTTTGATTTCAATAAATGTTAGATTATTAATGAATAAAAATAATTCAGTATGTAATTATCAAAGTTACATTGACACGAGAAAAGCACACTTGCAAAGTTGCCTCATAATTTTATTAATTTCTTTTATACATGATTTAGGACATACTTTTTTCCACTATAAAAAGTATGCCAGTGTACAACAATCCCTAGGGCCTGTTTTGTGGGAATAACCTGGGTGGCTCCAACGGAATTTTGAGGACATGTGGTGTGATATCTGAGGATATGTGCATGGTGATGTACGAGTGAGATTGGCATCATCTATTTTTATGCTAAAGCAGACTTGATCAACGTTTGTTTCCCTAAGGCGTTTTTTCCTATATACTTTAATATTCTTTGGTTTTGCGAGTGTAATATCAAAACAGACACTACACTTTACTTCTAGCCAAAATGTCAAGGACCGTTTTGAAAAGATATTTTCTATGCCTTTTTAATACAATCCAATATTTAAATATTTTTGAAAAACATGTTGAGTCACGTTTTCTTATATGCACAGTTTCAACTGAAAAAAAAAAATTATTTTCAAAATTAATACTTGCCTTTGCAGTATAGTTTAAAATTTTTTTTTTTTTAATTTAAAAATATGAGGGTTAGCAGTTTTACTCTGATAATTTCTCCTGGACTGAAATGTCCTTAAAATTTTCTTATTTTAATGAAAATCCATAAAAAAAAAAAAACTCCAAGAAGGAAATGCTGGAAATGTTGAGTCATGATACATTTTTGGTGAGCAAAAAATAATTCAATTGTTAAATTTCCATAATTGTCATCTCAAAATATTCTGAAACAAAAGACTAAAAAAATCTGCACGGTATTTGAATCGCTAAAACTTTTCAATTCAAAATTTATTTCAAACAAAATATTTTTGTTAAATATTTCCGATTTCACATTCGATTTCTGAAGGTGAAATTTGTTTTACCTGTGATTTATTAAAATAAATTTTAAATAAAAACTAAAAATGTTTAATGTGCTTAAGGAAATCTGAAATTTTTATGCAGAAAACAAATGTTTTGAAGATCTGATTTATTCAAAATGCAAAATTCCAATCCTAGCCATAATCCTAATTAAAATTTTTTTTTTTAAATGCATCTATCGTAGTCAAGAGCAACCTGAAGGCTCCCTTTTTATTGACTACTACAGAAATGTATGTAGGAGAGGGCAGCACTCCTTTCTTTGAATTGTTCCATTTATCCTTGATCCTCACCTTACATTGCTGAGTGTTTAGCCAGGAGGCATCGGATACAATTTGTTTTCAAGTCTTTGGTATGACTCTATCTAGGATTGAACCCTGGTCTCTTGACCAATTAGTTAACACACTAACCATTATGTAAAAATCTTAACTATTTTTTCTTTTTTCTATTTTTCATGATTTAAAAAAAAAAATGTATTTTGAACGAATCTGGTCTTCAAAACTAAATTATTTATTTTCTGTAACTGTAACAGCATTTACCTGGGGTGGGTTTAGTCGGCTCCAAATGAGTTCACTGTGTCAAGGTGATCCATCCACGTCAATCGGTAGATGAGTCCTTGGTATGCTTCAGCCATTACCAGTTGCAGCAATGAACACCAGAAACAGGGGGGATGGCCCAGCCACATGTCTGTCTACACTATTCCAATCCAAGTTGACCGCCTCTGCGCTTCCTCCAGCTGATAGATGCGATTGGGGTTACTGAATTCCTCGTTAGGGTGTCGAAGAATGTGACCAAACGAGCGAAGTCTCCTTTAAAGAAGAGTCTTGCTGGTGTGTTGCATCTTGCACAGATGGTTTGGTCTGGAATTTGACCAGAAAGACGGATGCATCGAAGGTAGTACATGTCAAAGATCTAGAGTGTGCAGATCTTTGTGCAGGGGCCACGTTTTGCGGCTGTATTCTGCATATCGGCACTCGGTATATCCTCAGTTTTGTTGAGTTTTATCCCTTGTCGAGACCAAAATCTGCTTTGGAGGCGGCAAAAGACTGCAAGCGATACGGATTGCAATCTCATCCTTACCCTGTTCTGTGCAGCTGTGGCTATAAACGTTGAGCAAATATAATTTAACTGCTCGACTTCTTCGACAATGATGTCATTTATAATGATAGGAACTCTGTCAGAAAGGGGGTAGTCATTTCTGCTTTCACCCCTCCTCCCATACACCTTTTGGGGCTCTCTCGCTACTTTCACTATCTAACAGTATATTACATAAGAAAAATGCTATAAATTGAAATTCCATGATATTCCACCCCTCTCCCACCACCACGAACGAGAGCAGAAATGTAAAGCTTCATTTTATCTTCTTGCTTGTTTTTTTTTTTTTTTTCCTCAGACTCCTGTACGTTCCACCCGGGTGTTCCAGTGTTCCATGACACCATTAAAAAATGGTCTTGCTGCAAAAAATCAAGTGTTGACTTCACTGTCTTTCTTGACATTCCGGTGAGTGACACATATTTTTCTCTTTAGATATAAAAAAAAAAAAAAAAAAAAAAAAATTAGCCCCTTGAGATTCGACTGGCAAAGATAATAGACGTTGGGGGTATGACATGTGTCAAAGTGGAAATTATTAAAAAAATTTTTTTTTTTTTATTAAAGTTATCTTG
This sequence comes from Sepiola atlantica, assembly GCA_963556195.1. Classification (NCBI taxonomy): domain Eukaryota; kingdom Metazoa; phylum Mollusca; class Cephalopoda; order Sepiida; family Sepiolidae; genus Sepiola; species Sepiola atlantica. The sequence continues at coordinate 101,268,570 of OY744528.1, read as the reverse complement.
GGGATACATATGTTAAGTGCTAGAGGTAGTTGTAAGTTTAGCTCTACTATTAAGGAAGTTTTGCAAACTGTTGCCAGTTCTAACATTGCGAGCGTTATCAGGGGAAGGTGTATAACAGCTATTTTAAGAGTGTGATGCTGTATGGTAGTAATTGCTAGGCCACTCACTCGGTCCTCACTCACCAGTCTTCAATGTAATGGCAGAGCAATGATCAGATGGATATACAATGTCGGGTCAGATTTGATCTCTGCTCAAAATCATGGAACAAGAATCACTGTAGTCAGCATTCCAGTCCATTCAGCATTATCATATAACCTTGACAAATTCAAAGCGAAAACATGACCGGGTAAAGTTGACAAGAGTTCCTTTAAAAATGATAAGCAAAAAAAAAAAAAGCGTAATTTATTAATAGAAGATAGTTTCCTCAGAATTATTTTGATGTTTGATATGTGAAATTTTAAGGTTTAATGTCAGACTTGTTTGCAAAACTTTCAATTTTGGCAAAAACGAACTTAAAAATTATGAGTATCTTATGTAAACAAAAATGTCAGCACGCGCCCGAACTGTAGTCAGTCGGGAGTGGATTTTTCGTTGAATTTTTTTTTCCACGCTATACATAAATATTAAAGAGTTGGTGCTAAAAGATCTTAAAAACATTAAATTGTTAAAAAAAAAAAAATTTTTTTTTAAAAAGAATTGTCTAACTTTTATTTAAAAAAATAGTATATCTTTAAATATTTGACAATAAAATAAATGATGGTGGACGCCGACAGACTTTGACTTATTTATATTATACAACTGCGCTTTTAAAATAGCTTGATATATATCGAAATATAGATATTATTTATTAGTATATGGATGAAATTATCAAAAGATTGTTGGTACTTCTATTAAAGGGACATATTTTCTTTTATTCCTTAATGTAATGTAAGTTTGTCATCTCAGAATCTCATTTTTATTTTTTTGCTAAAATACGATGGGTGTAAAAAGAATTACCAAAAAAAATAACTTTTCTATATTGAACTCTTGGTGCTTGTGCTGTTCAGCGGCCGTATTAAAAATTTTTTTATAAAAGCAATATTATATACTTATTCAGCGTTATATTCTTACTCACTGTACAAAAAAGTAGAAAAGATTATCCACTAGAACTTTAATTACAAGTATTTTTTCCATTCTGCGTATCATAACAGCGATTCGTTCACTAAGCCTCCATCTTCTTTCTTAAGAAGATTTCGAATTATCTGCCCTTGAAATCTTAAGAAAGATAGAGACTTAGTAAATGAATCTCTGTTATGATACGCAGAATGGAAAAATACTTGTAATTAAAGTTCTAGTGGATAATTATTTTCTACTTTTTTGTACAGTAAGAATATAACGCTGAATAAGTATATAATATTGTTTTCATAAAAAAATAATTTTTTAATATGGCCGCTGAACAGCACAAGCACCGAACTCTTTTATGCTTTTTTATTTATAAATTATTCCACATAGTTGCAATGTAAATTTAAAGTAATTTAAACTCGTATATGGTTTGTTTGCGATGCACGTGTTTTGTCTGTCAGATTTTTTTTTTTTTCAAACTACTTCAAAAATTTTATAAATTAAAAACATGAAAACGAAATGGAATAAAATGAAGCAAGTTTTTTCTCTAACTTATTTACCTATCCATAAAATGTGAAATATCTTTAAGACATTCTTCTTGCATAACTAAATTTAATAAGTCTTTTTACTTCTACATTATCCTTATTATTACCAGTGTACACCATTAAAAAAAAAAAAAAAAAAAAAAAAAAAAAAATTGATATAAAATAATGTCTAAATCTGAAGTTTAAAAAAAGAAAAGCAATGTATCAATTGCTATAGAAAGAAGGCAAACATGTAGTATAGTTAACAATGAAAAAAAGGGTAGAAAGAAACAAATATACAACAAATCACTGTTACCAAACAATAGAAAATTTTATTTTCTATCGACCTACATAGTTTTAATCTTTTGAAACTGTAAGTTTTATTTCAATGTCAATCAAACATGGCCGTCTATTTTTTTTTTCTTTTTGAGATGGTCGCTAATATCAGGCATAAAATATATTTTAAAAAATAAAATGCTTATGCCACGGCTCCACTAACGCTTAGTCAGGGGGTTGTTTCCAGTCAGATTAGGGTAATCATTGTTTTAAATATTTTTTTAAAATCTAGTTTTTAACTCCATTTACTGAGCTTTTTATAACTACTGTAATTAAATAAGAAAAACGTAAAATTAAAAAAAATCAACTGGGAATGCTACTTTAGTGGACAATATGCATAACATAATTCGAAAGTTTACATTATCTCCCTTAAAAAAGAAATATCTGACCCAGTTATGGACAATTGTAGTTTTGATTTGTTTTTAAATTTCCTTTAAGTTTATTCGATTTACTTGTTTCTAAGCTCAAAAACAAACGTTTACATACTAACAAATCTTCTGGCAAACCCGATAACGATAGTGACCGTCTAAAACGGCTGTCCTGCTACTGGCTCACAACAAACGTTTACAAACACTAAGAAATCTATAGTTAGCGGGTTTGCCAGTAGATTCGTTAGATTTGTGTTAATGTCTGTTTTCAAAATAAGTAAATGCATACACCTATCTACACTATGTAAAAATATATTTCCAATATTAAGACAATATTTGTTGTTTATCTTTATTCTAGGGCTGCAGCAAAGGAAAGCATAATCCCACCCCACCCAAAAAGGAAGAAGTTCCTAAACCAGTGGAAAAAGGAGTAAGAACTGATATGGATTTTGTTTTTTTTGTTTTTTCGGTCCAAATTCAAAATTTAGTTTTTTTGTTTTTTTTCCTAAGATTTATCTCCCTTTTTTTTGTTCAATTTCATGCTTTTTCAATCCTCAAATAAGTTTGATCTGTTTTCATTGTCACTCATTTGACTTATGTTATATGGAAAAACTCCAAACATCATGTCAGTTACATGGAATAATTTATTTCATCTGCCGTCAAGCAGGATCTTCAGACGCAATTAAACATTTAATTTCATTTCTGAAAGAGGATGAAAATTCACATCTGATATTTGAAAAAATTTCATCCCAGTTAAATATATTTCTTTTTGGTATAGATAATATTATCAATAAGTTAAGGAAATCAGAGTTTCATGGGAAGACCCAGTCTAGCTTACAGAAAATAAAAAAAAACAGACACAAATAGACTACTCGATCGTCAGTCCTGTACACTGGAATAACTCTTCCGTTAATTGAGTCTAAAAAGTAGAAACGAATATCTGTTTCCAGACTCTGAAATTTTCAAACATGTAAACAACGGAATGGTCCTTATCTTAATGATTAAAGGGGGTCGGGAACCATACCATTAATTGAAGAGTTATCCCTCTGACCATAGTCCATTTTTGTCTTTTTTTTTTTTTTTTTGACTAATCGAGCAATCTCTTGTTTTGTTTTTTTCCACACATCTCAGATGACATCGTTTTTCTGTCTTTGCAGCATTGATAAAATTACCAATTTTGTTCTTACTCTCTTCTAGACACAATCAATAGGACGTCTGCCTAAACCAAAGGATCCACCTCCACGACCATCTGAGGATGAAGCAACCGCCAAATTAAAAATGGTTGTCCTTGACAACCTCAAAGAGAAACTCAATAATTTAATGGAAGATTTAAAGATCACTGATCAACCCGGTGAGGCAATTGTTATTTTTAAATCATTTTTGTTCAAGGCAAATTAATAATTTTTAAATACAAAATGAGTGCAACGTCTTTCATCGAACCAAAGCACTCCTCCTTCTCCTTTTTGTTTTATTAAAAAGTACATAGCAGAATCGATGTTAAACTGTTTCTTTTTTTCTCTTTTACTCTATTACCTCTCCCCCCACTGGTACTTCTGCAGTTTACATACCATGCTGAAATAATAACATTATTTAGAAACCTATTCTGTACTTTCACCTAAGAATATAATAAACAAGATACTGTAAAAATTGAATTTAACTTGAAAATAGCATGATCTGTAAACTTCCCAGCAATTTTTTTTCTCTTCTCTCCCGAACTTTCTTTTTTTCTTTCCTCCTTTCTTTTTTCTTTCATTCTTTCTGTTTTTTCTTTCCTCCTTCTGTTTTTCCTCCTGTTCTTTTTTTTTTCCTCTCGTTCTCTTTTTTTTCCTTCTGTTCTCTTTTTTTTCCTTCTGTTCTCTTTTTTTTCCTTCTGTTCTCTTTTTTTTCCTCCCGTTCTATTTTTTTTTCCTCCCGTTCTATTTTTTTTTCCTCCCGTTCTCTTTTTTTTTCCTCCCGTTCTCTTTTTTTTTCTTTTCCTCCCGTTCTCTTTTTTTTTTTCCTCCCGTTCTCTTTTTTTTTTTTTTCCTCCCGTTCTCTTTTTTTTTTTTTTCCTCCCGTTCTCTTTTTTTTTTCCTCCTGTTCTTTTTTGGTCCCCCGATTTATAAAATTGAGGAACCTATGTTTTGAGGCATTTCCGTCTGTCCGTCCGTCCGGATTTTTCTCCGCAACCATCCATTGAATTTCTCTTAAATTTTGCATGAAGTTGTAACTTTGGTCAGGTTAGAAAGTGACATTCTCCAATTTTTGAAAAAAAAACTGGTTAGCACCCCCAGGGGGTCAAAAGGCCCCGAAATGGCAAAAAATGACATTTTTTGCTCCATAATATTTCATCCATCCATTCAATTTCTCTGAAACTTGGCCAAAATGTGGAGGCAATTGTTCCTAATAGAAAATAAGTATCGCTGATCTTGGAAAAAATCTGGTTCGCACCCCCAGGGGGTCAAAAGCCCCCAAAATGGCAAAAAATGACCCTTTTCTCTCATAACGTTTGATCCATCCATTCAATTTTTCTGGAACTTGGGCAAAATGTAGAGGCAATTGTTCTGGATATAAAATGAGCATCCTTGACCTCAGGAAAATTCTGGTTCGCACCCAGTGGGGTGAAAGGGGGGTCAAAAATGCCCCAAATTGCCCAAATTTATTGCATTTTACACTCGTCACATACAGAGGGGGACCACGCATGCGCGGCTTGTTTTCCTCCTGTTCTTTTTTTTTCCTTCCGTTCTCTTTTCTTTTTCCCACGTTTTTTTTTTTTCTTCCGTTCTTCCTTCCGTCTTCTAATTTTTTCTTTCTATTACTTCTGTTTTCTTTTTTTTTCTCTTCCGTGTTTTCTTTTTTTTTCTTCCGTGTTTTCTTTTGCTTCCGTTTTCTTTTTTTCTTTTTCTTCTGTTTTCTCTTTTGTCTTTTTTTAAATTTCTTTATTTTGTTTTTCCTACCGTTCTCTCTTGTTTTTTTCCTTCCATCTTTTTTCTTTTTTTACTTCTGTTTTCCTTTACTTTTTTCTATACTTCTATATTTAATTATTTAATCTCCTTCCTTTCTCTCCTTAGGTGAAACTAATGATATAACTATTGGAACTCCCTGTCAAAACGCTAGTTGTAAACAGGTAAGCCATAATGAGAAATTTCTTTATCCTATTCTCCTTTGCTCTTTTTGTAGAGAAACATTCATTCTTCATTTTCGTGAGGTCAAATTCAACCAATTTTATTTCTCGTGATCTCATTAGAATAAAAGTTGTTTTTTGTTTTTTTCCTCTCTGTTGACATTCTGTCCCCCATCTCCTTAATAACAAGAAGGGTGGATTGATAACAAACAGGAAAGTTCCAATTTGAATTTATTACTTGTGACTATAGATCAATGAGAATCTAACATAAAGTTACCTTGTCGGATTTTCAAAGCCAAACACAAATAGCAATCTGTCTGACATATCGATACTTGATACAGACTAGCTTGCTTATTTATTTATTTTTTCCATTATATTATTGGCACAAATATTTTATTTTGCTTCAGTTTTTTTATGAACATACTAATTCCAGTAAAGATAACTGTTAGAAGGGAAATACTTTCCCTTACTCACCAAAACAGATTGAAGTTATGTGCAATTATACAGTTCTATCCCTTAATTTACATATATATATATATATATATATTAGAAAGCATGTGACTTCAACCGTATGTGCGTGGTTTTAGCCGTCACATTGATTAACGTAGAGTACTAAAATGAATGTTTTAAAAAATTCCTAGTTCACAAAATAATTTCATTATGAAATCGAAATTAAGGCTACCTAAAAAAAAAAATATATATATATATATTTTTTTTTCTTACAACAGAGCAATGCCGGTTAGGTACAACTAGTAATAATAATAAAAACATTGTACTCTACAACGCCTCAAAAGTGGACGTACCTGTGTATTGAGGAAGGACATCAAGTGTAGTTTGGGCGAATTTTGAAAAGCATGAGTTTTAAAAGGATGCAGTGTCTCGACGGCCAACAACTGATGCCGGCAGTTTGTTCAATGCTTCAGCAATTCCAAGAGTTAACAGACGTTTCTGAAAATCATGGTAGTCGTGCTGTTTTCTGTAAGCATGTCTACGTGTGTTAGACACATGGAAATGGAAAAGGTGTGCCGGGTTGTTGTTGGTGGCATGATGGTTTATAATTTTGTGAGTGTTAACATAGTCAGTTACTAGACATCGGAACTTCAATGAATCCAGGCCCACCATAAAAAGAAAGCATATGGCAGGTGTCTGATGGAGGGGGCTATACAGTTTTAAATAGACGGCTGTAGAGCAGCTAACAAAGGTTTTGCTGGTTGATGCTAAGACACCTTCAGCCTTCTTGACAGTTTTAGAGATGTGCTTTGTTCAACACAAACTGTTGCTGACAGTAATACCCAGGTTACGTTAACAGAAAGACTTAGTGTTGTGGAGGGAGTGCGGGAGCGCTGGATCTTTTTCTCCCCAAATGCATGGTGATACACTTGTCCACAGCTAACTTCAGTTGCCAATCTGTGATCTATTACTGCATTGTGTCCAGGTCTTATTACAGGAAGGATTTATAGTCAGGCTCTCTTCATTTTTATCTGAAGGTACACCTGAATGACAATTGCAATTAGAAGCAACTGAAAAAAAATCTCTACATTAAAAAAGGTGTATGTATCTACCATATGACATACAAAATCTTGTCTTTTGGTCATTTAAACTGTTGTAGTTTTCTCAGTAGAAAGATGGAATTGACACACTGCAGACAATTTAATAGTCGTAAAATTTATTAAAATTAAACTTTTAGGATGATACACTGATTCCAATGTTTCTCTAACAATTCGATGCCTTTTTTATAGAACGATTTGTCTTTGGCCTGAAAATACACCTCAACTTCTGATGTCACTTCATTGGAGTTAAATCTCTTTCCCTGAAGTATTCTTTGAGGTCTTCAAACAGTCAGTAGTCACTTGGGGCCAGATCTAGAGAATAGGGTGAGTGCGAAAGTAATTTGAAAGCAATACATGTAGTTTTGCGATCGACTTGTGAATTGTCTTCGTTGAAGAGTACTTTTTTCTTCTTGATTTGTGATCGTTTTTTGTCGATTTCTTCTTTCAACGCATCGATGATTCCATGTTTACAACTAAGTCAGCGCAACAAAAAGAATGTAAGGACATTCAAACGCACCAAAAATGTTATATAATATTCGCTATTGATGGTTCTTCCTTTCGCAAGGTAATCGATGAACAAAATACTTTGCACCTCCAAAAATACGGAAGCCGAAACCTTGCCTGCTGATGTTTGCATCTTTAGTTGCTTTGGACGGTTTTTACCTGCTGCTGTCCACTCAGCTGACTGTCGATTTGACTCCGAAGTGAATTAGTGGATCCATGTTTCATCCCTTGTCACATAATGGAAGAAAAGTTCTTTGTTACATTGAAACGGTTGCAAATAACACTCTGAACTGTCAATGCATTGTTTTTAGTCGACTGAGAAAATGCGATATCCATTTTGAACACAGCTTTCTCATTGATAAATAAATTATTCATGCAAAATGGTGAATACACTGCCTTCTGATATCTTTTAATTCCTCTGCTCTCTCACACAACTTCAATTTACGATCGGAGAAAAAGAGTTTGTGGACAACTGACGAATTTGGGTGACCTGAGAGTTCAGCATCACTTGTGTCTGTATGACCACATTTAAAGTCAGCATACCACCTCTTAACCATTGTTTCTAGTGGTACAGTCTCAATAACACTTATCAAGCTATTGCTTTGCTTGAACAATATTTTTTCCCATCAGAAAGCGATGCATTATCAACACACGAAATTGAGATTTTTCCATTGTTTTGAAAATTTGCAACAGTAAGTTCACTTAAATAACTGTAATTTGCAAACTAATAATCCGGTTATCTCGAATTTGTTTCATTTGAAAGTAATTTGTAAAAATCAAATGGATTTTTTTTTTATTATTATTATTAGTGATATCATCTATGTCGGGCCCTGGACTTATTGAGTGGTGTGTAAGGAGTCAGAATTTAACGCATATATATAATGAACATGTATTTAATCAAAGCGGAAATTGCACCCCTGTACACCTTCTGCAATCAACTCATTTAAATATATTCTAATAAACTATAAAAAGTATAGGAATACCGCAATAAATATTATCCTGCACCAAACTTCACCATGTTGTTTAAAAGTCCGCTGGTCGTTCCTCAACTCAAAGGTGGTCAAATTCTGACTTTACCTAAAATATCCTATATTCAGCTACTGCCTAGTCTAGAAGATTTTTATATTTTATTTCTCATAACACCAGCCCAGACTTAAGATTAGTGTTTGGATTAATGAGTATGTTCTGGGTTTTTTTTTTGTTTTCTTTTAAACATGCATTTATTAAAGAAAACACTAACCCTAAATCTAAACTGACAATACGAAAAGAAATATAAAAATTTTCATTTGTAATATCTGTTGAAAAGCTTCCAGTCGGCTTTGTTGCATCTTTGAATTAAATAAAATACCCTAAAAAAATATAAAAGGTAGTTTAAATTGTTTATGTACTAATACAAAAGATTGCCGCCAGCTTTAATAATTATAATTATTTTGAGTAGAAAGCCCTAATCCAACAAAAACGGGGTAACCAACAATGTGATATAATAATGCATTTAAATTGGTGGCTCTATTACACTTTTTAAACACAGGTAATCACAGAATAAATATGTAAATTCAAGCAAAACAACGACTTGCATAAAAATCAGTATTTACATGATCAAAACAGTTTGTTTTATGAGATTTTTTTTATAGATTTTATTGAACCTTCAACTTATGGAAATAAAATAAAACACTTCTTGACTTTGTTCTTTCAAAAGGGGGTGCCATAATACCAATTAAATTTCTGAAATGACTATGAATTTAATAACACAAATATTTAGATGAAAGAAAATTTTAAAAGAAATATTGCTTTTCCTGACACCATTTTATTAAAAAAAAAAATTGTTTTCTTTCTTTCCAGTCGTACGAAGGGGAAGAATCCAACTGCCAAATCTGTGTTTACCACAGTGGACAAGCTGTGTTTCATGAAGGGTAAGTTTTAATTCGACATTAAAGACTTTTTCTCTAGGCACTGAAGTTAACTGGGAGGAAAATGAAGATATTTATAACGTTGGAAAAACCATATGAATTCTTCAGATTCTGGTACAGAAGTTACAACTCGTGCAGCATGCCAAATAATGCTGTTTCTTTCTTTTTTTTTTTCTCACCTAATTCATTGGTTTGTATAAATTAGCATGAAAACGTTAGTATATGGAATGAGTTGATAAGCATGTAAACAAACTAGTTAAAAATATGTTTGAAGTGTTCATGAGCTCAGACATTTCGATTTACAATTTCAAATCTTCATCATGACAGAACTTTATTCTTCTGATGAAGTGGATATTTATACAGAGAAACATAGTTCACAGCTGAAGTTGACACATAAGTTGTTGCTAAGTGAATAGTGATGTTTCTGCTTTATTTCTTTTTGATGCAGTCGTCTCCTTCATTTCCTTAATTGAGACAAGATTTTTTTAGACTGACACACAGAAAATGTGATTTTCCATTTTCCAATAATGTATTTACATGCCACTTGTTTTGCTTTTCTTTTTCTTTTTTTGGTCCCCCCGATTTATAAAATCGGGAGACTTATGTTTTGAGGCATGTCCGTCCGTCCGTCCGGATTTTTCTCCGCAACCATCCATTGAATTTCTCCGAAATTTTGCATGAAGTTGTAACTTTGGTCAGGTTAGAAAGTGACATTCTCCGATTTTTGAAAAAAAATCTGGTTAGCCCCCTAGGGGGTCAAAAGGCCCCGAAATGGCAAAAAATGACATTTTTTGCCCCATAACTTTTCATCCATCCATTCAATTTTTCTGAAACTTGGGCAAAATGTAGAGGCAATTGTTCTGGATATAAAATGAGCATCCTTGACCTCAGAAAAATTCTGGTTCGTGCCCCCAGCGGGTTAAAGGGGGGTCAAAAATGCCCCAAATTGCCCAAATTTATTGCATTTTACACTCGTCACATACAGAGGGGGACCACGCACGCGGCGCGGCTTGTTTTTTTGGGTTTTTTTAACTGCATCGTGTTTTGTTTTTTCCTTAAAAAAGAAGTTTTTGTTCTAATCAACGGAAAGTAATTCTGTATGGCCGAACAAAAACCATTACACAAATCAGTATCGACTTGTTCTATTAAGTTGGCCTTTAAAATAAATATATAAAGACTGACTTTACTTATATATGTATGAGAGAGATGTTAAAATTGTTTCCATCAACATTTTTTTTTTTTTCGTTAGATTGAAATATTGGTCATGTTGCGAGAGAAAGACAACAGACTTCTCGGCTTTCTTGGATCAGTCGGGCTGTGAAAGAGGTAAACATGTGTGGAAAAAAAAACTTGTAAGTAAAATCAAAGATTTTTAATATTTATTTTATTTTTTCCTTGTTAACTAGTATTTATTCGTCTCTCTGCACGGCGACAGGTATGACTATAAGGTCCGTTTAAATTGAAGAGGATACCTAGCATTGAGTAGCCCCTTTTCCCCACCAAAGTGGCTTACACTCACGAACTCTATGAATGGTGAAGGATACAGTAGGTATGATCTTGTTCTTTTAGGAAGAGGAGGTGTGTGTGTTTGATATCTGTCGTGGAACATGAAATCGGCTATGCTAAGTTGAAATCAAATCAAATCTAGTGTGGTTATTTACGCAATAATAAATTGACCAACTTGTGACGTGATCCCCCCCCCCCCATACAATGACATGTCAGTAATTTTGAAATATTATTATTTTCAATACTATATTGTACTCTATATCGATTGCTTCTTTCCGTTTCTGCTTTTCTCCCCTTCCCACTACCAGCTTTCTCATGTCTATTAATTGTATTTTGCTTTTTTTTCTCCTCTTCACTCACCATACTTTCTCGTATCTATTATATTTTTTTAATAATTAGTTATTAAAATTCAATTTCATTCTGTGAAAGTCTTTCGATGAATAAAGACTAAATATCAGCTATGAACACGAGTTTGATTTGACTTGTTTGCATCTGTGCGCTTATTCACTTTGTAACGTATTGGTCTCTTTTATACTATGTGGGGTTACATACAAAAGTCTGTAAAGTTCTCCAAGTATTTAGGCATGACGTTGCTTCTTATAATTATGTGTAACGGAGCTAATATATTTGAGAATGCCATGTTACAGGAGATTGAAAAGAAATCTTTGTCTTTCTTCCGTGGTGAATTCTCCTAGCATTTCCCGAAACTGCTGATGCATTGTTCACAAATGACGACTCAAAAACACAAAAAGGATTTTTTTTTTTTCATCTCTTTCTCTTATTACTGCTGCATGTTGAAATTACCTTCCCCACTCTCACACTCGTTTCTTTATGTACCGTGTGTTCCCCACCAGGAGAGCAAGCACATAGGGCGTCCTTACAACTTTATGACAATCTTCACTCATATTTTTTGATCGTCGATAGCATCTATCAAAAGTGTTTGTTTTCACGCGTTACTTTTCCAAATAGTTTATTTTTTAATTTAACTCTTAACATGTCAAAACACACTCCAATGAAGTTCAAAAGCACACTCCAATGGTAACCTATATTTTATCCGCCCACTTTTTAAAGCTTATCTATCATCATCGTAATAGGTATTACGAATTATCATTATTATAATTAGCACTATTTTTATTTTCTCCGGAGTAATCTACTTACAACTTTCTTCCACTTATTTTAGGTATCCCAAACCGGGCTGATTTGCTAGCGAAATATGTAAAAAAAAAAAGTGAAATTCCATACAATTTCAACTTGCGATATCTCGTTAATTTTTTGGATTATTTTGATAAAATTTGGATGTAAACAAAATTTAATCTTTTCTCTTTATAAAGATATAATTCTTTTTCTTGTCTCATTAATATGTTTTTTTCCAGACAATTTTAAATTAGGTCACTATTTTCAGTGATGGACGCTTTTTTTTTTTTTTTTGAAAAAAATCGATGTCTTTTTCAAATTTGTTGCTCGCGCATGTTACTATGCATATAAAAATAGTCCCATCTAAAAGAAAAAAGGACGCTCTTTAATTTGGTGGGCATAACATAGGGTTTTATGTCGAATTTTATAAAAGAAATCCAAGTTAAAAACTTTAGTGTATAAAATCACAAAGAAATTCAATGTAAAAAAATGTCAAAAATGTACACCTTTGTAGAGAAATATACCGTCTTTAATAATCTGTTGGTGTCATATTAATACATCCATAACTCAGGATGCGCAACGTATAAAACTGGAGGTGGGTCCGCGCAAATGACAAAATCTTCAATGATCTATAACCGCCGCGCATCAAAAATTCGAAAACGTCAACAAAACAATTGCTGCTGATGGATATTTCAAAGATCTTAGGCGACTTTAATTTTTTTGTTTTTTGTTTATTTAAAAGTTGCATGAAGTCTTTTATTGTTTGTTTAAAATGATAAATTGAAGAATATATTTGTTAGTTGAACTTTGTGCGTCAATTTAAAACGTGTGGTATTTTTTTATCACATGTGCGTAAATATAATTAATAAAACGAAAATAACTTCAGAGTTAAAAACGGGTGGTATTTAAATATTTTTAAGCGCTTTTAAATTAAATAACAGGAAATGAAAGATATTTTTTAATAATAATAACAGCTGTTTATTAAAACGAAGAAGCTGCAGACACGGCGGTCATGTCTGTATAACCCCGGCCCCACGCCTCACACTCTTCTTCGCCCGTGGGTATCGTAGTCGGCTACTCGTGCACAGGTGTTTGATATCCTGGTCGCGGCGCCACTTATAAACAGGTACCCCACACTCTTCTTCCTTGTGACGGCATCAAATGTAATGTAATGAGAACCGTCTCGGCGCAGGTATCCTTCTAGACTGTGAACACATTTTCTTTGGCTCGTGATGTCGTCTGTAGTGGCGTAGAATCTCCTCCTATCGGGATGTTTGCCTCGCTGGTCCGCTGTGAAAGCAATGTTACGCGAACAGAACAAATCGACAACAGAATAACTCAACCAACGGTTAGGTCTTTTCGTAGCAATAATTATTTAACAAAAATGAACGGTTGGTTTTAAACTTTAACCCAAAGTCTGTTTTTCGATAATGGCTTGTTTACTAAACTATCTTATCTCTCTGTGTGCGTGTGTGAATCTCTACGATTTCCCAGTGTTAAATAAGTTGTAACTTAATCTATGTTTGGAGAAACGGTGTGTGTGTGTGTGAAACTCCCTTCACGACGGCAAAGCCTTGATTGAGATATAACTTGTCTACTCAAGACGGTGGGGGGGAATGCTATGGGCCATGCCAAGACGAGAACGATCGTTCGCGCGACGCTCTCGCCTGGCCGGCTCGTGTCTGAGCTCCCGGCTAACACGTCCGTCCAAAACGAAATCCAGAATCTAACTCTTTTGTGATCGCCTTCTCGCCTCAACAACAAAGACGAAAAGCGTACAACTCATACACTCTCTCTCTCTCTCTCTCTCCTTTTTATGAGTCCCTCCTCATCTCCTGGTCGTCTGGGGAGAGGCGGCTCAGACAATACGACACGGGTAATTACAATTCTCCGTTTTGGCTTTTTTTCTTTCCTGTTATCGCAAAAGACTTATTCCCTTTCTTTCTCTAGGGGGGGGGGGGCGCGTTCGCGCGCGACCCCCCCCCCCACGAGCTGATATCCATCCGTATCTAAAAGACCCTTGACCAAATTGTTCAGCTGGTCAAACTCATCCATTGTATCTGGATAATTGCTACAGACAACTTAAGGAATCCTTCCAGACTTCCTGGCGCCCACACCGCCGAGACCTGGACCATCGAAATATGTACTAGCCCCGTATCTCTACTTGTTTCTATGTAGGGCCTGATTTCCTTGATGCGTATTGGTGCACCCTAAAAAGACAGATTGCGTCGGCTGGAATCACTGTTTCACACCCGCCCAATCCTTATTTTGTGTCAATTGGTTGAAATTGACATCTCCCAGACCGTCACCTTTCTCTACGTGGGGCCTGATCTCTCTGATGCATATTGGTGCGCCATAAAGGGGCAGATGCGTCGGCTGAAATCACTGTTTCACATCTGTAATGTTATTCATTAGAGACACGGCCGACGTATACACAAAATAAAACTCATTCAAATTTAGAGACACCGCCAGTATTTATTTAGCGTATTTTAATGAGTTTTAAAAACCGCTATCTGGAATGTAACTCTTCAAAATTGATTTCTGATTCACACCTAAACTGAAGAAGTGCCGAATAATCACTTCTTCATAACATTAACAGTTGTCACCATCAAGCGGTTTCGTGTAATATATCCCTATTTAAATCAACTTCTGTCGTCCAATTACGATGAAAGGCATCTGTCCTCAACATTAAAAAAACTGGTAATAGAGAATCGGATAAAACGAAAAAACAAGACACAAAGACCTCAGGAACTGCAGCAGTTTTTGACTTCACCTTTCCATGAGCGAGTTACCCTATCTTCCCAGGTCAAATCTCCAGACGAATCCAATGATTCAGCCACTATTGAACACACCACCTGCTTCAAAAATTAAGGCACTGGAAGAATCGGTCAAAAAATATCAGAATAAGCTGTCCGATATGAGAACTGCATTTCGATTATTAACAGCAAAATATGAAACTGTTTCTAAACAAAAACCATCTCTGCTAAATCAGAATGTTCATGTTAAGAATGTGATTGCCAGATTGCGCATGGAAGTCTCCAAACAATCCATTGACAGGCAGAAAAAGTTGACAAAGAGTAAATTGTATAAAATAATTTATATGTTGAAACAAATGAACAAGAAGAGACTGAGTGAAAATAATGAGCTTAAAAAACAAGTCAACTCCTTGAAAGAGATTCAGGTAAAGCTGAAAGCTGAAAAGGTATCACTTCAGAAAACAACAAGTCTTTTGAAAAGGAAGTGTAAGAAGTTGAGGAACGAGAAGATTTCCATAGATGAAGAAGCTATTCAGCAGATATTAGAAAAAAACAAAAAGGAGGTTAGAGCAACTAGGGACAGTTGGTGCAACCGCTTTAATGATAATGTTAGGATGACCATTATAGGCCTGCAGGTAGCAGGTATTTCTGCATCAAAATGTTCACAAGTAATTGACATTGTTGACTGCAACCTTTTTGAAGTAAAGCTGGATGATCTTCCCTCAATATCCACATCAGCAAATATCAGTGATGAATCTCATTTCATCACTAAGCTTCATGCTGCAAAGATGATCCTGCAGTCACCAAGTGTCACACTCCATACAGATGGGACTAGTCGGCAGAAGAACTGTAGGGGAACAATTATAAGATGTTCCGTCAGTTAAGATAAAAATATTTTAGCTTATTTCAAATTTTTTAAGTTTTAAGCTTTACAATAAGTATTTGCCTGAAAAAAAAAATGACTTGTTATTCCTTTTATATAACAAATTTTTAATTTTTGTTGTTGTCGGCCCTTTTTTGGCAAGTTAAAAACTGAATAAATTTACCAAAGTTAAAATAGATCTATGACAAAAACTTTTGATAATACAGAGAAGCCACACATGTTTTTGAATTCCTCATCCCCAAATTAGTAAAGTGACTAAGTTTCAAGCTTGTAGCTCCAATGGATACTGTTTTATAGCAATTACATTAACGTATACTTTTTACTTAATTTTTCGTCCATTTTTGCCCTATTATCAAATTGTGTTTCTGCCTGTTTTTACATGGTCTTAATCTGAGTATTTTTATTGGTTTACTATTAAAAGAAAAAATTAGCCTGATCTCTAATATGCTAGGAATATTATTAAGGAGATTTAATGCATTAGCTGTTGAAATGAAATTTATATGAACAGTCAGAGTTGCACTTCCGTATGATTTTTGCATGTTTTGTCGGGTGGGTAATGGGATTTCGTTCAATATTTATACTAATTTTATCTAATAATTATTGTTTCTATTCTGATTAATTTTCATTTACTACAAGATGACAGTACATTTGCAAGGATGTTTCACTTGTTTGAAGCCTGTATTTTTAGTTATACACTGTTAAAATTGGCTTCTAGACCAATATCACACAAGACGACAAATTTTCTAATTTCCAGGAACTTTGAACGGTCATAATTTGGTGACTAATTGAGCTATCAAAATAACTTTGGTACCATTGTTTATGTTTTGCAAAAATCTATGTGCACACATAATTTTTTTTTAGATATAATGAAAATAAAATTTTGGTTTGGGATACCTACTTATTTTCTCAACATTGTCGAATTGAATCCAAATTTTCTCCACAATAAAAAAAAAAGCAAAATTATTTCTTTAACTCGGGATATTTGCTACTTAATTAGAAAAAATGGAGGGGGGGGGAGGCACGTGTTCGTCCTTTTTCGATTTTGTTTTGTCGGTTTCATTTTTATATAATGCTGAGACACAACCGTTTTAAATGATTCGTTGTATACAATTAAATAAGCATCAGTTATTTCCATGAACAACTTCTTTACAAGCACTTTCCTATATTCTATGGAATACATTACCACGAAACTGCTTCCCTGTGGGCTGTAACATGGTAAGCTTTAAATAGACGAAACTGGAAAATTTATTTTCGATGTTTGATCAGTTTGGCACCAGAGAAAAGAGGTTGCTTCAAATTTCTTTCTCTTTTTTGTTGTGCATGTGCTGAATGTGTAATCACTTTAATACGCGTTGATGCACTCTGATTTTTTTTTTATTGTTCTAGTTTTCCTTTCATACTTGCACCAATCAGAACTTTCGTGTTGATGCAGCTATGTCGGGAACTTGGGTAACTGGTCGGTTCGTCGACAATCCAAAAACGAGAAAAATTACTTGCGAACAATAAATATTTATTGAAACACAAGTGCGTAAGAACAATAATAAAAAGGAAAAGTTATGTGGCTTCCCTTGTTGGGGAGAAAAGTCTTGGTTAGGGGGGCTTTGAAATTTGATTTGTTCTGTTTTTTTTTTGGGGGGGGGGGGGGTTGTACCTTAGGAAGTTGAATTCTTTTTAGTCTTTTGACTTTGATCTGTCACCAACTTCAACCCCTCTCTCATTCTATCTTGGAATGACGTTTGTCTTCTACTGAGCTGACTAACGGTCTTATGAATTCTCCAGCCATCCCCCACCTCCCCAAAAAGGGTCGTTTTTTTTTTTTTTTTTTGATAGGTTTTAAAAATAATTCAAGGGTGCGTACTACTTACTTTTGTCTGACCTGAGTGTATGCATCTTTTGACTAGAATAAAATTTTCATATTGAGATCTGATGGTTGTTTTTTCTTTTTTCTTTTTCATCTTCACCGAACAGGCTACAAAAGCGAACCCCTGTCGCTACGATTGGCACCAGACAGGTACAATGGTCACGATGACAATCTACGCCAAGATGATGATACCCGATGAGTCGTTCGTTGAAGCCAATCAAGTGACTTGCAATATTTTTATCAAATACGATGGTGGACAAAAATCCTTTAGGAAAAAAATTGTTTTAGGTGGGGTAGGTGTCAGACTTTGTACTTTTCAAATCTCTGATAAAATTAAATTTTTTTTTTTTTTTTTTTTTTACAGAATTTAGAAGGGGGGGGGGTGAGACATTATTTCTACTTATTCGTATTCATATACGATTTTATAAGTATGATTTGTAAAATAAAAATGTATTGAACAAATTTAAGTTTCCAAATCCTATTTTAAACAAAACCAAGTACTTATGCAATTTAAGTTTCAACATTTTGTAAAATGTCAGATTTTTTATCGCAAAACTTTTTTTTTTTTAAAATCATATTTGTTCTTTCATTTTCCCTATTTACTTGCCTTGCCATGAGGGCAGGGTTAGACGCATGGTCAGTGTTTAATGTGAGGAAAATCCAGCTTGCCAGAAAGACTTGATTGCCTCAGTCATGAAGGATTTCTCCCTCACTGACCGAGGACAGAAAAGATAAAGTGCAGTATCAGAACAGATACGATTTTCAATGTAAATATTTTCTTATAAGAAATTAAGGGGAAAAACGGGGGGGGGGGGGGAAGTAAAGACTCCTGGACAACGCTGTTTTATAAAATGACAGGAAATTATTGCATTGATACAAAAAACAATTTGGTCATCCAAAATCCTACAATGGTTTAACTTGAAAAAAAAACCCCAAAAAGACAATACAAAATGAATCAACTGCTAATCCATTACAATAATCACGATTTAGACCCTTTGAAATTTAACTCTTTTCTTCTAACAGTCTATAGTCAAATGGAGGCTCACAAAAAGATCAGCAGTTTGGCATGAACAAAGTAGAGTGGAAAGGTGGGGTGCAATTTTTTGAACTTTCAGATCAGTCAGTTAGCTAAACAATTTAGCCAGACAGGATACAGTGTACCTATTTACTTGCCTCCCCACGAGGGCAAAGTTAGACGCAAGGTCGGTTTTTAAAGAGGGGAAAATTCATCTCCCCAAAAAGGGCCACTCTGGATTGGAACAAAAATTAATATTGCCTCAGTCTAGGACTTTTCCTTCAAGTGCAGCATCAGAATGAATACGCTTTGCTCCTAGCCAAAAGACCAAGGAGATTGTATTTTGCAGTATGGGGGTGGGGGGGAGAGAATTCTATTCAAGTTATTTTTCTACGGCAAAGCATGAATTTTATTCACTACACAGCGTTGCATAGGAGTCTTTTACTTTCATTTTTTTTTTTTTTTTTTTTTTTTCCAGAAATAGGATTTGGAAAGTTATAAATGGAATTATTATGGTATTATTACTTGAACCAAATTGTTATAAGACCATAACTAATTGTTAAGGCAATAGGATGTAAATAGCTTCCAAAAACACCCAGTCTTTTAATACATGAGGATTTGCTAAGAATTTTAAAGCCACAAATAACTTTTTATTTGACAGTTTAAATTCTTCCTAATTGTAAAGGATCATAAAGTAACTAGCTTTCTTTTTTTTAACTATTAAAAATGATGACTTGTTAACGAAGAAACTGATTTTCTTTGGTAAATTCCTATTTAGTCACTTATAACATTTTGTAGCCTTTCAAAGTGTCTTGAATATTCTGAATTGTTTACCTGGCAACAAAATGGCCAGTGTCTTGAATACTTGCTGTAAAATTCCAACATTTGTGTTTTTTTTTTTTTGTTTTTTTTGTTGTGTCTTTTGTCAAGTACATCGTCTACCTCCATCGATTCTCTTACTTTTCCTTCTCTCTCTAACTTTTTGTCTACTTTCTACTCTCACTATCAATTATGTAATTTGGAACAAATGCAGTGATTGGTCGCCTGTTGATTATCCAATGAAAATGCTTAAAATAATGTAATACAGGTGAATCAACAAAATCCCTATTACTAAATTTGTTCCCGGTTCTTCATGAGTGGTGGGTGTTAATACATAATTTTTTTTCAAGGTGGAAAACGTCTACTTCTTCCTCTAATTACATTTTCAAAGATATTCAATAAAATAGATTAGAAATACAATTTAAAAAAATACTCAGATTAAACCCAGATGTTTATTATAACGAAATAGAAGTTGTAGGAAGTAAGCATTACTTCCTACAACCTAAATGTTTAATTATAAAATACCACAAAGACTGGCTTTACTTTATATTATAGGCTACACGGCGTTGCCCGGGGCAAGAGTAACATTTTTCTATTAAAACTTCTAAATCTTCACCTCTCTATTTTTCTTGTTCTCTGTCCCCTTTTTGTCCTCCGACCAGTCGATTCCTCTCTAGCTGGACACACAAATTCTTTTCATAGATTTCTGAAGGAATGAGTGTCGGTGTAAGGGAAATAACTCCTTAATCACTAACTTCCTTTTAGTTAGTACATAAAATGCCCCCCCCCCCCCCCCCTCGCGGCAGTCAAAGAATGAATAATTTTTCTGAATTGTGAATATTATTCAATCGGGGCAATGCCGATCAAGAAAATACCAACTTTGTGGATGGTGTTGCTGCTTATCACACGTTCTACATAAATGAAAACTCCTGATTAGAAGAGTTTTTTTTTTTTTTTGCATGACAAAAGATCAAACTATCCATGTAGAAAACAGTGATGTGAATCCTGCTTTTTAGCGCAATTCCGTTATTTCTTTGATTTTTAAGGAAAGTCTGATTTCTGCCGAATTGCTACAGCTTTACATCCGTCATTTGGCTGATTTTCTTTCTTTCTCGCTTGCTGTTTTACCTCTGTCTCTGCTTGATTTGTTTACCTCATACTTCAAAACGATTCACAATATGGGTAGGGGGAGGTAGAAGACTGTTTCAACAAAGAATGACTGACCCGTCTGCACTTTGAGTCTTTCCCTTATGCGAACGGTCATCACTTTTTTTTTTCTTAAATAAAAACTTTCAACGTTATTTTTATACAAAAAAAACTAATTTTAAAGCAAAGCATATCAGTCGATGTTTTCAGTATGAAAAAAAATGTATTGTAAATTAACACCCTTCGTTACACCCTACTTTTTTTTTGTTATGCGATCATGTGATTTTACAAGTTTGTCTTTGTTTGGGGGTGGGGGCCACTTCTCAGACTTGGTAAGTAATTACTATTTTGGGGGGCTGATCCTAGCGGGCAGTACAAGCAAAATCGTAGACAGGAGTCAAACCTGAGCATGAGTCAAGATGATAAATATATATATATATATATATATTAGTGCTTTGAGCAAACTACACCATTCTCCCATTTTTTTTTATGTAGCTTTCTGATTTTTCTTTAATTTAAAGGATATTAAAATATTTCTGACTTTTTTGCAGGTGATCAACCCTCACAAAAGTGAAGTTCGAATAACTTGTAACAAAGTAGAAATCAACCTTCGAAAGGCCGACTCCTCTGCCTGGTCAGCTTTGGAATATTAAACAAAAGATGCTGTTTGCTGACTCAGTGTTGTGGTATCTTTCTTTCTTTTTTATTCAAGAAAGGAACCAAGTATCCCCCCCCCTCTCTCTCTGACTTCCAGACAGTTTGAAGGTCACCCAGTGCATCATCCTCATTTCATATCGTTGGCTTTTTTTAAAAACGGTATATAAAATATTCTGATTTGTAGTTTTAATTACTAAAATTCCATAATTTACAAGTTTTCTTACAGGAAAACAAAACAAACATGCTCAGGAAATTAACAATTGAAATTTTAGCTATTTAAAAAAAAAAAAAAAAAATTTTTTTTTTTTTTTTTTTTTTTTTTTTTACAAGGTAGCAACAAAGTGGAACTTTTCTTTTTATGCTCCCTCTCCTCTCCACATATAGAAAGAATTTTTTTAAAAATAAGTCTATTTAATAAAGTCCTTATCTTAGATAATATATGGAAGGAATTTATGATACCATTTCACTGGGACTTCCTTATTCTAAAGACTAAAAAAAAAACTATTTTAATGTGTTTATAAATAAAGTTTGTTTTAATTGATTGATTACAATTTGTCTGTTGAAATGTCTGCTTGGATTAAATACTTAAAAAAATAAATAAAAAATCTAAACTTTTTTTATGGCCATTTTTAGAAAAAAAAAATTAACGATTTTCCTCCTGTCCTCATCATGAATTCTAAATTTGTATATTTTACAATCAAAGGTTTCGATTTGTTCTTAGCAACAGTGAAAGATTTCTGAATAATTATGGCTTGATACATCTACTCCTTCAACACATCACCCAACTTTGGCCATAAGTTACGAACCAGGCTTCAACTGTCTTTCCATGTATATAGCCAGTCCTTTTCACATCTTCCTCACGATGCCAGTTATTTCTTAGACTGAAACCCCTAAGGAAAATAATCACTAGCAGACTGACGGTAGCAGGAGCTACTTTCTTCTGTCTAAAAGTTGGTACCTCTGCCCCATAGAATTATTTCAGCTTTGAAGAAATTTTTTTTTTTTTTTTTTTTTTATCACATAATATTAATTTTCAGACAAAACTTTAGCTATTTATAAAAAGTAATGTTGATACATAAACCGAATTTATTAAAGATCCATTGCAATAAAATTTGGTATGTGTTTTTAGTTTATATTTTAAATGTATGACTGAATTAACGAAGCCATTAACAGTGTTTTAAGCGTTTTGATTTCATAAATCTGGGACTTTTGAGGGGGGGGGGGGAACATGCTTATTTTTCATAACATCAGAATCTAAATAATTTTTCATAACATCAGAATCTAAATAAGTTTTCATAACATCAGAATCTAAATAAGTTTCTTAACGTTTGTTAGATTGACAAACTGGTTTAAACGTTGCTCATTCATTCTTTCAATTACTAGCTGGTTTTAAATGTTCCAGTTTCTCAATCAATGTGGTGTTGTATTTTATATAAATATTTTCAATTTTAAGCGGGACCGACAGAGGGTTATATAGATGTGCTCAACACATCTAAAAAAAAATTTTCTATTAAAAAGATAAAACAAAGTTCCACATGATATTTTTTTTTTTTTTTTTTTTTTTTCTTAAATTTTTTATTTGTGACATGATTGAAATGTGAAAGTGATTGTTTTACTTTTGTGTTTGGGGCGAGAAAAAGACAATCTGAAAATAAGGAATGAAAGCAGACACTATGAACAACAGTAACCACTAGAAATGAATAACTTGAAAGGGGCGGGGAAATGTGTGGTTGGAATCCCAAATGAAGAGTTGATTTCATGGTTTCAGCTTTAAATGATGATTATCATTATTGCACTTTCAATATCGTATAGACATTGTTCTTATAAACTGTTTTGAAATAAGGTTCTGGATTCTCGTTCAGTAACAAACAAACGGGCATTTTGTGTCGGTTTTCTTCATCACTAATATCCCAGATTTCCGGCATGGAACAACCAACACTGGAACAAAGAAAAAAGTATATTTAAAGATTTATTAGAGAAGAGGGGGTTGATATCTTTTCAATCTTTCTTTGCATTTGTTAATTAATTTAACTTCAAGATATTTAACATACTGCATTTTCATTATAGAGAAAGATGAATTCTATAAAAATTATTAATTTATTCTCAATTAAAAGGTTAGGTTTGAACTTTTCGTTCTGGTTGGAAGAGATTGTGTCAGATATTCAGTGTTTTCATTTTCTTATTTTTGAGGTAAAAAGAAATGAGGGTTATTACTCAATCTTGGTTTAACTTTAAAAAAACTTATCTCCTTTACCTCACCTTTTCTATAAGTGCAGGTGAAGCACTCTTTAGTCTTTGTGGGCAATCACCAAGAAAGAAAAAAAAACAAAACACTAGTCCCATTAGCCTATAAAAAATCTTGCTTCAATTAAGGAAATGATTTTCTAAAAATCTGACCAGAGATAGGTTTGGAAGTATATGCCAACATGTAAAAACGGACATTAAACCGAATATGATGATGGTGACCTTAAGACCCCTATGATAATCAGGAACTCCTAGAAATGGAAGGAAAGTATAGATATGTCATAAACAGGGATTTTACTCTAAAAACCCTCATCGATATCTGTCTAACGAATGCAATGAATAGAAATTGTAGCAGAATTCTGGGTGTTAAAAGTAAAAGACAAGTGAGTATCTTTTCTAATTCTGACTGTTCTTAGAGGGAAATTAAGTGCCTAGTCTCATGAGCTCTAAAATCTGTCAAACTTTAATGATCTAAAGTTTCGTATATGTAACAAAGTTACCCTGTCAGATTTTCAAAGTCAGACCACCCAAATAGCAAGCTGACAAATCAAACTTTGCTTCTGACTAGCCAATTTTCATTTGTTGTTGGTAATATAATAACGTTCTTCACTACAATTAATTACAAAAAAACCTTATACTTACTTAGTGAAAAATATACACCAAAAACTACGGAAAATAAGAGAATTTTAATAAAAAATGAAATTTACTATTTGGAGTCAACAAACCACAAGACTGCGTGACATCTTCATATTAGAAGGGAGATAATCGTCTATGACTATATGGTCATATGGTGTTCAGAGTTTGTCGACTCCTAATAGGAAATTTGTTATAAACCATGTAATTTAGGTCATAATAATTAATAACTCGTAAAACAAAATGGATGACTTTTCAACAGAAAGGTTTAACAGATTTATTAAAAGTGTAATTAGAATGAAATGAGTTATTTAGCCGCTGTAACGCGAGATGTAATTTGCCAGTCTGACTCCGTGGTTAATGTTTACTTTTCACCCCGGTAAGCCACTCGATAAGGGGCGATAACTCGTTAATGATCCAAGGGACATAATTCCGTTTTTCTTTAGTTATTCCTAACAAAATTAAATTTAGTTTTTATTAAAATTCTATTTGCTTATTTTCCATAGTTTTTGGTGTACACTAATATTTTTATCATGTATCTCAAAAATAAGCACCAAAAAATTTCTTGGTCTGGTTTAGATAACTTAATATGAAACATTTTTTAAATAATCACCTAAAAATTAAAAGAAAATCAGCGAGAGAGACAACAAGTACAAAACTAAAATGACTTCATTCATCCTGCGCAATGCCAAGGAGGTACAGCTAGTATGTTTTATAGTAGACAAAATCTATTTAATTAAATGCTGCGTTCTTTTGATCAGTAATAAAAAGCACAACTGTTATATTAATGTAGGCTTTCAAACAATGAAAGGACATTGAGAGAAACTTTCCACACCCATACATTGTGCATCGAAAAAAAGGGAGGGGAAATCAATGATACATTACATGGAAAGAGTCTACGAAGTTTGGTGCAATGTTATCACCAACATTAATTGCAGATATTAGTAAAATGGTTACACAGCAAAGAAATCATAAGCAAATGTAATACTGTTGTTATTATGGTAGATAGACAGTGCTATGAAAATAAAGTCATGAGGAAAAAGCGATTTAAGAATCAGAATTGTGTAATCCATAAGATGAAAACAGACTCATCTAGAAAGAAAATAAATATTCTATATGTATTTTATTTTAAAGCAAAGTAACTCTTGCCCTCATATCATTTGCCTCAAAGATATTTTAAGAGTTATGTCCCTTGGATTGATTTTCAGAGAGCCGATTTCAATGGCCGTGTGTCACAGCGCTCTTATAATGAGGACATAATTGTAAAAGTAAATTCTTCTTTCATTTGTAAATATACTAATAAATATTATTGTTAATCTATACACAAGATTTTTCATCCAAATTCATTTTCATATATTTGTCCTGTGTCTCACATCACTTCAATAACCGACATGGCCATATCAATTGGTATCAACTATAATTATTAATAAAGTTTTTTTGTTTCTTTTAAAGCTATCACCAAATGATTGTCAGTTATATTCTTCCATAAATAGCAGAAAATAGTAAAACAAAGACAAACAAGTGCATAGCAAATTATGCTTGTTAACACGCCCGGTGAGCTGGGAAGACAGGTCTATCTGAACAGATTTATGCATGTGCCTTTTGTTACCGATCTACTGAGCACCTGTGGGGGGGGAGTTCAGGCATTTTAATTTGAGGATAAGGTGATATTTTTTAGATGTGTCTATGTCTAAAAGAGGTTCACTTTTTTTCCAGTCTGTCATGCTTAAGTTTGAAATATCTGAATTATTTTAGCAATGATGAATGCTAACTTTAAAAAATCAAGTAAATCTGAATTAATTCTCACATCTCATCCTGCCCTCTGGGAGAATCTTTTAAGATTATGGACATTTATTTTGAAATGTCTCCGAATCAGTAAGGATCATAAAGTTTAATGCCAAATCTGATACATGTAGGAACAAAGAAACCGAAGTAAGGGACACCTGAATCAGTATTTGATTCTGGTTCGTCAGTTCTTGTGGTGGATCATTGCAGCATGTTAAGAACAATAAAATTTAATTTACTTTAATTCTCTCCAAAAAATACTTTTTTTTATACAGATGTCATTTAAAAAAAAATAAAAGGGACTTAACTCAATATTCATCAATAAAGAGTTAATTCTTTTGTAAACAAAAAAAACCATTACTTGGCAATGCCGAGTATGGACAGTTCTTATAAGGAATACATGTTTTCAAATTTAACATCATAGTGATTTTGGAAGTTTGATGGAATTAACGTTTGGGTCAGATTAATACACATAAAAGGTAACAGTTTGGAAGGGAAGGCGACTCTATAATTTAATATATTTTGCTTACCGTGACCTCTTTTGACACCAGGATCCTTCAACAATGGCATAATTTACTTGGAGATCCACAAGATTCTGTTTGACATCTTCTAAAGGTTTACGACTGTACATGGAATAGACTTTCAGTGTGCGTTTGCTAAGAAAAAAAAAATATTAATTCAAATTTTTAGTAATACAAAAATTATAATTTACTGTTATACGTGAATAAACAAGTATTACATAAAAATATTCCTGAATAATTTGTTCTGGTGTTGAAGTTATTTAACTTGTGTGCAATTATTTTCTCGGTTAGAACTATCCCCCCCACCCCCACATTATTCAGGTGAAAATAACGCTTCAGGAATAGATATTTTTTTATTGGAACATTTTGATTCACGCTTATAATGTACCCTCATATCAAGCCAATTTTAATCCGACAGAATTAAAGGCAAAGACTACGTAAATATATTGCATGTCTGAGGAAACTTGATCTCCTCTACAGAAATGAAATGGCAAAAGTATTCAGAAAAGCCGCTGCCTGACACTAAAGAAAGAATCAACAATACAAAGTGAAGACCTTACCGAAGTCCAGCATCTTCGTAATGGGGATGATTAACAATGGGGCGTTTTGTGCAAAGTTTCACCGTAGCCATTGTTGGCATGGCACCTGCGAAGACAGCACCTGAAAAAAGAGGGAAAGAAAAACCCATCTTTACTCGACAGTCTTTTCTATACTGGAGGAGGGGGGGATGCTTTTTTTTTCTTTATTTCTACTAATAAGTCACCGTTTATCAAGGCCAAAAGTCACTCGAGGGTTAATGAGATGGATGAAGAATGAATAAAATTTAACTAATGAAGATGGTTTATGACAAGTATTTGTTGGCATTGGATTAGCAGACGACCATGTTGTAGTTTGCAGAGAAGCAGTCCCATGGTAATATGTTCCACAGAAAGGAAACCTTTGGAAAGAAACTATTCATGGAAATTCCACTTGACCCTAGGCATATGGAGGAAGCTGAAGTCAATTGTGTTTTCCTAGAAACCTACATAACATTTCGGAATCAGGAATAATTTGGAAAATGAGAAACAATGTCCGGTGAGAGGGGGAACCAAGAAAGAATATTTGGGTGAGAAGGCAGGGGAATAAGAGAGAGAAGGTTGGGAAATTCTGGTGATATACGTATCACACAAACGGCAATTGTCTGGCTTGTCACTCTCACCTGGAGATGTTTGATAATTGTTTATTTTAAAGCATACCAACCTCAGTTACGTTAGTTGTTGAATACAGTCGATTCGATAAGGAGTTCAGCTTAGTCATCTTGGGTTTCAAAGATCTAATAATATTTTGTGATAAATTTTAGACGACCAAAGTATCATCATCATCATCATCAACCGGTTTATTTGTTGAATCAGACCACAATTAATCCTCTGATAGGGTGGGGTCTTATTGTCCAGGCTCGATCTAAGTCTTCCCCTCCATTCTTGTCTTTGGTGAGGCTCGACGGAATCCATACCCAAGGCTTTCCTATCACGTTTGATCACGTCCTCCTAAGACAACTTGGGTCTGCCAGAGATGGTCTTCTCTGCTGGCATGTTCAACTGTCGGGCTTTAGCAATCCAGCCATTGCTGCACTCAACATGCACCAACCAACGCAGTCTGCTCTTCTGCATGACATCTGCAAGGCTTTCCAAGTTGTTAAGGCCTCACCATACAGATCCATCTGACCATTGCCTTGTCATTACGGTGCAGTTTCTTTAGTGTGCTGGCAGAGACGGCCCAGGTTTCGAAGCCATACACCAGCACATTTCTGACACATGAGTATATACAACCTCTCGTAGCTGCTGGCAGGTGTCTGTTAGAATTGGTAGCAGCTCTCTAAACTGTCTCCAAGCAAACTTGCAACGTGTAGCTGCCGTGAGTTCACAGCCTCCACCCGATGACTGACAGCACGTCTCCAAGGTAACAGAATTCTGTCACTACTTCAAGCTTGTCATCACCAGTATCCACCTCCATCAGTGGTCTGCCATCTATTGGTCTTGCTGCGCCAGCACAACGCAAACACTTGAAGTGAGGATCTGTTCTTAGAGACCCCTTTATGCCACTGCACTTTTTATAAACCCATCCTGAACAGTGGGTGTAGATGATTGAGTTGCTGCTTGTTCCTCTTAGGCACATGGGTGTTTTCCTCAGTAAGGTGAGGTTTGAACCAGCGATCATGACCGTGGTTTTGCCCATGTTGACTCTGAGAGCCTTCTCCTCCATGCTACTCTTCCATCTATCTAGACGTTCCTTGAGTGATTGAAGTGAAGTATCAATGATCGCCAGGTCATCGGCATACAGGATCTCCCATAGGCAGCCGGTACTAAATTCCAGTGATAGAGCCTCAAGTACAATGATAAATAGAAGGGGACTTAAGACAGACCCTTGATGGGTGCTCACTTTAACATCAAATTCGTCGCTGTAGCTGTACCGACTCGCACCTGACTACGTACATTGGCGTATATAGACATCACCACCTGAACCAGCCATTCTGTAACATCCAACTTCCGCAGAGCCTACCAGATGACCATTCTTGGGACACAATCAAATGCCTTTTCAAAATCTACAAATGCCATGTACAGTGGTTTGTTAGCTGATAGGTGTTTCTCCATGACTTGGCGTATGATGAAAATTGCATCTGTGGTGCTCCTACTGAGCATGAAACCAAATTGCATGTCAGCAATCCGTACTTGTTGTCTGATCACCTGCTCAACAACTCTTTCCAAAGTATGACGATCGATTCCAAGGTGACCATCGTACAGGTAGCCCCCAAGTTGATACAGAGTGAGTTTGAATTTTGTAAAAACAGGACTACCTTCTCGTAATATTACTCTTACTTTTTTTTTCTGATTGCTGTAATTGTCTTCTGGGGTTTCATAATACAGTAGAGCTTCCTTAATTACGGTTGACAAAATTTCCTGAATTTTCATATTTAAAAAAAAAAAATTCTGAGCTAAGTATTGCCTAATATTGAGTTCATAATAATTTTTCATTTTTTTTTATCCAGATCATATTCTTAATGATATAATATTATCCTCATCCTGTGGCATTGATTCAGTCTCCTTTGCTTATTGGCATCTGCAACTCTTCTACATGTGGCTGTCTGCCATCTTTAAACGTCTGGCCAAGTTGTAGCAGTTAAGCGTCATCGTAAATACGACAACACAGTTTTATGGCTTAATTCTTTTATTATTTTTCCAGACAGAGAAAACATTTTATGAACCATACTATTAACTATTTTCCTTTCCTCTGCATTTCTATTTTTTTCATAATTTTGTGTAAAAATATTTATATTTTGATTAAATTAACATCAATGACATATTTACTTTTTGTAAGAATCAAATATAAATTGTTTTGTATTTTTTGATAGGATAAAAATGCTATTCTGAGATCAATTCAATTTGAAAATAGAAGTTCTGTTTACATCTAGAAAAGATGTATTGGAGTTGAAGTCGGATACGGTGTCATGCTAAATCCATTCTTTTCAATTGTTAGAACAATCAGGGTGCTAAATCTACACTTTGACTACTTTTTATGTAGTAATATATCTTAGGAATTTTTAAAACAAAAAAATGTGGATTTGTGGTGCAATGGTTTATCCATTGCACCACAAATCACATTTGAGTACAATAATTTCTAAGTGACAGTCTTCTGAGGGTTCAAGGTTCAATCGATACGGACTATAATAACTAATAATAAAATTAAAATAACTTAACATTTCTACTTGGTCATGGCTGACGGAACCAGAACAATCTACTCCATGGATAAAATAAAGAGTTCAGAGTTCGACTAAGATTCCCGAATTCGTAAAGATGCACCTGAAGAAGGTCGGAGGTTACATCATCCGAAATGTAAAAATAACAAACAACCAAGATAAGATTAGTAATCAAAATTATCAATACTCATCTTAAAAATTCGAAAACAAAATATTAATTTAATCTGTATTCCGTAAAATTTTTAGGAGAGTAGAAAGTGAACCTCGGGTTTACTTTTGGCAGCTTCGTAACCCTCGCTTCCCTTATTTTGTCTTTTAGTCCTCACATTCCATGAGCGATGTTTCTGACAAAGGGGGAAGAATTGCTGTTTTCTGGGTCAATATCTATTCATCTAACACTTATCGTTGGCTAGTTTTTGACCTTGAAGTATTTTTTATTTTTTATTTTTTTAGCTCCTTACATCATCAAGTGGCTTCATGCCTTGTCTGGAGCGACTTCCCAAAAATTTAAAAAAAAATATGTCCATGCTAGGCAAAGATATTCAATCGCTGAGAAAAACTTTATAAAAAAACAAAACAAAAAAAAACACAGTACAATCATTTCGTCCTTTAGTCCTCATATTCCATGAGCGATGTTTCTGACAAAGGGGGAAGAATTGTTGTTTTCTGGTCAATATTTATTCATCTAACACTTATCGTTGGCTAGTTTTTAACCTTGAAATAGTTTGTTTTGTTTTTTTAATTTTTAGCTTCTTACATCAAGTGGCTTCATGCCTTGTCTGGAGCGACTTCCATAAAAAAATTTTTTTTAAATATGTCCATGCTAGGCAAAGATATTCAATCGCTGAGAAAAACTTTATAAAGAAAAAAAAAAAACAGATGATAAAAAAATAATAACGTGTCATTTACACAAGTCCCGCTAACAAGAGGAAAGTAGAAAAAAAACGAGACATAAATCGACTTACTTGGTTCTGTCTGATGCGTAATCCATTCAACAACCTGTTCGAGCGGGATGTTGCTGAACTCGCCCACAATATTCAGTTGTTGGGAAATGTTCTGGTAACCTTGGTAACTCATACCAGCCAAGTACAAGGCAAGAAGGGCAAAGTGTCGCTCTTTACTTCCAACCCAACCAAATAACTGCAGAAGAGAAATTTTACATAAGAAAAAAAAAAGATTAAATCAAATTCATAGGCAAAACGTTTACAAGATTAAAGGAAAAATGAGAAAATTTTAGTCCATCAGATTTTTTGTTACACTAATTTGGATTTTGTCATTAAATGTCCATTTTTGTGGTTGTTTTGCAATATTGTTTAGTTTGGTTGTTTTGTTTTGTGGCATATCAACCCTTTTGGGTTATTTAATGCTGAATCCGGTCATTTTGGTAAAAAAATTTATGCTTCAAATTCTATATATATCCTCAAATATCTATTCATGGTGTTTGGTTGTAGAGAAAAATTGTTGTTTTTGTTTTTGGCTGTGCAGAACATGATTGAGTTTTGCAAAGGGAAAGGAAAAAACAATTTGAATTATTTGGACTATTGTTCTCATCTTGAGTGTTATTCTCACAACGTTTCGGCCGATGTAAACTCTGAAATCTTTCCGTTGAATTCGGGAATCTGCATGGAATTTTGAACAGACCTCTTTATTTAATTCACGGGGGTAGCATGCTCTCGTTCCGTCAGCCATGACTGGTAGAAATCTTCAGTAATTCGCAATTGCTAGTATCGCCCGCACTGAGGATTGAACCTTCAACCTTCAGAAGACTGCACCTAGAACTGAATTTTACTTAGTACTTTATCCGTTACGCCACGGGTTCTTGCGGAATTCAGAAACATAATAACATCAATGTTTGGTGCATTTTTGGTCAAGAAGCCAGTATCTTCAGACAGTCTAATCTGGTAGCTGTTTTATTATGATAATTTTAGGTGCTAATACAGATGAGGGCACATATGAAAAATGCATTTCCAAATAAAAACTATTGTTTATACTTATGTATCAGGCAAAAATTTGAAAAAAATTAGCGAGCAGAATTTTAATTAAAAATAAAAATCAGTTTTATCATATTTTGCCCACTGCCATTCTTTATGACAAACTGAGTTAAGTCCCCCTGATTTACGTGTTTTTCGCTCTAATCAATGGCGGATCCATAAAATACGATAAAACTGATTTTTATTTTTAATTAAAATTCTACTCAATAATTTTTCCTAATTTTTGGTGCTGCCAAATACATAAGAATATCAAAGAGTTTTCCGGTTACTTTATTTGGAACTGCACTTTTTACTTGTGTAACTGCGTTTTTATATAAGCTCAAACCCAATTTTATGCTAAGAGAATTTGAATATGATAATAACGCAGAATTTGCGTTCGAAGGTCTGAACTGCAACTCTTTAAACTTTAAATTTTATATCACATGATACACAACGTGTGATATCCTCTCCTCATCAGCTACCGACCAGGGATGGTAACAGTTTCAGTCACTAAAGGTGTACTATCACTCCTCGTGTCACCAGCAGAGTATTCAAAAAACAATGCATGTTTATCTTTACAGTTTCATAATGTCTTCTTTAAACGCGTTTATTTTGGCTATTGATGACATAATGCATTAAAACAACCGTTGTTTGATGTCACACAGATATGAGAAGTGTTATCCCGTGCACGCGTTTTATCGCAGGGAAACTAAATTTTTTGTTGAGAATTTCTCCAAAGCACTAATGCTCAGCAATGGGATCCTAAACATTGTGGCTTTAATCCCGATTCATAAAATCATTCGATTTATACTTTTTGATCGCACAAGTGTGCCTTATGGAAACGTTAACCTAGTGATTCGTTAAATTTCCTAACACAATTACATTGTAGTCAGGTACAAGTCCAAGTCATTTTTATTTAAAACAGACCGATGGTTGATTTATTCTCCCTCCGCATTAGTCACCCGGCGGGAATGTTTTGGTTATTGTACCGTTCATCTAACATATAAAGTTCTCTTGTTGGATTTTTCATGTTAGACCTAAATAGCAATACATCTGACAAATTGACATTTGATTCTGACTAGCAATTTTTTCCCCTTTTTATCCTTGCACTAAAAGTGTAATTTGCTCCACTTTCGTTCTGGTAATTATTCCAGCAATCAAGATTATTACAATGGAGATAATTTTAAATAATGAACTAAAAAGGTTCAAAATGTCAGGGAGATCATTTCTATTATTTTAATCATGAAATACAAAAATGACATAGCAAAACTTATTTTGACTTCAATCATAAAATAAAAAAATAAAAAATGAAGATTTTATTTACAGAAATTACAAATATTATGACCATCAACATAACTATTAATGCAGATATTTAACACAGCCATTTACATGATTCATTTTGTATGAATTCTCCATCTTTTTTTTTTTTAAATTTATACCACCCCCATTTTTGATGTTCCCCTTTGCTTACCGGTCTGTAGGCAAGCAGGGAGGTAATGAGGCACAGGTGGGGAGTCCAGAAGAGTTTCAGTCGCATAATCATCACAGCCATCACAGTAAAGCAGAAAAGTTGGAAAATATGGAAGACCAGCTGGGAATGAAAAAAAAAATTAATAAAAGAAATAGGAAAAGGGGGGCGCACAATTAACAAATAAAAGCAATGTTGATGACCAAATTTTTAAAAATCTACATTTAAAGCTATCTTGTTGGATTTTCTAAGATCCAAATAACAATCTGTTTGACATATCGCTACTTGATTCGAACTAATCTTTTTTTTCTGCCTCTATGTTATTTTGTTTTGTTTCATTTTTTTTCTTAAAATACTTATTCTGGCTAGGTTTTATTTTTTTGCAGGTTACAATAATTTCCCTACTGAACAACCAACTTGCAAATGAGAATTCTTAGCTTGACCAAATAAAATACATCCATTCACTGTGGAGGGCCCCCAGATGCCGGAGAGCCTTCTACTCCAATAACTTCTTTCCTTGAGCTGCCGGCCTTTAGAACTTCCTCCCTGTTTCCCCCGACTCTACCAACATGCAGAAATTTAAAACTAATGTGAACAAGCATCTCGCTGCACAGCTCTCAATTTAGCATGACCCCCAAAACTTTCACTCTAATTCTCAGTAGCCCCTGACGTCTACAGTGGCAATTTGCCTTGTTTGGGGTTAACTAAGTTAGAAAAAATAATTTAACATATCTCATGAGGAGTACTGTTAAAATAACAATTATATAAATTTGACCAAACCCAACACATTAGATTAGAGGATTTGCTGAAAGCACTACATTTGTCCAGCATAGAGGTTATCCGCTGGTATGGTCAAGTGGAGCGTTCATTATTCTGGATAAACCGCTACAGAGGCATGGATGTCTTGAATGGCCGGCCAAGGAAAACTTGGAAGCCAATGATTAGACAAGACTGTAGAGTAGAATTTGGAAACAGTTGCCCCGCTAAACCATGGGAACTGGAGAGCGAGCGTGTGAAATCAAAGTTTGATTTTCATTTGTTATTGTTATACCATGTTATTATAACAATAACAAATCAAACTTCGATTTCTCAGCTTAAATGCTATTTAAGTCTTACTTTTAAAATCCAGATGACATAATTTCATATATCATATTTCATATATCAAAAAAAAAAAAAAGCTAAGAAAAGCGGATTTGTTTTAGTAAAATTGTCTCCTAAGAAAATCATTATTCATCAGAGGAGTAACGTCAGAATGTAAGTAAGAGACATTCTGACAAAGTTTGTAAAAGATTCCTCATCATCATCATCCTTACAAATATGAATTGAATAAAGATTTTTCTTTTTAGGTTTAACTGAAATACTTTGCTACAATTGATTTAAAGAGATGACTTAGTCTTGTTCGGAAGTGTGCTAATATGGAGACATTCTTAAATACATCTAAAAAAAAAAAATCAGCTAAGGAGGATAATTGTTTTATCTGTTTTTATTTACCGTTCAAGGTTATAGAACTTAAGAAATATTTACAACACAAATTTGAACGGAATGGATCCCGGTCAACACAGCGAGTTTGAAATAAAATAAATTTAAAATAAAATAAAATCTCTTTCTCTCGACAAATTGCTGAAGTAGGTGTCATCACATTGTAACAGCTGAGTGTAGGAAGGAGGGGGGGTAGTGACACAGAATACTCTTGAATCAGCAGGCCAACTTTTAATCAGGTCTGATCTACTTAGTTTCACTTATGTACTATTACTTTTGGGGGAGGTATGAACCCCACAGAGTTGCAGTTTGCATTTAAAAGGATGATGTAGACTGATTGAATAACTAAAAGAATTGATATGCCGTAAAACTGACATTTTTTTAAAAACTAACATTTCACCACTTATCGAGGCCCAAAGGCCACTCGAGGATAAGAGGTATTTGAGTTTGAACGTTGAAACATTGAGTTTATTTGTCTCGACGGTTGTAACTGGTCAGAAACTGATTAGTTAAGAGGACGGCTCAACAAGAATTTGTTTACATTGGACTTTAAAACCACCATGTTGTAGTCAGCTGGGAAGCAGCCCCATGGTATTGTGTTCTACAGTTCTAGGAAATAAACTTTGTTCATGGAAGTTTGATTTAGTTTTAGGTACACAGAGGGAGAAAGGAAAATTATTGCCAGTCATAACTAGACGAGATTTTGTTGTGAATGTTTTACAGGGGGGGGACACCATAGATTGAAGCTTAGTCGAGGACCTACCATGAAAATAACGATAGAGCAGAGAGAGACTAGCAACATCTCTTTGGTGAGAAAGAGGCTGTAGGGAAGAGAAAAGGACATTGCCCAATAAATTTCGAAGCCGGTTTTGTACTTTGTCAAGACAGGAAAGAGTTCTCTGAGCGACACCTCCCCAGATGTGGCAACCGTATTCAATCTTAGGACGTATTTGACTCTTATACAGGTAGAGGATTGCGTCAGGGGTGATAACCTATCTGGAACGGTAGAATGATCCAACCATTTTTCCAGCCACCTTGGCAACGGATTTGATGTAAGTCTTCCATTTCAAGTCTGAAGTGAAGATAATTCCAGGAAACTTATCGAAGCAGGGGGCTATCTCAAGGAGAGAGTTATTCAATTCAATTAGGGTAAAGTGAGAATCCGAATGTTGGTGGTGAAAGGTGAGAAGCTTGGTTTTAGACGTATTAAAAGTAACCAGCCACCTTTTTCACCATTTCACTACATGCTCCAGGTCGGAAGAGAGAGAATCAGAAAAATCTTGATCATTAATGCTCTTTGAAGTGTTGCCATAGATGGTTGTGTCATCTGACTAAATCAATTAAATTTGAAACGGCAGTTGTAGAGTCAGGGTGGAAATTGTTATTGTCTGTTTGCAGTCAGAATCTTCAGAATTGCGTATCATGATTGCCATTCCTACTTTTGAGGAAGGTACTAACCCCCCAAAGTCAGAGTTTGTTTTTAATGAATTGCATACAATAGATCTTGAATTTACATATTAAATGACTACAAAAGGGGTTGATATGCTGTAAAGAAAATCTCTAAATACAAAAAAAAACATTGACTGACCTCTGCATGTGGTTTGCTTCTGTCTGCTCTGGAAAGAAAAAGAAATTAAGTAAAATCGGAATTACCAACAAATGATCGATGTTTTAAGTATGAAAAAAAAAAGAGTTGATTGTCATGATTACTAAATCTAAGTTAATCAATCTTTGTTTCCCTACGTCTTTTTTTCTTTACACTTTCATCACATAAAATACATATTAAAATACTTCTTTTTTTTAGAATTGATTTGTTTGGAAAAAAAAATTATTTAAATTGTTCTAATTAGCCATAATTTTTAATTAACTGAACAACTCACTCATCTCTCTCTTAGCTATCTATGTATTTCTCTCACCCTCTCTCACTGTGTTGATTCAACCCCTCTCTACTATTTCTTAATGTCTCTGTGACCATTTATAGAAAAACTTTCATTTTAGCGTCATCATCTAATTTACATATGGGTGCCTGTACACACCGCAAACACGATTGTAAATTAGATAGCAAATTATTAAGTCTCTTTACTTTTATATAAGAATAATAAAGAATAATCATATTTCTATATAATAATAATATAAAATAATAATATAAAAAAATAATAATATAAAATAATGATAATATAAAATAATAATATAAAAAATAATATAAAAAAATAATAATATAAAAAAATAATATAAAATAATAATAATATAAAATAATAAAATAATAATATAAAATAATAAAATAATAATATAAAATAATAATAATATAAAATAATAATAAAATAATAATAATATAAAATAATAATAAAATAATAATATAACATAATAATAATAATATAAAACAATAATAATATAAAACAATAATAAGATAAAACAATAATAATATAGAAGTAACGAGACTTATTTTTGGTTATGCAAGAAAGAATGTCTTAAAAGATATTTCACAGTTTATGAATTTTCGAATAAAATAAGAGTAGAATAAATAGCGGTAGTGGTTATGATTCAGTGGGTCACAAATAAGTCTTACATAATAAATAATGCTAAAACAATGATAATCTTGCTTATTTGCACATTGAGTGTTTTCGATGGTGGGAAGAAAAGTGAATGAGATGAAAAGTGGTGGAAGGAGGAAAATGAAGTTGAGAAGTTTATCAAAGAAAAGAGGAAACAAAAACAATGAGTGGATAAAAGGTTTCGTGAAGAAGGACGTGTATCTGGAGGTAAAGAGGGGAGCACGAAAAACAAACAAAGCCAAGAAGGAGACTGAGAAAACCAGGTTTCCAAATATACTAGAAGGGATGACCAAAAGAATGAAGTATTCAAGATAGCTAAACAGATGGCAAAGACAAATATAGATATTGTTGGAGAGATATGCATTCAAAATGACAACGAGTATTAACAACAAATGAACAGGACAAGATTGATGTTTGGAAACGTTACTATGAGAAATTGTTTAAGACTGAATTTCATGGAATTTTGAAAATCTAGAAGTTGCAGAAGCAGTATCCGGTCGAGCTATAAGAATTGAGAAAGAAATGGTATGGGAAACTTTGAGTAAGATGAAGAAGGATAAGGCTGCAGGACCCTTAGGCATTGTTGCAGAAATGTTATAGGCTGCAGGTGAAAAAAGCATTAAAATGATTACAAACTACATAAATCAGATCATAAAGAGGTTTTCCCGAAAGACTGGGAACTTAGTAAAATTGTGAATTGTCACAAGAGTAAATGGAAAGTAATAGATAGAGGTAATTACAGAGGCTTAAAGTTGATGGATCAAGTTGATGGATCAAGTTGATGGATCAAGTTGATGGATCAGGTTGATGGATCAGGTTGATGGATCAAGTTGATAGATCAGGTTGATGGATCAAGTTGATGGATCAGGTTGATGGATCAAGTTGATGGATCAGGTTGATGGATCAAGTTGATAGATCAGGTTGATGGATCAAGTTGATAGATCAGGTTGATGGATCAAGTTGATAGATCAGGTTGATGGATCAGGTTGATGGATCAAGTTGATAGATCAGGTTGATGGATCAAGTTGATGGATCAGGTTGATGGATCAAGTTGATGGATCAAGTTGATGGATCAGGTTGATGGATCAAGTTGATAGATCAGGTTGATGGATCAAGTTGATAGATCAGGTTCTTAAAGTGACTCAGAGAATAATTAAGCAGCAAATAAGTCAGATAAGCATAGATGAAATGCAGTTTGGTTTCATGGCTGAGCAAAGTACCAAGAAATGCAAGAGAAGTACTTTAATAATAAGAATCTGTATTTTGCTTTTGTGGATCTAGAGAAAGCTTTTGACAGAGTGCGAAGAGATGTTTTCTGGAAGGCTTTGCATAAATTAGAGGCAAATGAGTGGTTTGTGAACGTTGTTCAAGCAACGTACAGAAATGTTCAAAGCCGTGTTAGAATTAACAGCACATTTCGTGAGAGCTTAAATGTTAAAGTAGGAATATATCAGGTTTCTGTATTGAGTCCGTTGCTTTTCATTTCTGTCTTAGAAGCATTGTTCAGGGAGTTCTGTACATATTGTTTGGAAGAGATTCTGTATGCTGATGATTTAGTATTTGCCTGTAAAACAATGGAAAACCTACTTGTTAAGTTAAAGACTTAGAGGAATGCTATGAAAAGTAATGAGCAGTGGAGGTTGGGGGATTAATTGGAGTTATGAGTTTTGAGGCTAAAAGGGAACCGTACAGAGGGACAGCAAGAATAACTTGTTTTAACTGTATTTCTATTAAAGAGTTTATGAAGCTTATTAGATGGTGGAAAGTGTTAATCTATTAAATGGAGGAGTTGTTTACCTATGTTATATTTGATACTGAGGGAATAGGGGGGAGTGAACCAGATAATGTTTCTTTTCCTATAGTGTCTGTGTTGTCTTGTAGGTTGAGTGGGTATGCAAGACATTTCTTCTCTAAAACCGCTGCTCATGAAGAAGAGGGGAAGTTTGCTCCCTAGGAGGGGTTGCATAATCAGATCCATAGTGTACGAAGCCACAGTCATATCTGGTGTAAACTCCAAGAAAGAAATTTACATCGGAATGACTCAAGAAACTTTCAAACAAAGGCACTACACCCACAATAACACCTTCAAATATCCAGGAAAGAGAAATAACCCCCCTAGCAACCACTATATGGGAACTCAAGGAGTCCAGTACCCTCTATGAAATTAAATGGAAGATCATCAATAAACAAAAGCTTTATAGCCCTACCTCAGGAATTGCCCACTATGCACCACCGAAAAATTCAAGATCCTACAGGCAATCAATAACACTTCCATAATATGCATGAACATCAAAACTGAGGTCTTCAAACAATGCCCCCACAGAAGAAAATATCTACTATAGCCAAATGGACTATCAACGAAAATACATAACTCACTAATAGCCCTATCTGTACATAAGTCTAAAGAACTCCACATCATATGAAAAATATAAGACCTATCCCTCCCATTTCAAGACCTTTCCAATTATTTTCAAAATAATTCTTTATATACAATATAACAACCACTCCCCTCAGATATATTATACATATCACATCCACATCTCCCCTACACTCGCACTCCCATAATCCTTACCTATCACAAATAACATAAATCATTAGATATCTCATCATATTCTATTAAAATTTTTTTAAAACATTTTAAATCTTACTAGTTAAATACCTAGAAATATATGTGTCGAATACCCTTAAATATATATATATATATATATATATATATATATATATATATATATATATATATATATGACCAAGATTTAAACCTAATCGATTCACACAAACTCTACGAAAACATTAGATAAAAGCTAACAGAATTAATTAAATACAAGGACTCTATCAAACCTACACAATTGACGATGATAGCAAGCCTATATTGACCCACCCACTCATTTTGATATCCCAAAGGAAACTTTTTAACTGATAAGGATACCCCCTCCATTAACACTAAGACCCCACATAGCTAATAAACTACAATCATAGCAATAGTTTTACACTCAAATATAAGCACACACCTCAAAAAATAAAAACAATATAAATATAACACTTAAACCCTTTAATAACAGGAATACCCCCCTTCCCCAAATCTAACCCACTCAGCGACCAATAAACTACACCACACACATTCATCCCTAAATATGAATACATCATTGAAGTAGAGTAACATACAGCATCTATCATCAAGAATTAAATTATTCTAAAAAATACTTAGTTACGATTAAAACCCATATAAACATACAGTCTGTCCCTATTAACTCGGTACTTTCTCCAAAAGGGACGCTTGAGTGAATTTACCGGAAGATGCTACCGGTGGCCTTTGAACTCCCTTCTTCGATTTGTTTTCATTTTGTGAGTCGCTGATGATTTGAATGGACTAATGACCTTTTTAAACTGTAAAAAGTCCATCCATGTCAATAAAACCATGGTACATCTCTAAAATATGTAACACATAGCTTTTAAATAATTTGTATTTTACCTCTCACATTTGTGCTATCGAGCACTTTATTGATTTATTTTCAACATACTCAGACACACATATATATATATATATATATATATATATATATATATATATATATATATATATGTAAAGGGACCATAATTCCATGTATAACAAAAAAAAAAAATTGATAATGAATATTTAACTGTAATTCGGGCTATAATCTCCAAGTTTTTTAAAAAGTTTAAAAAAAGTTTTTGAATTTGTTTTTGTACAATTTGCACTGAAGATAGCCACACCAAGAAATAAATAATAGAGATAGGCACCATCACGGGAGAGGAATCAGGGAAAGGGCAAGTGGATGATCACAGAAAGGTGAAAATATTGGTCATGATTTAAATCTATGTTGATCGAGGAGAGTGAGTGTTGGAAAAATGTAAATATACTAAGGATGAAGAAAAGGGGAAGGCAAGCAATCATATCTGTATCGTTCATACAGATATCTATTTATGTATAAATATACTTACTTAACTAAAGGTTCTTGAATTTGTTTCTCATCTTTGCCTTTTGCTGATCTTTTCCTTTTCCAAGACGATAATTCTTGATATCCGACCTGTGAACATGGCAGAAGAAATGGTCAGGTTATATAAAAAAAAAAGAGTCAGATTAATAAAAAGAAAAAAAAATGGTCAGATTTATAAAAAAAAAGGCGGTTCAGATTTATAATAATAAAAAAAAAGGTCAGATTTATAAAAACAAAAAGGTCAGATTTATAAAAACAAAAAAAAAAGAGGTCAGATTAATAAAAACAAAAAGGGGTCAGATTTATAGAAAAAAAAAGGGGGTTCAGATTTATTAAAAAA
This sequence comes from Sepiola atlantica, assembly GCA_963556195.1. NCBI lineage: Eukaryota > Metazoa > Mollusca > Cephalopoda > Sepiida > Sepiolidae > Sepiola > Sepiola atlantica. The sequence goes on along the minus strand of OY744528.1, from coordinate 101,226,719 downwards.
AAAGGGGGTTCAGATTAATAAAAACAAAAAGGGGTCAGATTTATAAAAAAAAAAGAGGTCAGATTTATAAAAAAAAAAAAGAGGTCAGATTTATAAAAAAAAAAAGAGGTCAGATTAATAAAAACAAAAAGGGGGTTCAGATTTATTTTTTAAAAAGGGAGGGGGGGGTCAGATTTATAAAAAAAGGGAGGGGGGTGGTCAGATTTATAAAAAAAGGGGAGATCCAGATTAAAAAAAGGGGCAGGGGGCAGATTTATAGGGGGGGAGGGGGCAGATTTATAAAAAAAAAAGTGAAAGAAGTTAGAACTGATAGAAGGAAAGATGAGGTGAGTACACATTATTGCATAGACTAACCCCAGCGAGGCAGACGTATTGAGTTATGCAAATAATTTATTTTGCACAATGATATGTAAACATTCTAGGTAGCAATTCAAGTTGCATTTATTTAAACGAGTCGGGCTAGAGTTCAATATAAACAGACATTGGCTTCTGGACTTAATGCTGTTCAGATCAGAGTTTGTGGAAAGTTCTTTTGCAATGTATGGGTTGTTCTTGTTATTCGTGTCTTTTTGTTTATTCTGCTTAGATTATTATTTACGATATGTGGAAGTAAAATATTGCAATATTACTTTTAGCATTTTCTGTATAAAAAATTCAAAGGTTTAGTATTATAGAAGTGAAGAAGATTGTTTTAAAATTCTTACCAAACAAATAATGCCGAGCACAGCTAGCAATGCCCCAGGAGCCAATAACGTCTTTGATACTCGCATTGGAGTCTGTGGAATAAAAACAACAAAAATAATTTTTTTAAATGACGTGTTAAGAATTGTTTATAACGAACTAAGCACAAGCATAAAAAAAAAATTAAAAAATGGCAAATTATTTTTGGGGGAATTTTTCTGAGGAAATCAGTATAGTTTTGTTTTTCGTACAAAAAAAAAAAAGAGAGAGAGAGAGATAGAGAGGGAAAAAAATGAATATATTTTTACCTCAATTTCCATGAAGTCAAATTCAGCAGCGCATGTATACAGTTGTGTATGGAAATTTTTAAAATCTGTAAATTTGGCCCGGAGAATATCCCCAATATGAGCCTGGAGAGAAAAAACAAAAACAATTAACTTCTTAATAAGAGGAAACAATTTGTGTGAAATACTTAAGGGATTGGGTCTTCTTATGACATGACACTCCCCTCCCCCTCATCAGTGGCTTTATAAGGCCAATTTTTCTAAAGCCTTCTTCAGGAGGAGAAGTTATCTAAAATGGAGTTTCCTCCCTGTTAGTTTTGTTCTGATATTCTAGTTGGCTTCCAGTGTAGAGTTGGCATTAAAAAATTGTCTACATAACGAAACTTGTCGACAAGAAATATGAATTGCTTCTAAAACTTTTACATAGAAAGATGTCTGAACATAAGACAAGATGTTAATTGATTCATGCTTGACCATCTTTCCATTTAAAACTGAAATATTTTTCTGTACTTACATCATCTGAAATTTTCAATAATTTTCCGATCAAGATCTTTAAGCCAACAGTTCCTGAGAGTAAAAGGCTTCCTTGTACAGCCTGGATAAAAAAAAAAAAAAACAAACTTTGCAGCATAGGAATGTATAGTTAGATACAAGAAAATATGTCCTAAAGGATGAAAGAAAAGAAAAAATGGCTGGAAGGATGAAAGAAAAAATTAAGGGATGAAAAATAAAAGAAAGAAAAAAGTATTAAAATAATGTAAGATGTGCTGTTTGTGATTAAATTATTCTTTGTTTTATTTTTTATCAAGAGATAAAATGAATAAAAATTTAAAAAAATAAAATTTCCAAAATATTCTTACCCACATTAAAATAGATAACCTCAGTTTAACAATTAAAGGTTCCATCCACATGACAATCTGAAAAATAGGAATTGAATTTTTAAAAATGACGTTTTTAGAACTTATGACAAACAGTTAAACAAGTTGAACAAAGTTAATTTGTGTTGTGTGACTATCCATCAAAGAAAGAAGACAAAAGAGAGAATAAGTATGAAAAACATTTTTTTTAACATAAAATGTCTTTTAAGAAAAATGTTTATCAGTGTACGCTTAAACTAAACTTGAATAAAAATGGAAAATTTTCCAGAGTAAACAAAGAAGAAAACTTTTTGTGAACACCTATTTGTATTTCCATTAGTTCTTGTTATACAGGACGTTGCAGCAAAATCTGACACTTGACAAAAAGTAAACGAAATACCAGTAAGTCCTGAGGAGCGTGGTGAAGCCCTGGATGGACGAGATCGCCGCAAGACACTCATAGATTTTCTAGACGGACTCCGCTCCTGCATGCAAGGCCAAGACGACCCAGGCGTGGCTGCTCAACAATGTTCCTCCCCACCGGTCGCCGTACTTGTGGTGGCCCTCCTCACCAGACTGCAACCCTCTTGACTATTTCTTCTGGAACGGGATAGAGACCAAAACCAACAAGCACACTCACAACCATCTGAAAGCTGCCATCGTGGAGGCGTTCACCCCTATAGACAAGGACATGGTTACCAAAGCATGTGACTCATTTCACGCCCGCCTTGAGAGGGTCGTCTCCACTGGCGGTGATTACATTAAAAAAAAAAGTAGTATGTAACTAACTGTTGCTAAATAAACTGTCGGGTCTCTACGTATACAACTTTGTTTTTATTGCCTATTTCGTTTTCTTTTTGTCAAGTGTTGGATTTTTCTGCAAGACCCTGTAGCATGTACACCATCAAGTCATGATTTCATCCTCGAAGACCAATCGCTTGTTGACCCGAGAGCTCAGCCAATTCATCCCTGATGGTCGTCACCCACATACTCAACTACCCACGATACGTTCACACCACCCAGGTAGAGAGGATTACACTGTGAATTAATTCCCATTTCGGGTGACAAGCTGCATGCTCGAACTACCAAAAACATCACTGTATGAATCAATTTTTCCTTCCTCCAGCTATGAGTGAAATAGTAGGGTAGAATCAGACCTAATAATACTTGAAACAGTGAAACCAAGTGGAGAGACAAATCCAAATTATTTATTGAATAATAAAAAATAAAAAAACACAAACAAAAAATAAACATTTAAAAAACACTCCATTGTGACCATTTGTCTAGAACATATCCTGTTTACACATGAGGCTAGATCCACCCGAACAAATATTTTAAACTAATATATATACTAGCTAAGGTACCCACTTAACACTATAAAACGTCTTGAATTACTATTTAATTCATTGTCTAAACAAGATCAATGATATATTTCAATAAGGTAGAAACAAAACGCCCTTAAAGTAGGGAGTCCACTCAAAATTTTAATGTTTAAAAAGATAAATGATTTTTACTTTATATTGTGAGACTTCATGTACTGAGTAGTATGAAAAAAAAATTTTGTGAATCCGTCAAACATTGACGGAGATATGCTAATTTGAAATACTGAAAAAACGGCACTTTTTTGGAAAAATCGCCACTTTTTATAACAAATTGGTAAAAATACAATAATCAATGCCACTATTTTGAATATTTGGTTGATCCCTATAGTCTGATAACTTTTATTTTATTAATATTTCATATATGGTATTGGAAACTTTCAAAAATAGCAGGTACGTATCAATGTAATGGAAAAAAAATGTATGGGAAATAGCAAAAATATTCAATTTTGTCACCATATTGTGGATGGTAGCTCCATCAAACAAGGTGAAATGGCACGGAAAGCATGACTTACATAACCATAAAAAGAAAAGTATTTGTCTAACGTAAATGAAATTTTCACAATAAAATTAAAGTATACTCTTCTTTCAGACTATATAAATAAAGCATTTTCATTGGCTAAGACAAATCCAAGATGGCCGCCTAAAAATGTATGATCGTAGCATTTTCAACGTAAAAAGATTTTTGCCCATATCTCAGTCAATTTTTGATGGATTTCCATGATCCTTTTTTTGTTTTGCTTCTTTTTTAATACTGATAACAAAATCATCAAACATAACAACTATTTATGACGTTTGATTTTCAAGTTTTTTTTCAATATTAATTTCATTAGTGCAACATTTGGAAAATCAAATATTGACTGTATAATATACAGTTGACATTTTGGTAGAACATTTAATGTTTAATAGTTTCAATGAATTTACAGTTAGTAAGTGAGTTACTTTTAATGATTTAAATATAACTGATCAATGGTATCATAGTTGTCAACACTGAAAAGTCTTCCCCCACAAACAGGCACAAGTACAATTTCTCCCAGCACTGCTTCAAATTTAGTAATCATGACATCAGGTCTTTGTGGCCACTGAAAATGCTTCCCCTTTTGTATTAAATAGGTAAATTCTGCATCCTCTTCAGAAATAATTTGTTTAACCTCTCCCGCATACCATTTATCCCTAAATGCAACCGCATACAATTTTCCAACAGATAATTTGATGGATATCTTTTTTTGTTTTGTACATTTTGTTTTGTTAGTTGATGTATTTGGTCTTTTTCTTATTTTATCTTTACTTTGTTTAGAAACCGAAGAAAAATTATCATTTATTTCTGACACAATGGCTGGTATTTCAATTGAAAAATTGCTTCTAATACAAATAATTAGATTTTCTTTCAATTGGGAGACTGATAACTTTTGTTTATTTCTTGTCAAAGAGAATAATTTTGGATCAACTTTTGATTTGATGAGGGATTTGTGAACATTTAATTGATTTTTTAGCATCTTTATTTTTTGTGAATCTCTAGATTCAGCCACAAGGTTTTGTTCTACTTGATCTTGATTCGTCCAGATTCCTGACTTCTCCAGTTGCTTTATCAAAGCTTCTTTGCGATTTTTCCTTTTTTTCTCAAGTTTTTCTCTTTGCTGTTTTCTTTCCAATTGTTTTGCAATACGAATTTTTCTAAAGTTTGATGTATGGACACTGTCTTGTGACATTCTGGACTTTGCTTTTTTTCTTGCTATATTCATATACTTTTGGCACAATAACAACCTCCTCGTTATTTTGCCGGTCCCGGCAGAATAACGATGGGGTTGTTATTTTGCCGGTTCATGTTCATTTAACCTAACTGTTACAGTTACAGTGAAGATTTTACGAGTCAACTTAACTGCCGGTTTATTTTTATTTCAACATTTTTCCAATAAAAAAAAAAAAATTAAAACTTCTGACTACTTTTTTAAATTAAATAAATAATTCATACATCGATTTTCGCAACGACTAAGGAAAAAAATAAGTTTAATTTCACCATAGACTAAGTAACTATAGTATATATATATATATAGTATATATATATATAGTATATATATATATAGTATATATATATATAGTATATATATATATAGTATATATATATATAGTATATATATATAGTATATATATATATATAGTATATATATATATATATATAGTATATATAGTATATATATATAGTATATATATATATATATATATAGTATATATATATATATATATATAGTATATATATATATATATATATAGTATATATATATATATATATAGTATATATATATATATATATATATATATATATATATATATATATAGTATATATATATATATATATAGTATATATATATATATAGTATATATATATATATATATATAGTATATATATATATATATATAGTATATATATATATATATATATAGTATATATATATATATATATAGTATATATATATATATATATAGTATATATATATATATATAGTATATATATATATATATATAGTATATATATATATATATATAGTATATATATATATATAGTATATATATATATATATATAGTATATATATATATATATAGTATATATATATATATATATATAGTATATATATATATATATAGTATATATATATATATATAGTATATATATATATATATATAGTATATATATATATATATATAGTATATATATATATATATGTATATATATATATATATAGTATATATATATATATATAGTATATATATATATATAGTATATATATATATATATATATATATATATATATATATAGTATATATATATATATAGTATATATATATATATATAGTATATATATATATATATAGTATATATATATATATAGTATATATATATATATAGTATATATATATATATATAGTATATATATATATATAGTATATATATATATATATATAGTATATATATATATATAGTATATATATATATATAGTATATATATATATATATATAGTATATATATATATATAGTATATATATATATATATATAGTATATATATATAGTATATATATATATATATATAGTATATATATATATATATAGTATATATATATATATAGTATATATATATATATATAGTATATATATATATATATATATATAGTATAAATATGTATATATAGTATATATATATATATGTATATATATATGTATATATATAGTATAAATATGTATATATATATAGTATATGTATATATATATATAGTATAAATATGTATATATATATATAGTATATGTATATATATATATAGTATATGTATATATATATAGTATAAATATGTATATATATATAGTATATGTATATATATATAGTATATATATATATATATAGTATATATATATATATATAGTATATATATATATATATAGTATATATATATATATATAGTATATATATATAGTATATATATATATATATATATATATATATATATATATATATATAGTATAAATATGTATATATATATATAGTATATGTATATATATATAGTATATGTATATATATATAGTATATGTATATATATATAGTATATGTATATATATATAGTATATATATATATAGTATATATATATATAGTATATGTATATATATATAGTATATGTATATATATATAGTATATATATATATAGTATATATATATATATAGTATATATATATATATAGTATATATATATAGTATATATATATATATAGTATATATATATATAGTATATATATATATATATATATATATACATATATATATATGAGAGAGAGAGAGGGTGGGGGGGGGGGCTTTATAACTTTGTCCGAGTAAAACATATCTAACTGGGAAATAAATTACAGAAACATGAAATATTTTATATATTCAATATGTATTGTTTATTGTTTTTTTTTTTGCTATTCATTTTTTATTGCGTGTAAGTCATTTAATGATTTGTAATTATTTATAAACGTAATCGACAAAAATGTTAACTGTTTACAACATAGATTTCAACATCGTATAAGTCAACTCGTACAACGAAATACTCGCTGTTGTCAGCCGAAGTCGCTCAAAACAAATGCTTTTTACAAGTTGAGCTGAATAACTTTTGTCAAAGAAAACTATCAAAATAAGAAAGTGAAAAGGTTATCAACATTAATATATGCGCGTCGTTCACATTTTCAAGCAATTTCCGATCGTAATTACCTAAAACGGACGATAACTGCTGCTTTTGTTTTGATTTTTTATGCAAATCCTAATGACGCACTGTCTATGTTAAACTATGTTTCATTAGCTACATTTTCATATGGGTTTGTTATGGGTAATCCCCCTGGCTCAACTTGCACTTTTTATGTAAAGATAGCGACTACCAAGTATTTTTCCGTCCATCGTCGACGTGTGGAACGCGTACAGCATCGCGCAATGATTTTTATGGACATCAAATAAATTAACAATCGTATACATGTCTATAAAGTATGAATTTACTGATTAAGTAGTATTTATTTGATATCATAGTTGATTATTATACACGAAAAGCATATTCAATCATAAGAACAGAGGCTCTGAAAAAAGCAAAATTCGATGATACAAATGCGATTTCGTAAGGCTTATGCAACAATGAGCGGACTCCCTACTTAAAGAGAGTGAAAAAAAGTAAAGGTTGAGCAACAATACTTACCAAGACAGTGATGAGACAAGAAAAATAAAAGGATGTTAATAGCATTTCATTCATGAACAACAAAAGCCAACTTAGAAGCCAACCCAACTGCAAAAGGAAAGAAAAAAACGAAATTATTCAATAAAATAAATTTTTAAGTGTTGAAGTAAAAAGCTTAAAGTATTTAAAAACTATTTTCAATATTATTTGTAAAAAAAAACAACAAAAAAAGTTTGCTTAGAATATTTGTAATAGAAAAAAATACATTTCCAATTAGAAATAACAGTTTACTTAAAAAAAAACAAAAAAAAACATTCAACATAAAATATAACGGGTGACAGTTTACTAATAAATACTGTTTGCTTCTTCACATATTGGCACCAGAAGGTGAAACGTGAAACACTGTGTATCAAAGAGCTTTATACAAATAACTTCTACCTTTGTAAAGGTGGGATCTGTCGGAAAATAGGTATCTACAGGGACAATGGCTGGTTAACAACCTAAACTCACCAAATGATTTTGCTTCCAATTAATTGTATAGAAAAAAGTCTTAAAATAAAAATTGTGATGCTGAAAACAAAAACCCTCAAAGTACAGAAAATTCTAGGGATTCTACATTAACATTGTGGGGTCTGTGTTCGTGCTGGACAATCATAAGCCGCAAATAATTCAATAGTTCAAGATTGGGCATGGAATTTCTTTGAGTTAATCTACATTCTCGGGCAACACCGGGACACGGGTCAGCTAGTCATTTAGATGTTTAAGAGTTAAAATAAACAGCTTCCAACATAATTTTGTGAAAACGTCCAATTGATTTAAAAATAATATTTTATTACAAAATAATAATGCAAGTACAAATACGCCCGGGCAACGCCAGGTCGGGACAATTACTTTCAAATAAATGTAAATTTTTGAATAGATTTCATAATCATTATCATATTCGGTTTAATGTCTGTTTTACATATTGGCATGTGTTGGACAACTTTAAGGAATTGACTTTCAAACTAACTTATCTCTGGCCTTGTCTTTATTTATCCCTCTTTCTCTCAAGTTCATTTTTATCACTTCCTCCCATGTTTTCCTTGAAACTCTCATCCATTCTTTCAATGTGGCCACACCATCAAGGTTTCCTGTTCCGCACACATCTCCCTATACTGTCCAGATTTAATCTTCCTTTAAAGTTATTAGAACAAAGCTTGTCTTTAAGACTCACATTACACATTCATCGTATCATATAATTTCTCTCCATGCAACGCATGTCCTCAACCCTCACTAGCCAGGTTTCACTTCCATACATGATCACACTGTGTACACATGCCTAATAGACTCTTCCCTTGGTCGACGGTGGTAACACTCTGCTAGTTAGTAATGACAAAACTTCTCAATAACCTGAATAGCTTCGCCACCCAAATAGACTTTGTCTACATTTGAGTTTTCATTCATCTTCATTGTCTTACACTTTTTACATATAAACTGGTTATCCTCTCTGAACCGAAGTTAATTCTACTGCACTTCTTGTGTACCCAATGCTAATAAGTACCACAAAAGATTGAATTGGAGTCGACTCCCTTTCCACAAATTGAGCAGGGGAACCTTACTTTTTGGGGAAGTTTCCAACATTACAACCTCTTTTTTGGGGGATTTATCTTCAAATATTGGATATTAAATATATTAATAACTACTATTAACATCTTTATTTGTTTATTTATTTTATTTTTTTTTTGCACTGTTCAAGCTTTCAAACAATATGATTTTCTTAAATTTAATTTTGCATTTGCTAAACAAAATACTGAGAATTTTTTAAATTGTAAAATTACATTAAAGTCAAATATGTAAAATACGCAGTGAAAATATTTCATATATTTCTGCCATAGATATACCGGGTAACAGTTTTTTTTTTTAACTAACGAGTCACTATTTATTAAGGCCAAAAGCCACTTGAGGATAAGAGTTAAAGAGATGGATAAATTGTCAGCTGAATGATGAATATTATGAGAGGATTGAAAATAATGAATGGAAAGAACAAAATTAGATTATTATGAGGACGGTTTATGACAAGTATTTGTTGACATTGGATTTGAAGACGACCATGTTGTAGTCTGCAGGGAAGCAGTCCTATGATAATGTGTTCCACAGATTGGAAGTTTTTTTGGAAGAAACTGTTCATGGAAATTCCGTTTGATGTTTAGCACACGAAGGAAGAAATGAAAGTTCTTTGCAGCTGTGGTAGACAAGCGAGTTCTTGCTGTGAATGTCTTACTGGAAGGAACTAGAGACTGGAGCTAAGTCAAACACTTTCCATCGAAATAATAGGTTTGGTTTGTTTTACAGCATATCAACCATCTATGGGTTATTTAATGCCAGAGAGGGTACTACTCTCAGAAAACACTACTCTTAGAAAACACTACTCTTAGAAAACATTATTCACAGAAGGAAATTTTACAGTGAGAGTCAGAACATTACTCTTAGAAAACATTGCATTGGTAATCTTCTTTGTTCTCAATGTGATTGACTCTCAGCCACCTCCTTCTAGTATCCATTTGGGAGGAAAAATAAAAAGGAGAAATAAGGTTTTTATCTTTTAGAAGAATCATATTGAAAAAATACGGTTGGGGATGAACTTATAGATACTAGGGCATGACGTAACCAGCCAATTGATCGGATCGGGCCTCTCTGACCTCCCGTTCAGTTGAAATAAAGGCCGAAGTGGATTGTTGCAAGTCACCAGGCCACGGACTGCTCAGCCACCAAGATCCCCTCCTAAGACATCACGGGTCGCCACCTACGGCCTACAAGTGGCCCCACTTTTGTTTTTTGTTTTTTTACCCCTCTGCATGGCGTTGCAGTCGGCAAATTTGTGGCCCCGCTGACAGGGCAGCATAAAATAAATAAAGGCTAACAACATCTCTTTTGTAAGAAAGGAGCTGTAAAGAAGAGAAGAGATCATTCCACACTAGATTTCGGACTCTGTATAGGCGTTGTTTAACCATTCTTCTTTTAAATAATATTCAGAGTTTTGGCTGCATGGAAGAGGGGTGAAGGGTTGCTATGTTGTCCGTCTTTCTTTGTTGTAGACCCAGAATGAATTTGTACCTTTATTCTCTTCTTGGGACAGGTAACTTCATAATGTTCTTGGTAACAACGATTTTAATTTAAACTATACTTTATTTACGAATGGACAGCCATTTCCTTCACTACAGAGTTGCTCCTTGGCTTACTTGGGTGGGTGGGGGGGGGGGACACACACAAGTGGCATGAGCAACTCCAATCTACCAGAACTCTACATCATGTGTTGCTTTACGAAATTTGAGTCAGCAACTGAAAAATCTAACTTCAAATTCTTTCCTAGATCACATGATTAAACTAGCCAATCAGATTTATTTACCCTTGTATGGGGCTAACATGACCACTAAAGGACATTACCCATCAATCAAACCCAATAAGCCATTGCACCTGGCAAATCATATCTACACTTAATACCAAAAGCATATTACTGGCAAGAAATATTTGACAACTACACACACACACACACACACACACACACACACACACACACCAAATTATCATTATTGTACTTGTGGCTGCCACCAAATTCGTTTTCCATTGGATAAAATAGGGCATTTGTTTTGGTTCCCTATGAATCACAATTCCTGTCAAATTTGTAGCCATAAAAATAGACCCCTAATTATAAAAATCAAAAAAGTGAGAAGAGATCCTTCTAGCTAGAATAACAATAAATAAAGATAGATTGGATAGATGAATAGTAATTCGTATTCTACATAGTTTAAAAGTTAGAATAAAGTAAAGGCCCTTATATGGACGGTCCCCAGGACGACTGAATACGGAGACCAAGAAAACCCTTTCTTTGGAAATGCAGCTCTAAGAGAGAGTAGAGGTCTTCCGTATTTATCCAGACCATCGTCCGATGTAATTAACAGTTTTTTCTTTAGCTCCAAAAGTGCCAATGAAGAAAAAGAGAGAAGATCTAAAAACTTCTTATAAATATTTAATAATGGTTGAATGTAAGATTTACTCTTTATATTAAAACAATACGAAGATTCTCATTTCAAGCGTAGAAAGAGAGAACGATAACGTTAATAAATCACCTTAGTTTTTATTTCTACAGAATTTTGTTTGTTCCATTTATCATTTTCAATCCTCTCATAATATTCTTCACCCTTCAACTAACAATCAATTCATCTCATCAACCCTTATCTTCAAGTAGCTTTAGTGACGAATCATTAATAAAAACAAAAGAAAAGAAAGAAGTCTGTTATAGATAAGAAATAATTTGAAGTTTTAAATATAAAATTATTAACTTGTAAATCGTAAAAAAAAAAAATCTATATTTCACTTGCATTATATTTGGCAGTCACATTTCGTATTCCATGATTTGAGATAAACCCTTCTTATCTCAAATGTTTCTGGTGTCACTGTTGTATTTAAATCTATTGTTTTGTTTCATAATGTGTTTTGTATGTTTGTTTATTTGTAAATATTGTGCCCTTTACACCCTCATATACATTTTCCCTATGTCTTAAATTGCAGTTTTCACGGCTGCATATGTTCATTAGAGAAATAAAATATCCTTAAACATAATTCAAATTCAGTTCGTCAGTTCTTTCACGCAAAAGATGGTGGCTAAGGAATCACAGTACTACTATCACTGCCCATGTTATGGGGAGATCACTTGCAACAGGTGTAGAATAGTACTTTTTTTCACAAAGGTGTGATTGTAAGGAAACAATAAAAAAAGAGGGAAAAATGAAAAAAAATGGAAAAGAAAAGAGGGGGAAAAATGGAATAGAAAAAATAAAAATAAAAAATAAAAATAAAATAAAAATTAGAAAATAAAAAATAAAAGAAAAGAAGAGTAAAGAAAAAAAAAGAAAAAAAGAGAAAAAAAAGAAAAGGAATGTTCTAATAGAAAATTAACTTACCAACTGTCCAAAAATAATAATCTTTAATTTCTTGGAACCAATAAAATGCAACATGTAAGTTGCAAATACTGACATTGTCTGTGTCAATAGGGCAAACTGGGCAAACTGAAAAAGAAACATTTAAAAAGATACAAAAATATTTTACACAAATAACTTTCGATCTACCGAAATGAAAAATAAATGAATGAAAATAATAAATAAGAATGAGAGCAGAAATCCTTATTCAAATGTCAGGGGTCATAAGCTGATAACAAAAAATAAAGTCGCAACTCCAGGAGGTGTAAGTCTGTTATACGCAGACGATACTCCAATTCTACCATTAAATCAGAAGTGATCAGATCAACAGCTCACATCCATATGATAAAAGCAGATGCTGATCTAGTCTTGCTCTGTACATCTATACTTCGGCCACAATGAAGTTTTGTCATATAGTTTAGGCGTTCAGGGTTGCCTACGTCTATCTGAGATGGTCTCAGAATTAGGCAGTTGCGCAGGACATGGTTGAGAGTCTGTTTGAGTTGAAGATGCCTTATTTGCCATGGTGGACCAGAAATGCCTCCGTGTCAGTCCTTTTTGTTCTTAGTGCAGCATTTGTCCTGGACGGATTCAGCAGGCTTTCTTCTTTGCTCACACGGTATCTCTGACCATAGCAGCTCAGGCATGGCAGTCTTGCGCAAGCTCCATTGAGATGGCAAGACAGTTCCTATTCTATAAACAAAATCCAATGAATTGCAGGCTGGAGATTTTGACAGGGTCTTCCTTGATGGTAGTTGCCCAGGTTTTCAGCTGCCCACCAATGTGTTTGCGCCAACTGAGTGGTGGATGTGGGGAAGAGAATAGCTCGGATCAATTCTGTCACTTGGTGATGAGCAGCATGGCCAAACCACCAAAAACGTTGCTGCAACAGTGTAGAAGAGAGTACTCGCAGATTCAGTCATTGACATAGGCGTGTTCCCAACACTCAATCAATGCGTCGACAGTGCAGGATGCTATGAAGTGAGTTGCTGTCGAATGCTTCAAACTCCCAATAGTCGACAACCCTTATCAACCAGGTTTCATACTGGTAGACGAGGATGGTCTGGACAGTCACCCGATAGATATACCGTACTGCATGTAGTTAATTTAGCCGAATCCACAGGGTGAGAGCTTGTAGCTATAAGAGTGGGTAGACCCTTGACTAGAGTAGTTAGCAAGTTGTTTCAGTTCCGTCGGTTGTTGGATGTCAGCCACATCTTGAAGATGATGCAATGAGTGCAGTCTATGAGTGGACTTTCAAACTTCATGCAGATCTTCTTGAGAATCCCTGCACAACGATTTTCAGGTTCAGTCAAGAAGAGGAGACAGCTGACTGGAGTACACCAAATGCATGCAGAAATGACTTGTCGCCTCATTCAGTGGGAGGATATTCAGCAGCTTCGTATATGGCTGAACCCCTTTCTATCACCAGAGTCTAACTGTTCTTCAATCTATATTAACAAGTTCTTTTCCCTATTTTCATGTGACCTAGTTCAACTAATTAGTCACCGACATCTGTCAGCCTTAATTTATTAAGTACAATAAAAACTGCCCCCCCCCCCCTCTCTTTCATTAGGTCTGCGGTTGCCTACTTAGTCTCTCCACAAAAGGTCAGTCTTTCTTCATTGGAAATTTATCTAATCCTATCGTCTGAATAAAGGATGCAACAAAGTGTCCAAAACGATTTCCCCTAACATTTTTGAATTATTCTTATTAATACTGTGTTCTGCGGCTACAGTAGTCGAATGACATCCCGTAGCTGCAATCAGTCCTCCATGCTAGTCCCAGGCCATCTGGCCTTGTCTTGCACAAGTTGTCGTAGGCAATGAAGTTGTTTCGCTATACGTAGTGGTCCTAGTCCTGCCTGCTTGAGGTCAGCACATAGTGTGCCCAGCAGCTTGTGAGCCAGTAACGGCAAAGTCTAGTGCCCTCTGTGCGGGAGTGTCAGGGTCCATTTGTAGGACATGGCCTAACATAGACCATCTTTGTTCAGCGACCTTTGTGAAGAGGGGGTTTTCGTTGCACAGCTCGTATAGTGCTTTGTTGCTGATAATTATTTTTTCGGCCAGCAGTGACCTGTGATGGAACGGATGTGTCTGCGGTGGCACGCATCTCTCTTGTGAAGCATGGCTTTTGTTATTGCCCAGCTGTTGTTATTGTAGAGCATGATGGACACGCAGTACGCGTTATAGAGATGGAGTCTAGTCTTCAACGGGATTTTGGTTCGTCGGCTCCAGAGTTTATGTAATGAATGAAACGCTACATTGCCATGTATATTTTTGAATATCTAAACAAAGTTTTCTCCCTTGTGTAATAGTAAAATGAAGCAAAAACAGACAACTATTAGAGGCAATTCTAAAATCATTCGTAAAAATTGCGAAAGTGTTTGTTTCTTACCTGCCAGGGAATCATGAAAAGTGTAGAAGCAATTGCAATCCAAAAACCATGACGCCACATTGGACGAGAAGTTCTACAACAGATAAGATTTTGTGTATCATTCGTGATAAAACATTTATCTCGGGGATTTTTAAAACATGATCAAAGTACGTTCACAACCTGACTTGAAAGTTGAAAATTTGGTGTCACAAAATATGAAAGATTTCATTGGACAAGAATAAAGTGTGAGTAGAGATTTTAAACAAAAAAAGAATAACGGCGGCAAAATTTAAAAACTTAAGGTAGACAACTCCTATTATATTCTTCAATCTACAATGTTATCCCCATAAAGAGAATAAGGGCGGCAACATTTAGTTACAAAATGTGGAGGAGATTGGTCCTCTGTTTTTTTTTTTGTTGTTTTTTTCTTTTTGTTTTATTATAAACTACTTGTACTTACCCGGCATTACCCGGGATGCAGTGATAGCATTTTAGCTTTTAATTATTATTTGTTTGCACATTTTTAAGCTTAAGGTAGACAACTCCTATTATATTCTTCAATCTACAATGAGTTATCCCCATGTTGATTCTTATTTTTAGATGATTATTTAAAACGGTTTCATATTGGTAGTCGTCTGGGCCGGACTAAGTAATTATAAAAAATAAATTGCAGCATAGTACATTATTATGTTGCCAATAACACGGTACAACAATAACAAATGAAAACTGGCTAGTCAGAAGCAAAGTTTCATTTGTCAGCTTAAATGCTATTTGGGTGTGACTTTGAAAATCCGACAAGATAACTTTATGTGTTAGATAAATATATAAAAAAAATTATTTTTAATAGATTATCATTTTTAGGTGAGTCCATGTAACTTACCTCAAAACATGCGTGACAAGGAACAGTTCAATGATAAAGAAAGGGTATGCAAAGCTCTCACGCAACGGAGGAGTCCATTGTACCCGGGTACACTGAAAGAAACAGACAGAAAGGGAACAAGTCTTATACAAGGAATTTCTAAGATCTTAGATAGCAAAATCTGACAAGTTATAGTGAAGAATTAACTCTCAAGTCCAAGAGAATCAAGCTTGCGTAGTCGGCTCGGGAAGAAGAGGGAAAGCAAAACAGATTACTTGTATGTTAAGCCACTGCCTTTCCTTCTCTTCACATCCTGCTTCACTCTTTTCCTTTCGTTGGTCTTCCTAAAGAAATGCTCACAGACAAATACAAAGGGAAGGTACATATAACAATTACCTACTATAGAATCGATGTTTAGGGCTCAACTGTACGACCAGTTGAGCAGCAAGTCAAAAGTGTCAAGCACATCAAAATGCCAGTTTATAATAAGGCTAGAATGTTCCATTATGCTCAGAAGGGCAAGTCCATTCTCTGTGTTCTGATTGGCTGAGATTCATAAGTGGCCATTCTAGTGTATAAATGTTCATTCATTCGAATAAGTATTCTTCTATGAGATGGATGCCAGTTGAGGCCTTTATGCCGGTAAGTGTTAGTTTGATTCTATACCTACAACTACATGATATTCGGTTTAACGTCTCTTTTACACGCTGGCATGTATTGGCTTTCAGAAATTGACTTCCAAACTAACCTATTTCTGACCAGGTTTTTATTTATCCCTTTCTTATATCCATCCTTATTACTTCCTCTCATATTTACCTTGCCAACTGACTGCTATCTCAACCGTTCTATAGTCTAAGAACTCTCACCCATTCTTTCAACATGGCCATATCATCAAAGTCCCCTGAACACATCTCCCTATACTATCCAGATTTAATCTCCCTCTGAGGTAATCAGATTTAAGCCTGTCTTTAAGACTCACATTACACATCCATGATATCATTCTCATATCATTTCTCTTCATGCAATGCATGTCCTCAATCCTCACTGGCCAGACTTCACTTCCATACATCATCACACTGCATACACATGCCTGATAGACTCTTCCCTTGGTTGAGAATGCTAACACTTTGGTGGTTAGTAATGGCAAAAATTCCTTGAACTTACTCAATCTACTCCTAATTCTTGCTATCGTATTAGCACCTGCTCCTCCCTGTGCTCTAATGGTATTACCAAGGTAACAAAGTTTCTGAACCTCAATAACTTCACTATCCACATATTTTCTCCACATCTGAGTTCTCATCTATCTCCATTGTCTTATACTTTTTACACACAAATGGGTTATTATTTCTCAACCTACAAGTAATTCCATTGCACTTTTTGTGTACCCAATGCTTGCAAGTGCTACAAAAAATTGAGTTGTACCTGATAGCCTTTCCACAAACTGAGCAGGGGAACTTACCTTTTTCTGGGGGATTTTCAAGATTAGAACCACTGAATCACTTTGGTCTTGGTGACATTCACTCTCAGACCGTTATTTTCTATAGCATTCCTCCACGTTTTTAAGATTTCGAATTATCTGCCCTTGAAATCTTAAGAAAGAAGATGGAGGCTTAGTGAACGAATCGCTGTTATGATACGCAGAATGGAAAAATACTTGTAATTAAAGTTCTAGTGGATAATTTTTTCTACTTTTTTGTACAGTGAGTAAGAATATAACGCTGAATAAGTATATAATATTGTTTTCATAAAAGAATAATTTTTTCATACGGCCGCTGAACAGCATAAGCACGGACTTTTGTTATATTAAGACATCTGACACGGCAGATATGATGGAAATTACAAACATGGATGTTACCAACTTAATAGTCATTGTTGACATCATAGTCCCAATCAACATCAGTAACCACTATTTAAGACTCTTTTGTCAGAACTTTTCTGCGAATACACAGACCAACACACATATTCTCTTCATATATAATAATTATACATAATAATTAAAACAAAAACTCACCTCCCCATGATTACAAAAAAAAGATGCAGCTGCTAAAATTCCTCCAAAAATGCTGTTGCTAAAAAATATTAAACAAAAATCTTTTTAAAAAATTCAACACTTGTAGAATTAATGCTGAAAATTTAATTTTAATGAAAGAAATCATTTTTAGAAAAAAAATGACAACAAATACAATTTTGTATTATTTGAATTATTCAGCCTCCTATTCTTATCTTGGATGTTATTCTCACAACATTTCGTCCGATGTAACTTCCG
The DNA here is from genome assembly GCA_963556195.1 of Sepiola atlantica. Lineage (NCBI taxonomy): Eukaryota > Metazoa > Mollusca > Cephalopoda > Sepiida > Sepiolidae > Sepiola > Sepiola atlantica. The sequence goes on along the minus strand of OY744528.1, from coordinate 101,208,375 downwards.
ACTTTCTTCAGGTGCACCTTGCCGAACTCGGGAATCTTTTAGAATATAAGTAACAGATACAAGTGCTATGTAATAATCAGTTCTTAATAACAGTTTTCTGGAGGTTGAAGGTTCAATCTTCAGTGTGGGCGATATTAAGAATACAATTTACGAATTACTTACCAGGTCATAGATGACGGAACGAAAGCAGGCTACCCCTGTGGATTAAACTTGGCCTTTTGGCTAAGATCAAGGTGTGGTGTCTGTTCCGATGGATGCTGCACGCCTGTCCTGTGCAGTTCTGGAAGGTCCACCCTCCCAGGCTTTGCCTCCCCTCTTTGGGGAGGAGTAGGTTTATTGCTTACTGCCTGAGGCGCCCCTACCGGGGAATGCCGACGGGGCTGCCCAGGCAATTTTTAAATGGCCAGAGTGCTCACCTCTCGAGCGCTGGCTTTTCAAACCCCACTTTCTCGACCCGATCTTGGGTCGCATCTTACTTGTGGGAGTAAGATAAAACTGGCCTTGTGCCTAACTCCTGGGGAGGAGTAAATAAAATACCCCTGTGGATTAAATAAATGGTTCCGTTCGAAATTCCGTGCAGCTTCTCGAGTTCGACATAAAGATTCCTGAGTTTAACAAGTTGCACCTGAAGAAGGTCGGAGATTACATCGGCCAAAATGTTGTGAGAATAACATCTGAATAATCCAAATAATTCAAATAATCCAAATAATCCAAATAATCAATCCTAATTTAAAAAATTCCAAAACAAGAGCAATTTTATTACGTACTTAACTTTTTACATTCTGTTGTAAATTTTCTAACAAATCCAAAGCCTGTGAGGAATTATTAAAAAAAAATGGCTAAGAAGGGTTTCTTTCATTTAAATGTTTATAATGCTTTTGCTTTTGGACAGATTGTTATGAAATTTGACAGCAAGATCTTTTTTTCTTGTAATATTTTGTTGTCATTTATGCTAAAAATAATGGTCATCAAACAAATTATTCGAGTTATCATCAAAAGTAGACATTTTGGAAGAATTTTTCTCTCCAAAATAATGCATGTAGAAAAAAGTTGTCTAACCTTTATAAAAACGATGAGATACTGAAATAAGTATCAGTACCCGGATGTAAGTCTCACAAGAACTAGTAAGATTTATTCTACTTAAATGTATTTGAAAAATAGATTTAAACAAAAGGCTATCATTTAGATTGGGAATACAAATATCAATTCTGATGAATGCGGTTTCGGGCAGGATAGAATGTTTGGAGTTGGTAAAGTTGATTTATGCCTGTCTGAAACTTATGGACACTTGAGATCGAAAGTGAACATTTTGTAGGAACAATCTCCTTTCTATAAATATTGATTTATAGGGGTTTATGGATTAATCCCGATACTATAATGCATTACAAAAATTAAACAGTCATCTTGTTGCATATGACGGCTCATCCCATGCTTTAACTGGACTCGATTCTTGTCTGTTGAGGGCGAAAAGTCGTTAACTTACCTGTCCACCATCTTTAATAGAATGGTTTCTTGTCGATCATGCTGGAAAAGGGGAAACTGTCCGAAAACAAACCGCAGGACGACATGAATAGATTCCCACAGTTTATTGGATTATCCGAAAAAAAAAATCAATCCCTGTCAACTGTGGTCAGTTTTAAGTACACTAAGGGCGAAGAGGTAGGCGTTTGTCAGCGGCTTCGATGAGACACTGGCTAAAAGACACTCGACGCGGACGAAATTGCGAACTCAAAAAGGGTGGGCTCACCGAAAAACGAAAGTCACCTGACTCATGACATCACTCTCCCCTTTCATGGTGGCCAGTGGGAAATCTCCCCTCCCTCATATTTTTCAACAATCTATTTATCAGTGGCTTTATGAGTAATGCACCAGCCATTTTATTTTCTGGTATTTTTCACACTGCTGAAATCTATTTAACTCAATAGAGATGGATCCATAAATAATTGGAATTATTCAGTGCCATCAATCAAATCAAATTAAATCAACTTTATCGGCAAAAATAGCAAAGTGCAACAAGCCATGTAAAAAGACAGTTAGAAGATGTGTACGTCTATATAATGTCTGAATGTTGGTCCAAGGCGACTTGAAACGTGGATATATTAGGCATCGTTACTACCTTCTCTGGTAGGTTGTTCCATGGAGCAGAAACACGGACAGAGAATGCTGCCTTTCTTCTATTGAGACGAAAGCACCTATTGTACACCTTCTGCTGGGTCCAGTGAAGACCACGATTTGGCACTGGGATAAAAATATTATTGAAAGGTAGATTTTAATTTTGTTGATGATGTATGCCAGAATCGCATCCCCTTGCATCCTCCGCTGCTCAAGTAAGGGGTAATCATCCGAAGATCAGCGGCCATGATGCATCCGCACCCGCCTTGAACTGTTTAGACGTCTGCAGGCTGATCACGGTTTCTGGCAGCTTGTTCCACGGCACAACGACCCGAACCGAAAAGAAGCTTTCAAATGATTCAGCTAAAATCGTCTTAGGTACACCTGAGTTTGCACAAAGTCCTCCCTTAAGAGCTGTACATAAGATTGTTAAATATATGATTATTGTGTTTTAAACAATATTTTATTCAGACTTTAAAATTTTAGGTATTATTTACTTCAAATTTGTTTAGATTATTTCGCCTACTCTTCTCATCTTGGGTGTTATTTTAACAACTTTTCAGCCGATGTAACCTGCAACTTTCTTTTCAAACTCAGGAAACCTATATAGAATTTCAAACTAAACCCTTTATTTAATCCAGGCCTTTATCCATTGATTAACAATATGTGGTTATCAAAGTATGACTTACCCCAGCCAGGAATGGATTCATAAAGAAACAGAACCTGAGTGAAATGGCTAGTTATAGCAAAGACCTCCCATTACTTCCTGATCTCTCTGGCAGAAGAGCTCACTGCTCATTTGCATAAGTGCAATGCTACTGGCAATAAAAGGGGAATGTTTTGAAGGAAGTGCGACTATGAGTTGGTGATTTGAGTTGGTGACTACGTTGGTGTGTGCGCTGGATGAAAGACTGTTCGGAGAGATATCATTTGGCAGAGCAAGACCGTGGTAACATTTTGTTGCGATAAGGACTACGGACACGAGGAAATCAGGAGAAAGAAAAATATAATTACACAATAATTTCTAAGTGACAGTCTTCCGGAGGTTGAAGGATCAATCCTTACCACAGGCGACAATAACTAAGAATAACTCAATTAATCAACACTTTCACCCGGTCAAGGCTAGCAGAATGAGAACAGTGTACTCCTGTGGATTAAAGGGTCCAGTCCAAAAATTTGTATAGTTTCCTGAGTTCGACATAAAGATGTCTGAGTTTGTGGTTACATCGGATGAAACATTGTGAAAATAACAACCAAGACGAGAATAGTTGTTCAAATAATCTAAAAAATTATTTGTTATCGTAGATAACTAGTGATAAGGCGATTCCAATATTTTTCCCCATTTCGATACAATTACCTATTCTGTTCTAAATTCCTGATTCCGATACAATTACTGATTCCAATTCTTTTAAAATCTCTAAATATTTAGGTATAGAGTGTTTTTTTGTTTTAATTTTCGAATTACTGTAAAAATCTACGTAATATGTGCAGATATATTCGCAAACGTAAAAATACGCTGGGGTGGGGGATGGGTGGGGTATCTATAGATTTTTGTTTTACTGGTAGTTTAAAATCAATAAATATTTATCATTAGGACCAGCAATGGGAAATTAAGTTCTAAACAAAAACAAAGAATCGTTTTGGCATTGGAAAATAGGCACAAATTTTTCCAATTCCGATACCCTAAAAAGTTTCAATTTTTCTGATTCTGATTAACCGTCCCGACACTATGGATAACAGATTCATTTTGTTTTTGATTCTCCTTTTGTGAATGTTTTTTGAGAGGAGACGGATTGGAAGTTTATGAAATAAAAGTTTATGCTGTTCATATTTTTTAGCAAGCATAGTTCGACAGTCATTTTGAGACCTGTGTGTGAACAAATTTATAATAAGTAAACAATGCATATTATTAAGAGTCCCTATTTATCTGCACCATACCCCACGATCGCAAAGTTAGGCATCAGGTCAGTTTTTAATATGGGGAATATACACCTTCTCAAAGAGGGGCACTCTGGATGGGACAAGAATTAAAATTGCCTCAGTCAAAAAGGATTTCACCCTCACTGAGGGAACAGATACTAAATTATTTGCAGAAAATATTTTAAAAACGTACATTTAAAACAAATTAGGCACAAGGCCATCAAAAGAGTGGGATAATTGGGTGTCGGTTATCCTTGATCTAAAGTGATAAAAATGTCTATCCTACTCTTAACTAGAATCATCTCAATCACCACAATACCACATTTACTCTAGGGGCCGTCCTACTTAAGATATCACCAAATTGATTTGAAAATTTTATTTTTCATAAATATGATTATATATACAGAAATTCATTCGAGTATAATGGGGAGTGGGGGAAAGAAAAACAAAAAACGGTTAGTAAGACCCTCCCAACCCTTTCGAAATAATAGACCGCCCAATGTTTTTTGGTTCGTTCAGTACCGAAAACAAGCAACCTCATTCACTCGATTAGCTAAGAGGCTAAACTTACCGGTAGGGCTGAGGTCCGACAGGACCAGGAACCGCGCACGCCATGCTCAGGCAGAGAACACATACTCATACTTGACTCCTTTTCGTACACACAAGCTCGCTACTTTTATCCACCTTTTTCAAAAACCGAGGAATGTAATCTTTAGATACTACACTTTGATCACAGTTCCAAGACTTGGAGATAAACCATAAACGGTCACACAGTTCTTACCTTAAGTAAACACCAAAAAGGAGAAACACAAACAGCATAAATCCATGCAAAGCAAACACACTTTCGACATAAAAGTATGACGGTTCTCCAAGACCTGCAAAAGATGAATAGACATTCATTATTATACTAGACAAGGACGGGTAAAATTACTCCCTCCCCCCGAACATAACAGTTTTGAACAACTTTTATATCCCCTTACGAAGATTAAAATCATACTCAACCTTATATCTAGAATCCTTATTTCAATTTTGATATTACATAATTTTGATCTTAGAAAATGTCTAAAATTTAAGGCTTAAACTTAAGAAATTTCAAGAAGAAATTGAAATTCATGGAATCCTGTTTAATTTGGTGTCTAATGACTACGGATCAAATTAAATGCAAATCTGAAATACTTGACTTTTCAAATGGGAGGTTGTGCCCATATTATGCTCCCCAAAGACCCTTTTAAATACTTCAAAGAAACTGAAATTTGGAGAATATTTATTAATTGATGTCTAATAGCTATTGTTAAAATTTCACAAAACTCAGAGGTGTCTGAATTTTCACAAAGGGCTTTCACCCTCATTTACATAACATTAAATTAAACTAAATATAACCCACATTATCAACCCTTACGCTTAGCAGGTGTGTTCTAAAATTTATAATGATCAGTTAATTAGTTTTGGAGTGAATCCTATACATAGAAATATATAAACATATACACTTAACTTTATATAAATAGAGATGTAAGTTAATCAATGTTTGTTTCCCAAAAACTTTTTTCCTAAATCCTTTAATCACACAAAATACATGCTAAAATATACCTCAGTTCTAAGGACTGAGTTATGTTTAAAAAAAAATTGTTTTAATTGTTCTAATTAGCCATAATTTATAATTACGTGAACAAGTCATCCATCTCTCTCTCTCTCTGCAGTGCTTACCTTCACAGCTTTCCACTGGAGAAAGACCTTCTCCACGATTTACTCGCCAACACTGTTTTGTCTCCCGTTGAAAGAAAGCATTGATGAATTCATATGATCTGTAGCCAATTGCCAAAATCATCTGCCAAGATAATATACATTTTTTTTTCAGAATAATTTTATAGAAAAGAGATTAACTTATTTATTAAGATGAAAAGGAAAAAAAGGAAAAAGGTAAAAGAGAAAACAATAGAAAAAAAGAGGAAAAAAGAAGAGATAAAAGAGAAAAAGAGATAAAAGAGAAAAAGAGAAAAAAGGAATGAAAAGAAAAAAGGAGAAAAATGAAAAAAGAAAGAGAAAAGGAATAAGGAGAAAAAAAGAGGAAAAAGAGGAAGAAAGGAGCAAAAAGAGGAAGAAAGGAGCAAAAAGAGGAAGAAAGGAGCAAAAAGAGGAAGAGAGAAAAGAAAAAAGAGAAAAAAAAAGAGAGAATAAAGGAAGAAGGAGAATAAAGGAAGATGGAGAATAATAAAAAAGGAGAATAATAAAAAAGGAGAATAATGAAAAAGGAGAATAATGAAAGTGGAGAATAATGAAAGTGGAGAATAATGAAAAGGGAGAAAGCAGAAAAAAGGAGAAAAGAGAAGAGAAAAGAGAAAAAAGAGGAAGAAAGAGAAAAAAGAGGAAGAAAGAGAAAAAAGAGGAAGAAAGAGAAAAAAGAGGAAGAAAAGAGAAAAAAAAAAACAGAAAAAAGGAAAGCAAAAAGCAAAGCAAAAATCTTATTCTTACTAAAAGTTTCCCCACAAAGAAAGTAAGTGTTACTCTTCAGCAATCTTTTATCAAATTATGTAATGAGAGTTTGTGGCAACTGCATGTGTTGAACAAGTCTATAACGGACATAATTGCAGCAAGAAACACCCAGCGAGAATGTCAGGAGAGCAAAAGTTGTCAAAATAAAACAATAATTGTACAGTCATTTTTAATATGTGAGCTTTCAAGGGTTAAGCAGGAGTCAACACAACACCTATAGTTTGTTGGATTGGTTATGGGGAATGGGTTTGTTGTTTAATGAGAGATATTCCGGAGATAGAAAGTTAGTATCAAGCTGGAAACGAACACTGAAGGATATCAAAATTCTAAGTTCTAAACTTATATCTTAGTAAGAAATGAACCCACAGTGTTAGTTAAGTTATAATAAAATATACATTTTTTTTAAAGACAAAAATGTATGTCATTTTTGTATGCAAATATTTTTTCAGCTTGCTTGTTCAAAACCTGTCGGATACAGCACAATGAAAAACCCTATCCATGAAGGAAGACAATACTTTCTCGGACCAAGTGGAGAGAAATTGCCGATTGACTACTCATCCAAGTTCCTGACTAAGCTGCATCAATACCAAAGTTTTGCGGATCTTTTAAACACAGTGTTGGCATAGAACGATTAAGAGAGCAATCAGTCGAACGCAGGCATTCCTCGTGGCATCAGACTACATTTAATGCATAGTGACTTTCATGACATATCGACATTGCATTTAGTGCAAAGTCACCCATAATATGATATTGAGTGACTTCCATAGCACATACGGTCACGTTTGATGCCACTATAGGGTCACAGTATTGATACGCCTGATATTTGGAAGCTTCTATCTTTTAAGAAACTCCTTATAAATGTGCGCTCTCAGCGTCTTAGACCAATGTCGTATATCATGTTGTTTCATAGGCCGTTTCTATCCCGAAGAAGACTGCTCATATACGTACTGTATAAAAGTCTCAAGTCATATTAAATGACTTGTAGTACTTCCATTGCTTCTAAACCCTGATTGGTCCTTGATAATCGGGTTGTTGGTCTCCAAATACCACTACAGTCTATTGTTTGGCATGCTTTCAAATATTTTGCATATATAACAACTGGTCAGTGCTATCGGTGTACAGTTTGAGAATTTAGTAGATTTGTCCTCAGTTTTAGGATTGTTTGTGGATCTTTTGTGAACTTGTGTCACCATCACACCCTGTTTAACATTCATTCTACATGTTGGCATGTGTTGGACGGCTTTTAGAAATTGACTTTCAAACTAACCTATCTCTGGCCAGATCTTTATTTATCCATCTATCTCTCAAGTCCATCCTTATCACTTCTTCCCATGTTTTCTTTGTGGGCTGAACCCGCTACCTTAACTGTTCTACAACTATTAACCCAATAACTCTCATCCATTCTTTAAATGTGACCATATCATCAAAGTCTCCTGTTCTGAACACATCTTTCTATACTGTCCAGATTTAATCTTCCTCTGAGGTCATCAGAACTAAACCTGTCTTTATCACACATTATTTATCTATGGTTTAAATAGAGTCCTACATATTACATGAAACTGGATTGGGTGGTGAGGCCTCAATTCGGGATGTTTGGAAAGTCTAGAGTCGGCTCACAGTTGGCATTATATCCAAGTCCACTTTGACCTGAACTGGTAGTTCTTGTCAGGATCCGATGTATAGGTTGGTTTGGTTTGGTTTGGTTTCTTTTACGGCATAGCAACCAACTATGGGTTATGCAATGCCGAATAAAGTTGTCAAATGCAATTCCAATTATTTCACATTGTCTTGAAAGACAATGAAAAGTGAAATGAAGAATTTGTGATTAAATTTTTTGGAACAGTTCAACTTCCTTGATGAAATAAAAGATTTTCGTCACATTTATGTTTTTAAATAAATCTTTTAAATTTTTGGAGTCGTAATATTTGCTTCGAGTTTGTTGCAGATCTTGACAGTCTATTAATATATGTTTGACTAAGATTGTTGACATGCTATGCACATTGGAGACTCCTCTCCTTCCAATAAGTTCTTGTGAGTAATATACGCGTGTCCTATACGGATAGGTTGAATAGCATCTGACCTTTGTATGACATGAAATTACATCCGGTCGTATACACAAACATTTACATCATAACTAACGAGTTAAAGCAAACTCTGTGAATAAATATTCGTTTTAATATTAAGAATTTGAAGCATAAAATTTTTTTACCAAAATGACTGGATTCAGTATAAATGACCTGAGGAGGGTTGATATGCCATAAAACAAAAACTTTAAGGTCCTCCCAGTTAAATTTGGTCCCATGAGTTCAGGTGTAGTTATCATGAGTTACGTGTTCCTGAAAGTAAGCCAAACTGCATCAAATTATTTGATGGAAAATGGCAGCACTCACCTCAGGGTACAAGTTGAATCGTTTCAAAGTGTTGATGACAAGTGGATACTCTGTAATGTTGTCATTCATAATATTGTTGACACCATCTTGCAAAGTGGGAGATTCCACCATGGTTTTGTAGTAGGAGTAATACAAACCCTGAAAGATAAAAGGAAGGCATGAGGTGTGACATCTGTAACTTGGTTTACAAAATCAGAGCAGGTTTCATGTCTAATGGGGAAAAAAAAAACAGCAAAGAAAAAGAGTGAATGAGTAGATATTAGACCTTATGTCCTAGATATGATGTCAGATAACACTCTACCCAAAACACCTGTGTTATTATATGTTGTTAGAATACAGTAGAGTTACTGAAGGAATTTAAAAAAGAAAGAGGGAAAGAGGGTCTCTGTTGATCGAAACAACGTGCTTGCCACTTGAACTTTGTTATTATTATATACTTTTCTCCAGGGACACTGTATTCAATGCAACATGTTCGCCACTAGATTTTTGTCACAAAGTATACTTTTCTCCAACAACACTGTTTTCAATACTGATCTCAGAAACAACGTACACACTACTGGAACTTCCTTACGTGGTATACTTTTCTCCAACAACACTGATCTCAGAAACAATGTGCTCACTACTGGAACTTCTTTACATGGTATACTTTTCTCCAACAACACAGTTTTCAATACTGATCTCAGAAACAACGTACACACTACTGGAACTTCCTTACGTGGTATACTTTTCTCCAACAACACTGTTTTCAATACTGATCTCAGAAACAACGTACACACTACTGGAACTTCCTTACGTGGTATACTTTTCTCCAACAACACTGTTTTCAATACTGATCTCAGAAACAACGTACACACTACTGGAACTTCCTTACGTGGTATACTTTTCTCCAACACAGTTTTCAATACTAATCTCAGAAAAAATGTGATCACTACTGGAACTTCTTTACATGGTATACTTTTTTCCAACAACACAGTTTTCAATACTAATCTCAGAAAAAATGTGATCACTACTGAAACTTCCTTACGTGGTATACTTTTCTCCAACAACACTGATCTTAGAAACAACGTGCTCACTACTGGAACTTCTTTACATGGTATACTTTTCCCCAACAACACAGTTTTCAATACTAATCTCAGGAACTTTGTTACATAGTATACTTTTCTTTAACACCGTTTTCAATACTGATCTTTATAACTCAACAATCTTAGTCCTCTGAGCGCTAAAACACTTTCTGTCGACTTCCATGAAAGTCAATCTTTTAAAGATGGCAAAGCACAACAGTCACACGTGGTCAATACATATAAATACTCTCGTTACAGTGTGTACTTGTCCTTTCTCAAATCTATGTTCTACATGCTAGGTAAAGATGCCACTTTCATGGTGGCGATAAAGTAAGTTAAGAGTATTTCCATCATTCGATCCAAGTTCTGGGCAATGTTCACCACAGTTATATGAAAATGGCAATATAAGATATGAACTTAAAATTTACAAATACGTTTGGAAAATTCATAGAATCATGAAAAAAAAAAGGATGGGGGGGGGAGAAATAATTCTGGTTAACTGAAGTTGAGGCTTGATTTTAAAAGTTTGAGATACATTTTAGAAAATGCTGAACAGGAGTTGTGACAGCAAGACCAGCACTACATTAAGCTAGGCTGATTATACTTTTTTTTTATTATATCAAGCATTTTGCAATGCAAGCAGCCAACAAGTTTTTAATGTTTTCCTTTTTGTTTGACAATGTAAGCCACGGTCTTATATTAAAACTAGTAATACCATATCAGTAATGATAGCATTTTTCCATTTTTAAGACCATTGTTATATACTGACTGCGTCTCCTAATGCGTGTATAAATCATTATAGATCCTACATCAATTAACAGGAACACACAAGGCTTCTCTTTGATGGAGGATTTGTATGAGGAACACATCAATAAGATAATTATAGAAATGCGAGAGAGATACTTTGAGACAGGCATTGGCCAACCTTATGCTTAATCTACCACACGGTTTGCTCACCTTATCCCCATTAGGGTTTTGGGGTGAGCACCGATTTCTGTGTCTACTCGCCTTGAGATCTTTCAGGAAAGCGACCACAATACCCTTGTAAGGAAATGACTTCTGATTCTCCGAGGTCATCTTCTGACCCCTATTTCTATTTAAAACTGTATACAGCCATGGCACAACCACATTTAGAATTTGCATCATCAGTTTTGAACCTCCACATTGATCAGAATACTGACGGCCTGGAATGGTGTCCTTAGCACACAGAAGAATTGCATTTTTATAAATGTAACTTGTGACCTTACCAGCTCGCTATTTCTTCCAAACTTCATTACTTAAAATACTTGAAACCAACATTTTAAATAATCATTGTATCCATAAGTCTCTTGTAAACAAAAGACAAAAAAGTTTTGCATTCATTTATATAAATATATAAAAACTAATATAGGAAATTGGAAGTTCAACAGTTAAAAAAAATTTTTTTTTTATAAGCATCGAAGAATTAGTATTAAATTGAGAATAAAAAGCCCTTTTTCAATGCAAGACATATTTCTTTCTTTCTTTTTTGACATGTATCTTATCAATTTCGGAGATAAACTCATCATCAGAGATATATCTCTATTTTTTATAAAGATAAACAAACTTTATTTTTTTTAGTTTTGGTTATCGGTAAAACGTCATTGCTTTTTATTTGACGTATTGTCCGCATCTGGCGTAACTTAGCGGCTCTTTGGTTGAACGGAAATGCATCGGGCAGCATGCTGGTATTTTAGGAAATGGAAGTTCAACATTTTTGCTGTTTTTATAAGCATCGAAGAATTAGTATTAAATATTTTAGTAATTTTGATAGAAATTTATTTATCTGTTAATACGACCATAAAGTAATGAAAAGAAGAAATCAATGAGTGATTGTGTGTGGAGGGAACTTTTTTTAATTTCTTTTAAACTTACAATTTAGAAACGGAAGTCCCCCTAAAGAAAAGTCCGGAAAGGCACATTTAAACACATATACAGAACGTTTGTCCACAGGATCAAAAAATCATTGAATATAAAAACAATAAAAAAGTAAATGTGGCATTACTAACAAGAGAAAGAGAGAGAGCAAGCAAGCAGAAAGATATACCGATGAGGCATAAGCAAAAAGAGTTCAAAAGAAAGGAGAGAGGGTGCTTGCTTGCTCTCTCTCTCTCTTTTGAACTCTTCTTGCTTATGCCTCGTTGGTGTATCTTTCTTTTGAATTAGCAAAATGTTAGTTTCATTTAAATTACTTCCCTTGAAAGTTAATTATTTTAAGGTTTTAGTAATTTATTGTTTTTTCCCATTAAATTACCGTAATAGACAAAACTATTGCATATATGTAGTAACAATAGGACAATAAAATTACAAAATGAATAACACAACATTAATTTATTATAAACTGTGTAAAAAATAGTTATGCAAATTAGGCATTCAAATAGTTGTCTTTGAACCTTTCGTCTGTACTATATATACAGTATTTCAAAATACTATATTGTATTATTGTTTTTAATTACAGCAAAACGTTCTGATGGTAAGATAGGAGTTATATTCATTTAGATAGATGATAATATAAAAAGATAGGGAATCTTACCATTTCAGTGCGGAAAGAAAGTTCTCTCTCCAATGTAGAAAGATGGGAAAAATGTTTGTCATTTTCAAACATTTTGGCCACATGGTTCCTGAATAATAAAAAACAAGGATACAAAAATTAAAGAAATTATTAGTTTGCTTTTGTTAATCACAGGTAAACAATTTGAAGTGAGGTGTTCCATACTCCCTTGGCAACCCCTTTACATATCATTTTGTAACTGTTATTATGCACATCATTTGAAAACTCATGAAAAGTTAAATCCGATTCATTGCCGTAAAACTATTTGGTGTTACCATATTAATTTTTATGGGGAACAGACTTCCTCCTTATATCTATATTCATATAGCTATATAGATTATATACATATAGCATATCTATATACATATAGCATATCTATATACATATATAAATATAGCATATCTATATACATATATACATATCTATATACATATATAAATATAGCATATCTATATACATATATACATATACCATATCTATATACATATACCATATCTATATACATATATACATATACCATATCTATATACATATATACATATACCATATCTATATACATATAGCATATCTATATTCATATAGCATAGCTATATTCATATAGCAATATTCATATAGCATAGCTATATTCATATAGCATAGCCATATACATATAGCATAGCCATATACATATAGCATAGCCATATACATATAGCATAGCCATATATATATAGCATATACATATAGCATATAGCCATATACATATAGCATAGCCATATACATATAGCATAGCCATATACATATAGCCATATACATATAGCATAGCCATATACATATAGCATAGCCATATACATATAGCATAGCCATATACATATAGCATAGCCATATAGCATATAGCCATATAGCATATAGCCATATAGCATATAGCCATATACATATAGCATAGCCATATACATATTCGACGCCTTTACTACCTCCCACCATCTATATTTATGATCGGCCAAAACTACTTTGTTGACTTTCTTGATGTTTCCCTGGACAACTGCTGAATTTGGTCGAGCATTCAACATCATTTGTGTCTGTATGACCACATTTAAAGTCAGCATACCACCTCTTAACCGTTGTTTCCGATGGAGCAGAATCAGAATAACACTTATCAAGCTATTGCTTTGCTTGAACAGTATTTTTTCACATCAGAAAGCAATGCTTTATCAACTATGCAATTCAGGGTTTTACTATTGTTTTGAAAATTTGCAACAGTAGCTTTACTTAAATAACTAATTTATAAACTAATAATCCGATTTGGTTCAAATTCTGACACGTGACATTTGAAGGTTAGTACTTTATGCATATGGACATTTATATTAGTGGCACCATCTCTATGTCATGCCCGAGACTTATTGAGTGATGTGTTATTAGATAATCCCCATATTAGAATCATGTTGGAAGGATGTTATTCAAGCATTTCAACTCAAAAACACACTTCAATCTCTAATTCATGAAATCAGATTTACAAACGGAAGACTTATATCCAATCTTTTCCTAAAGTCGCTAGCAAAATGATCGTATCATTCTACTGCTCCGAAAGTACCGGACTCTTGACGTAATCATCTACCTATATAAGAGTCTGATACGTCCCAAAATCGAGTACTGCCACTCAGCGCAGTATTTCCTACCTTGACAAAGTACAAAATCGACTTCACAATGTAGTGGGAGATGATCTCTTCTGTTCTCTATACCCCTTTTCTCTCAGAAAAGACGTTGCTAGTCTTTCTCTACTCTATCGTTATTTCCATGGAAGGTGCTCGACTGAGCTCTAGCTCTGGTTACTCCTTGTAAGACAGTCACAGCAAGAACTTGTCTTTCTATTACAACTACAACAAAGTTTCCGTTCGTCTTCTGTGTGCCTAACATCAAACAGAATTTTCATGAACAAAACTTCCCATCTGTGGAACACATTACCACAGCACTGCTTACCTGCAGACTACAACAGGGTCGTCCTCAAATTCAATTCCAACAAATACTTGTCATAAACTGTCCTTAGAAGTAATCATATTTTGTTCATTCCAAACTTTTTCAGAGCCGTAGTGGAATCCATACTGCTTTATGAATCACCAGTTTGGACTTTAACAAAAAAAAAACTGGAAAGGAAAGTAGATGGAACTTACACACGGATGATTCGTGCTGTATTAAACATGCACTGGAAAACGCACCCATCTAATAAACGGCTGTATGGCAACTTGTCTAAAATATCAGGGATAAAAGAAAGAAGAACGAGATTCGCTTGACATTGTTATAGAAGCAAAGAAGAGATTATCAGTGATCTGATTTTATGGACGCCAACACACGGAACAGTTAAAGTTGGTTGACCCTATAAGACGTAAACAAAACAGTTGACCAAAGATACTGGTTCTCAACTCGAAGATCTTCACAGAGCCATGACGAACAGGTAAATTTGGAGGAGTTGGGTCAATATAGTCCGGGCAACCAGCCCGATCTCATAGATACATAGTTCAGTACATTCAACATTTATAATCCCATCATAATATTCATCATTCAACTGACATTCCATCCACTTCATTATCCCTTATCCTCGAGTGACTTTTGGCCTTGATATGTGGTGACTATGTGGAGAAAAAAAAATCAAGAAAACTAAGCCTGTGACAAAGTAGCCGGGGCCGACGGGGATCGGATACCCTAGTTACGCACTAGTATGCATCTTAGTGATGATGCTAGGCCCTACGTAGAAACGAAGTGGAGATATAAGACTAGTATATATATTGGACGTGAATCTGCTGTCCAAACAGGGCCAGAGCAGGCGTCGAAATGTCTACGAAAAGTCATGCAATTATCAATTTCGATTAAAGCCACACAAAGCAATAAGCTTGCCAGGTGGTATTTCAGATGATAACGATAAAAATCAGAAAGGGAAATCCCATTTACCTGTGTCATTCAAAAGGGTCCGCGCCCGCCCAGACCCCTGATAGAGGAAGAAACACAGAGAGGAATATGTTGGAGAAAGGGAGGAGTGTAGTGATGGACATTTTCAGTGAGAGAAAGGACTTTGAGTTAGAACGAGGAAACAGATCAAACTTAGGCGGCGAAGACGCCGGTCGCAAATCGGGCACTTGTGCCGGTTCGACGATGAAGACAGAACGCGTTGGCTGGAGTATTCCCTCTCCATCGTTTACTTTAGATAAGTTAATTCACTTGTGACTAAATACGATTGTAAATGGATTCGCACACACGCGCAGAGAGACAACGAAATAGCTTAGCGCCAAAGACATTTACCATACGATAGACATTGATTCAATGTAACATCAATTCTTTTCTTTTACCTTGTTTAATAATTACTTTCCCTACAAAAAGACCCCGCCAAGTTGTTAATTTGTTCTGCTTGAATAACCTTTGCCTTCACAGAATCAATGAAACCATCATCATCATCGTCGTCATCCCGGCCTGGAGGAATTTCGATTGACATATTCTTTTTTATTGCCACTACGACGATCGGCCAGAGAGTGTTCACGGTCTGGCAAGATCTCTGTGTAGAGAACCAGAGGTGTGAGCAGCGAGACAGAGACACGAGTGGAGTACCACGTTATAAGTGGTTCCGTGATGCAGAATCGAGCGGAGTACCTGTTATAAGTGGCACCGCGACCAGGATATCAAACGCCTTTGCATGAGTGGCCCACGATCCCCAAGGAGCCAGAGAGGCGTGTGGGGTCCTTTGTTATAAGCCCTTTCATCATTAAACAGAAAAAAATACTCCTGCTCCAGGAAATGTCTGAATTCAATATAGTATCAAAGATGACCCCTGCTTAAAAATATTCTGAAATCAACTTGTCACGGATGCAAATCAGTCAAAAGACCAATAACACAATCATCATAGGAGACTTTATTTAAAAACTATAACAGAACATTTAATATTCAAGAAACAACAAAAACTCTCGTTTCACAGCGAAAGTAAGTTTTATTTCATACGAGTCGAGGATACGTCCTTGACGATCAGTCCGACAGAAGGTGGGCCGTTATGGCATCTTCTGGTCCTGCTCTGTCGGGCTGAGATATGGTTCTGTACAGTTCTAGGAGGTCCACCTGACCAGGCGTTACTTTCTCACGCTTTGAGAAAGGGTTAGCTTATTGCTAATTATCTGATTAACCTGGGAATACCGATTGGGCTGCTCAGGCATTTGTTGTAGGTCAAAGTGCTCTACCTCTTCAGTGCTGGCTTTTCAATCCCCACCTTTCGACTTTGTGTCATATCTCACGCAGCGGGAGGGAGATAAATAAAACAAGAAAAAAAAAAGGAATATATATATCTATATCTATAATAGAAAATAAAAACAGATTTAAGAATTAATATTATAAGTAAAAAGATAAAGAAATGAGGAAAAGAAAAAAAAAGAAAATACAAAAGAAGCATTACCAGTTAATTTTTTCGTATAGCTTAGACTCGACAAAGCTATTTTAATTATAACACCAACCCATGATTATAATTCAACCTTGCATAAAGCAGGTATGAATTTTTTTTTTAAAGGATACAGAATATCTAGTTTTATCATCGAGATTCATACAGGAGTGTGGGTAGATAAAAAATACAAAAGAAAAGTAGGTTTTTTTTTTTTAAGCAGATGGTTTATTGATCCGAAACGCATCTCTAACACAGCTGGAAATGAAAAAAATTCAATGAAAAATTTGTCATGGTCACCCTATTCTGAGTGGACAGTATCATAGCGAATCCACAATTGTACAACCATGGCCATCCGTTCACATAACCTGGCCTGTTATAAGGATGGCTATGACATAAGCACATTCTGATTTTAAACGCCTATCATATGATCAGCTCGTCCAATAAAACACTTCCCTCTCTTAGTATCACAGTCACTTATGCAGTAACACCATTTGGAAAGGTATGAAGTAAAAGATTCCCACCAGTTATGTACAGAATAGTAATTCATCTACAATAGCTGTTGTAAATAACACAAATGATTGATATGTCATAAGATAAAAAATTGCTTAATTTACACAGCAATGTAACTTATACAGAGAGAGAGAGAGAACATGTGCACACAATGGAGAGCGAATGGACGCATGTGCGCGAACGATGGAGAGCGAACGAACACGTCCATGCACGATGGACAGCAAAGGAAAACACATGCATGCACGATGGACAGCGAAAAAAACACGTGCATGCACGATCGACAGCGAACGAAAACACGTGCATGCACGATGGACAGCAAACGAAAACACGTGCATGTACGATGGACAGCAAACGAAAACACGTCCATGCACGATGGACAGCAAAGGAAAACACATGTATGCACGATGGACAGCGAAAAAAACACGTACATGCACGATCGACAGCGAACGAAAACACGTGCATGCACGATGGACAGCGAACGAAAACACGTGCATGTACGATGGACAGCAAACGAAAACACGTGCATGCACGATGGACAGCGAACGAAAACACGTGCATGCACGATGGACAGCGAACGAAAACACGTGCATGCACGATGGACAGCAAACGAAAACACGTGCATGCACGATGGACAGCGAACGAAAACACGTGCATGTACGATGGACAGCGAACGAAAACACGTGCATGTACGATGGACAGCAAACGAAAACACGTACATGCACGATGGACAGCGAACGAAAACACGTGCATGCACGATGGACAGCGAACGAAAACACGTGCATGCACGATGGACAGCGAACAAAAACACGTGCATGCACGATGGACAGCAAACGAAAACACGTGCATGCACGATGGACAGCAAACGAAAACACGTGCATGTACGATGGACAGCAAAGGAAAACACGTACATGCACGATGGACAGCAAAGGAAAACACGTACATGCACGATGGACAGCAAAGGAAAACACGTACATGCACGATGGACAGCAAAGGAAAACACGTACATGCACGATGGACAGCAAAGGAAAACACGTACATGCACGATGGACAGCAAAGGAAAACACGTACATGCACGATGGACAGCAAAGGAAAACACGTACATGCACGATGGACAGCAAAGGAAAACACGTACATGCACGATGGACAGCAAAGGAAAACACGTACATGCACGATGGACAGCAAAGGAAAACACGTACATGCACGATGGACAGCAAAGGAAAACACGTACATGCACGATGGACAGCAAAGGAAAACACGTACATGCACGATGGACAGCAAAGGAAAACACGTACATGCACGATGGACAGCAAAGGAAAACACGTACATGCACGATGGACAGCAAAGGAAAACACGTACATGCACGATGGACAGCAAAGGAAAACACGTACATGCACGATGGACAGCAAAGGAAAACACGTACATGCACGATGGACAGCAAAGGAAAACACGTACATGCACGATGGACAGCAAAGGAAAACACGTACATGCACGATGGACAGCAAAGGAAAACACGTACATGCACGATGGACAGCAAAGGAAAACACGTACATGCACGATGGACAGCAAAGGAAAATACGTACATGCACGATGGACAGCAAAGGAAAACACGTACATGCACGATTGACAGCAAAGGAAAACACGTGCATGCACGATGGACAGCAAAGGAAAACACGTACATGCACGATGGACAGCAAAGGAAAACACGTACATGCACGATGGACAGCAAAGGAAAACACGTACATGCACGATGGACAGCAAAGGAAAACACGTACATGCACGATGGACAGCAAAGGAAAACACGTACATGCACGATGGACAGCAAAGGAAAACACGTACATGCACGATGGACAGCAAAGGAAAACACGTACATGCACGATGGACAGCAAAGGAAAACACGTACATGCACGATGGACAGCAAAGGAAAACACGTACATGCACGATGGACAGCAAAGGAAAACACGTACATGCACGATGGACAGCAAAGGAAAACACGTACAAGCACGATGGACAGCAAAGGAAAACACGTATATGCACGATGGACAGCGAACGAAAACACGTACAAGAAGGAGAGAAAAAGTTCTCGCTCTATCTTGTGCATACATGTTCTATATTCATCTTTCTAGGTAGATTGCACACATGATAAAGAAAGAAAGAATTTTTTTTTCTTCAACCTACCCTATTTCCCAACCCTATGAACTAAAACTATTTACTCCAACCCAGTTTTTGGGCTGTGTTGAGTCGCCTCATAGTTTCCATTACTCCCAGGTACACTCTCAGGTAGTTTTGGTTCGATCTATGATTTAAATAGAAACTATCATCTGCAGATCATTTAAATAATAGATGCCAACAACAACAAAAAAATTAATCTGACAATATTTGAAGAATAAAATCTTATCAAAAAGGACTGAATTCAACAGTAAATGATCCCATCCCCAATGGTTGATATTTCGTCAAATAAAACACTAAAATGAATCAAACCATTGGTTGACTGGAAAACAACATCCAGGGTAGTTTTTACTTTTGGCTTCTCATGATCAATCAAACATTCTGCTCTATTAAAGACTTCTAGTTACTCCCGGAAATGGGTAAGGACACCAAAGTACTCGTACACTCAGCCATATTAGAATTTTTAATCGTTTTTATTTACTTATTTTTTATAATTTTCAAGTTATAAACAAATAATTGGTATGGGGAAATAATTTTAAAACTATCTTAAGAGTTAGTTCCCTTTATTTCTTAACTTTCTCAAATTAAAAAACAATTTATTTAATTTGGTCTCTTGTGCAATCAAATGAATGAATAGAGTAAATTGTTTACCATAACCTGTTTGAGATCTTACTAAATCAGAATATGAAATCTTGGTAAACATGATATAATCTATTATTATACTGAAGCAGACTTAATCAACATTTGTTTCCATTAGGATTTTTTTCCTATATATTTTAATCATACAAAATACATGATATATTTCGTAGTTTCAAAGTTTTAGCTAGTCAGACAGACAGAAAATATTGAGGTTGTTCAGAAATGTTACCTTTGGAGCACAGGGTGAAGCAGGTTCTAGTTCAGAGAACTTCTGCTATTACTAATCAGCAGAGCGTTACCACTGTCAACCAAGAGGAAAGTCTATGAGGCAAGTGTACGCAATAAGATGATATATGGAAGCAAAACTATAGATTGAAGCTCAGCCGAGCACCCGTCATGAAAATAACGATAGAGTAGAGAAAGATGAGCAATGTCTCTTCTGTGAGAAAAAGGTAGTAGGAAGGAGAAGAGGACATCATCCACTCGATTTTGAAGTCGGTTTTGTATTCTGTCAAGGCAGGAAAGGGTGCTCTGAGCAGCACCTCCCCTATCTTAAGACGTATTTGGCTCTTATAGAGGATTACGTCAGGAGTGAGATACCTTCTGGTGCGGTAGAATGATCCAACTATTTTTCCAGCGACCTTGGCAAAGGATTTGATGTAAGTCTTCCATTTCAAGTCAGGAGTGAAGGTCAGTCCCAGAAGCTTGTCAAAGCAGGGGGCTTTCTCAAGACGAAAGCCATTCATTTCAATTGGGGCCAGGTGGGGATCAGAGCATTGGTGGTGAAAAGAGAGTAGCTTGGTTTTGGACGGATTAAAAGTAACCAGTCACCTTTATATATATATATATATATATATAGAGAGAGAGAGAGAGAGAGAGAGATATCTTGGTCATTGCTGTTCTTCGAAGTGTTGCCATAGATGGTTGTATCGTCTGCATAAATGTTGACAAATGATCTTAGAATGTGATTTGGGAGATCATTGATGAAGATCAGGAAGAAAAGCCGTTCAACACATGCCAGCATATAAAATGGGCGTTAACCCTAATATGATGATGTCACAACAACCACTTTTGATTTTATTCAGAAATTCACAAACTGATATATCTGTTAAGAAATTCTTCTCGCATAACTAAAAATAATAAATCTCTTTACTTATATATTATCCTTACAGATAATATAGAAGTAAAGAATCCTATTATTTTTTTATCTAATTTACATATGTGCTTACGGTGTATACAAACACACTATGTAAATTAGTTGAAACGAGAGTCACTCTTTCTCTAAATCCTTACAAAGACATTTGATGTGGAGTAAGCTGGTACTCCTTCCTGAGATTGGAGAATGAGATGCTCCAAGGGCGATGAAAGGGAGGCAACTCTGACCACGACACGAGGAGGCAAGTCATTCAAGTCATCGTTTGGACAGTGTACGACTCTCGACATATTTCTATTATATGTTACCGACATTTTCCAAAAGAGGTCTAATAAACATCATAATATTGGTGACATAGGATTTCAATCCCAGAACTCACATTGAACGACGGAAAGAAAGAAAAATCAGCACGTTTTAATTTTTCGAAATACAACGACCGGATATTGTGACTTCGACAAACCTTTGCTGGAACGAGAAAAAAAAAAAAAAAATTCGTCAAAAGTAAGACTTATTTTTTTTTACTTCGTTTTAAGTCAAACGAAAGAGTTACAATTGTGTTTTTTTTGTTGTTTACAGTTATTAACTAGTAAATGAAAATTTTTTTTTTTTTTACGCCGAGTGAATTCTAACTCGCGACGTGAACATTACGGGAGGTTGTGTTTGTTCCATATTTTTGTTTTTTGGTATACTCATTGTATTGTGTATAATTTAAAAAATGGGCGAACTGGTCGAACTGACAAAGACATTAGTATCTTCTCAAATAGAACAGCGGAAGACGCAAATGGAACAACAGAAAAGGCATCAAGATTTCCAAGATTACGTGCAACAAGAAATGTTACGGAAACAGCAAGCAAACGACACGAAAGTGTTATTTGAGGCTGTTGCAAAAGGTAGAACGATGGAAAATTCAAATTATTTCACAGCCGAGGGTATTGCAAATTCAATATCGGAATTCGTATATGACCCTGACAACGGAATAACTTTTCAAGCCTATTTTCGACCGTTTGAAACAATTTTCAACAAACGGTGCGAAACTTGGTCAGACGAACAAAAAGTTGGACTTCTATTACAGAAGCTTGGTCCTAACGAGAGTACAAAGTACACAAATTTACTATTGCCTAGAAAACTTGACGAAGTATCGTTTGAGGAGAAAATAAAAACACTCACAAGCATGTTTGGTGAGAGAAGCAGTCTTTTTCATACGCGTTTTTGTTGTCTGAACATTGTTAAGCATAATGATGATGATTTTATTACGTATGCAGGAAAAGTAAACCAAGAGTGTGAACGTTTTCTCCTACACGAGTTAACAATTGACATGTTTAAATGCCTTGTTTTTGTTAAAGGTTTGACGGATAGTAGAGATAAAGATGTTCGTTCGAAAATATTGTCAAAAATGGAACAGAGTCCAGATATTACATTACAAAAAGCTTCGGAAGAAGCTAAAAAAATAATGAATCTGAAACATGACAATACTAAAATCGAGGAAAAAGACATTTCACATATTTCGCATATGAAAGAAGTTCGTAGGACACGTGAAAGTGAAAGAAAATTTTAATCCAAAATGAAATTGCTATGCTACACTGCTACAGATGTGGTGGACCTCATTCTAAAAATGACTTTTTTCTGAGATAAATGTTGTTTTCGGTGTAATAGAATAGGCCACAAGAGTTCACACTGTAGAATGAAGCAGACCGAAAGAGGAATGTCGAACGGAAAAAGTAAAGTAAGAATGGTTTTGACAAAGAAAGAAATCGAGGAGGGTCAAAAAAGAAAATTTGTGCAAGTGAAAATAAATGGAGAGAAGGTACAACTTCATCTGGATACTGGAAGTGATATCTCCATAATAAATGAAACAACGTGGAAAAGAATTAACAAACCCAGGGTAACCAAGACTGATAAAATAGCCCATGGAGTTTCGGGAAGAAGGTTAAAGTTCAGTGGAGAATTTTTGTATGAAGTATCATTTTTAGGAAAAACTAAAAAATCTAAGATTTATGTTTTACAAAATTCTTCTAACCTAATGGGAAGCGAGTTAATTATCCTGTTCGATCTATTCGAGATTTCTATAAACTTATTTTGTAATAGAATTTATGTTTCACCAGCTGGTAAAAATAAGGTTAAGGATAAATTGATAAAGGACCTAAAAAATGAATTTCCTAGAGTTTTTTCAGGTGGTCTCGGTAATTGCACGAAAACCGAAGTAAAATTTGAAGTAAAAGAAAATGTCAAGCCTGTGTTTAAACCAAAACGGAAGGTGCCGTATGCTGCATTAGAAACCGTGAACCAGGAGTTACAAAGACTGGAAGAAATGGGTGTCATTTCTAAAATTGGTTATTCAGATTGGTCGTCACCAGTGGTTTTTTGTGAAAAAGAAAAATCATAAAATACGTGTGTGTGTGCAGATTTTTCTACAGGTCTAAATGACTGTTTAAAGGAACCTTCTTATCCTTTGCCTTCTCCGGGAGACGTGTTTGCTAAATTGAATGGAGGACAGATTTTTAGTAAAATTGATTTGTATGACGCATACCTCCAAGTAAGAGTTGACGAAGATTGTGCAAAATTATTAACAATAAACATGCATAAGGGGTTGTACAAATTCAATAGACTTCCGTTTGGATTAAAAGTCGCCCCTAGCTTATTTCAACAGATCATGGACACAATGTTGGCTGATCTAGAGTTTGCAGTAACATATTTGGACGATGTGCTGATTAAAAGCGAAAATACTAAGGAGCATTTAGAGCACATAAGAGCGGTATTTAAAAAAATAGAAGAATACAGTTTCAAGTTAAGTTCAGAAAAATGCGATTTTTTTATGTCTGAAATTAAATATTTAGGACAAATAATTGACACAAAAGGAAGACGACCAGACCCGAAAAGAGCAGAAGCCATAAAAAATATGCCGATCCCTAAAAATATTACAACGCTTCAAGCTTTTCTGGGTTTAGCGCATTACTATGGAATATATATAAAAAATATGCATGACTTGAGAGCCCCATTGAACAATTTATTAAAAAAAAGGTGTAAAATGGAATTGGACTGATAAATGTCAGCAAGCTTTCGAAAAAATAAAAAGTGTATTAACGTCGGATTTAGCACTAACACATTATGACCTAAAACAAGAAATAATAGTCGCTTCTGACGCAAGTGATTATGACATTGGTGCTGTAATTCTTCATAAATTTGAAGATGGTAGTAAGAAACCAGTAGCCCATGTTTCCAGAACTTTGCTTCCGACAGAAAAAAAATTATTCGCAAATTGAAAAAGAGAGCCTTGCGATCGTTTTTGCGTTAAAAAAATTTCATAAATTTATCCATGGTTGATCGTTTTTATTACAAACAGACCATAGACCACTATTATCCATATACGGATCAAAGAAGGGTATTCCCACACATACTGCAAATAAATTGCAGCGCTGGGGTACTGAATTATTAAATTATAATTTTAAAATGGAATTTTTGCCTTCGAAGAAAATAGGGCACGCAGATGGTCTTTCCAGATTAATCCCTCGAAGATCGGAACCACTAGAAGACATGGTTATTGCAGCCTTAAGGGATGAAACGGATTTTAAGGAAGCATTATGCAATGCTATACGTGAATTACCTGTCATGTTAGATGAAATAATAATCAAGGCTGGAAAAGACGATTTCATCAAAAAGATGAAAGCAGAAGTAATTTCAAAGAAGAAATATAAAACTTCAAGAAATTCGACAGCATATTCAATATGCGATGAAGTGCTACTATATGCTGGAAGAGTGGTGATGCCAGTGTTACTGCAAAAGCGGATATTAAAAGAATTCTATCAAGGGCATCCAGGGATTGCACGTATGAACACTTTAATGAGGAGTTATACTTATTGGCCGAAGATGGACAAGAATATAGAACAGATTGTTAAAGCATGTAGAGGATGCCAACTTGCAGCAAAAGCACCACCAGTGAAAATTATACCATGGCCGAAAACGGATGTCCCATGGACGAGACTGCAAATCGATTATGCTGGACCCTCGATTATGGTCATTATTACCTAATAGTTGTATATAGCTACTCCAAGTGGCCTGAGATTTTCAAATGTAAACACCCGACATCCACAACTACTATAAAGGTACTAGTCAAACTTTTCAATCGTTTTGGTGTACCAAAAACAATAGTAAGCGACAATGGGACACAATTTACCAGCAGTGAATTTAAAGATTTCTGCAGATGTTTGTCCATTGACCACACAACAATTTCACCTTACCATCCCAGATCCAACGGTCAGGCTGAAAGATTTGTGGACACTTTTAAAAGGGCATTGAGAAAGAATCACGGCATGGACACTGAGGAGAAGACCATTCAGAAATTTTTGTCTGTGTACAGAATCACACCAAACCCAAACACAGTTTAAGGCATGTCACCAGCCGAACTGATGTTTGCTATAAAGATGCGCTCAGTATTTGACAGATTGTTACCGAGTCCAACAAAGAAATACGTGAAGAAAAGTAATTTTTCGTGTAAGTTCTTTAATACAGGAGACAAAGTTTTTTTCAAAAATTTCAAAAAGTTTTGGGATGATGGGGTAATATCAAAAAGAATTGGTGGAATTATGTACATGGTGAAAAGTTCCAAATGGGAACATGAACGTCATCTAAATCAATTGAGATCAAGATTTACGGAAGATGTCAGGGAAGATCAGGAAATCCCGATGGACATATTGTATGAGACATTTGACATTCCAGCACCACCAATTGCTGAAACAGTTATTCCAAGACGGTCAAGCAAAAGAAAAAGAATACCAGTAGAACCGTTAAGTCCGGACCCGAAACGTAAAAGATATTAATTTCTGTTGTGAAGAAATTATCTCAGACGGGGGGGTGATGAGGAGTAAGCTGGTACCCCTTCCTGAGATTGGAGAATGAGATGCGCCAAGGGCGATGAAAGGGAGGCAACTCTCACGACGACACGCGGAGGCAAGTCATTCAAGTCACCGTTTCGACAGTGTACGACTCTCGACATATTTCTATTATATGTTACCCGACCTTTTCCAAAAGAGGTCTAATAAACATCATAATAACATTAAAAACTATTAGATAGTGGTTGAATCAACACAGTGGAGGAGGGAGAGAAATACATAGATAGCCAAGAGAAAGAGAGGGGACTTGTTCGGTTAATTACACATTCCGACTAATTAGAAAAGATTAAAATATAAAAAATTTTTTCAACATGCTTTTTGGCTAGGAGTAAAGTGCAGTATCTATTGAGATACTACACTTCGTCTTTTCTGTTCTTGGTCAGTGAAGGAGAAAGCCTTCTAGACCGAGGCAATTTTAATTTTTGTCTCAATCAACAGTGCCCCTTTATACAGAGCTGAATTTTTCCCCCACATTAAAAAGCGATCTTGTGTCTAATTCTGCCCTCATGGAGAGGCTAGTAAATAGGAATTCAATCCCAAAATTAAGGAATATTATAGTATGTATTTTGTGTGATTAAAATGTATAGGAAAAAAAAACCTATTAAGAGATGTGTCATTTTGTGAGTTAATTGGAAATTCCGACTAATTAGAACAATTAAAGTGGAAGTTTTTTTGTTTTTCCAAATATAACTCAATCCCAAAAGTGAATAATATGTTAGAATGTATTTTGTACGATTAAAATATACAGAAAAAAAAATCCTTAGGGAAACAAACGTTGATTAACTCAACTTTAGTATAATAATAGATTATATCAAGACAAGGAAATTCAAACATCGACACCATTTTCTATTTCTGGATGAATAAAACTCAATATGACACCAGACTGCACATATTAAATAGCCATCATACAATGAGGCATCATATTGAAAGGAAAAAAAGGGGAGGAGGGGGATATTCCAACCTGTTGCCAAAAGCAAATACTTGTATACTCACACACACATCCTGTCTGTTAAACAAGGTGAGTGGGGGGGGGGGGGGGGGATGGGTGAATTTAAACAAAAAAGAAATCAAAGTGCTTAGTGGTACCAGCTGTGATATTAATATCTTATAGACAATACAATTATCACAAGACATTACTTACACACATTTATATTCTATTGCCTTGGGAGCCGATTGATTTAATCGATTAAAACATATTTCTGGGGATCAAAGCATTCACGAAAAAAAAAAAGACAAAAAATAACTAACAAAAACTATCAATTTTCATCCAAAATTCTCATATGAGCAATTATTTTAATGCTTTGACACGAATACATTCTGAGAGTTTGAATGCCTGCTCGACACCATTCTCGTGTGTCTTCGGCCTCTCTGGACAGGGGTTTGTCAGGATAACCTGACATTATGATACTTCACCCTACAAGTAAACCCCGGCCAAAATAGCATAATATTTGAAGCCCAAATAAGATGCTTTCAGCATGGCTACACACTGGCTCATATGAGGAATGGTGCACCTTCTCCTAGTGATGCTACCACCAGTAACAACACTAAGCTGGATACTCCACCAGACCAGATGAATTCTTGTCCCAGAATCCGACCAAACCAAAAAAGACCACATGAAAGATAAACTATAACATGGTTATATGGTCAATTGGGGAGAAGGAAAGTAATATTCTCCACTGCTTTACTAACTCAAGTTTTGAGAGTAAAAGAGAATCGTAAACAGACACTCGGATATCCATGTATCTCATAATGAGATCAAGTGTTAGCCCAAGAAAGGAGACCCTTGGTTTCTGAGAAGTTACTGAAGTAAAAGGAAAAAAAAAAGTGTTAGTATTCAGCCCTTTTCTCACAGAAGAGACATTACTAATCTTTCTCTACTACCGATATTTTCATGGTAGGTGATCGACTGAGCTCAAATCTCTGATTCCTCTCATTCACAGAAAAAAACTTTAGCTGCAACCACTGCAAAGAACTTTCTTCCTCGATGTACCTAAATACAAAAAGAGAACTTCCATGAACAGAGTTTCTTTCTAAAAACTTGTCATCTGTTAAACACAATACCAACAAGGATTGCGGAATCCGCGGTGAAGCCCGGCCCGGCGGCTCTGCTCGTCGAAACAAGGAAGTGCGGAAAATACAGCTTGCTCACTGACCGTTTCGTCTTCCAACCAATTTCAGTGGAAACGTCAGGTGTGCTTGGCCACGAGACTGTTAAATTTTTTCAGGACATTGGACGGAGGATTTCAACGTCTAGGTACGAGACCCGTGAGTCAGCCTGGTTGTTCCAAAGCATCTCCCTGGCTATCGTTCGTGGCAACGCTATGTCAGTAACGGCGGCGTCACTTTCGTTCTAATCGTCATCTGTTGACTCTTTCTTTCTTTCTCTCCCCCTCTCTATCTACCTATGTCTGTATGTGTCTCATTATTCCGTTGTATTTAACAATACTCGTCATAAACTGTCCTCAGCAAAAAATTAATATAGAGATTTGTCTTTAAAATAGCATCTTTAAAACTTTCAAATGACGGCCAAATAGAAACATTGCTTTTGAATGCACATCATTTCAATTTAAAATGGGCAAGTATATTTTTGGACGAAACAATGAAGTATTATGACAATACCTATACAAAGAGATTACTTCCCAGTTGACTAGAACATGGTCGTCTTCAAGTCCAATGTCAACAAATACTTGTCGAGGCATCCTCTTAAGTATTCAAATTTTACCCATCGTTCCCAATCCTCTCGTAGTGTTGTTCATCATCCAATTGACAATCTCATTAACACTTATCCTTGAGTGACCTTTAGCCTTGATAAGTGGCAACTCAGTGTAAACAAGCAATTAACATTTTCTTTTTTAATTCACTTAAATACAAGGTAAGTCAATAGTAACGGATGGAGCAGACATAACGAGGGAGCTAATAAAGGTCAGTCTCACCTAAACCGTCCTCATAAGTAATTAAATTTTGTCATCATTTTCAATCCTCTCATAATATTCTTCATCATTAAACTGTCAATCAATCCATCATATTAACTCTTATTCTCGAGTGACTTTTGGCCTTGATAAGTGGTGACTCATTAGTAAATATATATATGCGTGTGTGTATATATATATATATATATATATATATATATATATATATATGTATAAAATTATTTTTTATTTATACAGACATGTACATAATCCACGACACTGGCATGTCGATGTTATCGATCAACAGCTGTTAGAAACTGAGTGTTGATCGATAACATCGACATGCCAGTGTCGCGGATTATGTACATGTCTGTATAAATAAAAAATAATTATATATAAAAGCTCTATTTGATATATTGAGCACTCTTTATAAGCCCGGTTGAAATTCTTTGGATTTTTCTCTTGTGGATGTTTACTTTACCTAGATTACTGTATATAGATATGTGTGTGTGTGTGTATAAACAAAATGAGCTTCTGGCATTTGACAATGTTTATCATTGTGATCTTAGCAGCAGCCAAATGGCTTAGGAGTTATAAGTGTCGACTGTCATCTAGATGGTCAAGTTTCGATCCCGGCTTGAAGCAATTGCTTGTCTAGCTGCACTGAAGAGCTGTTATACAGTAGACCCCTCTGTCTGCGGATTATATATATATATATATATATATATATAGTGTCAGGTTGTATATGAAAAGAAATCAAAGTGCTCGATCATACGCCATTCCCTGTCGGGCGTGTCTACAATCATTTCAGCTTGTCGATGATTCCAATGGGCACGGAGATTTACTAAAGATGTCTAAATCTGCCCTTTTGGATGAAATTGCGGTACATTGCTGAAATATGTAATATACAGTATCTAAATAAATTATATATATATATATATATTTTTTTTTAATAAAGTCAAAATTTTCAAAGTAAAAGCTTGATGAATGTTAATTTTTAACAACAGAGCATATATAAATAAACACTAAGATGCTAAATTTCAATAACCATTTCTTTATTTTTCAAAATTCAAAAGATCCATATAACTTGACGGTCTGTTTGGTACATACACAAACAACCAAGAGTATATATATATATATATATATATATATATATATATATATATATATCTCCATCCTGGTTTTTCATACATGTAACTCTTCAGAAGACTAAAGACTAAGTACAGAAACACCCAGAAGCAAAAAACAGAAGAAAAAAAAAACACACTCAGATTGAAGTAGAATGCATAAAATACTGTTTCAGTGGTGAACGTGGGGTTTCCTAATTATGGTTAGACGCCATTTTTTTTTTTTATGAAATAGGTAATTTTCTTTTTCTTTTATTAATGATTCACCACTTAGTAAGGCCAAAAGCCACTTGAAAATAAGCGTTAGCGAGATGGATGGATTGTTAGTTGAATGAAGAAGAATATTATGAGAGGATTGAAAATGATTAACAAGGAACAAAATTTAATTATTCATGGAGACGGTTTATGACAAATATTTATTGACATTAGATTTCAAAACAATCCTGTTGTAGTCTGCAGGGAAGCAGTCATTTCTGCCCGACACTAGCTGCACGAAGGAAAAAAAGAAAGGAAAATTTGTTGCAGTAGATCTTGTTATGAATGTCTCACAAGGAAGAACTATAGATTAGAACTCAGCCGAGCATCTTTCACGGAAATAACAATAGAGAAAGCCTGCAAACGTCTCTTCTGTGAGGAAGGGACTGGAGAGAACAGAATAGACCCCCCCCTCCACTAAATTGCAAAATCAATTTTGTACTCTGTCAAAGTAAGAAAGAGTGCTCAGAGCGGCACCTCCCCAGATGTGGCAGCAGTACTCCATCTTAGGTTTGAATGGAGAAGAAAGGTCCTACCGACACAATAGGAAACAGTGACAAAAAAAAAAAACAACAAAAAAAAAACAAAATATTTTTTAATAAAAAAAAAAAAAATAAACAAAAGAATTAACCAAACTTGCAAACAACGAACCTGTGAAGTAAGCCACTGACAGATGCTGAAAAAGAAAAAGAAAAAAGTCAGAAACAAAAAATAAAAACAAAAAAATGCAAAAATAAATATAAAAAAACAAGAAAGCATCTTCAATTTTACACACAGTGCCAAGTTAATTGTTTTTCCTTATAATCCTTTCAAAGAAATAAAGACAATGCAAGTAGAATTGAATGTTCACGGATGCACACAGTTCAACAATTAAAGATGGCTGCCAAGGTCTTAATAACCCACCCCAAATTTTATTTCCTTTTTTTTTTCTTTTGGGGGTATTTTTATCCCACTCCCAACATTTTAATTGGATATTATTAACAAATCACTTGTTCTCAGTAATCATAATTGAAAATTGTGTTTGAAGTAACCGTCCCAGTACGCCAAGGTTCTCTCTTATGTCCTCTTTAACGTTTTCTTGAAATTTTTGATGAAAGAACTGAAAAGTCTGCAATCAACATTGGTTCTTAGCAATAAGCTCTCTACTAACATTCGTTATGCAGATTATATCACACTCGTTGCTGCTGTCTTTGATAAGTCGAATCTCTACTTCTGAGCTTGAGGCATCTTGCGAGAAATGGGTGATGAAAGTGAGCCCAAGAAATTCAAAATCATTTCCGCCTCTCGTGATAGTATCCTAAGAGACACCAAAACAGTTGAAAAACCGAAGATTCTGTTTTCTTGGTTCAATGGTCTAGGATTCTTATCTGACATTAGCAGAAGAATAGGAATAGCAACTTCTGCAGTTGGACGATAAAAAAAATATATGCAACAGGAAGAACATATCAACACCTCTGAAGTTATGACTTTACAATGCATTGATAGTTCCTATTGCTGTAAATGCAAATGAAACATGGATTATTGGCAGAACATGAGAGGAAGCTCAATGTCTTTGAAATTAAATTTAATAAGAACTATCCTTGGAGATATACAAAGAAATACAGATATCAGAGAAAAGCTCAATATTAAAAAATCCATCAACAACAGTATTAAAAAAATGAGAATAATGTGGTTTGAACAGATTTCTGGCTACCAGACTCCAGCTATGTAAAGAAATCATATAAAGAAGATTTCAGTCAAGAAAGATCAAGCGGCTGACTACCAAAGAGATGGGCCGACTCAATAAGGATTGAGATTGGTATGCTGCTCCTGACAGCTGAAGGACTGGCCCAACTCCATGATAAGCGTGTCGCGAAGCTCTCTAGAGTATGCACAGAAGTCAAATTGTAATTTAAGTTACGGTTGTGGGCCTTAGTTGCATGGTTACCAGGCCTCTTATAAGTATTGCTTTGATATAAATGAAAAAAGAAATATATCCTTGATGTAAATGTCCGACCTGAAGATAAGCAGGAAAATAAAATGTTACATGAATACCATAATATTGAATTGCAAATCCTACATTAGGCAAACCCTGACCTGATTGTAACAATGCTTGTGATTAATATTATTCAGTCACTTTGGGATCGATCGTAGGACATTTGTGTGAGACAATCAGCTACATGAGAGGTAAAAGGGGGGGGGGCTTTATTTTTTTTCTATATTTAAAAAAAAAAACGAGTTGCTTATGAAATTGAATGTCATAGATTTAAAAAAAGATGCAAAAAGAAGAGGAAGGAATAGAGAAAAAGAAGGAATAGAGAAGAGAAAAAGAAAAGGAAGGAAAAAAGAAAAAGGAAAAAAGAAGAAAAAAGAAGAGGCAAGAAAATAGAGGAAAGAAAAATAGATAAAAGTAATAGAAAATGTAACTTATGCACAAAGTTGAACACCAAGGTTCATGTTTTAGAATTTTTAATATGAGGATTTATAATTTGTATTATTCGGTCCATGTTACCATCTGACCTTCTTTAAGTGAGTCTTGTCGAACTCTGTATGGAATTTCAAATGGAACCCTTTATTTAATCCGTTAACCATGACCAGATAGAAGTCTTCATTTGTAAATCTATTCTTAGTATCGACCGTACTGAGGATTGAATCTTCAATGTCTTGAATGTCACTTAGAACTGATTAAACTTAGCACTTTTATCCATTGCGCCATGGATTCTTGCAGACAATATTAGTATGAATTTCAGAAGCCTTAAATCTATTATTGTTTTTAAATGCGTAGTAGTAATACTTATATATATATATATATATATATATATATATATATATATTATACACAAGTTAAATATGTCTGTAAATATATAAGTGAAACATGTCTGCAAATGTGTAGCCAAATAATGTTTGTATAAATAAAAATCTTTATACCCATTAAACAGCTCATTTATTATTGAGCAGTTTTATATAAACACAGCAAGGATTCTCTGGATTTTTACACTGTGAATGTAAACTTACTTGGATTACTATATATAATTATCCACAAACACGTGTGTTGTCATCTACGACTCATTATCCTGACTAGAGCTTGTGAGATTCGAAACCAAGACCCTAGAGACTGACACCTGACTACTGAGCCAAGAACCATGCTAGTAGAAATGGAAGAAATGTATCGCAATTATAGATGCTGTCATTTTTGTTTATTTTATTTGCGATACTGACAACTGAGGGTATTCAACTATTTATTTGGAAAAGCATTTACCGTAATGCTAGGTGGGAATCATTTTTCCCTTTTACCGATGTGATGCCCCCGTATGGGAATGTATATATATTTATAAAATATAATTATCCACAGACACATGTTTCATCATCTATGACTCATCAGCGTGGTTAATGGCGCTCTAATCTATTATTTATAATTAATGGTTTCCATAGTGTATTACATTCTATACTAGGTCGACTTAGGAAACCATTGTCACCTAACATATCTGCTGCTTCTTTGAGTCATCTAACTCTCCACCATTCTTATGTTTCTCATTTTTACTTCATCCCATAAGGGCAGATGGTTTCCCTTTTCCCTCCATATGTGGTCAACCATATCGACTTTTCAATATCTCCACATATTACAGCTTTCCGATGTTCTTCTAACCTTACTTTTGTATATTTTTGCACACTTACGTGGAATTGTTGTATAGACACAGTTCTTGGTCATGACTTTTTGTAGGATGCTTGATTCGCACACGATGTTTATGGAGAGTTGAGTCACCCCTGAATACTGTCCTGGTGTCATATGGATTACATATTCTGAGTTTTTTCAGACAAGCCCGTCATATATGGTAAACACTGTGTTGAGTTTTCAGTGTTCTTTGATGTTTGATCCACATTTCTTAGAGCTGGTGTCATGCTTTCTGGATAGTTGTTTAGGTGGAGGGTTTCTCTTAGGCTGTCCATTTCCTCTTAATATGTATCGGTGTTACTACATATTGTGGTTGCTCGATGTTGTAGGCAATGGACAATTCCTTTCTTTACATTATGTAGATGGTGGGAGTTCAAATTGAGATATTGTCCAGTGAAATTTGGCTTTCGATAGATGGATGACCTGAACCCCTGATCAGTGCGAATTATCAACACATCTAGGAAGGACAATTTGTTGTTCTTTTTCTATGGTGAACTGTATTGATGGATGGATGGAGTTCACATGGTTCAACAATGTTTGAACATCCTACTGATGCGGCCAGAGTATGAACATGTCATCTACATATTGCAGCCACATTGATGGTTTTAGTGATGTGGATCTTAATGCCACTTCCTCGAAGTATTCAATGTATATATTGGCGAGTACTGGGGACAATGGTGAGACCATAGTCAGACTTTCTTCCTGCCCATATATGTCAGATCCCATCATGAAGTATGTAGTATCTACACAAAAAGTTAACATCTCACTCAGATTATCAATTGGGATGCAGGTGTATTTCCCCAGTATCTGCAGTTAATTTATCCCGTACTACAGTCAGAGTCTCATCAGTGGGTATTTCCATGAATTACATCTAGACTGACCATCTGATTGGAATGACTAGAAGCATTATTGATTTTTTTTCAATAAAGTAAGCTGAATTCTTGGCATACAATGGAGATTTGCTTGTGAGTGGGGTGATTACATCTACCAAAAATCGGCTCAATAGATGGTATTCTGAACCTAAAGTGCCGACAATGGGCCTTAATGGAATTCTGTCCAAGTTTTGAGAACAACATCCAAAATGAGAACAGTAGTCCGAATAATCCAAATAATCCAAATAATCCAATAAAGATTCACTTGAAAGAAAATGTTTTCGCAACTCTGAGAGGCTTTCCGTCACTGTTTGAAATCGCATTTTCTTCACTAAACATGCAGATTAAATAGACCTGTCTTATTTTATATTTTCTTGTTTATATTTTGCATTTCTCCCCCCCCCCCAAAACAGCTTGATTGTGGAGGGGGGTATCTTAAATATTATTCATGATCTGAAGCTGCAAAAAAGAAAAAGAGAGATGTCATAACTATCATCTTAAAAATGACATCTTTTCATTTCTTAATACGTGGTTTGGTGAATAAATGTGTGATCATATCTTATGAACAAAACTTCCTTCCTTCTTTCTACTCCCCCTCCTTACCTCCTACCTTATCTTTTAACCGAAACGCAACCATGCCAATCTTATGAATGAACGCTATTGAATGAGGGTCAGCAACTTCAGAAGTCTTCACGGCATCATCACATTCGGTTTAACGTCCATTTTACATGCTGGCATGTGTTGAACTTCTTTTTTTTTTTTACGCACACCTGTTTCAGCGTAACTTATTACCTCCGGCGTGGTGGAGGTTGTGTTTTCCGTCGAGTTTCATAGTTTATTTGTTTGTTTGTTTGTGTACAGTCTAGCGTCCACAGAACTAGCTCAATCGTCGCAAAATTTGGTCGAATTATCTGCCAGGGTCTAATTTAGAACTGATTTAATTTTGCTACGTGTGACTTCTTGCTTTTCTCCCGGCGCAGGAGTATATATATATCGGACCCCTTTTGAAAGCGTACAGGTCATCTAGACGGACGTGAAGGAATTTCCCAGAAGAATCCCGAACATGTCATATTATTGTAACACACAAGTACAAATACTTGAAACACTATTTCAAATATTTGTAGTTGTGTGTTATTTCTTCAGACCAATCATCCTGAGGAAGTCTTGAAATAAAGACGAAACGTTGATGAATACATAAATGATATTTTTGGTTTTCCTTTTTTTCATTTTCCATGACGTTGGAATATTAGTTCCATTTCAAATTCACTTCCAAACTAACCTATCTCTGACCAGGTCTTTATTTATCCCTCAAGTCCGTCATTATAACTTCTTCCCATGTTTTCCTTGACCTTCCCCTGTGATCTGACCCTGCTACCTAAATTATTCTACATCTACTAATCCAAGAACTCTCATCCATTCTTTCAACATGACAATATCATCAAAGTCTCCTCTTCTGCAAACAACTCCCTAATAGCAAAAGTTCCCTGAACTTACTCCATTCACTCCTAATTCTTGTAATCTCACTAGCACCTTCTCATCTCTGCGCTCCAATGGTATCAGCAACGTAACAAAACTTCTGAACAACCTCGATAACTTTGCCATCCAAATATATTTTCTTCACATCAGAGTTCTCATCCCTCTCCATTGTCTTACACTTCTTGCACACAAACTGGTTATCATCTCTTAACCTACAAGTGGAATATAAATAATTTTTTTTAATATGAATTATTAAAAATAATAATGAGCAATTAGAAAGCCATACAATGCATTTTAGTTTTATTAACTTTTTTTTTTTTCAATTTTAATTTTCATCCCATATTCGTTTAAACAACACAAATTGAATACACACACACCAAAAAAAAACAAAAGATGAAAAGAAAAAAAAGAAAAAAGGGTATTTTAATGTATCTTTATTTGAAATTCTGATGAGGAAGTATATCTTCGAAGAAGAAAAAAAAAATTTTTTTTTAAAGTTAAAACTAAAATGCATTGAATGGCGTTCTAATTGCTCATTATTATTTTTAATAATTCATATTACCATATAAACAATGCTTTCTAAACCAAGAACAACATTTCTTATTCAATTTTTTTTATTTTTAAATTATTGAAAAATGTTAAAATTATGTTGGATTTTTTTAAAAACATTAAATAAGATCTTGAGACAAAGGGGTTCTCTGGTGTTGATTCTATCTAATTAGAGTCTTATTCTACTCATCGGAAATGTATAAAATAAATGTAAATGTATGAACTGAATAAAGCTTATTCTAATTCTATTCTATGCACTTATTTTTATCCAGCACGTAAAACAGACGTTAAACCGATGACCCCCCCCCCTTAATAAGCAAAATTATCCTCACTGAACAAAAACTCAAACTAGATCATGGCTAACCTCTCTCTTTCTCATATATATATATATATATATATATATATATATATATACACACACCCACACACTTTTAAAAGAGTTCTTCAATTTTTTTTATTATGGTCCTATCAGGAGTAGACTTGTAATCCCTTCCTTCCCTATTTGCGCTCTTGAAGGGCTTACCTTTTGGCTAGCCTGTTTGGAGCCCAGGGGGTTGAATGCTGGTGGTGGGGTCTCTTTCAGCTTGGTTTGTTTAATACCTGACAGACAATGAAGTTAGTTAAGTATCCTTGGTAGAGGGAGAGGTCATAGTGCATTTCTGGTCGGCACTTTCCCCGGATGATAGCACACGAGACTGAACTGAGATGTATTCCTTGAAAGGCTTCTCCACTAGCACTCGTTAAATGTCGGGGTATTTTCAAGTGCCATGTTGTACATGGATGTGTATCCCTTCAAGTATTTCTGGTGTGGATGACTGGATCTGTCACTGACATGCTAATGTTTCAGCTTTAGGTTTAATTAGTTTGCCTCTAAATTTATTACCGTCAGTTAAAAGATTACCTTGTTTTGAAGTGATCCAACCTTCCTCTCCCTTTTTGTCATTATGAAACTTAATCATCTTTCATTTCAGAATTTTTGAGATGAGGATTGATAACTTGTATTATTTGGATTATTCGAACTACTGTACTCTTCTGGAGGTTGAAGGTTCAATCCTCAGTAGGGGTGATACAATTACAAATTACTCAAGACTTCTACCCAGCAATGGCTGACAGAACGAGAGCAAACGACCCATATGGATTAAATAAAGAGTTCCATTCGAAATTACATACAGATTCTCTGAGTTCGATAAGATACACCTGAAGAAGGCCGGAGGTTACATCGGCTGAAACATCGTGAGAATAACATCCAAGATGAGTACAATAGTTTGAATAATTCTTTTTAGCTCCTTACATCAGGGTAAAAAATCCAGAGAATCCTTATTGTGGTTATATAAAAGTGCTCAATAATAAATGGAGCTGTTTAATAGATGTGAACCCCACTCCGTGCCGATCGTCGTGGCAATAAAAAAAATATAGATCCAAATTCCTCTAAGCCGGGATGGCGACGATGATGATGACGTCGCCGATCTAGTCGTCTTGTCCAGCTACAAACACACTCCCACGTTGAAACTGTTTATAGAAGCGACTGATCACTGGGCGAACAGCAACCGATTGGCTCTGTGGGGGTGAAAGATCATTCAAAGCAGAACAAAAGGAAAAGAACAATGTTCAACAACTCGGTCGGGTTTTTTTTGTATAGAAGAGTAATTATTATTAATATTAATCTCAAGGAGGGTGAGGACGGGTGCCTCACTCTTTTGTTTTATTTTCTTTTTAGTCCATCGTTATCGCCAAAAACAAATGCTTTCTCAATCTGTCACACAGCTGGAGGTGCTTTGTGCCCGGCTTGTAATTAACGATGACAGGCCCAAATAATTCTCCGTCAAATGGGCTCTCCCACGTCGTGGCATCTTCAAAACAACTGTCACTGGTCGTAGTTTTAAAACGCGCCATTTGCCCCAAACAATAATATCACTTTATTGATATTTCAGAATTAAATTTGCGATATGGAATTCTCTAATCTCTACCTCCCATCTGACAACTGTTTTCTCGCCTCTGGTGGTAATTAATTTTGACTATCTTACATGATTCCGCAAGACTAGTTGGTGTCTCATTCTGTCATTCGAATAAGTTCGTTTCTACGTCAAATATATACTAGTTTTATATCTCCACTTTGTCTCGACGCAGGGCTCTCAGTCGGCATAGCATCACCACCAAGATGCATACTAGCGCGTCACCAGGGTACCCGATCCCCATGGGGCCCCGGATACACTGTCACATAGTTATAAAGATTTTTATTCATACACACATTATTTATGACCTACCTATCTCATGAAACCTATGCATATGCTCCTAACATGAGTAGGCCTAGAGTATTTTAACTGATTTATAACAAATAAAATGTACATTCAAATGGTGTCAGACTCAGTGTAATGACCCCGTCATTGCTTTCAACTCAGACTCAACAACTGTTTCCTATTATTGCCTGTTAGATAGGTTGATCATTCGTTACAATATTCTAACAAACTTTTGTAAGGCAGTACGTAAGGTAAATCAAAAATGTCTAAAATTAATGTAATTGCCTGGAACTTTATTTCTAGAGCTTCTGAATCACGTCAAGTCATCTTCTGAACTTTTAAAACCCTCCTTTTTTTTTTTTACATAAATAACTGATCCCTGTTTCATTTAATTTTGCCCCTTATAAACAATAGTCTCACAAATATAAGAAAGTAATTAAACAAAGAATAAATGGCTAAAATGTATTGAATAGTTTTTTTTCTTTTCAATTTATGGTCATTTTGAAAGGAGATGATTCAGAATTGATACATTTTTCCATTTAAAAAATAATCAGTTATTTTGTGTTCACTTATATAAATCTTTGTTTCTGAAAAACAAATTTATTTTACGAAAAAGAAATTTCAAATTAAATTTGAATAACTCGAGCAAAAAAAAAAAAAGAGAGTCCTCGATTTCATTACAACACTACTTTTAATTACGTAATGCACAAAAGGGGCAATCGTAAAGAAAATAACAAACAAAAGTTCTTTATACATTTATAAGAAGTCAAGATGTATGTAAATCTTCTATAGCCGTAATGAGGTTAGAAATGATGGTCCAAACTTCAGAAGGGACTCCTCTCCAAACACCGTTATACCACTGACAAAATTTCCAACACCAACGCTCTCTTTCAGCTGTTAAAAATGCGACTCATCTGCTTTTAATCCGTCTTTTTTTAAAGTCTCTACATATGCAAATTAGTTCCAACTATAAAAATCTGCCGTTATGAACACAAGTTCTATTTTTCTGGAAAATGGTTGTCCTACATGCGAAACATCTATTACGTTTTGAAGCTGGTAAGTGTTTATTTTCGTCTATTGCTACAACATTTGTAAAAAAATATTTTAGTAACTACTTCTATTAGAGAAAAGGCACTTTTAGAAATTTGGCATAAAAAAAAAGGATAAAAACATTTAACAGTTTGGTTAACACATTAATCTGCTTTTTTATTTAATATAGAAACTTTAATGTACTTCGTTTCATAATTTTTCAGATGAGGATTCATAAGTTTCATTACTTGGATTATTCGGACTACTGTTCTCATCTTAGATGTTATTCTCAGAACGTTTTGGTCGACCTTCTTCCCGATCACGAGAAGATGAATCTGAAGAAGGTTGGAGATTACATCGACCGAAACATTGTGGGAATAACATTCAAGATGCGAACATTATTCTGAATAATCCAAATAATCACACATGGACTCCGTTCAGTCTTGAGAGACAATGGACACCTCCTGTAAATGTGGCTGCGCATGTAATTCCGAAGCAAAGGTTACGCAATCCTAACTACACCTCTCCTGAATCGGCACTGCTTGCATTCAGTGACAAGGAGAAGCCCAGGACGAGATAAACGGAGAGCACATACAGCACATGGTGTTCCCAAATGGTTACCCATATAGTACTGACCAGGCTCAATGTCGCTTAACTTCGGTAATCTAACGGGAACCGGTGTGTCAATGTGATTATGTCATATACAAATCCAAATAATACAACTTGAATATACTTCTTTTCTATTACGTATTGCTAAAAGACATCTCCGTCCTCCCCCCCAATAATGCGTATTGTTTATTAATCCTGCATACTGATTTCTGTTTCAGCTTTCTGTGAACCTGCATTCGCCATTCAATCTTTCATTTTTACCTGTCCATTTCTAAACATAGGATATTCTGTGCGTTATTTATAAAAATGGTTTTCATTAGATTAAAAAAAAAAAATTTTTTTTAATTGCATTATTTTTATACGAAAAAAATTAAGTGAGATCATTTTTTTTTTTAAATTGCATTATTTTTATACGAAAAAAATTAAGTGATGTAATTTTTTTAAATTGCATTATTTTTATACGAAAAAAATTAAGTGATGTAATTTTTTTTTAATTGCATTATTTTTATACGAAAAAAATTAAGTGATGTAATTTTTTTTAATTGCATTATTTTTATACGAAAAAAATTAAGTGATGTAATTTTTTTTAATTGCATTATTTTTATACGAAAAAAATTAAGTGAAATAATTTTTTTTAATTGCATTATTTTTATACGAAAAAAATTAAGTGATGTAATTTTTTTTTTACCTGATTGTTACATTAACATAAAACCTTTTTTGTATTTCCAATTTCAGTCACATAAATTATTTTGAGTTCAATGGGTTTCTGCATCTATTGAATAGCATTTTATTTTTTTTGTCAACTGTTACATGTAACATTGTTCCTTCAACCCCATGCAAATAAAAACATTATATGCCTGGTAGTGTGTATATAAATGAATAAATGTGAAAGTTTTCTTTCATTTATCACTCCTATATTACCATCAAAACGGGTCACTGTTATTACAACATAATATTTTAGAATACTATATATATATATATATATATATATATATATATATAGTACAGATGAACGATTCAAAGACAGTTATTTGAATGCCTAATTTGCATAACTAATTTTTAAACAGTTCATAATAAATTAATATTTGGTGTTATTAATTTGTAATTTTATTGTCCTAATTTTACTATATATAAGCAACAGTTTTGTTGATATTAAATCACTTTAATTACTGTTAATAAATTTAACAAAAAAAAACGGATAAATTGCTAAAATCTTTCTTAAATTAAACTAACAGCACTCGCTAAGAGGCATAAGCAAGAAGAGAAAAGGAAGGGAGAGGGTGGGTGGTGGCCCCTCCCCCTCCCTTCTGTTAGCAACTCTTATTTTCTTTTTATGGTTTTTGAATTCAATGATTATTTTGATCCCATTTGCATTTGTTTAAACGTTCCTTTGCAGCCTTAGTTTTACACTTACAGGCATGACTTGATTTTCAACAAGATGCCATCTCTTTTTAAATTGTAAGCTTAAAAAAACATTCCCCCTGACCACTCATACACACCATTGCTCAGGCGAATTGATTTCTTTTTTTTTTATGGAAGTCACTCCAGACAAAGCATGAAGTCACTTGATGTAAGGAGCTCACCAACTAAGTGAAGATGAGGGCGCTAGGCGAACAGGAAAACTACAAATATTTGGAGTTCTGGAAGCAGACACTATCAAATCTACAGAAATGAAAGAGAAGATTGGAAAAGAATATTTACGAAGAACAAGAAAACCCCTAGAAATTAAATTATATAGCAGGAATATAGTAAAAGGAATAAACACCTGGGCAGTATCACTAATAAGATACTCTGGAGCATGCATAGGCTGGACTAAAGAAGAAATCGCCAACGATAAGTGTTATTGTTGTGGGGTACAAATCATCCCTATGTAAGAACTAATGGAAGCAACCATCTATAATAAATACCATGGTTGCAAAGACTCAAACAGTGGACATTCCTATTCATGTTCTACCGCATGGTAGGAATCCGGTCATCTCCTACCACATTTAGTGGCGTTACTGTATTGCTATGAATAAATACATTGTATATTTTAACCTGTCACAATTTGTGGTTGTTATCTTTGTGACCCCTAGCACGGGTCTACAACAGTTAGATGGATAGATTCTGACCCCCCCCCCCAAAACAGCAATTCTTTCCCCTTTGTCAGAAATATCGCTCATGAAATGTGAGACCAAAGGACAAAATAAGGGAAGTGATAGTTATGAGGCTGCCGAAAGTAAACCCATAGTCCATTTTTTACTTATTTTGATTTCAGTACAGTCTTATTTAAACGATAAATAAATTTTTTATGAAAATGACCAAAATGTTCATCTTTATCTATTTATTTGAATACATGCGAAAGTTTTAGTCTTGTGGTTACAAGAAAGTTACAAATGAAATGTTTATTATTTAAAATTTTGGTTTCAAGTAGCGAACTTGGCAAAGCCAGCTAATATATATATATATATATATATATATATATATATAACTGAAACTTAGCTCTAAAACATCAATGCCTTTGCTAACATTTAACATTTGCTATATTTAAAAGCATTTAAGTATTCCGGTCCAGAATATATAAGATATTTTTAAATAATCACCTATAAGTAAAAGTCACCGAAAGAATAACTCATTTACATTGAAGAATATGATAAGAGTTGTCTACCTGAAGTTTAAAAATGTGCAAAGAAATAAGAATTAAAATAACTTCACTGTATCCCAGACAGCGCTGGGTAGATACAGCTAGTATATATGAGAGAGAGAGGGGAGGGGGGAAAGGGGCTGAGACAGTTCTAAAACAACATTTCCTTTGCTAAGAAAAGTCTATATTTAAAACATGTTTAAGCATAGGGGTAGGGCCATTCTTACTGGCATTCCCAAAACACAGACTTTCCATGAGATTAACCAATTGATTTTACCAAACAAAGAAACTTCTTTCTAAATAGAAGAAGATTGCCTTTTTTTGTTACTCAGCATCATACAACCAAAGGCCGAAACAGAAAAGAGCTGCCGTTCCTTTGTGTAACGATTGATCTCAGTCGTTAACATTCACTGCTGCTGCCTCGGATATTCCCCCCACCCCCCAACCCGACAAATATAATGCTATTTTCGTTTGTGTTAAGAGTTACCTTAAGAAATTGCAATAGAGCAATGCCTCACAAACAGGGCGCACCTGCAGCTGACTTTCAGAATCAATGCTTAGCTTTATTTAGAATTTTAAAAAAGACAAAGAAAATAAAGTTCACATGCATTGATTAGGCAATAAAGTATTCTTTCGAAGCGGAATGGTGACAAGGACCGAGACAGAAAAGTTTAAGTTGCACAGCATTTCTAGGAGGACCAAT
The DNA here is from genome assembly GCA_963556195.1 of Sepiola atlantica. Classification (NCBI taxonomy): domain Eukaryota; kingdom Metazoa; phylum Mollusca; class Cephalopoda; order Sepiida; family Sepiolidae; genus Sepiola; species Sepiola atlantica. The sequence continues at coordinate 101,164,051 of OY744528.1, read as the reverse complement.
TCTCCATTTTAATTTTTTCCCCCTCTTTCCATTTTTCACTTTTTTCACAGAATTTACAAGATTCTAAACACTAACTTTGTTTTATCTAATATTAACTTTTTTGCTTTCATCTTTCATTTTTTTTGTTCCATCTAATTTGTATATCAACACTTTGTGTCTATCCTCTCATGTCCATTTTAGCAATGGCCTGTGGGACTCCGACTCAATTTGATTTACCAGTTTCTTAGAATATATTTTTTTAAATAGACAAGCTAAATTTTTTCTTAAAAAAACAATCACAATCATTGATTTATTAAAAAGAATTCTAAAAACTTCTGTATGTAGAGCAGTTATATAACAATACAAGCAGAAATATGCCACTGCAGAAAAAGATAAAAACAAAGTGATTTTTTTTTAAGTCTCAATTTACTCTAAAGTTTTTTAACTGCTATTATGTCTTAAAAAGAAAACAATAAGGATAAATATTTTTAAAAACAAATTTCAAGTAAATAACTACATATCATCTTCGTATGTTTATTTATTAAAATGTTAAATTGTTAACAAAAAAACATTGCAAACATTTAAGTTTTGGAAAAAAAAAAGGATTATATTTATTGAAAATTACATAATAGATTTTATTTCAGATTTATGGTTCCATAATCACAATTTAAAGAGATTTGCTTACTATTATAATTAATAAGGTTCCGAATTCGGTTACTATAGTACTAAAGATACTAACACATTTTATAGTTTTAGGTATGTGTATGTGTATGTGTATGTGCTTATGAATTATAGTCTATATAGTTTTAGGTATGTGTATGTGTATGTGTATGTGCTTATGAATTATAGTGTATGTAGTTTTAGGTATGTGTATGTGCTTATGAATTATAGTGTATGTAGTTTTAGGTATGTGTGTGTGCTTATGAATTATAGTGTATGTAGTTTTAGGGATGTGTATGTGCTTATGAATTATAGTGTATGTAGTTTTAGGTATGTGTATGTGCTTATGAATTATAGTGTATATAGTTTTAGGTATGTGTATGTGTTTATGAATTATAGTGTATGTAGTTTTAGGTATGTGTATGTGTATGTGTTTATGAATTATAGTGTATGTAGTTTTAGGTATGTGTGTGCTTATGAATTATAGTATATATAGTTTTAGGTATGTGTATGTGCTTATGAATTATAGTGTATGTAGTTTTAGGTATGTGTATGTGCTTATGAATTATAGTGTATATAGTTTTAGGTATGTGTATGTGTATGTGCTTATGAATTATAGTGTATGTAGTTTTAGGTATGGTTATGTGCTTATGAATTATAGTGTATATAGTTTTAGGTATGTGTATGTGCTTATGAATTATAGTGTATATTTTTAGGTATGTGTATGTGTATGTGTATGTGCTTATGAATTATAGTGTATGTAGTTTTAGGTATGGTTATGTGCTTATGAATTATAGTGTATATAGTTTTAGGTATGTGTATGTGCTTATGAATTATAGTGTATATAGTTTTAGGTATGTGTATGTGTATGTGTATGTGCTTATGAATTATAGTGTATGTAGTTTTAGGTATGTGTGTGCTTATGAATTATAGTGTATATAGTTTTAGGTATGTGTATGTGCTTATGAATTATAGTGTATGTAGTTTTAGGTATGTGTATGTGCTTATGAATTATAGTGTATATAGTTTTAGGTATGTGTATGTGTATGTGCTTATGAATTATAGTGTATATAGTTTTAGGTATGTGTATGTGCTTATGAATTATAGTGTATATAGTTTTAGGTATGTGTATGTGCTTATGAATTATAGTGTATGTAGTTTTAGGTATGTGTATGTGCTTATGAATTATAGTGTATGTAGTTTTAGGTATGTGTATGTGCTTATGAATTATAGTGTATATAGTTTTAGGTATGTGTATGTGTTTATGAATTATAGTGTATGTAGTTTTAGGTATGTGTATGTGCTTATGAATTATAGTGTATATAGTTTTAGGTATGTGTATGTGCTTATGAATTATAGTGTATGTAGTTTTAGGTATGTGTATGTGCTTATGAATTATAGTGTATATAGTTTTAGGTATGTGTATGTGCTTATGAATTATAGTGTATATAGTTTTGTGTATGTGTATGTGTATGTGCTTATGAATTATAGTGTATGTAGTTTTAGGTATGTGTATGTGCTTATGAATTATAGTGTATGTAGTTTTAGGTATGTGTATGTGATTATGAATTATAGTGTATATAGTTTTAGGTATGTGTATGTGTATGTGCTTATGAATTATAGTGTATGTAGTTTTAGGTATGTGTATGTGCTTATGAATTATAGTGTATGTGGAAACTAGTGTGAGGGTGGAATAGGCTGAACATGAATGGGGCCTAGTAAAGTCACAACTACTTGTTAAGTCTTGTAGACGGACTGGCTACCATCACCTAAACAAGATCAAAGATTAAAAGAAGGAATATGAATATAAAAGCTGACCTTTTTTTTTTACCCTTAAAAAAGAAATAAGTTGCCGATTGGTTAATTACCATCATATTTAAATTTCAATGTTTTTTTTTAAGACTTGATTTAATTCTTTTTTTTTTTTAAATTAACAAAAAAAGAAAGAAGTTTTTAAAAACTTTTCTACAATTTTTATTTTTTCAAAATCTGTGGTGGATGTGATGATCCTGAACCCGGATGTGATCTAGACTTGTCTCATCCCCGCCATAAAATGTTCAGTCTTTGCCTGTAATGTAGTTTTAAAATAAACAAAATGTTGAAATCATAGGTTACTAGTGAGAATCGAACTCACGACCTATGAGAAACAGAATGACTGGTTATTGCACTGCATTAAGCAAATTCACCTCAATAAGAAAAAGGTGAACCCACGAATTATCTGAATTTTCATTGGTTAAAAAGAATTAACCGAGATTATTTAATGTCTGAAATCTGTTGGCTTAAATAAAATGAAGAAAAGAAGGAGAAAAGAGAGAAGTGAAAAAAAAAAACGTCCAGTGATTTATGAGCCGCATTATTTTTGACTGAGGCAACAAGTCAGTTATTTTCATTTAATCCGGTGAAATTCAGCTTTAATGGTCCCATTGAAGTCAGAGTGTAAGCGGTGCCCTGATCGAGTTTCAATACTTTTTTAAGGATTCAAGAGCAGGAGGCCTAAAAAGTGCCAAACCTGCAGCTAAATGTTAACAATTTTTCAGAATACTTCTTTTACATAGTAAGAAATAACGCATTAAATATCTTGAAGTTTCCACCATTTGCTTTTTTCAATATGGCATTAAAATGTTCATCATACTGAAAATAATTATTAAAAATATTTTATTATTATTATTAGTTTTTAATAAAATTATGTCTGGTTAATCATGTATAAAAAGTATTGGGAAAGTTCAATATCAACCAAGAAGCGTGTCTACCAATCTATCGTCCAGACGATTTTCCTTTATTGTTACGAAAGGTGGCCAATTAGGGTGGTCCATCGGCACAAGTGGGAAGTTTCTGACAATGACTGCTTTCGTCGTATCCCGTGTTGTCCCAACTGCTGTTCTCCGCCAACCTGAAGTTTCTGCCGTCCATCTTGTTACGGCGACATCTTTGATGATTCGGGCGTGCCACTCATCAGCCAGAGGGGGAATTAATCTGTGACTTAATCCTCCCTACCTCTTTGCCTGGATGGTGTAAGCATATCGGTGGATAGCTGAGGACGTGGGTGACAACGATCGAGGAGGATGTTGCTCAGCTCTCAGCAATGTAAGTGGTCGGTCTTTGACGGTGAAATCGGGATTGGCTAACCATCTCTTGCGACCTTGCTCAGGATCGCTGTGCGTGAGCTGCCATGGTTTGAGACATGGAGCAGACAGGGGAAAAGCTGGCTCAACACAACCCGAGTAAACACCATTGCAAGTGCAAATAAGTATCTATCATAGGTTGACCAAAATCCAATAACAGAAAAGGTAGTAATTTGAAGAGGGAGTCCAAGATGACCGATTGTGAAATCCTTAAAAATACTCAAATAGTATTACTACTTGTGATGATGTTACCTTTTCTTTATAACTAGCAGGGCTACCCGGCATTGCCCGTGGAAAAAAGTGTAACGTATTTCTATTAAAACTTCTATCTCTCTTTTCCCTCTTCCTTCTCCTCACCCTCTTTTTTCTCCATTCAGCCCATTTCTCTCTCTAGACATACTTATTATAGAATACTCAAGTCGGCATAAGGGAAATAACTTTTTGAAAAAAATCAGAGTTACTCCCCCTTAGTTTGTACATGAAAATTACAAAAAATATCATACAGTGAGAAAAAGGTTTAGTTCAAGAAGAGTAATTTTTACTATAACGTGTGCTTCATGAATGAGGAAGGCTATACCATAGTATGACCACCGGAAAAAGTATTATTTTCAAGATGTCTTCCACTGCATATTTTCAACTTAAATTCATTCTCTCTTAAAAAAAAAAATAACAAAAAAAGAAGATAAGTGTGATTTTTTTTTCAGAATAATTCCCTTACGCTGTTAGGGATAACATTAAAAGTCCCGACGTTTCCACCTTGTGCTTTTTCAATAATGGCGTCTAAGGTTTCTCAACAGAATTTTATTAGATATGATCACTAAAAGTTAATCATAGTCTGACGACTGGAAAGGTAGTATTTTCAAGATAACGTCCAATATGACAAATAGCCAAATATACTTAAATATCTTTAATCTTTCACTAAAGCTGAGTTCATGAACGTTTGTTTCTCCAAGACTTTTTTCCTATATATTTTAATAACAGAAAATACATGCTAAAATAGCAGGCCATTCTGTGTCTGCCAAGTCTGTACAACTGTACATGCAACAAATGATAGAGTTCCACCACATAATGGCCGAGAATGAATAGAGTACACATTCACACAATATGTCCAGACCAGTTGTGTAATGAGTACGCTCTGGCCAAACTATTGAACGGTTTCTAATGAGGCTATTGGAAGCACCAGGTGGTATGACACACAGCTGCAGAATCACAGTTAGCAAATGTGCAGCGACTTGATTTACTACGTGTTAGCTTACCAGTGCGTTATAGTTATTTACATCAAAGCAATGTTCAGCCAGTTAGTTTAAGGAGAAATTCATAAGTGGAATTATGAACAGGTAATGAGCACTATTAAGAATTTCACAAACATCCATCTTGGTTTCTTAATAGTATTAGATGTGATTCATAACATCTCAAAAGTTGATCAAAATCCGACCAGAGAAGTAGTCTATATTATTTGGATTATTCGGACTACTATTCTCATCTTGGTTGTTATTTTCCCAACGTTTCGACCGATGTAACCTCCTTCTTCAGGTGCACCTTTTCGAACTTGGGAACCTAACAATTCACTCAATAAGTCCAGGGCCTAAGTAATAAAACAATAAATTTTAGGCAAAATTCGACTATTCATCAGCACACTCCTTCTAGGGTGATACAATGCTTCTCTAATAATTCAATATCTTTCTTGTAGAATGATTTGTCTTTGGCCGCAAAATACATCTCAGTTTCCGATATCATTTCTTCATTGGAGCCAAATCTCTCCCCCCTCGAGCATCCTTTTGAGGTTTGCAAACAGCCAGTAGATCTGGAGAAGGAGGGGGGGTGGAAGAAATTCGAAGTGTAATTCATGTAGTTTTGCAGTCGTTACGACACGATGGTCTTCGTGAAAAGGCACTTTTTGTTTCATTTGTAGACATTTTTTTTAGCGATTTCTTCCTTCAAACATGTCAACGATGCTATATAATATTCGCTATTGATGATTCTTCCTTTCTCAAGGTAATTGATGAACAAAATACCTTGCGTATACCAAAAATATGGAGGCCAAAACCTTGCCTGCTGATGTTTGCATCTTTGGTTGGCTTTCACCTGCTCTTGTCCATTCAGCTGACTGCTAATTTGACTCCGGAGTGAAGTGGTCGATCCATGTTTTATCCCTTGTCACATATGGACGCAAAAACTGTTTTGTTGCATTGAAACAGTTGCAAACAATGCTTCGAATTGTCAACACGTTATTGTTTTTGATCAACTGTGAGCAAACGTGGCACCCACTTTGAACACAGTGTTCTCATCGACAAATGTTCATGCAAAATGGTGAATACACTGCTTTTTGATATCTTCAACTCCTCTATGTTACAAGTTTAATTTATGCTCTACATTGCCCGGTACCAGGAGCAATAATAGTAGTAGTAATAATAATAATAATAATAATAATAATAGTAATAATATAGTATTACTCCTGGTAAGTAGTATATCTTATGGCAAAAGTGCTCAATACAATGATAGAGTATGTCTGTTTAAACATTGTGTTGGCCAGGATAAAGAACTTTACAGTCTTTCTTAATAATGTTGTCCGGGGGGGGGGGAGGAGAGGGAGGAGGAACAACAACAACAACACAGTATTACATTTGGTAAGTTGCATATCTTATGGCAAAAGTTTGTTAAGAGATATATATGAATGGAAAAAGCGGATTTACCAAAATTTTGAAAATATGTAGAGATTAATGGAAAAGCAGATTTATCAAATAGACAGAGATGAATGGAAAAATAAGATTTACAAAATATGTAGCAATGAATGAAAAAAGTGTATTTACCAAATATGTAGAGATAAATGGAAAATCGTACTTTTGGCAGTGCTGTGAAAGCCTCCTTACTAACATGACAGTAGTATATTTGGTAAGTGAGGAGGGATGGGTAACAAAAACTTGTTCTACTCTGCGTTGTTTCAGAGCAATAAATGTAAATTACAGTATTTCATTAAAATCTCTGAACTATTTTCATTATCAACATCATTTCTCTTCATATTATTGTGAAGGTAAGGTAAGATATTGCTTAATGGCACATCAACCCTAAGGGTCATTTCATGCCATGAATGTAGAAGGAAATATCCTTCATTTGAGTCTTAAGTCAGTAGGTCATTTATAGTCATTAGTTAAGAGTTTTTGGTATTTTGAATTGTTGTCATTTTGGTGAAGGTTTTTATGCTTCAAGTTCTTTATATGTTTAAGTATTTATTTATGGTGTTTGGTTGAGTGAAAAGGGGGGGGGGGAAGAGGGGAGGGAGGGAAATTGTTGTTTTTTGTTTTGGATTTTGCAGAACATGATTGAGTTTTGCAAAGAAAAAAAACAATAAAACATCAAAGTTTGGTGCATTTTTAGTCAGGAAGTCAATAACTTCAGACAGCCTGATTTGGTAGCGCCAGTAGGTTCTATTTGACCCATAGATGGAGCATTTACAGGTACTACCACTCTGGGCCAGAGTAGACCTGGGAGCAATGGCAACTAAGGGGCAACTCCACATTCCCTACAGCTCACTACTGGATGTCTCTTAAGGTCATACCCAGGACCTATTATTGTAAAAGCGGGTCGGGTGAGGGGGGGGGGACGGAATTGCTCGGAATCTAGTATGTCATTGTGTTTTTTTTGTTTTTTTTCTACTCGGTGTTGTCCAGGAACAATAAATGTAAGATTACACTTACATTTAAAACGGATAAATGAATTACATTATTTTTTGTAATACATTAAAACGAGAGTGGGCTGGATGGAGGAAAAGAGAGGGAGGGAAAAATGGGGAACGGGAGACAGGGATGGAAAAATGGGGAACGGGAGACAGGGATGGAAAAATGGGGGACGGGAGACAGGGAGGGAAAAATGGGAGACGGGAGACAGGGAGGGAAAAATGGGAGACGGGAGACAGGGAGGGAAAAATGGGAGACGGGAGACAGGGAGGGAAAAATGGGGGACGGGAGACAGGGAGGGGAAAATGGGAGACGGGAGACAAGGAGGGGAAAATGGGAGACGGGAGACAAGGAGGGGAAAATGGGAGACGGGAGACAGAGAGGGAAAAATGGGAGGCAGGAGACAGGGAGGGAAAAATGGGAGGCAGGAGACAGGGAGGGAAAAATGGGGAATGGTGACAGGGAGGGAAAAATGAGTGAGGGTGAGAGAGAGGGAAAAATGAGTGAGGGTGAGAGAGAGGGAAAAATGAGTGAGGGTGAGAGAGAGGGAAAAATGAGTGAGGGTGAGAGAGAGGGAAAAATGAGTGAGGGTGAGAGAGAGGGAAAAATGAGTGAGGGTGAAAGAGAGGGAAAAATGAGTGAGGGTGAGAGAGAGGGAAAAATGAGTGAGGGTGAGAAAGAGGGAAAAATGAGTGAGGGTGAGAGAGAGGGAAAAATGAGTGAGGGTGAGAGAGAGGGAAAAATGAGTGAGGGGGGGAAAGAAAGATAGAGAGACGGCTAGAGAGAGATAGACGGTTTAATATAAAGATGTTACACACGCTATTTAATTTCTTCCATTTTTTATGGCGTTGGGCAACACCGAGTAGCCTTGCTAGTATATATAAAGTAAAAAGAAAAAGAAATTGAATCGAGTCCCGGGCAACATCTAGTTTAAATCTAAAAACTAATCGTCTGTCTGATGTAAAACAGAAGTGTATCGTAAATGTTCATTACTCAGCAACGGATTTGCTAAAAATAAACTTGTCCACGTGTAGGCGGTTGACATTTCATATTTCATTTTAATCTTTTACCAACAACGAATAATAACAGTGAGTTTAAATCAATACCTCAAATTGCGAAATAATTATTTAATAGTTTGGTCCAAAAATATTTTTCCAGGCTTCTGTGTAGTGGGAACATTTTATTTCTTAGGAACAAGTTATATCTACCCGGCTCCGACCAGGAGTTTTTACTTTCAGTTTTGTTTCGGGTTTCGCTTTTGTTTCATTTATAACCGAATTATAATTTTGAACATAGGATTTTGATAATTTAATTTAAACTGATTAAATTGAACAAAATTGTTATAAAACTATAACTAATTTTGTTTACGGTAATGTCGTTTTATTTCATCTTCATTTATAAAATTAATGAATTTAAAAAGCTTCCAAAACTTTCAATCTTTTAATACATGAGGATTTGCTAAGAATTTTAAAGCTAGTTTAAACGACTTTATATTCGACAGTTTGTAAGTCAGATAGGGGCGATAAACACGCACATATACATAGGAGGAGTGGTTACACAATTTTATGTAATAAACCAACAAGTCTTTAAATGTGCCCAAAACCGCTGAACTAGCAGTCGTAAAAGGATCGATACGAATGGTATCTGCCGGAAAGACGAATACCAATATTCTCTCTAAAATTTGTTCATTATTAAATGTTATATATTGGATTGCTAAATAAAGTTAAAAGCAGATAATGAAACAATTCCTACAGTTTATGGGTTAGAAAAATGACAAATAAAAAGGGGCGTAAGGATTTATTTATTTTCTGCTTTCTACTACTACTACTACTACTAGAGTAACATGGGTATTAATAACCTATATTAATAAAATTGATCACTTTTCGTATGTCTGTTTCTCGCATCTGCGTAACTTATGCATTAGTCTGATTTATCTTCCTCCCACAAGGTAAGATGTGACACAAGGTCGGGAAAGTGGGAAAGAACCAGCGCTCGAGAATTTGAGCACTGTTTTTTTTTTTTTAATTGCCTGGGCAGCCCCGGCAGCATTCCCCGGTAAGGGCGCCTCAGGCAGTAAGCAATAAACTTACTCCTCCCCAAAGAGGGGAGGCAAAGCCTGGGAGGGTGCACCTCCTAGAACTGCACAGGACCAGACAACCAATAGACCGGCGTAAATCTAGACCCGAAGGCCCGGACAATACCTTAACTTACGCATTAGTATTTTTTAAATTATTAATCGAATATTTATTGACCCCCCCCCCCCCCAAAAAAAAATGCAATAGCTCGAAGTACCAAAATAACTTTTTAATCCTATTTTTAATTTCGTAATTAAATTTGTAATACTATTAAAAAATTCAATTACGAAATTAAATCCACCAGAATGCATTTCAGCTTTTTCGTAAACAAGTCAGCCATTTTAATCTTTTGTTAGTTGTTGAAATAAAAAATGAATAATTTTGTGAACAACCTACAAAAGAAATTTGGAAGCCTTTAAATTAACTGTAAACTAGAAAGTCATTAAAAGTAGCTTTAAAATTCCGTAGCAAATTCTTATATTAACAGATTGAAAGTTTTCGAAGCTATTTACATCCAATCAAAACATTTTTTTTAAATTGTTCAATTCAATAAATTTGAAAAAATAAATAAAACATTCATGCTTCAGTTGCCATGTAGGCAAAGTAATAGTTTTATAACAATTCAGTTCAATTATTAATAACCAAACGATACCTTAAAAGATATCCAGTGGTGAGACCTCCATTTGGGAGCTATGGGGAATGTGGAGTTGCCTCTTAGTTGCCATTGCTCCCAGGTCCACTCTGGCCCAGAGTGGTAGTACCTGTAAGGGCCCTATCTATGAGTAAAATAGAACCTACTAGCGCTACCAGATCAGGCAGTTATTGACTTCCTGACTCAAAATGCACCAAACATTGATGTTTTATTGTTTTTTTTTCTTTGCAAAACTCAAGTTCTGCAAAATCCCAAACAAGAAAACAACAATTGACTCAACCAAGCACCATGAATAAGTACTTAAACATATAAAGAACTTGAAGCATAAAAACCTTCACCAAAATGACAGGATTCAGCATTAAATCACCTGAAAAGAGTTGATATGCCATAAAACAAAACAACCAAACCAAACATCATGAATGGATACTTGAACATAACACGATCTTGAAGCATGATGACTTTTACCAAAATGACCTGGTTCGACATTAAATAACCCGAAAAGAGTTGATATCGTAAAACAAAACAACCAACCAAACATCATGAATAAACATTTGAAGATATAAAGAACTTGAATAAAAACTTTTTTTTAAATTATCAGATTCGGCATTAAATAGCGCGAAAAGGGTTGATATGCCGTAAAACAAAACAACCCAATCAAACACAATGAATAATCATTTGAAGATATAAAGACTTTGAAGCATAAAAACTTTTACTAAAATGACCAGATTCGGCATTAAATAACCCGAAAAGGGTTGATATGCCGTAAAACAAAACAGCTAAACCAAACGATACAGTAATAATAACTCACTTTAACTTTCAAAATCCTTGAAAAAATAATTTGGTAAAAAAAAACAGCATAAAAAAGCGAAACAAAAAGTGAAAGTAGACAACTTCGCTAATCTAAAATGAGTTATCCCCTTGCCGATTTTTATTTTTAGGTGATTATTTAAAAATATTCCATATTATCAGTCGTCTGGGCCAAACTAAGTAATTTCTGTAATAAATAAGTACGTTGTTATATACAACAAACAAATGAAACTTGGCTCGTCAGAAGGAAAATTTGATTTGTCAGCTTAGATGCTATTTGGGTCTGACTTTGAAAATCCGAAAAAAAAAAAATCTGTTGATCTTTAGTAGATTTAACTTTCATTTTTAAAATTTTTACTGTAAAAACTTTTTAATTTATGTATTGATTTTTTTTTTTTTACTTTGCGTTGTACAGTTATTTACTTCCTTGCCAGAAGGTTAGACACAAGGTCAGTTGTGGTTTTGAGAAGCCAGCGTCGTACAAGGATAAGCGTACTATGATCAATCCCATCGGCAGTCCCCGTTAGGGGAGCCTCGGGCAATTAGCAATAAACTAAATAAAGGTAAAGCTTGGGATTGTGGACCGCCTAGGATTTAACAGAACAATACCTCAGCCAGACAGCAACAAAGCCACTGTCGAGCTGATTTGTATTTCTGGATCTATGGAGCTTTTTATTGTGTGAGAAAATCGATTTCAATAAAGATTCGATCTATATAGAAAAAAAATAAGGCGCTTTTTCGGTATTTTCCCAACACTTGTTTTAACATTTTTTAAGGGCCATTTTTTTGTACAATTACTTACCGATCATTGGCTAAAGGATTACGCTATTAGAAAAAAAAACTTTTCATCAATTTTAACGTAAAAATGATCACCCACTTTCTGGCCATTTTTATTTTCTCTGTACCATTTTCCGAGTTCGATAGAGAATTCAGTTTTTTTTTGTTGTAAATTTTAATTTTTTGGACAATATTTTAGAATCTAAGAATGGGGATCCCTTTCCTATATAAATTTAACGTAAAATGATCATCTATTTCATGACCATCACCAATTTCCAGACAGACGAGAGCAAGTGATAATAATAGGTTTAATGTTAGTAACGAATGCAGTAAACATTTTTTGGGGACAGGGCGTAGACATATTTGTGTGTGGGAGGAGAAACTAATTTGGGCCAGTTTTTTTTTTTCTATTTTTTTAAACTTGTGTAGAATAGTGCACAAAAGATTTTTTTTTGTTTGCTTTTTACGTAGTTTTTAAACATTTTTGCTTGTATTATCTTTTTTAGAGGCTTTTAGTATTTTCCACACTTTTTCTTTAAAAAGAAGGCATTATCCGTAAAGGCTATACAAGTCAGGTGTGAGCATTAACGAGTTGTGCTCCTTCGCCAGTATCTATTGCATGGGCAAACTAATGCGTTCGAGGTTCATTTGGGCATCGTTACCGTGACAGGTACGCACATCAAACAGATATTCCTCATTTTTTTGGGGGGGGGGGGTTATTTCGAATGTCTCCATTTATCTGGATAAGCACCTTTTTCTTTTACACTAAGCTTCCGAAAATTGGTGATGGTCAAGAAATGGGTGATCATTTTACGCTAAATTTATATAGGAAAGTGATCCCCACTCTAAAATCTAAAATATTGGTAACAAAAAAAAAAAATCAAACGAAATTCTCTAGCGATAAAAAATGGTCCGCAAAAAATGTCAAAACAAGAAATACCGAAAAAGCGTAAAAAAAAAAAAATGTGTAAATTCACACAGCTGAGAAGTGGTCAAATAATTTCATCAAAGCAAAGATTCAAATTTTAGGCAATTTTCATTTGTAGCAACATCACTTGTGTTACAAACGTTACATTATATTTTTGTGAACAAACATGCTATGCTGAGAATTTATTTATTGGTCGAATAATAACTTTTCTTCATTCATTATTAATGTTTTTGTTTATTTTATTATTCTAGTGAAACTAGATATTTAATTCGGTGTTCTTCGCCTTAAGAAAAAATAACCCTGGCAACACATGTTAACAGATTGCCGATGTGGACCTAGGTGGTGGCGGCAGGCATTACAAGAATTCAGTTTGTCCATTATAAGGTTTATATACAGTCACTGTAACAATAACATTATTTTTACATTTCAGAATAATGAAAGAAGAACGCCGAAGAAAAAAAAATGGCTATGGGTACATCGTGTTACTCTCTAAAATCTAGATTTTCCAGATTTTATTAAAAAAATATGTTTAAAAACAATCTACTACTCCCGTGGATTAAATAAAGGGTTTCGTTCGAAATTCTGTACAGAATCCTGACTTCAACAAGACGCACCTGAAGTAGGTCGGAGGTTACATCGACCGAAACGTTGTGAGAATAGCATCCAAGATGAAAACAGCAATCCGAATAATCCAAATATATTTACATGGCGTAGAATCTTGTAAGTACATTTTTTTTATATAAATGTCTGCTAATCTTTTAGTTTACTGCTTATCAAAGGAATTTTTAAATCTAAGATAAAAAAAAATCTTTTAGATTGGTGAGGGGGGGGGGGCTAGGCATGGTATAATTTAGCCCCCAAAATAGTAAAAACCTAAAAAGAAATCGATATGTTGGTACTTTGTTACATTAGGACCCACGCTAACTTTGACCATGACCCCTAAACCCCACTTTGACCCCGACTTTAACGGCGGGGTCAAAGTTAGCTCGGGTCCTAATGTAACAAAGCACCGATATTTTTTGGCATTCTTTTTGTGTGATCAGCAAAAAATTCAGCAAGATTATTCATTCAGTATAGAAAAAAAAAGGAAACGGAAAAAAAGAAAAAGAAAGAAAAGGAAAAGAAAAAAAGGAAAATGAAAAGGAAAAAAAATGAAAAGGAAAAAAAATGTAAAGGAAAAAAATGAAAAGGAAAAAAAATGAAAAGGAAAAAAAATGAAAAGAAAAAAAGGAAAAGGAAAAAAGGAAAAGGAAAAAAAAGGAAAAGGAAAAAAAGGAAAAGAAAAAATGAAAGGAAAAGAAAAAAGGAAAGAAAAAAGGAAAAGAAAAAAGGAAAGGAAAAAAAGGAAAAGAAAAAAAATGAAAGGAAAAAAGGAAACAAAAAAGGAAAGAAAAAAAACATGGAATGAGAGATATGTTTGTAAAAAATAAATTTTAATTAAATTAAATTTTTTTCTGAAAATAAAGTTTAAGGATTTCCTTCTTTAGTAATGTCAGTGATTTCATTTTTAACGACCTACAAAAATTGAAATCAAACAAGTGTTCGTTTTATGGAGATACAAAATGCTAATTTGATTCAAAATCTATTTTTAATTCAGAATTTTCTTTTAAATCAATAAAAAAATGGCAGTCATGTTGGAAATAAAAAGTGGTCACTCGTTCTGTCCTACGCTATGCGATCAAGATCTAGGTGATACGTTATATTTATATAGTTAAGTGACCCCACTCTCTGACGTGGGAAATATTTATCTTTTTACTTATTTATTTTTCCTGATATCTCCAGGGTGCTGACGTGTAATCGTACGAAAAAAGAAATAGAATCTCATTTACATGTTTATATTGTGATAGCGTGGGTAAAATTTTATCACAACATTTGATACATTTAAGAAAGTTATAATTGTTTTTGTTTGTTTGTTTTAACGATTTTTAAACATTTTTTTTTCTCAATAGTAAGAACAAACAACAATTTTTAAAGTTTTCTATTTTTAAAAAAATAATTAAAATAAAATGAATTCACTTTTCAGTTCTTTTATGATATACGACAAGGATTTCTCATAAGAATTTAAGTTTTTTCCATTCCATTCATCATTTTCAATCCTCTCATAATATTATTCATCATTCAACTGACAATCTATTCATCTCATCAAACCTCATCTCTGATAAATGATGACTCATAATTGAAAGAAAATTAACATTACCTTTGAAGGGAAACCCCTAAAAAGGTAGTTTTATAGAATTTCTCCTGTCTTCAATCGGGGTGGGTTTTTCGAATGACCCGAGAACGATTTATAAACCCTAAAAAAGCATCCCATTAGAGACGGGAATGATTCTATAAAATGACCCCCAAAATGTCGCTAAACACTAAGAGTATTTCAAAACAACTTATTTCATTAAACCATTATATTTAATGTTGTTGTTGGCAAATAAATAAATAAATATTGAATAAAAATGAAATCAGATTAAAATTTAATTCCAATTTGTTATTTTTTTTTTTGTAAAATATAAGCTTATATGAAAAAAAAAAAAGAATGCCCAGCCGTGAGCTCGGTGGCCATGGCCCAGCGCATTTTTAGGATTCCCCCACAACAGGGTGCGTGAGAAGAAAAAAAGAACAACGTTTTCCGTTCTGATTAAAGTTTAGAATGGGAAATGTAAATCATAGGCTTTTGTATTTGAACTTTAATTCTAACCAGAAATTACTCTATTCGTCAGTGTAAAGGCTTCAAACCTACTCTCAAATGGGCACGATGTATGTAAACATGTCAGCCATTTAGATTAGAATAACCGGTTGGTTATATACTATAACGTGAAACTTGAAAGTAATATTTTACGGCTTATATAATATATATATATATATATATATATATATATATATATATATTCATTCTTCGCCGCCTGGACACTCCTCCAGCGCTCACAGTAGCCACGGCTACTAGTTTTCATTTATCACTCCATCATGTCAACCAAAAATTTTGATGTACTTGCATGACATTCTTCTTCAAATTATCATCCTGAGGAAGTCTTACAATAAAGACGAAACGTTGATGAATATATAAAAAAAAATCTCTTGTTTTTTTCCTTTCCCATATATATATATATATATATATATATATATATATATATATATATATATAGAGAGAGAGAGAGAGAGAGAGAGAGAGAGAGAGAGAGAGTTATGAGGTCTCCTTTCAATATTGACAGAATGGACCTCCCCCTGTAAAGGTGTCTGCGCGGGGTCTATAGTGAAGCAAGGGGGGCGCAATAACCAACCGCACCTCCCCTGGACCGGTATTGCTCGATTTCAGAACGATTGGAACCAATTCGAGGATAAGAAAAAGAAAACTGGTTTTATTTCGAAGTTTTCCTTCTCTTGGATTAGTTGCACATCTAAGGCTGAAGAGTTACTATAGTCTACCCTACTATTTAACCCTAAACTAGAGGGAGGATTATGGAGTCCTACTTTTTCACAAAGGTATTAGCGATGCAGTAGCCAAGAACTCGATACATTACTTATGTGTGCCATCCACAGACAGCTGATTCGACGATTCATCAGTGTGGCTGAACATAGCAAGCAAGCGTATCGATCCCAAGATTCGAAACCCGGACGCTAGTGTCGGACCAACGATAGGAATGAAGGAAATTATATCGCTTAAATAAATATTTATATATAACAATAATGAATATTTCAAAGGGACATCTTTTGGCAATTTTATAGAATCACTCCCGTAATCAGATGTTTTTCTTTTTGGGGTGTGTATGTGGGTGGGGGGGTGGGGTGGGGGAACGAGTACCCTGAGAACGATTTTAACATCAATCTTAACGCCGGCTTGGAGATGGGAGTAATTCTATAAACAAAAAAAGAACCCTTATCTTTACTGGAGTTTCATAAATTTATATATATTATAGGCCTGTACCATAACTTTTAAACAAACAATTTCGGTACTTCTACAGAATTTGAACCGAACTGTTTTTGTTTTTTTCAACCCTAACCTTTAAAGTTTAGTTCGGCAAAAGTCGGTTTTGTTCAAATTCTGTAGAAGCACTGATATTTCTAATAGTTTAACGTACATAAGAAAGTAATTTCTAGCTTAAAGTCAAGTATTATAGTTCAGTTGTGCCCCTAAACTAAACGAAAACAAAACATGAATATTCGCATGCACACCTGTCGTATCAAAGAAACCAGCTTTCTTTTTTGGAAACACATAAAAAACGAAGAACGTTTAAAAAAAATTACGAAAAATAAAATGAAATTAAGCAATTTTATGAATGAATGGAAATGGATTTTTTTAAATTAATTTGTCATTTTTGCGTAGAAAGTAAGAATAAAACGTATTTTCTTTAGTATAAAAAATAAACATTATAAAGCAATCTTCAAATGAAAGACACAATCGCGAGAAAAAGAATGAACAAAATATTTATCGTTTGGTTAATAATAATAAAATCGGTTAATTAGTCCGAGAGGGGGAGAGATTGTGTTCTTTTAACCATTTTTAATACATACAACTCTCTTGTCTAAGAACACGTCTTTGCCAAACTCATACACATGTCAATTAATTCAAACGAAATTGAAGATGTTCCCTTCGTGTGATGATCACAAACTACTTACCTATCGTTATAACAGCTATGTAATAGATCAGGTCATTAGCGGTCAAGGATTTTTTAGCCCTTTTCGCATCGTTACGCAAAGGTTTTTGGTCGTTTTCGGCGGGATTGTTTCCTCTACGTCTCTTCACCGCCATGTTTTTCTATATCTGCCGACTATTGGCATGGCCAGTAGCAGCAGCAGCAGCTATGACAGTAGCAACAACAGCAGCAGCTTTTACATTAGGGGAGAACTACGGTCGGTGTTTGCTGCCAATTTCACTTAACAAGCCACCACCCTCTCTGGAATCCCAGTCTCCTCATCTCAACTCTTGCATTCTCTATACCCTAAAATTGTCATTTCAGAAGACCAGCACCCCCCCCCCCAAGCCATTATGTCATCCTTTCGGAGGAGGGAGGGGGAGGTGTAATTGCCTGTCATCTGAGGCGCCCTTATCCATGACGGGACGGATCAGGCTTTGGGCTTATTTCAGAGTGTATGGTTCTGTTCGACACCAGGAGGCCATCCTCCCAGGCATTACTTCCTGAAGGATGAAGAGGTGTTTGGTTGGTTTATTGCCGGTCGTCTGAGGCGCTCCCTGCCGGGAAATGCCGCCGGGTTCGATCACAGCAAATTTTGCTACCAACCAGAGTGCCCTTTTTTTTTCGAGGAGCTGCATTCACCCCTATAAACTGACCTCGTGTCTATCTCAGTCTCCTCATTTCCAATTTCACATAAACTTGTCGTCTCATGAAACCATCCTCTTGGGTATTACCTCCTTCTTTTGGAGGGGGTGAATGGGTTTATTGCCTGTCACCTGAGACGCCCTTGTCGAGTTCCATTTCCAATTTGGCACTCCTAGTAATAAAAACCGGACTTATCCCTGATTGTCACCTTCCCCATCAACCATCTTGAATTAATCTTTTTCTCACATCTGTTCCTGACTCATGTTTCATTTACCCATCTCCTCCATTTGGCTCTTCTGATCATGCTGTTGTTGATGTTGAGGTTGATTTTTCTGTGAAGTCTTCTGTTGATCGTCCCTTCCATAGGAAACGTTTACTACAAGAAGCCCGACCGACCGGGATGAGGTTTGCACCTTCTTTTGTGACATGCCATGGATCCTTTTGTATGTATCCTAGTAGTGCTGTTAACGAGGGTACTGATTGACATCTTGTTGGAATTGACACCTTCATTTCTCATCGTAAGTTTCAAACCAAACCGCATTCTTTTCCCTAGTTTTCATCTGTTTCTGCTTCTGCCATTGCCCATTATTACCATTACTTTAATCAGTATCATCGGAATGGTTCTGAGACTTCCAGACAATCCTTCAAAAGAGTCATCAATGTCTGCAAGAGAGCAATCTCTGAAGCTAAATCTAGCCATTCTCAGAGGATTCGTGACTTTATCTCATCTCAAAAGGTTGGCTTTTGTAATTTTTGAAGAATCTGCAATAGTGTTGTTAATAGTGGCAAGTCTGCTATTTCTCCTCTTTTTAATAGTCTTCATGTTGTCTCATCTGCTGACAATTCTTCTCTTAATGACTCTGGTGCTGTTCTTCCTGATTTGTCTTTCGAAAACTGATCACTCTCTTGACTTTGTTATCATCACTCTGAAGATGGTTGCTATGGTTATTTTTGATCTTGAATAGTCTAAGGCTTCTAAGGTCCTGATTCAATTGCTGTTGTTGTTCACAAACATTTTGATCCTAAACTTTCTTTTTTTCTTAAAAATATTCCACTTCTGTTTGTCTCAGTCCTGTTTCTATTCTTGTTGGAAAGAGTCCTTTGTTGTCCCTATCTTTAAAAAATGTTAGTGATCGGTCTGGACCAACTGTATTGTCCTGTTAGTCTCCTCTCTGTCATTAGCAAGGTTTTTAAAGGGTTGGTCAACGGCAGGCTTGTTCATTTTCTGGGAGGTTTAGGCCTCTTTAGTGATGTTCACTATAGCTTTTGTGGTTTCCGTTCAACAGCTGATCTCTTAACTGCTATGACTGAGTGGATTTGTCTTTTTATGTGTAATTCAGGTGAGGGTAGGATCATTTCACTTGATTTTTGTAAGGCATTCAACAGGCTATTGCCTTCTGGTCTTCTACACAAATTTCAGGCTTATGGTATTAGTGGTAAAAGTCTTGAAATTATTAGGTCTTTTCTTTCTGATCGAAGCTTGCGAGTGTCTTCCCATCCTCTTTCACTATCAATATTGGCGTCCCTCAAAGCTATATTCTCGATCCAAAATTGTTTCTTCTCTATATCAATGATCTTCCAGAGAATATTATTCAGAAAATTAACATCTATGCTGATGATACCGCTCTCTATTCTGGTGTTTCTTCTCGCCCATCTCCCTGGGATCAGTTGGAATATGCAGCTGATCTAGCAGTTGACTTTCGGTTGTGGATTGGAGTAAGAAATGGCTTGTTCATTTTAATCCTGTTAAGACTCAGCTTGTGTCTTTCAATCATAGGCATGACCCTTTTCTCTCTTAGATTTTCGTGGATGGCTCTTTTCTTGAAGAGAAATCGACTCTGAAACTTATTGGTCTTTCTTTCTCATCAAATCTTTCTTGGAGTTCATACATTAGATCCATTGCTCTTTCTGCTTCTCATAAAGTTGGTGTTCTCTATTTCTCTTAGGAGAGTTTGGGGAAACGATAATGTGTCTGAATACAAGCATATACCAATAAAAACAAAGTAACAACTCGAAAACAAAGAAGTATATAAAGATAAGTTTTATTGTTTGTGAACCCGACTGAGTTAGCTATGAAATTGTGTCCACGAGAATGTGTATAACAAAGTCTGTAAAGGATTTTTGTGTGTGTAAGTTGAGAGGAGAAGTCTTACATACCGTGTAAAGTGTATTTGTGAGCACATACATTTTGGCAAGGTGTTTTCATAGCAGACCAAGGGAAAAGACAGTCTGTGAGGTGTGTCTTTCAAGGCCACATGAAAAAGAGGGGGGGGGAGGGGCAAGGTGTGTAAGTGGAGGTTAGATCCGGAAGAAACAGAGAAAACGTTCTGTGCATCTCTTTTCATACCACGGATCATAGCACCTTCTATGATCACGTAAAGGGAGATAATTCAAGTCTGACGCCCTCTGGTGACTGCCAGTGTAAATGTATTAAGAAAGGTAGGTAATGCTACAGCAAACACTTTCACACACCTGAGGGTTAGGGTTAGGGTTAGGGTACTCTCTATCTCTACAAATTTACTTCTTTGCATATCTTTGAAGCATGTGGTCATACAACAGTTTCTCACTCTTTTACACATTCCTTTGCATTATTGCTGCACTCTGCAATATCTTTTAAGCTGCACCGGTTAGGCAGTAGAGTACAGTCAAGGCAGTGTTGCATCATATGGTCCTCCTCTCCACATTTACAGATGGTAAGATCAGTTTTGTAGCCCCATCTACTCGTAGCAACTTTTGATCGGCCCATTGCCATTCTCAGGCAGTTGAGTATTTTCCACTGGAGCCAGAGTGCCTCTGAACCAGGAGAGAGAGCCTCAAAAGGGGGAATTTCCATGTCAGTCGGCCATTCTCTAGCCGTTTGGTCCACAGCTGTAGTCTGGTCTCTTCCTGAGATGTTGTTAGGGGTTTGGCATAGCTGAGGAAGCTTCTTGACGTCAGTCGTTGAATCGTTGGTTCACATCCATGAAGGAGATGGTATTCATCACTGATAGCCTTTGTGATCTCTACTTTCCATCTTACATCTGAAGGGCCAATGCCAGTGAGGAGGTTGTTCAGGTTGGTAGGCTTCAAGCATCAGTGATCAAGCAGCAGGTGTTGTTCAATGCTGAGTCTAGTTTTTTGGCATGCATGAATCTCTCCCAAACTGGGCAAGCATATTTCGCAGAGGAATAGCACAGGGCTAAGGCAATACATCTTAGTGTGTGTGTTGTGGCTCCCCATTCGGAGTTGATCAGTTTCCGTAGGATGTTGTTCCGGGAGATGACTTTCATTTTTGTCTTCTTTACATGTTCCCTGAATGATAGGGTTCGGTCCAGGGTTATGCCAAGGTAGACAGGGTTGGTGTGATTCGCAAGTTGTATTCCAGACCACGTGATGTTTAGGGGTCGGTTTGTCCGTGAGATGAAACGAGCAGACTTGAGTTTTTGCAGGGTTTGCATGCAGGTGGTTATTCTCGTAGTAGAGGAGTAGCTCATCTAAGGCTGAGTTTGTTTCTACTGATTCAAACATACTCTCCTTGGTCGTCAGCATAGATGAACCGCTCAGTGTTCTGGTTCATTGGTTGGTCATTAGTGTAGATGTTTTACAGTAATGGAGCCAGCACACTACCTTGAGGTAAGCCATTCTTTTGTCGGCACCAGCGACTTTGTTTGTTGTTTAGGGTAACATAAAAGTGCTTGTCTTTTAAGATGGCTCTGATTAGGTCTGTGAGTTCCAGGTCTTTTGTTAGTTGCAAGATCATTTTTTAAGAGGAGGCGGTGGTTTACAGTGTTGTACGCTGCAGACAGATCAACAAAGACGGCTCCTGTTACCAGTCCTTTGTGAAACCCATTTTCGATGTGCTGAGTGAGATTCAGGAGCTGACTTGTTGTACATTTTCCAGGGATAATAGCTGGTTCAGCAACTGAGATCAACCTGTTGAGGATTAGGCGCTTAAACAACTTAAACAAGTGGCATAGCAGAGAGATCAAGCAGAAACTCTTTGCATGCGATGATTTTGTTTTGTCACCAGATCTTTGGGATGTTTCTTGTTAGCATGTGTCTGCTGGGAGATGGGCAATCTTCCTTTCAAGATCTTCTTGAAAGCCAGGCAAGTTCGCTTTCTTTCTCAAAATTGAATCTCCTTCAAAATGGAACTGTGGCTGGGGTGATTTCAGTATTGACTGTGATGCCAATGGGGCAGTGTTGCGTTTTGGGCAGTGACTTCAGCACCAGCGTTTTGCTCAGTCCTGTGATGCTCTGACTGACTAACACAATATTGGGATTCTACCCTGCTTTTCATCGTCTGCTGTTGGTTGCTTTTCATTGTCTGCTGTTGGTTGCTTTTCATCGTCTGCTGTTGGTTGCTTTTCATCGTCTGCTGTTGGTTGCTTTTCATCGTTTGCTGTTGGTTGCTTTCCATCGTCTGCTGTTGGTTGCTTTCCATCGTCTGCTGTTGGTTGCTTTTCATCGTCTGCTGTTGGTTGCTTTGCATCGTGGATCAGATTAAGCTGGTTGGTTTTGGCCCATGCTTCCACTGCATCTCCATCCGCATTATTTTTAGCATATCTCCATTGGATGCTATGACTTTTGAAGTCGTCAATCATAATCACAATCATGGTTTCCCAGATGGTGATGGCATATCTGGCATCACAAGTGGTGTGGAAAGTAGTTTATAGACTGAGGTGATGGTGATTCCTCTGAGCTCAGCTGTTAGGGCTTCAATGTTATTTTCATCGATCTGTTGATTCGATGATTGCCCCATTTTTGGCTAGTATGATTCTCATGCACTCTTTCTATGATGGTGGTCATTCTATCCACATGAGTTTTTTGTAGGCAGAGAATATCACATTGATGCTCTCTGCAGAGTTTTGCAATAGGTTCTTCTTTCGTTGGGATAGTCCTTCAATGTTTAAGGATATCTACTATCAAACCTTGTATGGAGTACTGTTGTCATATTTGGGCTGATGAATCTCTGTCCTATTTGAGGGTTCTTAATAGGGTTCAGAAGCATATCTGTCATTTGGTTGGCTTCACCCTTTCTTCTTTTCTACACCCTCTTTCTCACAGTCTTAGTCTTTTCTATAAGTACTATTATGGCATGTGTTCTTCAGAATTGTCTGATATATTCTCTGCTTCCTTTGTTCCAGCTCGTTTGACTCATTGGTCTAGTTGTCTTCATCAATTTGATGTTCTGATACTTCGTTATAATACAGCTTTCTATTCCATTAGCTTCTTTTCAAGAACTGCTGACTTGTGGAACTCTATTCCTGATAACTGTTTTCCTCCTATCTATAACCTTAGTCTTTTCAAGACTAAGGTCAATAGGCATCTCCTGTCTTTGTGTTAACCATCTTTTGTTCTTTTTAGCTCCTTATATCAAGTGGCTTCATGCCTTGTCTGGAGCGACTTCCATAAAATAAAAACTTAAAAATGAAACCTTCATGATGCATGTGGCAGATATAGACATCTTTCTGTCAACAAATCAGGTGACATCAGAACACCGCTATCAGAAGCAGCTCACAACCTATATAAAAGTGGTGCATTTTTGACACTCAAGGTGACTTCAGCCATGACAATGACCAGCAGCAATAGTAGCAGTCCACGACAACTATGACTACAACTAGCAGTAGTTGTCAAGTGACCCAGTGATGATAGTCAGATAGAAGCAGCTCCGATTCTATTTGCAGCAGCTTCCAATCCTGTCCCAGTGTCAGTGTTGATCTAGCGACGACAGTCAACACCAGCTGCTCCAATTCTATCCACAGCACAGCATCAACACCATTCCTATCATCATCATCATCATCATCATCATCATCATCATCATCATCATCATCATCATCATCATCATTTTTGGTTTAACATCCGTTTTACATGCTGGCATGCATTGGACGGCTTTTAGAAATTGACTTCCAAAGTAACCTATTTCTGGCAAAGTCTTTCTTTATCCTTTTTTCTCTTAAATCCATTCCTATCACTTCCTCCCATGTTTTCCTGTGAACTGAACCTGCTACTTCAACTGTTCTACATCTACTAACCCAAGAATACTCATCCATTCTTTCAACGTGGCCATACCACCAAAGTCTCCTGTCCTGCACACATCTTCCTATAATGACCAGATTTAATCTCCCTCTGAGGTCATCAGATCTGAACCTGTATTTAAGACTCACATTACACATCCGTCGTATATCATTTTCATAGCATTTCTCTCCATGAAACAGATGTCCTCAACCCTCACTGGTCAGGTTTCACTTTCGTATATTATCACACTACATACACATACCTGATAGACTATTCCCTTGGTTGATGTGATAACAATCTGCTGGTTAATAATGCAAGAAGTTTCCTAGACAGGAAATAAATAGTGACTTCCATTTTTAAATCTATTAATGACTTTGAACTTCTTTCAAGATTCAAATTTTATTTCAGTTGAAATGTTTCCTTAAGCTGAAATCTGTGATATACGAGCTCAACAAGCCGCGCGTGCGTGGTCTCCCCCTCTGTATGTGACTCGATGTGACGAGTGTAAAATGCAATAAATTTGGGCAATTTGGGGCATTTTTGACCCCCCTTTGACCTCTGGGGGCGCGAACCAGAATTTTTCTGAGGTCAAGAATGCTCATTTTATATCCAGAACAATTGCCTCTACATTTTGGCCAAGTTTCAGAAAAATTGAATTGATGGATCAAATGTTATGGGAAAAAAGGGTAATTTTTTGCCATTTTGGGGGCTTTTGTTAATGTCAGCGATACTTATTTTCTATTAGGAACAATTGCCTCCACATTTTGGCCAAGTTTCAGAGAAATTGAATGGATGGATGAAAAGTTATGGGGCAAAAAATGTCATTTTTTGACATTTCGGGGTCTTTTGACCCCCTGGGAGGCTAACCAGATTTTTCTTCAAAAATCGGAGAATGTCACTTTCTAACCTGACCAAAGTTACAACTTCATGCAAAATTTCAGAGAAATTCAATGGATGGTTGCAGAGAAAAATCCGGACGGACGGACGGACATGCCTCAAAACATAAGTCCCCCGATTTTATAAATCGGGGGACCAAAAATTAAGTTATGCTAGATTTTCTAGAGAAAGACATCCTCAGCTATCAGTTTTTGATTAAACATATTTGCTGACCACACCACACTTTATTCTCGTCATGTGGGCAAAACGGATGCGAACATATCCGAGGCAATGGCTGAATCCTTAGAAAATGACCTCCAGACGGTAGTAGATTGGGGTCATAAATGGTTGGTAACTTTTAATGCCGTAAAGACAAAGCTCCTTTCCTTTAATAACTACAAGAAACCTCTTCAACCACCGATTGCCATGGAAAATGACACCCGACCTGAGAGTTCAACATTCAATCTCCTCAGCCTAACATTGACAGGTAACATGAATTGGAACAAATACATTGAAGACATTGCCAAGGCTGCAGCAAAGAAGGTGGGCTCCCTCTACCGTGCTACTAAACTCCTCACACCTGACATTATCCTGTATCTCTACACAGCCACCATCCGCCTATGCATGGAGTATTGTTGCCCTATCTTAGCTGGGGCATCATCCACTAGTCTCTCCCTCCTAGACAAGGTCCAAAAAAGAGTCGTCAACTTAATAGGTCCCTCATTATCCATCAAGCTTCAGCCCCTTTCCCATCGTCGCAATGTTGCATCCTTGTGCTTGTTTTACAAATACTTCAATGGATTGTGCTCCGATGAACTGGCTGCTCTGGTGCCCCACTCGACATAAATACACTAGACCAACTCGACAATCTGCCAAATCTCATCCATACACTGTGGAGGTCTCCAGATACCGAAGAGCTTTCTACTCCAAAAGCTTCTTTCCTCATACTACTGGACTTTGGAACTCCCTCCCTGCTCCCTGCTTTCCTGACGTTACTGACATGCAGAAATTTAAAACTAATGTAAACAGACATCTCGCTACACAGCTTCCAACTTAGGATGACACCCAAAACCTACATTCTAATTCTCAGTAGCCCCTTACGTCTACAGTGGCGGTGGCGGCCTGCCTTGTTCGGGGTGAACTATGTTAAAAAGAAAATACAAAAAAAACAAAAACATTTTTTATGAGTCACGACTTACCAAAGCCAAAAGCCACTTGAAGATAAGGGTTAATGAGATTGTTAGTTGGATGATGAACAATACTATGAGAGGATTGCGAACGATAGATTGCAGAATTTGATTATTTAAGAGGACAGCTCAACAAGTATTTGTTGACATTGGACTTGAAGACGACCATCCTGCAGTCGGCAGGTATGCAGTCCCATGGCAATATGTTCTACAGATGGGAAGTTCTTGGAAAGAAACTCGGTTCATGGAAGTTCCGTTTAGTTTTTGGTAAAGTTCTTTACATGTGTGTTAGCTAGATGCGTTCTTGCTGTGAATGTTTTATGGGGAGGGGGGACAGAGATTGAAGCTCAGTCGAGCACCTACCATGGAAATAATGATGATAATAACAATGAAAGACCAGCAATGGCTGGGATCAAAGTGCAATATCTGTTCTAATACTACACTTTATCTTTTCTGCCCTCGGTTGGTGAAAGAGAGATCCTTCTAGACTGAGGCGATTTAAATTTTTGTCTCAGTCCAGAGTGCTTCTTTTTGGGGAAGCTGCATTGTCCCCAAATTAAAAACCGATTTTGCGTCTAACTCTGCCTTCGTGGGGAGGTAAGTAAATAGGGGCTAGCAACTTCGCTTCTGTTAAAAAAGGGCTGAGAAAAGGGAAGAGAAGAAATCATCCCTACCCACTAGATTGCAAAGTTGATTTTGTACCGTGTCAAGGCGATAAAGATTGCTGTGAGCGGCACCTCCCCATATGTGGCAGAAGTACGTTGTTTAAGACCTGAGATTATTCGTGTAGTTGGTAGCAACTGCTCCTCGCTGGGTGAAATCCTAGACCATTATTCTGATATGATCTGCACATTGGATATTATTGAACTTGTAATCTGAATATTTCTATTCATTCAACAGTTTTTTCTTATTATCTGTAGAAGAAGATGTAGATAAGTATAAGTTTAATAACATTATATTATATCGACAACTCTGTATGTATGTAGCACTCATAAATAATGACTTCTTTTCTCTCTCGGAGAAATGTCCCTGTTATGCAATTTGGTCACACACTGACCAATCAGCTTGCAGGGTGCATTGATTTCATCTGTCTCCTGAAGAACTACTTCAGCTCCTTTGAGAATCACGGTTGATCAGCAAAGAGAATCATGAAAGCAACGAGAAAAGACATCTTCTTTCTCTCTCCTGTCCCAGTCCTATGAATGCTCAAGCATCGACTATCTCTGCTTGAAGATAAGTGCTGACAGACTTTCGACAGCCCTAAGAACTTTCTACTTTTCCTTTCCTCACTTGGACAATGTCCAACTTTCTTCCACCTATACCAAACGGTGTAGGCAATAATTCGTTGTTGTTATAAAAAAGGTTTTTTTTTTCATTACTTACTAATAATATATAGGAGTTTGTCTTAACACTTTCTACTCAGACCAGCTCTTATATGTATGCTATGATAGAGATAAAAATAACTCCTTTTTACAATTCAATTTCGTACAGAGATAATTGCTAAAACACTTTACACAATTTGCAGGACAATTCTATACAAATTGTCTTCAACCCCCTTCACCCATTAAGCAACAGTAAGTATGCTTAATTGTGTTGTCCGTTTGAGTAAATAAATAAGTAAGCTTCGTATACTGTTTTTATCTTTTTTATCCGTTTGTGTTAGTTTCTCTATAACAGTTAAGGGGAGATAACTCCTCAATGAAATTTAGAACAGGTGGTTTCATTTGTACACAGTTTAGAATTTCCTAGATTTGTTGTGGACCTCTCGGCCCCGGCCTTGGCAATAATATTTTGTGATGCTTTCCCAAAAGGGCTTTAGTTTTGTGGGCTTTTCAAGGCGTC
This sequence comes from Sepiola atlantica, assembly GCA_963556195.1. Classification (NCBI taxonomy): domain Eukaryota; kingdom Metazoa; phylum Mollusca; class Cephalopoda; order Sepiida; family Sepiolidae; genus Sepiola; species Sepiola atlantica. Next base: position 101,136,208 of record OY744528.1, on the reverse strand, counting down.
TCAGCAAGTTTAATATTTTCCACGGCTGAAGTTGCCATCTTGATAAGGAGGACATTACCATCTCTTAAATTGTTGTGTTTTTCTTGGAGTAAAATATATCCCGAATATTTAAAAAGTTTTTTGGTGCTTCTGTATCGTTGTGTACATATATAATATTTCCGTCTTTAATTTAAAAGAGTGACATGAAATAAGGAGATAACTACAACTTTTTTGGGGGGGGGGGGGGAGGGGAGAGGGGGAATGAAAGGGAGAGATAAATACATAATCAAATAAAACTTCCAAATCCTAGCAGTTTGGGTGAATAAACTTTCCGGCATCTTGGGACCTCTAAAGAGAAGAGGTGGAATTTTGCTGCTTGTCGAGTAAATCGGAGGTATTTATGTCGAGGGGGCACAAGTGCTACTAGTTCCTCAGAGCACATCCCATTAAAGTACTTGTAAAACAATCATTGCGGCGATGAGACAGGGGCTGGATCTTGGTGGATAGTGAGGGCCTATTAAGTTGGTGACTCTTTTTTGGACCTTGTCTAAGAGGGAGAGACTAGTGGATGATGCCCCAGCCCAATACTCCATGCATGGGCGGATGGTGGCTGTGTAGAGATACAGGATAATGGAGATTGGTAGATAGTATAGGACCTATTAGATTAGAGGCTCTTTTTTGGGCCCTGTCTAAGAGGGGAAACACCAGTCTTTTCTGTATTATATGCATATTTATTTTATAAACAGCTCATAATAAATTAATATTCTGTAATATACAGTTGTAGTTTTGTATTGTCATATTTTCTTATATATAAGCAATATTTTTGTCGGTAGAGAAATGTCCTATGTCGCCGGGATGCTGAGAACAGATACTACACTTTGCTCTTAGCCAAAAGGCCAAGCAACCATGAAAATAATGTTTTTTTTATGGCTAAACATTTTTAAATGAATGAAAAAAAAAATGATTTAATCTATTATTGTATTATCTTTTAATGGGGGTGGGTAGTATAGTATCTGTTCTGTTGTCATGATATCATCTTCCCAGGTATTAACTCCTCCTTTTTGATGGTGGGTGGGTGGGTGGAGCGTGACACCATACTCTCAGTCGTTACCTCCTCCTTTGGGGATCAGTGTAGTATATGTTCGTTCATCATGATATGATCATCTCAGGCGAGCAACAAAATGCGATTGGAGCGAGCATATATTTGCTAGTTTTGAATAAAATTGATTGTTTGTCTTAAATTGTGTTTCTTGTCCTGAAATTTTAATTCATTTTTTAAAATGGTGAGAATTTAACTGTAATTCAGTGTTTTAATCACAAGCGGCCATGTCCTGTTTGTCTTGTCAATAACATAACGTACTCATTACCTTAAGACGGATTTTGTTAATAGCCAAAAATTTTGACAAGTGTACTATATCGGTACGATTCAAATATCTCACCAAACTCCCATAATCTGCGCCCCTATTTTGAATAAAATTGATTTTTTTTAAATGGTGAGAGTCTAACTGTAATTCAATATTTTAATCACTGGCAGCCATGTTGTGTTTTTCTTGTTTTTGTTCTTTCAACAAAAATATTTTTGTATTATTTGGATTGTTTGGACTACTGTTCTCATCTTTGGTGTTATTTTCACAACGTTTCGGCCGATGTAATTCCCCGACTTTCTTCAATTGTGAAAATAACACCCTAGATGATAACAGTAGTCCGAACAATCCAAATAATACATATTTTCAATCCTCATTTTAAAAATTCAGAAACAAAATATTTTTATTGTTTTAAAAATATTATTACACACATAAAAGAGTTGTTTCTTACAAAAAAAATCAAGTTTGAACATTTTCTTTTACACAAAAACAAATTTTAACAGAATTTAATCTAACAGTATATGTATTTCTATCCATGAAAAAAAGTTCAATTCTCGCTTGAGAGAAAATAGGAATTGTTCTTGAAGACAAGTACTGGAAGTTAAATTGGGAGTGACAGCTTTTGAAGATAAGGAACAACAATTTTTTTGATGTCTCGAACCTGCTTTTGCAACATCTGCTAATTTGCTTAGAAGGGTCTCCTCTAGCATGGGGGTTAGGATCTGGATAATTGAGGTAGGCAGCTTGTCCAACCGTAGACATGTCAATACTGACTCAGCCATATCCCGTCTGTGTATATGTTCTTTCATTTGTTGTAGCAACTGTGATGGTATTTTATCACTAGTTGGGTTAAAAAGTAGTATAGAGTCCTGAACATAATGCGATACAAAATTTGTGTATCAGCGATAAATATTGTTTCCTATTGTTGTTTTTTTGTTAAATATTAGTAAATTCGGAGCAATTTCGAGTTAAAATCTAATTAGTGTTACGCATGTAAGCTTAAGAAGAATACGATTGAAATGTGTAAATAATCGCTAATGGAGTCGTCGAAGAAACGGAAGTTGGAGAAGAAATGGTATATGCATGACATGAGAGTGTTAAGATTAACTCCTATAATATTATTAGTACAACGAAAACGGTTGTCACTAAAGGAAAACACTGGTGATACCAGATCAGGCTGCCCTGTGGCTCCCTGAGACGAAATTCACCTACATTGACGTTTTTTTTTTTTTTTTTTTTTTTTGTTTGTAAAACTTAATTATGTTCTACAAAACCAAAAACAAAAACAACAGCCCCTCTCCCTTTCTCCCTCCCCTTTTTTATTTTTATTTTTCCTACCCTACTCCCGGTCCTGGATATGACCTTAAACTACATCCGATGGTGAGATCCGGCTTACGGACTTTGGGGAATGTGGAGCCTCCTCTTAATTACCATTGCTCCCAGGTCCACCCTGACCCGGAGTGGTAGTACCTGTTAGGGTCCCAACTATGGGTTAAATAGAAACAGATATTAAAAGGGGAAAGAAACAAAAAAGAGAAGAAAACAAGACCAGATTCGGCATTAAATAACCCAAAAAGGGTTGATATGCCGTAAAACAAAACTACCAAACCAAACTACCTAAAGGAAAACAAAAACTGTGGTGATACTGGCTAATTGTAATGCATAATTAGCATAAGTAGAAATAGATTACTATATAAGTCTCTCCTTAAGTATAGCTAGCAGCGAAAGTACACTAGCAACTGAATAGGTAAATTTACAACTTTACAACAATGGCGTCGCTGATAGGATCTCAATTGTCTCTCGAAGACCCCGACTTTATGGACACATAGATAAGATGCTTCGCTGCAAGTGCAAGGACTAAAAAGTTAAAAGACAACAAAGAAAATGAAATAACAGATTTATTTTTGGCTTCAGCTGGATGTGAGGCCATCATGAAAGTCTCAACCATGACGTATCCCATGAACCTATAAGACCTGACTTTCGGAAGAATAAGTCAGATCATAAAAAGAAATATGAGACCTTAGAAAAGGTTAGTCGAGGCAGAAAGAACAAAGTTTATGTCAATGAAACAAGAAATTGACGAACCAATCATCAAATATCTACACTGTCTACGAAATACGAATTCAAGAAGAACAGACTATCAAAGAAGATTTAATTCAATTAAGATTAATTGAAGGTATGTGCAATGCGTCACACAGGAATAAAATAATGGAACAGCTACAAATAGTAAACATGTCGTAGGACCCGCGCTAAAAGTGTCTCGGCATCGATGCTTTCAGGATGTTTGCATTAAATGCTGGACACTGCCGAATGAAAAATCCGTTTATTTACCTGCGTCCAAAAAAACACAAACGAGGCTGGATTTACAAGCGGGACAAAACAACCAAAAGATTTTGTATGAAATATTTTTTTTTTTTTTTAACAAAGATTCAAATAAGTGTTTAAATTAAAAAGTTATTTTTTTTACGTTTTTTTTTCTTATTTAATAATAACATAACATAACAAAAAAATAACAGTGAAAAGTTAATCAAGTAAGTGTTGTTTTACATTTTTTTACGAAATTTCTTTTTTTTATTTACTGATTATTTTTGTTGATTTCGTTAGGGTTTAGGTTTAGGGCAGGGTTAGGAATTAGGTTTAGGGTTAGGGCAGGCTCGTTTGTAAAGAAGAAGAAGAAGGGGTAGAGGAAGTGGAAGTCAGCATTTCAACCGGGTACTGTTTCATTCAGTTTGAAAGTTTGCTGTCGTCTGCTTATTCGTCTCGCTTCGGGGCTTTCCGGCGTTTAACGTAAACCGCCGGAAAGCACCGACGCCGAGGGACTTTTAGCGTCGGTCCTACTGTTAAAAAGTACCGAAAAATACATATTTGTTAGTTTTCTTGTGCAGATAAAAAATGATACAACATTTTGTGACATAAATAAGTTCCGATTTTTACATCAATATAGTTATTGTATATTAGTGTAGATAAAATAGAAAGTATCCACTTCATCATGGCCGGCATATCTGAAATCGGAAATTTCGAACCGGTGTTAACCCCCCCCCCCCTCCCCCCCTCCCCCCCCCCCCCCCAAAAAAAAAATCCCCACTTATATTTTAGGTAGGATTTTTTTTTTTGGCAAAAAATAATTTGTTTTCAACAATTTGTTTTATTATTAACAAATAATAAAATCAAACTGTTTTTTATAATTGAAAATTAAGAAAGAACAATTAATTTTGAAAATATTTAAAAAAAAATAATCAAATCAAACTTTTTTATAATTGGAATGTTCTTTTTATCTTTAAACTATTTAAAAAATAGTTTAATTATTAACCAAATATAATTATATTACAAAGTAACAAACAATTATTAACAAATAATAAATTTAAACTGTTCCACCAAAAGCTATGCAGCCTAAATGAATTGGGTTTTTTGGGGGGATTAACACCGGTTCGCAATTGCCGATTTCAGATATGGTGGCCATCTTAAAGTGGATACTTTCTAATTTACCTTATTGTAAAAGAAATTTGTTGGCGATTAAAATGAATACCAAGAACTTGGGTTAGAAATAAAGAATAACTCAAGAAAAATGAAAACATTCAGTTAATAAATCAAGCAACATATTCTTATGGGAAAGATGGCTTTATTCATATGAGTTGGGCTAATGGTACTATTAACTCGTCTTCCCGATTCGATCATCAGATAAACACCTACATAATCTACCCACACACTCGGTCATATGATCGACACCCATATAAGCTCTAAGAAAAGGGAGCGAACAGCAGATAGAGATACATTCGTCTCTGCATCTTATGCAAGTAAATACAATTTTCTTGTTTGTTTTGACTTGGTTTTCACTGTGCCCTTCTTTATTGGTGGAGTATCTTATTATTTGGGCATGTGGCAAAATTTATAAAATAGAGGTTTATTTAAGAGAAAAGTAATTGCATACGAATAAAATATAAATAAAAATAATTTTCAGTAGATTTTAACATTAGAATCATTTATTTTCAAATTAGAGATGTCCTCGCCATTTCTGTTCATTTCACCATGTGCTTCATTTGTGGCCTTAAATATTTAAATAATTAAAAGGAAATGGTAGTTTGCTTGAAGCATTGCTAGTAAACAAGTAAATATGAAGGTGAGAATTCCGAGGCAGAAGCAATGGAATGTTGAAAAACTGGAAGGTGGAATAAACAAAAATAAAAAATGAATGACAATAAATGACTGAAATAAATGTAATAATTATTTGTCTTTTGACAATGCGTGTGCCGATTTAAGATGGTGACCGGGACTTTTTAACCATATCAAGAACCCTCAAATGGAGTAGAGATTCATCATCCCAAATATGACAACAGTACTTAAGAAGACGACTCGATAAGTATTTGTTGACTTTAGGCTTGATGATGATGAGCATGTTGTAGTCAGCAGGAAAGCACTCCCATGGTAATGTGTTCCACCGATGAGAAGTTCTTGGAAAGAAACTTTGTTCATGGAAGTTCCATTTGGTTTTAGGTATACAAAGGAAGTTTTTTTATACAGTGGTGGTAGGTAGACGAGTTCTTGTGAATGTTTTACAGGGTGGAGCCGGAGTTTAGAGCTCAGTCGAGCACCTACCATGAAAATAACAATAGAGTGAGAGAATGGGGATGTAGGGAAGAGAAAAGATCAACCCCTACTAGATTATAAAGTTGATTTTATACTCTGTCGCCACCTCCCCTGATGTGACAGCAGTACTCCATCTTAGGATGTATATCTGACTCGTATACATGTAGAGGATTGGATTAGGAGTCAGATACTTTCTGCTATGATAGAATGGTCCGACCATTTTTCCAGCGACCTTCGCAACAGATTTGATAGCAACACTTCAGATGAAATCATTCTGATGCATGAGACGTGATATTATGATGCATAATTATATACGTTATTATCGGAGCCAGCAGACAGCAGCAAAAGGCTCGTCACAATGGAAGAAAGAACACGCAGCAGGGCGTATCTGCTAGTGAACATATTTATCTATACAATCTATTCCGGCATCTTGTGCGTACAAGTGATACAGTTGAAATCATTTAGGCACGACCATTTGGAAGTTCTTCAAATTTTCTTCAGACATGCCTTCTGTGTTAAAAAAAGAAACTGTTGATTTGAGCTTTTATCCAATCGGAAGTCGATACGTAAAAACAACATTTGCTGCTGTTGCTTCCAACACTGTCTGTGCTGAGTGAATAAAGAAAGGAAAGAATAAAATTATTGGAATAGCACATTATAAACAAAAGAAAATATCACCACAAGTAGTAATACTATTTAACCAGAAAGAGAGAGAGAGAGAGAGAGAGAGAGAGAGAGAGAGAGAGAGAGAGAGGGGGGTAAGATTGTATCAGCAGAAATAGACTAATTTTGGATTTTGTGTTTTTATTTTGTAGAGGTTGTGGTGGCGGTGATGCTTGTTGGAATTAGCCATTTTGTATTAGGGTGTCTACGTCTGTATTCATCTTCATAGCAAGGATGTCTACATCATTGTATTGCTAACCAAATGTTACAAATTACAAACACTATCGATTTTTCCAACATATGTAACTACAATAATCAAAAATCCTTAATTGTTAATAGCACATCAATTTAGATGGACCCTTTCAATTCAGTTGCATACTGACCATACAAAACAATCAACCACCTTGCGATTTCGGGCATGACCCATTCACAACGACCTCTCTAACAGCAACGCCCCAAACTAAATGTCCGGCAGTAACAACTAATCGTCAATCATATCTGTCATCAAAATCACCAGGACAAAACCGGAAGTTTCAATCAAGTGAGCCTATAACAACAACCAAATGTGGTAGCCCGAATGAACCAACATACACTACAACAATAGGTAACCGTTAAAAATTAGCAAACAAAAAATAACAGCTGAAAAGTCACAAGAATAAAAACAACAGAAAAGTACATCAAAGAATTCATTTTTCTACTTTGTTTTATTTTGTTTCGCTCTTTTTTTTCTGGCCTTGGAAAATAGGTCACCAAGTTTCAGTTTGAAAGACAAACTTCTTCTCTGCAATTTAAATCAATATATTCAACGGTTGAAGAAAGTTGGACAGTGTCCGAGTGAAGAAATGAAATAAGAAAGTTTGTAATAGAAGGGGAGGTGTTGGTCCCTTCCTTACATTTATCGCACGAAATGAATTGAACGAACAACAACCGAGTAACAGGCAACAAAAAAGGGTTTATTTAACAGAGGGTTGGAACTGTGTCCCAGTGAAGAAAAGAGGCTGCCGGGTCGTCAGCAAATATATTCCCAGTGGAGATGGCTGCTGCTGGAACGATGCAGGGGAAAGGCAGGAGAGAGATGTTTCTTCGTTGCTGGCCGATTTCTCTCTGCTGAATTCTTCAACTGACCAGGTAGTAGAAAATAGTCCATGAGGGGACAGTTGATATTAATACGCCCTGCAAGCCGATTGGTCAGCGTATGACCAATTTGCTCACAGGGGACGAGAAGAAATAGATCCTATTTCAGTCTGCTACAAGTTCTTTGGCTGACGAAAGTGTACGAGCAGCTTATCTTCAAGTGAAGATAATCGATGCTCGGGCATCCAGTGGATCAAGGCAGGAGAGAGAAACATGGTCTGGAAAGAGTTATGAAAACAAGAATATAAGACAGGTTGGTTCGGCCGGCATGCATGTATTATAGAAATGGAATTGAGTTCAGGAGTTTCATCTCGTCTAGTCAAGTCGTTGCAAAAGACGAGGAAAAGAAATATGACGTGTGTTCACGTTCGAATCTCGACTGGAACTGTTCATAAATGGACGCAAAACGGTTTGGGCGGAAATAGAAAAAGGTTGCGCATGCACAAAATGTTCTAATCGCCCGACGTATCACTATGCGAGTCTAAACATGCCTGTGTTATCTCACCGAACCACATATCAATCACTACACGAGTGATTACATGCAAGCGCAAAAGAAAATAGATGTTAATTATGTAACTGCTACAATCTTTTATATGTAACTGGCCTTACAAACTCACTTTTTCCTAATTCAAACAATCTAACCCGAGCTCAATAGGTTACCCAACGGGTCACACTTTCTTCCAGTGTTTTATGTAAACTCAACATAAGTACTGACATATTGTCTATGCTGAGGTCCTTTAAAACAGATCAGTCTCAGCAGTACTGTTGCCATATTTTGGCTGGTGAATCTCTGTCCCATTTGAGGGTTCTTGATAAGGTACAGAAATGTATCTATAATTTGGTTGGCCCCACCCTTTCTTCTTCTCTGCCCTCTCTCTCTCTCACACACACAGACCTGGTGTTGCTATTCTCAATCTTTTCTATAAATACTATTATGGCATGTGTTCTTCAGAATTATGTGATCTATTCCCCGCTTCTTTTGTTCCAGCTCAATTGACTCGTTGGTCTAGTGAACATATTTATCTATACAATCTATTCCGGCAAGAACTGTATGCTTGTGGACTCTCTTCTTGCTGACAGTTTTCCTCATACATATAGCCTTGGTCTTTTCAAGACTAAAGCCAATAGGATGCCTCCTGTCTTTGCGATAATAATCTTTTGTCATTGTTAGCTCCTTACATCAAGTGGCTTCATGCCTTGCCTAGAGCGATTTCCATGAAAAAATATTTGTCTATTTCTTAAAAAGTTAAACAGTAAACTGAAATTAAAAAAACAAATTTTCATATGGCTAGCAAATCAAACACTGAAACATTGATATGTACAAGAAGAGACTTAAAAGTTTCATTGCCTTCACGAGTTTCAAGAAAATTTATGCACACAAGAAATTCATTAATTCATCATAGCGTCCCCGACTCGAGTACGTGTGTAATGGACCCCCGACGATGCGTGGCCTAATTTGGGCAAATACTTCTAATTGGCTTAAAATCGGCCCTGCTGCTAGACGAGATGTTAAGTAGGCATTTTTGTGTCCTTGAGTTCCAGACTTTTGCTGTTGAGGAAGTAAGAGTCATATCAAAAGAAATAAAGAAAATTAAAAAACAAAAAAAATCAAAACAAACATTTACATACCAAATAGAACATCTTTTTTCATTTTCTTACAATAATTTTTTTGTTTTTTTCTTGTAGTGAATGACTAACGTTTTTCTATCTTGTGGAATCGTCATCATCATCATCATCATCATCATCATCATCATCATCATCATCATCATCATCATCATCATCGGTTTAACATCTGCTTTACATGATGGCATGTATTGGACGGCTTTTAGAAATTGACTTCCAAACTAACCTTTCTTTCGTCAGCTATTTATTTATCCCTCTTTATCTCAAAGGCATCCCTATCACATCCTCCAATATTTTCCTTGGCCTTCCTCTGCCAACTGACCCTGCTACCTCAACTCTTCTAACTCTCATCCATCCTTTCAATGTGACCAAACCAACGAAGTCTCCTGTTCTGCACACACCTACCTATACCATCCAGATTTAATCTTCCTCTGAGGTCATCAGATCTAAGCCTGTCTTTAATATCATTCTCATATCATTTCTCTCCATGCAACACATATCCTCAACCATCATTGGCCAGGTTTCACTTTCGCACATCATCACACTGCATACACTTATCTAATAGACTCTTCCTTTAATCGACAGTGGTAACGCTCTGCTGGTTAGTAATGGCAGAAGTTCCCTGAACTTACTCCATCCCTTCTTAATTCTTGCAATCACACTAGCAAAGCTCTTCCCTGATATATAAAATCTAACTTTTCAAGAAACTACAATTTCATTTTCTGTCGATAAATTTATTTTTAATGATAACGTACTAAAAGTACTAATCGGGTTGTATTAGTTTTTGTTTTTAAATAACTGTGTGGACCTGGGTAAGGCCGAATGAATGACACAGGAACATATGGTTTAAATGAACAAAGGTATATATTATATAATAGAAAGAAAGAGATACAAGGAGATGCTGCTCTCAACCGCCATTGCTGGTTTGCCTGGGAAGAAGAGAACAAGTGTCACGTGCTTCCCGTATTTATAAGGTGGACGAGTCCATTAGTTCTCCGTAGGTAGGTACGGCACCATAACAATAACGTTTTACATCCACCAACGTGGAGGTTATGTTTCCTGCCGAGTTTGTCACAATGTTTGTTTGTGTACAGCCTAGCGTCCACATCTTTTAATCTGTCAGAACCAAACTGTGTCAAAATATCGATCAATGTCTAACTTAAGACTTAATTTTGAAATATCTTATATGACCTTGGCAGTGATATTTGGCCTTAAAACATTCGGTCACGGTCGAATTTTTTATGGAATTTCAGCCTCAGATTTGTCCAAATCTGATATGTGAATCTGATGCTCTTTGATAACAGTAACCACCATCTCAACCTGATCAGATACATAGTTTTTAAGTTATCAATGTTTCTATAGATAACTTCAAGAATACTTCATACAATCTGGAGAAGTAACGCCCAGATAAGATATTGACCCATCCTAACATTGTCAGACGGTGGTATGCAGTCTCAAGATTGAATTAAGTTCTTATTTCTTAATGGAAAAGATTGTCATTTGTAGGGATAGTACAAGTGCCATTCCCACTAGTAGATTTGGGGGCTATATCTTGCACATTGACTGTTGTTTCGACACCTGAGGGTAGACACGCATGGGCATTGTGAGGATTTATGTCTCCAAGGGGTTACAAGTGGATCATGCTTACTTGATTTAACATAGTTTCTGATATATAAAGGTCTTGGCTTTGCCCAAGATGGAATAGAGGACTCAGAAATGGATTTCCGTCTATAGTTGAATAGTCTGTCATGGGGGTTAGATGTGTAGGGTAGTGATCTGATCGCCTGGAGCGCATCAGGTATAACGTTTTTCCAATGGTAAAGTGGCATGTTACGAGAATATAAAGTTACTTGAACAGCCGTTTAGCTCCTCTACTTGTCCGTTACCTGGATGGTATATACTTGTATTTGATGTTGCGATTCCCGTTTTCTCGCAGGTAGTTTCTGGTTTCCTCTGTGAGGAAATCAGTAGCCCGATCAGAGTGTATTATATCTGGCATACCAAAGATCGAAAATAGTTGTTTTGGTTGTTGTCTACTTGGCTGTTAACTGAATGGCGATAGTTAATGTAAGCTTCCAGTGTTTTAATAATTTTTTTGCATTTGGAGTCGTAGGTTCAACACAGAATCTTTCACAACGTAGTAGTCTGTCCATTATGATTTGCATTTCTTTTAATTCTAGGAACTTTCCCAAGAAAATAAATTTAAACTTTCATCAATTTAACAGAAGAATGTCTGCTCCCCAAATTGACACAATCGGTCAATAAATTCAAATTGAAAACATTGAGATCAACGTCTCAAATCTATTACACTATATTTAAAAATTATATTTAAAATTATTCTCGACATCATAATATTGAGTTTACATGGAAAGGAGTCAATTAATTTAACGTAGACGCAATTTTCCTAAGAAACGAAAATAGCAGACACGGAGATAAAAAAATCAGATGTTGATGATCCACCAACAATTTTGCATCTGAAGAAATAAGCTTTAGGATTTTATCGTCTGGTAGTCTGTTTACTTTTTAAAACTGTCACGTGACTCAAATTAACCAATCAAATAATGACCCGAAGGCAACCATTTGAAAATACATAAAAGATCGTCTGCCTAAAACATTTTAAGTGCAATTCAATAACAAATTTGAATCCGTTAAAAAATGAACCGTACAAACTTTTATTTTTACTGAGCGTTTTAATTCAAAATGAAATATTGCTATTTAAAAAAATAAATCTGAAAACACTGGAGCTTGGCAGATAGTACGAGACCTATTAGGTTTGAGACTCTTTTTTATACAATGAACTATCCTGAGTAGCATATCAATGAAAACGATCTTTACCCCGAGGAGTATGACAGCAGTACGAGTACAGCTGGGCCATTCCCCGTATACATTAACAGCCAGTTATCCAACTTGTAACTACCTATTGCATTATTCACTTACAGTAATATGTGATACTATGGACTGCCCCCTCCCCTCCAGAGCTGATGAAATGATTCACCAAGTCACACAAAGGCGATCACAAAATAAGATAGGTAGTTAGCTGGGGAGTGGTTGAAGAGACAAAAGACCGGACATGGGATTTCCAGTATGACTAAATATGTTTGTGAGTCAGAGTTGTTTGCGACAGTTGAGTTTCGCAACGGTTTAGTTTAGGACAGTTGACGTTAGAGTGTGTCAGTTTGCGACTCGGATAGAAAACGATCAGATTGGCGTCAAACGCGGGCGAGAGCAGATCGGCGCAGACCTGAGATTAGCTGACTCCAACCGAGTGACAGTGTTGCCTCGACAGACGAATTATCTCAGTTGGATCTTGGCTGATACACTGAAACTTAACTAATATGTGGAGGTTAGTATATGAGGGTCTTTTTCCGCAATGGTATCACACACTCACGCAGGGCTTCAGGACCTATACATAATGTATCTGAGTTTGTATTTGTTTCTTGTGAGTCTGCGTTATTTTGTTTTTCCCAACTTGTAAACCAATGCTTGTGCCTTCGACGATTCATCAGTGGAATAGACAACATGGCCAGAATTAGAACGAGAACAACGATGAAAGGGAAGAAAACTACGGCACACACAGCTTTGGGGTCGTCGAGAGGCACACACATGGTCTTACAAATAAACCCTTTTATATTTGTATATTGGTATTTCTTGTTATTATCAGGTTGGAAAGAAAGTAATGTCGTATTTTTCACTTCATCACTTTGCAGCCTCCTAAGTTGTACACAGTTCTAGATTTTTTGGTGAATTGGTGTCTTAATATCTTGCTTTGCCTTTCAGATATAGTAATTAGTTGGAAAATATTAAGTTTAACGGTCTCAGCCATCAAAAAATGGATATCAGTGAAGAGCATCTGAGACATTGCATGCTCTATAAATTCAAAGTAGGAAACTCAGCTGCAGAAACTACGAGGAATATTGGAACTGTCTATGGGATAAATGTTCTGAATGATCGAAAATGTCAACGGTGGTTTGCAAAATTTTCTTCTGGAGACTTTAACCTGTCAGATTGGCGACGTTCGGGAAGGCCAAAATCAATTGATAAAGACGCCATTAAAGATGCTGTGGAGGCCAATCCAAAGTTAACCAGCAGAGAATTAGCTCAACAATTCAATACAACCCATACCACCATTATTTCATGCCTTCAAGAGTTAGGAAAAGTTTAAAAACTTGGATACTGGGTTCCCCACGATTTGATCGCCGTTCAACGAAATCAAAGATTGACTGTTTGCACATCTTTGCTTTCCAGGAATCATCGAGAACCATTTTTGCAAAGAATTGTGACTGGAGATGAAAAATGGTTTCTTTACAAGAATACCAATCCAAAACACAATGGTTAGACCGAAACCAAAGTCCACAGCTTATTCCAAAACAAGGACTACACCCAAAGAAGGTTATGCTCTCTTTGTGGTAGGACATGAGAGGACTGATTCATTATGAGTTACTAGAGCCTAATCAAACAATCACAGCAGTAAAATATTGTTCTGCAGCTGGATGATCTAAGAATTGCTCTATCAAAAAAACGACCAGCATTACTCAATAGGAAGAGCGTAGTGCTTTAGCATGATAATGCGAGACCCCACACAGCAAAACTGTTGTGGTTGCATGGTTGAACAATAATTAGTGAGGAATACAATGAAGACGCAAACAACAAGGAGAATGCAATAATAAGTGTATTAAAGAAAAGGTATAGTTACAGTATGTACAAATGAAGGTGTCGAGTCAGAGAGTCTTGGTGGGAGGACATGTACGCTCTTCGGCGTCACTTCCGGTGGCATTTAGGTAACACACACTAAGGCCAACCTAGGCTTGCCATTTATAGTGTAACGTTATTCGTATATGCAAATGAGTGGTTGCCACCACAACACCCCCCCCTCCCAAGATTTGAAGTCACACAGCTTTCAATATCTTTTTCTTTTTGGGTTTACCATCAATGGTTCATTAAATTTTCTTTTCCTACCTGATCTTCGGGGTTCAGGTGTATATTGAGGCGGTTCCAAATTAAAGGATTCGTATATGACATCTATGGTTTCCTCCTCTTCGACTGTTGTCGTATAATCATCATCTTGGATATGACGTTTTTTTATCTGATTTAGGTGCCTTTTATGTATACTCTGTGGACCTTTAATCATATATGTACAATCACCAATGCGTTTATCCACTACTCCACATTCCCAGTAAGATGTGTTATTCTTGTAGCACTTAAAATATACTCGATCTCCCGAGTTATATTTCTTTCTTCTCGTGTGTGTAGTGTTTCGGATAATTGCCTGTCTTGGCAACAGTTTATCAAACGCTGATTTTACCTTTCTGGCAAACATTAGATCAGCTGGTGATATGTTTGATGGTGTACTATGGTGTGGTGTGATCCTATAAACTTGCAAGAATTGTTGCAAAGCTTTTTCTGTTGGTGTTCCAATGGATTTCTTTAACGCTCGTTTTAGCGTGTCCACGAACCTTTCCGCAAGGCCGTTCGACCTTGGATGATATGGCGGAGTCGTGATGTGCTTCACTCGGAACGTGTCGCAAAATTCCTTAAACTCTGCGGATGTGAACTGCGTTCCGTTGTCAGTGACCAGTGTGTCTGGTACACCGAATCTTGCAAACAACTCGTGTAGCAACCCTATTGAGTTGTTCGTTGTTGGATTCCTGCAACGCATTACCTCCGGCCATTTTGTATAACTATCCACTACAATTAAATAATAGTTTTCTCCTACTGGACCAGCGAAGTCCATGTGGATTCTCGACCATGGTTGGTCGGTTTTCGGCCAAGGTTTGTGTACTATAGGTGGGGATTTTGCTGCTAACTGGCATCCTTTACATTTATTTATTGTTGCTGCTATGTCAGTGTCCATGTTACGCCAGTACACGTAGCTTCTCATTAACGACTTCATTCGATTTATCCCCGGATGTCCCGTATGGAAATCTCTTAACATCCTATTCTGCAATGTTTTGGGTATTACCACTCTCTCACTGTACAGTAACACATCGTTACATATGGAGAAAACTTCCTGCACCTTTGTGTCCGTTATAATTTTCTCTTTTATATCCTTTATGTATTCGTCTTTCTCGGCTTCCCTTTTAATGTCCGACAAAGTTACGGGTAGTTCCTTAATGATGTTTGCTACCATATTTTTTACTTCAACATTTGTCCGAATTGCTGCAATGACTGATTCTTCCAGATTGTGTTTCTGTGGTATCAGTCTTGACAGTCCATCCGCATGGCAAATCTTTTTTGATGCTAGATGTTGTAGCTGGAAATCGTAATTAAGTAAGATTGTACCCCAGCGCAGCAATCTATTTGCGGTGTATACCGGCAATCCTTTTTTTGATCCATAGATCGTGACTAACGGTTTATGGTCGGTTTCAAGTAAGAATTGTCTACCATATAAATATCGGTGAAATTTAGTCACGGAAAAGATTATGCTCAATGCTTCTTTTTCGATTTGTGAATATGCCCTCTCGGCTGGTATCAGCGTTCTCGAAGCGTGCGCTATTGGTTTTCTAGACCCATCCGGCATAATATGTTGAATGCATGCTCCTAAGCCGTAGGAACTAGCGTCACTAGTGACGACTATTTTTAATTTTGTGTAAAATGCGTTAAGAATAATTCGGATGTTAGTGCGCTCTTTATTTTGTCAAAAGAGGTTTTACATTCTTGCGTCCAGTTCCAAGGCGTATCCTTTTTAAGCAGATTATTTAAGGGGGCTCGCAAGTTATGCATTCCTTCAATAAAAGATTGATAATAATTTGCGAGTCCTAAGAAACTCTGCAAGGTTGTTACGTTATCAGGTGCTGGCATATTTTTTATTGCCGCAGATCTGTCTGGGTCTGGACGTCGTCCATGTTTGTTTATTATGTGTCCAAGATACTTAATCTCGCTCATACAAAAATCACATTTACTTACTTTTACTTTAAAGCCGAATTCTTGTATTCGAGTAAATACTTGTTTCAAATGTTCCTTATGTTCTTGTAGGGATTTGCTCCTGACAACAATGTCGTCCAGGTATGCACATGCACACTCAATACCACTTAGCATGGTGTCCATCGCTTGCTGAAAAATGGCAGGCGCTACTTTGATGCCAAAGGGCAATCGGTTGTATTTGAATAATCCCTTATGCGTATTTATGCATAGTATTTTTGAGCAATTTTCCTCGACTGGTATTTGCAAATATGCATCGCTCAAGTCTATCTTGGAGAAGATATTACCACCATTTAACTTCGTGAATATTTCCTCTGGGCTTGGTAGAGGGTAATGGTGATCTTTTAATAGGGAGTTGACCCCGGTCGAAAAATCTGCGCGCACTCTAACTTCGTCATTCTTTTTCTTTATGTATACGGTGGGGGCTGCCGACTCGCTGTGTTCTATTTTTGATAGAATTCCTGTCTGTTCCAATCTATCTAATTCTTTATTAATCTTTTCCAACCAAGCGAACGGAACGTTTCGCTTTTTTCTAAAAATTGGGCTGGCGTTTTCTTCAAACGAGGCCTTGAATTTATTACAGCGACCTAAGTTAGTCGTGAATGCTTCAGGAAATAATTCTTTTAAATCGTCTTTTATATTTACTGTTGTTGGAGAAGAACATTCTATTTTTTTACAGAATGTATTGATTGGCTTATCCCATAGTCCAAATTTCTCAATTAAATCTATTCCAAACAGATTTTCACTATTTTTCAGTACGAATATTTTTAATTTCTTCGTAATCCCTTTTAATTTTATCGGAAGGACAACTTCTCCTTCAAATTTTATACCACCACCAGTTACCGTCCGGGCTGATTTACTCGTTTTCATCATGGTTGGTTTTTTACCCAACTTTTTCCATGTATTCAGGTTTATAATAGAAATATCGGAGCCGGAGTCGAGTTGTAACTTTATTGGTGTTTTAAATATTTCCACTTTTACGTATTTTCGCCGATCTTTGTCTAATTTTGTATTTGATTTTGTTTGCTGTACTCTCTTTCTGGTGTAATCTTTATATCTGCAGCAATCGCTTTTGTGTCCCACCTTCTTACAAATGTAGCATTTTTTCTTCTTATAAGGACAATCTGATTCCCAATGCTTTTCTGCACATCTCTTACAGTTATATCTAGGAAGAGGCTTGTTATATTCTGTCCTATATTTATGGTTATTAGGATTGTAATATCCCGTTCCATTTCGATTGCTTTTCTTTGTAAAGTTCTTGGTTGGTGTGTATGGTTTTCTAACTTTTCTTACATATGCCACTCCGGATTCTTCTATATTTTTTGAATCCTTTTTTAGTGTAATGGCCCTTTCACAGTCCTCTGCTAGTTTCTGGAGGGTTAAATCTTGCTCAGATTCCAGCTTAGACAACACTCGTCTGCGTATTTCTGCATTTTTCGTGGAAACTAACCCTTGTGCGAAGATTAGACATTTAAAATCTTCTACCGTTAGTTCCGCAAGCTTAAAATTATCGCAGTTTTTATTGACAACTGATGCGTATGTCAAATAATCTTGGTTGTCCATCTTTCTTAGATTCATGCACAGCCATCTTTTATGAAAAAGAGATACATTTGGATTAAATAATTCTTTTAGTAATTTCACAGCTTCCATGAACTCTAATTCCGCAGTTTTTTTAGGTAATATGTAATCTATGAATTTGCTGTGTTCTGATGTACCCAATTTCCTGAGTAAGAGGCTCACTTTCTGGCTATTTGGCCAATTTTTGCAGTCCAGTTGAAAGACATCCTCGTATCTTGTATAGTATGCTTCAAAAATCTTTCCTTCCTCTGGCACATAATTAAATGTGTCCATACTATTAAAGATAGTTGTATGGGAGAAATTAACACTCGACATTTTCTCGATTACCCTTTAGTGTTTACCAGTGTTTTAGCAAAACGTTCATTTTGTCTTTCCTCGCGGTCAGCTTGTGCCTGATTTTGTCTTTCCTCGCGGTCAGCTTGTGCCTGTAAAAATTGCATGAACATTTTTGATAAGTCTTCCATTTTTTTTTTTTTTTTTTTTTTTTCGTGACGTTTTACTGTATTATCCGTTATCCAGTGACAACTTTAAAAAAAAAAAAAATCCTTTCCTTGAGCTTTAATTTCTAGCTATGGTATTTCCTTTTAGTACCGCCGCCAAACAAATTATTAATTAAAAGATTCCTTTAGTTGTTGTTTTGCTAACGGGGAGCAGTAATTAGAATCCACTGGTGAACTTTTTTTTTTTTCGTAGGTTACTTCCTTGCTTTTCGTAATACGAGTCTGACCTGTCGTTTTTGCGACAGAACAAAATCCGCTTTTCGTTTGCAAGTTGGTCCTTTAGTAATACAAAACAGATTTGTCGTTTAGCGACAAAACAAAAATTCACTTTTACATTCGTTTGCAAGTCGGATTCCCAGAAAACGGCGTAAATTGTCGCTTTTGCCACGTTCGAGTTTTTTTTTTTTTTTTTTTTCACTTAAGTTGAAACTTTTCTTTAGCGTAAAATCCGTTTGCCTGTCAACACTTTGCATTGTACTTTTTTTTTTTTTTTTAATAGTTCTTCGTCAAACTGTTATATTTGACGCTTCATATCTCGTCGCCAACTGTTGTGGTTGCATGGTTGAACAATAATTAGTGAGGAATACAATGAAGACGCAAACAACAAGGAGAATGCAATAATAAGTGTATTAAAGAAAAGGTATAGTTACAGTATGTACAAATGAAGGTGTCGAGTCAGAGAGTCTTGGTGGGAGGACATGTACGCTCTTCAACGTCACTTCCGGTGGCATTTAGGTAACACACACTAAGGCCAACCTAGGCTTGCCATTTATAGTGTAACGTTATTCGTATATGCAAATGAGTGGTTGCCACCACAACAAAAACTCACCCATGAGTTTTAATTGGGAAGTTTTGCCTCATCCGCCTTATTCACCTGACATTGCTCCATCCAGCTACCATCTTTTCCGGTCGTTGCAGCATGACGTAAACAATAAAATTTATGAAAATGATGACCAACTAAAAAATGACCTAAATTTGTTTTTCTTGCAAAAATCAGAGAAAGTTTTTGAAGAAGGCATCAAGAAGCTAGTTGATCGTTGGACAGAAGTCATAGAAAATGAGAGACATTATTGTAAAGATTAAAAATGCCCTAATGTGAATGTTTCAGATGAAATAAATGTGTTGGACAAAAACGACATTACTTTCTTTCCAACCTGATATTAAATACCTTCGGATAACCTTACAAAGCAGAATAACGACATACTATTTCAAATTGAAGTGTGACAGATCGACTGATGGACAAAGCTTCTCAGAATGTTACAAGGATGCATTTAAAAACAAACACCTTGTTGGGTGACATGTTTTTTTCTCTGAGTAATAATTTCACAGAGCAAAACTAGTCTAAAAAGTGAAAAGCAAAGTAGGTCACACGGACGATTTAAATTGAAAGGAAGTAATATTAATAGAAACACATTTAAAAAAAATTATTTTAAACTAACTGTATTTATTTGACATTGTCCGGGTGGAGATATATTGCAGGGTGGAAGGTTTAGAGAAAAATAATTCCAAATATATTAAAAGTCACATCTTATTTAAGGATACACAGCACTTCCACTTCTAAACCCTGTTACCACCTCCCAGGATGTGGACCAGAGGTTGGATTTAGAGACTCATAAACATGGTGTTGGTTTACGTTGTTCAAGTTATTTATCTACCTCCCACAGCGGTAAGATGTGACACAAGGTCGGGAAAGTGGGATTTGATAAGCCAGCGCCCGAGAAGGTGAGCACTCTGGCCATTAAAAATTGCCTGGGCAGTCCCGTCGACATTCCCCGGTAGGGGCACCTCAGGCAGTAAGCAATAAACTTACTCCTCCCCAAAGAGGGGAGGCAAAGCCTGGGAGAGTGAACCTCCTAGAACTGCACTGGACGAACCCATAGAACGGCGTAAATCAAGCCCCGAAGGCCAAAACAATACCGGTCTATGGGGTGTAGTATCAATCAGAACAGATACTACACTTTGATCTTGGCCAATTTCTTGGAAATACAATTAAACCCATTACCATTTTCCATCTTGGCCTCGCTTTTACACTACATATTGGATTACAGCAAAGCCCTTGGATACACACTGTTCGAGATTTTATCTTCTGGTGCAAAAATGTATGGAGGTTTTTGATAAATGAAAGATAAGTAGCATTACC
This sequence comes from Sepiola atlantica, assembly GCA_963556195.1. Classification (NCBI taxonomy): domain Eukaryota; kingdom Metazoa; phylum Mollusca; class Cephalopoda; order Sepiida; family Sepiolidae; genus Sepiola; species Sepiola atlantica. Next base: position 101,115,725 of record OY744528.1, on the reverse strand, counting down.
TCCCCTTCTCAAACACAATTGCACAAACTCACCCCCAGGCGACGTTAGTAGACTTGAGAGTTGTCTGCCCTTTGCAAAACGCCAGGTGGCATCCTGTCACTATAAAAACTATTGCATGACAAAATTCTCACTTTTTTTCTCTTCCGGCCTCGACTGACGACACATCCTCGGTCTGCTGGCTGATATAAATGCACCATGTGCACACACGCACGCACACACACACAATGATACATTCTGGGTATGTAAGAACTATCCTCTACTCACACTTACATATATACGCATGTATCTCTACATAGACGTTCTCAATAAACATTTTGTTTTCAATGTGTGTTCACACACACAATTCAGTGCATAAACTTTTCCCTTCCATGCATCCACATACATACGTACGCACACACATACATACATATACACACACATACATTATTCCACTTACACTCACTTTGTGTACCTTTTGCTGAACTTTAATTCAAAGTCGTTTTTGCATTTAATAAATTTTATATTGAAATATACATCGTCTCTGAGTAGTTACTTTGCTTTCATGTAGCATGCTTGTTTTGTGAACATATAATTATACGGAATACTTGGCGTTGTGCTAGCGTCAATTATTAGAATTCCGTCCGATATGAAAATTGAAATTAAGACGTATCTAAAGGAAAAGCCTGTCTATGATGATGTGAGGAAATTGAAAAAAAAAACAATACTAAGAATTTAAAGTAAATTTAATTATAAAAATCATCTGAAACAAAACAAAGATTGGAAAAAGACAAGAATCAATTTTATTTACAAAAATATTTACAATTTCATTCGAAAAAGATGTGGAATGGGACAACGAAAAACATTTCCCAAAACCCCCCCGCCCCCCAAAAATGAAAATAAAATCAGGGGCAAGTTAGTAAGACCCTCTGAAACATTTGTAAAAGGTAGATTGCCCACTGTTTTCCGGTTTGTTTAGAACTGAGAACAATCAGGTCAATCTCTAAGTAGGAGTGGGGCAAAAGAAATAAGGGTTGAGTTTGGCAGTGGATGGTGTCCTTCCAAAATAAATACAATTTGGAGAGGCCAAGGGGAAAAATAAAAGTAAAATCTTTTTCTATCATCTAATTTTAACCTTAAGCTGATGCTGAGAATAAAATAAAATCTTGATGAGAAAAAAGTTCACCCCTATGCAATCCCTTTCAGATGCGTCGTCCACACCACCATACTAGCTATGACCAGGATCACAAGAAACGCCATTCTGTTTCTCCCATATTGTTGATGACGTATGCTACTTCCAGCAGTATCAATTGACATTCTTCCAGAGCAGCTGAAGTTCGCTACAGTTGAAGAAGGCATGCTCAGCTGTTTCTTCTGCAGTGCAGTTGCTGCGTGGACAATAAGGTATGTCCGCTAGACTTGAACTAAAAATTATGCCATTATGGGGTAATGCGTTCCAGTTCAATAGCCAGGTCAGAGAGTACTCAGAAGTATCAAGATATCCTGAACTCGGCACTCGACTTCATCGAGGGCAGATCTCTTCCATCGGATATCCCAGTTGCTCTTCAAGCAGATCTGGAGCGGAACCTTCTACTAAATCTCTGTATAGTTCCTTTCTAGACCGTGAAAAGTTACTGGACCGACAAAGCTTTCGAAGTATGACTGAGTGTAGCAGTCATAAATAATGACTTATTTTCTCTCTCGGAGAACTGTCTCTGTTAAGTGATATGGTCACGCACTGACTAATCAGCTTCCAGGGTGCATTTATTTGATCAGTCTCAAGGACTACTTCAGCCCCTTTGAAAATCACGGACCATGATCAGAGAGTTTCCTATGAGCAACCAAGAAAAACGCCCCCCCTCTTCTCTCCAGCCTTGATCTACTGGATTCTCGTGCATCGACTATCTTCACTGAAAGAGAAGCTGCGCGTACACTTTTGGCAGCCAAAGAACTTTCTTATTTCATTTCTTCACTCGGACACCGTTCAACTTTCTTCACTCGGACACTGTTCAACTTTCTTCACTCGGACACCGTTCAACTTTCTTCACTCGGACACTGTTCAACTTTCTTCACTCGGACACCGTTCAACTTTCTTCACTCGGACACTGTTCAACTTTCTTCACTTGGACACTGTTCAACTTTCTTCACTCGGACACCGTTCAACTTTCTTCACTCGGACACTGTTCAACTTTCTTCACTCGGACACTGTTCAATTTTCTTCACTTGGACACTGTTCAACTTTCTTCACTTGGACACTGTTCAACTTTCTTCACTCGGACACTGTCCAACTTTCTTCAACCTATACCAAACGGTGTAGGTAACTTTAATAAATACCTGTTCATTTTTCATAAAAAAGGTTTTTGTTTTCCTTTAGTGACGACCGTTTTCGTTTTACTAATATATTATAGGAGTTGGTTTTAACACTCTCTGCTACAAACAGCACTCAGTGAAGAACTGTGATTCACTATTCGGTCTATGATGGCATTTTTTAAATGGAAATCGCTCCAGACAAGGCATGAAGCCACTTGATGTAAGGAGCTAAAACAAAATACCACTTCAAGGTCAAAACTACCCAACTATAAGTGTTAGATTGGTAGATTTCGACCCAGAAAACAGCAATTTTTCGTCCTTTGTCAGAAACATCGCTCATGGAATGTGAGGACTAAAGGACAAAATAAGGGAAGCAAGAGTTACGAGGCTGTCGAAAGTGAACCCAAGGTCCATCTTCTACTCTCCTAGAACCAAAAAGCTGAGAATGAGTTTGAGAAAAACATTCTTGACTGCAGGGCCCCAGTCTCTCAGCATGCCGATAACTTGCCAAGTCAGGCATCTCCAAGCCTCCTTCACACGGACGTTGAATACATACCTATTTGTGAATCCATGGCCTTTCTCTCATATAAAAAAGCGAGGACAAGGCGCTAGAAGACCGTTACATGGCTCATAGGCAGAGAAAGTACAGATAGTCAGTAAAGTATGAGAGGAAAGATGTAGATGGCGCATGCGTCAGCTCTACCCTTTAAGGAAAGTTTCGTTTGAACCAAAACTTCGATCTTTGACTGTACTTACACTTTGATATTTTTACTTACCTCTCACAAAGGCAAGATTGTTTCTGAAGGTTCTTCTAGACTAAGGCAAATTTAATTTTTGTTCCAATCCAGAGTGCCCTTTTTTGGGGAGCTGGATTTCTCCACTTTCAAACCCGACCTTGCTATTGTGGGGAGGCAAGTGAATAGGAACAAGTCTGCATAACATATACAGAAGAAGCACCCAGTTTTTTTTTTTAGATAGAGTACCGAGCTGAAAAGTCAGCTATTTGATACGACAGGGGCACATGAGAAATTAATTTCCTTTTGTTTAGATACAAAAATGAACCATGATACTTGACTTTTGTAATTAAACTGAAATTCAAGCTTTCTAAACGAGAGATTATTACTTTGTATCTTTCGGTAAAGGCTCCAAAATTAAATCGCTTTTTCGACTTTCGCAGTTTTATAATAATATTTTAAGTCAAATTCAATTTTAGTCACCCAATTTGGCATTTGGGGTTTGGGCGCTTTCAGGCACTATTTCCAAACACCTTATTTTTATTATTTAGATTATTCGGACTACTGTTCTCATCTTTGATGTTATTCTCACAACATTTTGGTCGATGTACCCTGCAACATTCTTTAGGTGAGAACAGTAGTCCAAATTATCCAAATAATTCAAAGTATCAATCATCATCTCAAAAATTCTGAAACCTTATTTTTACTTAAAACCATGTTTTAGTAAAAAGAAAGAAAAAAAAAATCGATCGAAGATGGTAATTTCTAGCAAGTTGAATTGTATCTGAGAGACATCTAGAAAATTTTTTTTTCATTAATGAGTCACCACTTATCAAGGCCTAAAGCCACTCGAGGATAAGGATCAAGGAAAAATTAATTGAAAATAATAAATGGAATGAACAAAGTTTGATTAATTATGGGGACGGTTTATGATAAGTATTTGTTGACATTTAATTTGAAGACGACCATGTTGCAGTCTGCAGGCAAGTAATCTCATCATAATGTTTTCCACAGACGGAAAGTTCTTGGAAAGAAACTCTGTTCATGTAAATTTCGTCTGACGATAGGCACATGGAGAAAGGAAGAAAAGTTTTTTTCAGTTGTAGTAATAAGACAAGTTCTTGTTTTAAAATTTCTTAGAAGGCGGAAGCAGAGATTGGAACTCAGTCGAGCACCCTCCATGGAAATAACAATAGAGTAGAGAAAGACTAGTTCCTTCTCTTCTGTGAGAAAAGGGTTGTAGAAAACAGGAGATCTTCACCCACTAATTGCGAAGTCGATTTTGTACCCTGTCAAGGCAAGAACGAGTTCTCTGAGCAGTATTTCATCTTGGGACGTATTGAATCAGGAGTTAGGTACTTTCTGGAGCGGTAGAATGATCCAACCTGATTGGATATAAGTCTTCCATTTTAGATCTGGAGTGAGAGTAAGTCTTAGGAGCTTATCGAAACAAGTAGCTTCCTCAAGGAAAGAGCCATTCATTTCGACTGGGGTAAAATAAGGACCTGAGCATTCGTGGTGAAAGGAGAGAAGCTTGGTTTTAGAGGTGTTACAAGTCGCAAGTCACTTTTTCCCCCATTGAACTATATGTTCCAGATCAGAAGAGGGGAAATCAGCAAGATCTTGATCGCCAATGCTCTTCAAAGTGCAGCCATAGACAGTTGTGTCATCTGCATAAATGTTTTGGAAGATCATTAATGAAGATCAAGAAGAGGATTCGGCCCAGAATAGATCCCTGAGGCACGATGGCATTGATACTGTGTGCTGCAGACTTTTGCCCATCAACAACTACTTTTATATACTTATCAGAGAGATAGGATTTGATGGTTGAGAAGACATTACCTGATATTCTATAGCTAACAAGTTTGTGAAGCAACTCTTTGTGGCAGACAATGTTTACTTTTGGCAAACATGGCGGTACTCAGAAAAGCTGAAGTAACTGTAATTAAACTTAATTTACACCTTCATAAAAGTTAATTAATTTTTAGTTAAAAATATTTTTAGTACACAAATACTTACTTTATTAAGAAACTAAGAAAAGCAATGACATCCATATAATAAAAGTGAACTACATGTGTCCAGCCCGATTTGCGGTATAAAGAAGAGGAGGTGGGAGGAGAGGAACGAATAAGAAGGTGAAAAAGGTAGTATGCTTGATACCGGTCAACAATTCAGAATTCAGTTTTTAAGCTGTCGGCTGCTGCTTCGAATACTCAATATTACCTAATAAATAATTTTGGTGCTTCTATAGATGAGCGCACATATGGAAAATGCAATTCCAAATCAAAACTGTTGTTTATACTTACATAATAGGCAAAAAGAAATATCCTCACCAAAAGTTAGGAAAAATGATTGAGTAGAATTTTAATAAAAAATAAACATCAGTTTTATCGTATATTGCCGACTGCGATTGATTTATTACTTGTTAATATGACAGACTGAGTTATCTCCCCCTGAATTTCGTGTTTTTCACTTGAATCAATGGCGGAACTTTAATGAACGATATAATTGATTTTTATTCCTCGTTAAAATTCTTCACAATAATTTTTGCTAATTTTTGGTGTAGATATTTTTGCCTGATACATAAGTATATCAAAGAGTTTTCCGGTTAATTTATTTGGAACTGCGATTTTCACCTTTGTAACTGCGTTTTTCATATGTGCCCTCATCTATACAAGCACCATCATTTTTTTAATGCTTTTTTTTCTTTTTAATTTAATTCATCTCAAACAAGGGGCTACTGTGGATTAGGGGTCATCCTAAGAGAGGAGCTGTGCAGCGAGATGTTTGTTTACATTACATTTAAATAAATGTCGGTACAGTCAGTGACACAGAGAGCAGGGAGGGAGTTCCAAAGGCTGGCAGCTCGAGGAAAGAAGCTTTTAGAGTAGAAAGCTCTCCTGCATCTGGGAACCGCCACAGTGAATATCTGAGGTTTAACATATTGTCAGGCTGGTTGGGTGTATTTACGTCGAGGGGGCGCCAGAGCAGCAAGTTCATCGGAGCACATTCCATTGAAGTACTTGTAAAACAAGCACATGGATACCGGTCAACATTGCAGTGATGTGACAGGGGATGAAGCTTCATGGATAGTGAGGGACCTATTAGATTAAAGACTCTTTTTTGAACCTTGTCTAAGAGGGAGAGACTGGTGGTTGGTGCACCAGCCTAGATGTGACAACCATACTCCATGCATGGGTGGATGGTGGCTTTGTAGAGATATAGGTTACTGTCAGATGTGAGAAGTTTTCTAGCACGGTAGAGAGAGTTCCTAGCAGCAGCCTTGGCAATGTCTTCTATGTATTTGTTCCAATTCATGTTACCTATGAATTTTAGGCAGAGGAGTTTGAACGGTGGACTCTTGGGTAAGGTGTGATTAGCCATAGCAATTGGTGGTTGAAAAGTTTTCTTGTAGTTGTTAAAGGAAAGAAGCTTTGTCTTAGTAGCATTAAATATTACCAACCATTTATGTTTCCATTCAACTAAAGACTGGAGGTCATTTTGTGAGGATTTAGTCATTGCCTTGGATATGTGTGCGTCCGTTTTTCCCACATATCGAGAATAGAGCGTGGTGCCATCAGCAAATATACCCATCTCGGACACAATTTCATCAGGGAGGTTGTTTATGAAAATCAGAAACAATAAAGGTCCAAGGATCGATCCCTGTAATGTTGTTTGGATCAACGGCCATTGAGGACAACCTGGATCCTTCTTTTGGATAAGAAGTATCTAATTATATTTAATATTCGTCCAGTAATACCATACAAATTAATTTTTAATGAGAAGACCTTTATGCCAGACCTTGTCAAAGGCTTTGGATATATCAAGCGCTACTGCCCTAGCTTCATCTGCCTTGTCCAGTGTATGGTATATGTGTTCAGAGATGACCGTTAGGATATCCGCAGTAAAACATGATTGCCTTAATCCATACTGATGGTCAGAAAGAAATTTAGCATTAATGGGGTGGCGGACTATCGCTAGATTGATTAAGGATTCAAAGATTTTAGCAAAGAGTGAGAGTAGACTGATGGGACGATTATTTTGAGGGTCAGTTCTATTTTCAAAATTCTTGAAGATTGGTACCACAGATGCAATTTTCCAGCTATCAGGGAAGCAAGATTCGGCAAGGCATTTGTTATAGAGTTTTGAGAGGACAGGGGTCAGCTCAATAGAGAATTTCTTTATTACTATTACTGGGATAAGATCAGGCCCACATGCTCTGAAGGTGTCAAGGATTTTTATGATATGGGAAGGAGGGATGATCAGGTCATCAAGTGTGGCTTCCGTCCGCAATGGGAAATTCGAAAAAGAATGATTTGCGGAGTCCAAAGTGGAGTTCAAGGCGAACCACTGGGCAAGTAGTTCAGCCTTATCAGTTGCCGTGCAAACCACATCATTGTGGTTGGATAGCGGAGGAATTGTTGATTGCCCACTGTTCACCACACTATTATAGATTTTCCAGAAATCGCGAGTTTCTAGTTTCTGTGACTGAATGCGTTTCCTGGTTATCTCGGTATACCTTTTCTTAGTTGCGGCTATTACAATCTTACAATAATTTCTTGATGCTACAAATTTCTGTCAATTTTTAGATGACTTATGGTGGTTGAATTAGCAGAATGCTTGCTGCTTCTGAGCAATAGCAACTGCACAGTTCGAGGGGAACCATTGTGGAGAATGGGGCTTGCTATAGAATTTCCGCATGAAGACATGTGTTTCAATGCCTACTTTGACCCATTCGATTCCCTCATTTGCACACTGATCAGGGAGAGAAAATGTTTTACTCCATGGCTTGCTTTATTTGTTTGTGAAATGAAACATTGTAATGTGTGTGTGTGTGTGTGTGTGTGAGAGAGAGCAATAGCAGTAGTTTTGTCTTCTTTTTCTTATAAATTATTTTCGTTTCATAGTAGTGAATAGGAATTAAATTGTGAAGCGGGCAAAGCCAGCTAGTTGGCAATAAGAATAACAAAATTAGTTTATTGCATTTTATGGTTGAAAAAAGGGGGTGGGGGGCCAAATACAAGATAATTCTGATCTTCATTTCTGGTTAGTTCAACTTTTCTCAGTACCACCACGTTTGCTAAAAGTAAACATTGATTAAACATCTGTAGGGTACAATTCAACTTGCTATGAATTACTGCTTTTAATTGAATTTTTTTAATTTTTTATTAAAACTATTCCCAAATACCTTGTAATGATGGGAGTTGAAGTGTCGATTCTGTAGGCCTCGTTTGGTGAGAAGAAACAGGGGTCACCATTAATTTTATTATAAAGACAAACTCCTCTCATTACATTTTTAAATCAATTTTATTCATACATAGTTTCACCAACAAACAGTCAGGGATCAAGAAAGAGTTATGTAGTCAGAAATACAAACGCATGCTGAGGCGGCGGGTACACATACATCGGTACCATTGGTTGGGTTGTAGTGGACAAGACGCGATCCGAACGAACGCCAAAAAGCAAATGGCGTGAATTGCTACCCTTCTTCTTTCTCTGCGTTCTTGGGATACACTCTCCTCTTCAATTCCAAAGGGCGAGGGAGACGTGTTTCCAACCAATCAAAAACTGGTATGTCTATGATAAATTGGCAAGCCAACACGAACTGAATGAACTCCTATAAATAAATAGGAAAATAAGCAGAGCTCTCTCAGACAAACTCAAGAGACTGACCAAGAAGGAACACACAAGAAGACACCTTCCATTCCACCCCCATCCCTCTTGGCCCGGGCATCAAGAAGAAAAGAATGCTTCAAAAAAGTATGTACATGCTTTCCTTGCCTCGCGCACACATACCCACACACACACAGTATCACATTGCCACTTATGCACGTACACAATCTATGACTCACACACACAGTAGCAGAACAAGGTAACCCTTATCCACGCACACATATTACCACTTACACGCACTAGCAAATATAGACGTACACATCTTTAGCCCCTCGTGTCTGATTAAAATAATGAACATTTTCTAACAAAGAACACAAGTGTAATAAACTTTGTCAATGAACATTTCTTCACTAAAACTAGCTTTTATATTCCTGTAAAATTGTGGTTTTATACATGTTTTGTTGATTGATAATGTTTTATGTGATTTTTCATTCACGAATTTCCTTCCTTCATTTTTCATATCCCAAAACCCTATACATGTTAAGTTAGCCATTGCTGGTGACCCTTATATTTCTCCTTTGATATATTTTTTCTTTCGCCATTTCTTTTCATTTCCATTTTTATTTAATATGCATGTTACACAAGTCATAGCGGCCACAGGGTCTTGCGACCACTTGTTTTGCACACATCAAGTCTGTTTGGGGCAAGAATGGAACATAGCCGTTGTTATATCAGTATGTCATCACATGCGATGTTTGTTTACCTTTGGACCTTCCGGTAATTGTCTGCCCTTAGACTGTCCCAACTTCCTGTCCCCCACTTCCTGTTCCCACTTGTAATAGCGTCCCATGTAAATAAAGTATGTATGCATTTACTTTCCATCTCTGCTTGTTTTTAATCCAAGCCTCGACCGGCGACAATACAACAGCTGTCTCTTAAGCTTGACGTTAAAAACTTTGACTAGTGAAAAAGCAGGAACACAATATACAGTGGAAAAGCCTCCCACACAAAGTGTTTTGATTGGATAATGTATTAATCACTCCGTGTGTAAGGACAAACTTGTGCAAACAAAAAAGATAGATCGTAAACTTAACAAGTAATAATAATGACCTTGGACGCTGTTACCAAGGACCTTATTATTACTTAAAGTAATAAGATGCTTGAGAACAGCATCCAAGGTCATTTCACCGTCAATAATTTTGTTGACTAAAATAGGATTTAACCCTATTACTATTTAGGGAAACATATATTCAACTTTCTGTTCCCTCTAGAGTGTACAGTGAACTTATTCCATCTACATATATATATATATATATATATATATATTATTAATTTATTTTATACGCACATAAAAGTAATCCATGGACACGTGTTTCTGGCTCACAGCCGTCATCAGCATGGCTGACTTTGACAAGGATTGAACCTTCGATATTGATGTCTATAGTCGAGCGTTTTACCATTGGACCAAGACGCCCTGTGATTTTTATCACCTAAATATTTAATGCATTTTTATGTAATTATTTTTATTGGTGATTGCAGCGTTTGTTGTTTATATATATATGGAAGACTCGCCTTTTTATTTTTATTTTATTTTATTTTTTGTTATATATCTGCGGGAGCTATAAAATACCTGACTAGTACACGGGCGCAGGATATCCCCTCTCAGTATGATGGACTCGTCGAATTTGTCAGGTCATCCATCTAAGAGAAGGAAAACTCTGATATAAAAACTTTGTTACCGACTACTTATGTGTTGGCAGCAAACCGTGGGGAAGGGAGGCCTCCTAGTCCTGATCGACAACCTTCCTAGAGCTGGAGTCTCAAACAAAATATCCGGTTTCCAACCTAAAATTGCTTAAGGAATATATAGGCTCTGCCTATCGCCTGCCTTTGCACTCCTTCTCTGTCTATTAGCCAGGAACAGAGGTACTAGCGTAGGGACGCCTCAAAGGCATCCAGTGCTTGGCCTTGTTTCCTGACTAAGACAATGAACGCCGTCTCTCTTTCTCTCTATCTGGGCAACTTGGGGAAAGTTATTTGTCACTAAGTCTGACATGACTAGTCTGGGTCGCACTTGTTCTGACAGGTTAGACAGCTTGTCTGGCTCCTGTTTCTGACTGTTGGTACAGGAGCTCAAACTCTTAGGTAGCGCTAAGAACGGCTGCTCCATCAACAGTTGTATAATATCATCAGTTGTATAATATCGTGGGTAACTGTACGTGCCATGTCGTACATGGAAAGGGACCCTACAGTTATCCCTGGTAGGCTTTCCCAAGGCCACACCCCCATGGAGCAATTCATGATTAATGGACTGGATGTGTGAGCTTATTGGCATCAAACAAGCATCTACTTTGCCCTCCCCACTCTATCCAAAACCAATATGACAAAACAAAAAAATCAAACCTAAACCAGACCTCCATCAAAAAACATCTTCGCCTCCACCCTTGAGGCTAGCATTCACAAATATCCGGGGACTTAGAACCAATATCAATGACGTAGAAACCTTTCTTCTTGTAAACTCTTCGGATATTCTAGCACTAAGTGAAACAAACCTACAATCCTCAATCTCCTCACACCATTTTGACATGACTGAATACCTCCCACTCTACCATAAAGACTCTGACACACATATGCATGGGCTAGGAATTTATGTTAGGAACATCCGACCCTTGACTACAGAACATAGGTTAGAATCAGATGATCAAGCCTACATGTGCTTTAGATTAACTTTACAGCACAGCGTTAGTTACTAAATATCTTATAGTTTTCCTTCAATCCAGACCCAGGACTGTCCCCTGCTTAACTTTGTCTCTGAAAGCATAGATACAGCACTCTTATTTGAATCGAGTGTCCAAATACATGTATTTGAGGATTTTAATGTACATCACCTTCGCTGGCTTGGATTCTCCAGCTATACAGACGTAGCTGCTAACTCTACGTATAGTTTCTCCATAGCGCACTCCCTCTCACAGACTGTCACTTTCCCGACCTACCTCCCTGATCATGTAGACCAGCAAGCCTCACTTCTCGGCCCGTTCTTGACCTCACTGCCTGAGGCTTGAGTGAAGAATGCCCATAGCCCGCTTGAGAATGCTGATCACCTTGTGGTAATGATTGATATCACCCTAAAATCTTGTTCCAAAACGACAAGATACTTCCATCAGAGACCTCATCAGAGACGCCCCATGGAGTAAAATTTTCTCTCTCCCTGCTGATCAGTGCGTAAATGAGGCTACTGAATGGGCGAAAGCAGGCATTGATGCACATGTCCCCATGAGAAAATTCTACAACAAGCCCCACTTTCCACAATGGTTCATCTTGAAATGTGCAGCTGCTATTGCTCAGAGGTAGCAAGCATTCCGACAATTCGGCCGCCATAAGTCTACTATGAATAGGCAGAAATTTGTAGAGTACAGGAAAAATTGTAAGACTGTGATAGCTGAAGAAAAGGGAATGGTATACAGAGATGACCAGGAAATACATTCAGTTGCAGAAACTAGGTTTTCGTGATTTCTGGAAAATCTACAATAGTGTGGTGAACAATAGACAATCAACAATTCCCCCGCTATCAAACTACAATTGCACGGTAACTGACAAGGCTGAACTACTTGCCCAGCGTTTCACCTTAAACTCAACTTTGGTCTCCGCAAACCGCTCTTTCCCTAATTTCCCACTGCGGACGGAAGCCACACTCGACGGTCTGGAAATCATCCCATCTCATTTCTGAGACATCATAAAAAAACCTTGACACCTACACAGCATGTGGGCCTGATCTTATACAAGTAATAGTAATAAAAAAATGCTCTGCTAAACTGGCTCCTGTCATCTCCAACAAATGCCTTGCTGAATTTTGCTTCCCCGATAACTGGAAAATTGCCTCTGTGGTACCAGTCTTCGAGAATTCTGGAGATAGAACTGACCCTCAGAATTATCGTCCCATCAGTCTACTCCTGCTTTCTGCTAAAATCTTTGAATCCTTAATCATCCTAGCAATAGTCCGGCACCTTGTTAATACTTAACTTCTTTCTGCCCATCAGTGTGGATTTAGGCAAGCATGGTCTACTGCGGTTATCTCTGAACGCATATACCATACACTGGACAAGGCAGGTGACGCTAGGGTGGTAGCGCTTGATACATCCAAAGCCTTTGATAAGGTCTGGCATAAAGGTTTTCTCATAAAAATTAATTCATATGATATTACTGGATGAATATTTAATATAATTCCTATCCAATGGAAAGATCCAGGTTGTTCTTGATGGCCGTTCATCCAAACAACATGACATAAATGCAGGTGTACCCCAGGGATCGATTCATGGACCTTTATTGTTCCTGATTTTCATAAACAACCACCCTGATGACATTGTGTCTGAGATGGGTATATTTGCTGATTACACTCCTCCAACCTGAATTTTTCTTTTGTCTAGGAAGGATCTAATTATATTTAGTAATTGCCCAGTAATACTGTATGAGCGTATTTTCAGGAGAAGCCCTTTATGCCATACCTTGTCAAAGGCCTTGGATATATCAAGCGCTACTGCCCTAGCTTCTCCTGCCTTGTCGAGTGTATGATAGATGCGTTCCGAGATGACCGTTAGGATGTCTGCAGTAGATCGTGCTTGTCTAAATCCATACTGGTGGTCAGAAAGAAGTTTAGCATTAACTAAGTGCCGTACTATCGCTAGATTGATTATGGATTCAAAGATTTTAGCAAAGATCGGCAGTAGACTGATTGGGCGATAGTTCTGAGGATCGGTTCTATTCCCAGAATTCTTGTAGACTGGTACCACAGAGGCAATTTTCCAACTATCGGGGAAGCAAGATTCAGCTAGACATTTATTGTAGAGTTTGGAGAGGATAGGGGCTGAATCCTTAGAAAGTGACCCCCACTCTGTAGTGCAATGGGGTAAAAAATGGATGGTAACATTTAATGCTTCTAAGACAAAGCTCCTTTCCTTAAAAAACTACAAGAAACCTCTCCAACCACCGATTGCCATGGCAAATAACACCTTACCTGAGAGTCCAACGTTCAAACTCGTCGGCCTAATATTCATAGGTAACATGAATTGGAACAAATACATAGAAGACATTGTAAAGGCTGCTGCAAAGAAGGTGGGCTCTCTCTACTGTGCTAGAAAACTTTTCACACCTGACAGTATCCTATATCTCTACAAAGCCACCATCCACCCATGCATGGAGTATTGTTGTCACATCTAGGTTTGTGCATCATCCACTAGTCTCTCCCTCTTAGACAAGGTCCAAAAAAGAGTCTCTAATCTGATAGGTCCCTCACTATCCACCAAGCTCCAGCCCCTGTCCCATCGCCGCAATGTTGCATCTTTATGCTTGTTTTACGAGTACTTCAATGAAATGTGCTCCGATGAACTTACTGCTGTAGTCCGCCCCCCCCCCGACCAACCTGACAATCAGCTAAATCTCATCCATTCACTGTGGAGGTCCCCAGATGCCGCAGAGCCTTCTATTCCAATAGCTTCTTTCCTAGAGCAGCCGGTCTTCGGAACTCTCTCCCTCGCCCCTGTTTTCCCGACTGTGCCAACATGCAGAAATTTAAAACTAATGAGAACAAACATCTATCTGCACAATTTTGGATGATTTCCCTAACGTTCACCCTAATTCTCAATAGCCCCTTACGTCTGCAGTGGCAACTTGCCTTGTTTGGGGTGAACCTAGTTAAAAAAACAAAGCAAAAAACAAACAAAAAAAATAAACAAGTCAGCCATTATTTAACCCGGTAGATTAAAATCGATATTTTATTTGTACTATGCTATAATTCGAAAATAATGTTGCATCCTTCAAACTAACGAATAAAAAGCAATTTTATTTCTAGCTTATTGAATTAAAGTTTAAATGTAAAATCAAGTAACATGGTTCTTTTGTGCGGCAATCATTACTATTAACGACATCAATTATTTTAAAGGAAATACAGTTGGGAAATTAGTCAAAAGCAATTTGTTTTGCTTTACCTACTCATTTGTGACCTATTTGCGTTACAAATTAATATTTAACATAAGTTATGAGCCGGTAAAGTTCACGTAAATACCGATTCTGAGCAAAACAGCTATTTTGTTTACGTCATTGACTAAACAAAGATGACTGCTTTTCTCAGAATCAGTATTTGCACGAACTTTAAAACCTTGTAACTTTTATTAAATATTTTTAACGTAAATAGGTCACAAACTACTAGGTATAGAAAATAAATTGTTTTTGACTAACTTTCCAACTGCATTTCCTTTAAAATAATTTTTGTCGGTAATAGTAATGATTACCTTTGTGCTTCTCCAAGCAAAGGAAAACATTAGTTTTTAACGCGCCCCTGTCGTAGTAAAGAATCTGAGTTAGAAGGTGTCAAGTTTCGCACGTTCATGGGGAAAGAAAAGAAAACATGCACGGATAATCATAAACTCACGTTCAATGTCGTTTATCGTGACGAGTACGCATATATTTGTGACGTCAGTAAAAGTGCGCTAATCGAAAACGAGGCCCACTCACCTGCAGTCGCTCGCCCTTTCCGCACGTGTATCTCGCTCCGGTCGTCGCAGGATCTTTGTTTCCCTCCCCTTAAAAACACAAACATCCCCCTGTTTTTGTAAGGACAGTTATTGCTCGCGGGGGACAATGTACCGCTGTCTGTTGGGTCCCGAGAGCAGCCGGCTTTTAATAGCGAGGAGGGGAATTTGTTCTAACACAGCGCGATGTGTACGACCTTCGGTTTCAACACCAATGTCCTCTACATTGAACAGTAAAAGCCACCAGCTCCTCTTAGATCTGGCTGCCCCAAGCAGATTACAAGAAATCAATACATCGATAATTCGATGTATGAGCCATGGACCACCGGCACACTGGAAAACCGACAAGCAAATCGATGAACAGCAGCTAACTACAATGAATCATTTGCCGGTCCCCGAAGGATCTTGGCAGGGGAACTATCAGGCAAACCAGAAAAAATACAACCTTTTACTTGGTGTTTCCACCTCGGTGCTGGCTCTTACGGTTTTCTCTATGTATAAAACGAATTGTTTCGATTTTAACACCGCGCCTGCATACAAAGATGTCGTTATTGATAATATCGCCAATATGAGCGCGGGCGAACCCGAAGTGGTTGTGGAAATAAATTCGGACGTTGTTCCAGAGGTAGCCGTCCCTGTTGTCGCAGAGGAGATCGCTGTGGAAACCGCGTCCGAAACAACAGCCCCTGCAGAAGAGTCTGCTGAAACTGCAGTAACAACTGAGGAAGCGCCGGCTGAAACCCCAGCGGAAGAACCCGTCGCCCCAGCGACCCCTACAGAGGAAATCGCAGCTCCAGCTGAGGAAACTGTTGCCCCAGTTGCACCCGCCGAAGAGACTGCAGCGGTCCCAGTCGAGGAACCTGCAGTGGCCCCTGTCGAGGAACCTGCAGCGGCTCCTGTCGAAGAACCTGTAGCGGCCCCTGTTGAGGAACCTGCGGTGGTCCCGGTCGAGGAACCTGTTGCAGCGGCCCCAGCTGAGGAGTCTGTAGCTGCCCCGGCCGAAGAACCAGTCGCTGTTCCTACGGAAGAACCCGCCGCCCCTGCTGACGAATCTGGAGCTGCGGCCCCTCCGCCCCCAGGAGATGAACCACCACCACCGCCGCCTCCAACTGAGGATACGCCGCCACCACCACCACCCGCGGCTGAGGAATTATCCCCGGTTGCACCTGAGGAACCTGCAGCAACGGTTGCACCAGCAGGTGCTCAAACTGTCGCTATGGATTGGTCAAAGGTTCCTGACATCCCAACTCATGTTCCATATCTTTTGATTGGCGCAGGAACTGCATCATTCGCTGCTTTTAGGTATGGTTTTGCTTAAGTTCACTTAGTTTGAGTTTATAATATAAATTATTTTGGAAATAAATACGTGTGGCAATTATTTTACTTATGTAGAACAAGCAGTTTTGCTGTGCCGTTTAAGGGGCACTTCCCCAACTTGACTAGTTAATCACTTTACTCATTTTTAATTTTCCCTGACTATTATCTTGTTGGAAATCATTACTATTACCGACATAAATTAATACGTTGGGGATTTAGTCCTATTTGCGTTAAGGTACTTGGCCAGATTAGGACCCAAGCTAAAATCGACTTGGCGTCGGTTAGGGTTAGCTTGTGTCCTAATCTTGAAGTATATATATATATATAAATCGGTGCTTGTATAGAGAAGCGTCCGTATTAAATTATCAATACCACAAAAAAACAAAAACAGTATTATATACTTACGCAGCAGATTTAAATAAGTAATCTCACCAAAAAGTAGGAAAAATGATCGAGTAGAATTTTTTATTAAAAATAAAAATCAGTTTCATCGTATTTTGATTACTGCCATTGATTTATTACGTGTTATTATGACAAACTCGGTTACCCCTCCCCCAGAATTTCGTGTTTTTCGCTCGAATCAATGACCGACGTGATTAAACAATATAACGGATTTTTATTTTTTTTATTACAATTCTACTCTATAGTTTTTGCTAATTTTTGGTGTACAAACCTATTTTTGCTTGATACATAAGTATATCAAAGAGTTTTGCGGCTAATTTAATTGGAACTGCGATTTTCAGGGGTTGTTATTAAGATTTTAAAGTAATTTTTTCTCTCCCTCTTTTCTCGCCAAACTAAGTCAGCAAAGCGTTTCAAATATGTCACATATGAGCAACTGTGGCTTATTTATTTTAACTAAAGTTTTTCAACTTATACTGCCTCTGATTCTTTTGCTGTTTTTAAAAAAACGTTTCCGGCCCGCAGACGGCCCTGTCCTCACTTTCGGACTGAGATCCTTACAATAACCCGTTTTTGCTCATGAGGCTTATCCTCCCAGGCGTTGTCTTCTATCGAAGAGAAGTGGTAGGTTTATTGTCTGGCGCCCTCACCGGGAAATGCTGATGGGTTTGGATATGGTTATTTTTATACCCGTTTAGAGTGCTACTCCTTTTTGAGGGAGCGGGGTTCCCCAATTTAAACTAGATTTTGTGCTATATCACATATTGGTGGGAAATACTAGTAAATCGACGTGAAATTGACTTTTAACGGTCCTTAAAAAAATCTTGTAAAGTCAATGTTTCTAATCAAAATGTCGATGTGTAACAACGTACCTACCACATGTATAACAATATTGACTGAAATGCTTCTGTAGGAATAGGTTCAACACAGATTAATTGCCAACCCGAACTTAGGGTTAGTGTTTGCCAAACACTGTTTGGGTTAATAAAGGCCATTTTTTTCCCAGAAAAAAAGAAAACAAAACATGCCCTTCATTAACACTAACCCTAAGTCCGGGTTGGCAATAAAATCCGAGATGACGATACGATAAATAATTAACGGGACCGTTAAAAATAATTTTTTAAAATCTAGCCTCAAATGATTTTATACCAGTCAATTTTAAAGACTTCGACATCACTTTCAAATGTCTAAAGTCTACGACGTAAACAAAGATGTTTACTAAACATCCCTGTCAGTCGAACACGAAAAAGAAAATAACCACAATCTTAATTACAAAAATAAAATGTCTACATCAACAAATACAGTTTATATATTTTTATTTTCTAACGTAATTTAACTGCTAAATTGGCTATTTATCACCGAACTCCCCTCCTTACATGACGTGCGTAACTAAATGACACCGTGGACTGATAAGAAGGGAGACATTAGGAAATAAACATTTTTACGCACGTAATCAGCACGTGCGAGGTTAAAAAGAATGAAAGTCATTTTTTTTTTTTACATAAAATCATGTTTATTATTCATTGTATTTATCATTCAAAACCATTTTTTTTAAAGAAAAAAAATGTCCACGAATTTTTAATTGCAAAGAATCAAAATTGCAATGTTTTTGTTTTAATTATTGTCATTTGTATAAAAAGAAAAGTCTGTTTTTTTTTTCTTTTTTTTTTTGTTTTGAGGTCACTTTCGTACACTGCCAATGCATTACGTAAAGTAAAACTGATGTCTCTATACCGATGGTCATGTTTGATATATTTTCAATTTATAAATTAATTTATTTTTAATTGGTTGTATTTAAGTTTTGGAAACAAGACGTAATGTTATTTAATTATGTCATCACATATCACTGCCAAAAAACCAGAAGTTGTTACTGCTGTTTTTTTTTTCGACATCGACATATCTGTTTTCATTGTAACCTAAATAGAAATGATCTCCCCCTGCTGACATTATACAAAGTTTCATGTCTTTATTTATAACCTTGCATGTAAAGGTCAGTTTGGTATGTTTTTAGAAACGGGGGATTTATTATTTGTATTATTCTGCCCTCTGTTCTCATTTTGGTTATCTTCACAGCGTTTCGACCGATGTAACCTCCGACCTTCTTCAGGTGCATCTGTTCGAACTTGGAAACTTTCTGGTTGAATTTGAGAATCTTTATGTCGAACTCTGGTTCCCGACTAGAAGGTCGGAGGTTACATCGGCCGAAACGTTGTGAATATAACAACCAAGATGAGAATAGTAGTCCGAAAAATACAGATTATCAATCCTCGTCTAAAATATCCCGAAATAAATCTGTTTATTATTTTTACCGAAATAAAACGGATATCTTTTTCTTTCACTCAGGAAAATTATAATTTATAACTCGTATGAAATCTTCCATTGTTGCTGAAATAACTTTTTTGGTCAAGGTCATTTCTTGAAGACACAAACAAACGTTAAAACTGCTGAGATTTTTGGTCCGTGAATTTCTTATAATTTTATTTTTTGTAAACGGGTATCCATCGATCCTCTACGACCACTAATTTCATCAATCATCTAGTGTATGGGGGGGGGGGAGCATACGCTAGATGATTGATGAAATCAGAGATAAAAATCATGGTATCTAAAATAAAGACCAAGAAGTATTTTTTTTTTTTTACTACCACTTATCAAGGCCAGGAGCCACTCGACGATAAAAGGTTAATGAGATGGATTGTCAGTTGGATGAAGAATATTATGAGAGGATTGAAAATGATTAATGGAATGAACAAAGTTTGATGACTTAATGGGGGCGTATTTGTTCACATTGGATTTGAAAGACGACCATGTTGGATTCTGTAGGGAATCAGTTCCATGGGAAGTTTTTTGGAAAGAAAGGTTGTTCATGGAAATTCCGCCTGACGTCACATGGATGAAGAAAGAATTCTTTGGACATTTATAACAAGTTAACAGAGCGAAAAAAGGGGTGAAAAAAAGAAAAAGAAATAGACAACAGATAAATGTTACCAAAGGCAGTAGAAGTTACTCTTCTACCTACCTGGATAAATTTACTTGTATTTTAACTTATTTTAAAGCGTTTTTAGTTCGGCTT
The DNA here is from genome assembly GCA_963556195.1 of Sepiola atlantica. NCBI lineage: Eukaryota > Metazoa > Mollusca > Cephalopoda > Sepiida > Sepiolidae > Sepiola > Sepiola atlantica. The sequence continues at coordinate 101,095,779 of OY744528.1, read as the reverse complement.
CCCCCTCCAAAAAGTTTTCTAGATCTGACCCGGTGAGAGGCGACCGGAAATACCCCCCTTGCCTCTCAAAGGAGGCGGTAATACCGGGGAGGATGACCTTCTGGGACCGAACAGAAAAGTTACCCGACTCTGATCCTAGCCCATAGGTTTACAAAGTTTGCTATTTGTATTTGCACGTTACTTTCCTGGAATGGTTACCCCTTCCAGAAGTACTGTTTACCGTTGGGTTTGCAGCACACACACAAACCGTAATACTTGACTTGCTTAAACTGCCATTTTGAAACTAATTTCTGATGAGAATTAAGATCAAATAAATCCTATTTCAGTCATCCAAATTATTTGGAGTGAAGTGGGTATCGACATTACCTCAAACAACTTATTTTTTACTTAAATCATATTTTAGTAAAAAGCAATAACATTAAAAAAAAGTCATTTATAGCCAGTTTCACTGTACATGTAAAATGCTGAAATTAAAATTTGACAAGTTCAAGGATAACTTAAATTCATAATGTTTTAATTAAAGGACAGGGAACATTTTTTTCTGATTGAAAACTTTATGAAGGTGGTGACTACTTTTTTCAGCGTTTCATGTGTACGAATGAACTTGTGAGAACTTACTGTTTTTAATGTTATTTTTTTTTCACAAAACTGGAAAACAAACAAAATTCTTGTCAATGTTTTTCTGGTGCTACTAGATGAGGCTGTCTGAAGATACCGGCTTCCTGACTTAAAATGCACCAAACATTGATGTTATTGTTTTTCTTTCCTTCCCCTTTGCAAAACTTAATCATGTTCTGCAAAGTCAAAAACAAAACCAACAATTTCCCTCTACAAAACCAAACCAAACATGAATAAATACTTGAGCATATAAAGAACTTGAAGCATAAAAACTTTTACCGAAATGACCGGATTCGGCATTAAATAACCCGAAAAGGGTTTGTATGCCGTAAAACAAAACAACCATACCATGTCAATGTTTAATACATTCATTGAATCAAATTAAATATTTGTCTAAATTAAAAAAAGTGTATAAACAATAAAATTAAGTTAGGTGGATTCACACACGCACACCCTTTCTACTAATTTGAAGAATGATTTGCTGATGTTGGCATTTTAGGAAGAGTTAAACCAAATTATGTATATATACTACCTAGCTCTACTTACGTACAAAGCACTGTTGAAGTAAATACTGAAAACTGATACATAAAAAAATATATCTCCTTATAAAATTTTATGTGGATACATGAAATACTAATATATATTTTACTTTTGTGGTGTGCACTAGTGGTTGCTTGTATCATTTTAATGCTTTAAATTGTATGATGTCTTTTTCGCTATTTAGAAAACTAACATTAGAAGAGTTTTCAAAGTCTGCGACTGATTAGATTTTGCCTGATAATTGATGGCCGATGGTTTGATGAGGCGTTTATGTATGGGAACGTGTCATTTTTTTTTTTTCCTGAAGGATTTGAAATGTTCCATTGTTTAGGTTAGGTGTTACCTCGAGGAAGTTTAGCTTTTTTAGGTTGGTTTTTATTGCTATTGAGAATCCTATTATGTTGAGTGCTCAATTATTGATTTTTCCTCGTGGGTTAGGGACTGCACGAATGGTAATTTTAGGGCCATGGTTAGGGTTGCGTGTGAGGTTAGGGCCAGGGTTAGGGTTGCGTGTGAGGTTAGGGCCAGGGTTACGGTTGCGTGTGAGGTTAGGGCCAGGGTTAGGGTTGCGTGTGAGGTTAGGGTTGCGTGTGAGGTTAGGGCCAGGGTTAGGGTTGCGTGTGAGGTTAGGGTTGCGTGTGAGGTTAGGGCCAGGGTTACGGTTGCGTGTGAGGTTAGGGCCAGGGTTAGGGTTGCGTGTGAGGTTAGGGTTGCGTGTGAGGATCTCGTTCATGAGGATCAGTCTGAACCATCGAATGACTATGAATTTGCTTTATTTAAGTTAATAAACAAACATTGACAAATCGAGATGGCGAGCAAAGCAACGCAAGTTTTCTACCTGATTTGGAGATCCTTTCTAAGCCTAACAGCAGGTGCTGTCCACCCCCTATACATAATTTTGGTACGGCCCATTCTTGAGTATGCCATCCAAGCAACAAATTCCGATCTTCAAAAACATATTGTACACCTGGTGCATGTTGGCAATCAGGATGTTGACAGGATTTTTCTGTCCTCACTTAGACAGCGAAGGATGTGATGGGTACCTAATTCTGGCATACAGCATATCAACGGGAATTTAAATCTACATTTTAGAATCACTGAAACACCTAGTCGCGATCATCCGCAGCAAATGTACCATCGTCGCTTTCGTCTCAGCAGGTTTGATGTTGAGTTCAATCCCTGTTGGAAATACTGAAAGAAAAAAAAAAGTCATGGAACGCAGATTATTCTTAGTCCCACTTCACTGATTAAATAAAGGGCTCCATTTGAAATTCCAAGAAGGGGAATTTGAAGACCAGACAGTGTAACAACTGAAACGCTTTGTATAGCAACTACAATGAGGATAACCATCCAAATTATGTAAATAACACCTCATCACAGAAGGCCAGAGAATATAACAGGCGAAACATTGTGTATAACACATTTAAAAAAATGTTTATACAACACTATTATTCAACATTGTCGCTATTCTATGGCGTGCGTGTGTATATATATATAAATATTTATTATATAAACATTCAGTTTGATTTATGTAACTGTGGTTGTGTTTCAGCGATTACGCTTCATCAGAGCTCAACATAATTCTGAAAAAATAAAATCAGACATAGACAAACACACACAAAAAAGATCTGGCCGTGATTTGAAGCGATAACTTATAACACTTTTTTGTGTGTGTGTTTGTTTTTGTCTCTGATTTCTGGTTTGTTTTTCTTAACCATTGTCCAAATTTATTTTTTCATAATTATTATGAGCTCTGATGAAGCGTAATTGCTGAAACGCAACTGCAGTTATGTAAGTCAAAGTAAATGTTTATATAATAAATAGTTAGAAAGTTCTACCTAGTATTGAACACTTTTGAAAAAATATTGGTTTTAAGTTTTTGAACTTGTTTATATAATAATGTGTGTAAAAACCAGCTCCGACACATTGTTATACAAAGATAACAAATCTCACAAGACGACCCCCATAGATCCTGTGCTTGTCTGTCACCTATGCTACAGGCCATGCAAATCTGTCGATGCTATCTTCAAAGTCACAGGTGAGGAAGGGATGACAGTGGTGAAGCGTGATGAGACCGCAACCATCTATGATGCTGCAGCGAATCATAATTATGATCATATAGATGATCATAATCTATATATTTGAATTTTTCCACGCTTGCTCTCATGTACACAGATGTTTGTGAATTTAAGCCTTTGAGAATTAAAAAAAATAATGATGTACACTGCAGTGGGTTGCACAATGGTGTATCTCATTTTTGTTCCTACTACTTGCCTCCCCACAACGGCAGTTGGTTTTAATATAGGGAAATCCAGCTCCTAAAAAAGGGGGCCACTGAATTGGAACCTAAATTAAAATTCCCTCAATCTAAAAGGATTTCTCCTTCACTGACCGAGGTAAGAAAAGATTAAGTGTAGTATCGGAACAGATACTACACTTTATTCCTAGCCAAAAGGCCAAGGTATTTGCGAATAGTTTTAGTAGAAAAAATACCTAACTTTTTTTTTTTTTAGTTGTCAAAGACTTAAATGCACAAGCATGTGTTTTAATTAAGCAAAAAAACTAAACTAGAATTAATGGGCCTGACAGGGTCTGCTATCATGCACACGTAAACGACCACTATGCTGGCAACCACTGTAAACCCAAATTGGCTCATTTAACTCACTATTGCTGTATAATTAAAGCAAAATAAATTGTTTTGGACTATTAGAATAATTTCCAACACTATTGATAATGTTTACCCATTCAGTTATTTATTTTTTTATCATCACTTATGTTTGCATTCATGTCTTGAAACATGACGTAAATTATAAATCAATGGTGTCACGCCAAAGCTATAATTAATTTGTTACGGTAATGTTTTAAGCTCTATTCATAACAAAGTCCAAATAGGTAAGTTGGTAGAACGTCGGAATGAAGATCTCAAGGTTTCAGTTTCTGGTCATGGCATCCGCTTTATTTGTTGGGAATTTATTATTGGCTATTTAATGCAGTATTCTCTATTTCTAAAAGTAGTTAAGATCTCTAATATTTTGAAATGAGACAAATTCTGCAATGTATTGCGTTTAAAATAAATTGTGACTGATGATGGACAGAGAGCAAAATCTCTATTTATACAAAACTAACAGGACTATTTGGCGTTGCCCGGGGCAGAAGTGTAACATTTCTGTTAAAACTTTTATCTCTCTAGCCCTCTAAATCTATCTTTCTCTCCCACACATCCCCCCCCCCACCCCGTGTATACCCCTTCCTCTCCCCAACCCCCTTTTTCTTTTCCGACCAGCCCATTCCTCTCTCTGGACATACATACAGACCATTGTCTTTTATATACATTCCTCGAGGAATAAGTCGGCATTTTCTTTCCAAACTAGTACATAAAATGGCTGAAAAAAAAAAAACGCCCCTCTCCCCCTGACGAAATCTGGCCCAATTGACCCCTAAAGAATAAATAATTTTTTTTTTAAATTTTAGATATTAATCGACACTGATCAAGAATTTACCAACTTTATAGCAGTTTGTTTTATAGTTTTATAGTTTTTGACTTTTAGCTGGACAGACAGACAACTGTCCTTTATATAATAGAAGATGTGACATATTGGTGTATAGTCTGATGTACTTTACACCGTATATGTGTAATAATTAACTAACCCTTTATTTTTTGTTTTAATGTTTTTTGTTTGGCAATAGTTTATTTTTTCCATGGAAATTTAGAATGAAAATAGATATTTCATATTAATTTTAATTAAAAAAAAAAAGAAAAAAAGAAGTCTAATTCTATCTACTAAAACACGAGTCTAAAACTGGAACTGTCTGAATTGTGTTTTAAGGTACAATCTACGAGTTACAAAGTCCAATGATAGTCTTTATCTTCTGATCTAATAACAATCTATATGTTGATTGTCACTACTTAAGGCAGGCTGTAAAACGGTATTAACTAAGCAAAAACATTTAATAAATGCTTCAAAATTTGATTTCTTTTGGGATTCAAACTCTGTAACCCAAACTATTAAAATTGAAACAAACAAATATAATTTCGACATAGTTATGGGTAAACGTGTTGCATAGCCGTCCCGGAATGGGCCGTGGCAGTTCTCGCTTGAACAACTGGTCATTTTTAACAACAAAAATGTATATGTTGCATCCCTTTAATTTCTCGTACCTTCTTCGTCGCGGAGGGATGTGACGTCTCGATGTCGTCCAGTGGTTGAGTTCTCCCTTCGTTTCTGTACTGCCGTGAACATCGCCGCTACAACAAAAAGCTTCATACCACGATTCACTAGACAAACAACCTTTTAAACTTTCATTTGTTTATTTCAGGCGTTAGATTTCTGTCGGCCACGGAGATGCTTCACTAACGTCGAGGGAGAGACCAAATTACTACTCTATCGTAGTTAATTCCTAGCTTAAGTCCTTAGCCATTCGAGGAGGGGGAAGAAGAAATCTCATGCCTGTATTCTCTTGGGGAAATAAATTCTCATTTCGGACTACATAGAGAAATACGTCTGTTCGATTTGCTTCCACTAACCAGACTCCAAAACTGTTTCCCACACAAAAGCCCGTGACGTCACAGAACCCCCATGCGCAGGTGCACCTTGACCCTTGATCTGAGGTCTCGTCAACGTGGTGGCCCTGTCAACGTCTGTGAGCTCCTGTTTATCTTGCACTCGACTGTACGGGTCCACCCTCACTAAATCGTCTAAACGAGCTCCCCACATACGTCCACTTCAAGATGCGTCCGGCCCCACAGGGCCATTATCCAACAAACGTAGCAACTTGCTTTTAACTAATAGTATACAAGAAATGGTTTCCACTAATGTTGTTGACATTAGTACAAAAACGGCTGATGTGCCGTAACTCGGATAAACCAAAGTCTTGAAAATTTAGTGTACATCCGATGGTCACCCATTTCGTATAATAATCCCAGAAAAAGGTTAGACATTAAGATGATCTCCTTTATCTGACCTCTGAATTAAATGTAGAAATTAGGAATAGTTAAAAAATTAAGTGAAATATGTTTAAAAAATGAAGCGATATATATATATGTGTATATATATATGTAAACAAAAAAATTAATTTTTGTATTGAGAAATGATGTGCGAGAAAAAAATTGTCTCAAAATTTTCACAAAAATAACTTTTGTTTAATCGGTGTGTGATTAGTTAAATAAATATTTTTCAAAGCTAAGTTTAATTATGTGAACAAGGCATTCAAAATCAAATATAACCATTGTGCGTCTGTTTTTTGATATTCTGTTTTTGTACTTAACATGCATATAATATTCTATTATGATGCATGAAGTAGAAAGAGAAATACTGCATCTCTCTTTTAAAAAAAAAATATAAAAAATTTACCTCCGAACAACTAGAGTAGAAAGTGGATCGTAGGTTTATTTTTAGCATCCTCGTGAGTCTCGCCTCCCCCTTTTTTCTCTTTTAGTCCTCAGATAACTTGAGCAATGTTTCTGACAAAGGGGGAATCATTGCTGTTTTCTGGGCCGGCTGTTTTTTGTGTTTTTAGTGGGTAGTATGTGGAGATTTTCAATCCTCTCATAGTATTCATCATTCAGCTGTCAATCTATTCATCTCATTAACTCTTATCCTCGAGTGTTTTTTGGCCTTGATAAGTTGACTCATTAGTTGAAAAAAAAGAAGAAAAAAGAAGTACATTCATATCCAAAAGTAACAAAAAAATATCAAAGTTTGATAACCAAAATGGCTGACTAACCCTATTGACAAAGGACTTCTAGAAAAGATATAAGAATCTGTAAGTGCTGTTTGCTTAGCCATTAAAGGGCAAAGTTCAAAAGGAAATAAAGAGCTCTTCACTACTGAATATGTAGTGAAATGATAGATTATCATCAAGCGGTTTTTGCCTTTATAACTGTAAACTACGAAGGGCATTATTGTTTAAGAGGCGTATTTCGATGATATCCGTTTCAAATGTTAATAAAATATCCGAAAAGCAAATTATTTCATATCTCCAGTTTTGAATCAAAACAACTGACCCACCTACCCTTCCCTTACTCTGTGCACGGACAAACTAGAGAAACCAAACCGTGTTTGACAGATCTCACCGTGGATGTAGGAGGTTATTACCTTCACTGGTGGTTGGGGTGTGCTTATGTTAGCATCCAATTATACGTCAACATTTAAAATTTCCAACTGAAAAATTTGACCCTGTAATAATTGTGACCTCCCCCAATTTTTATCTTTCTTTTCTGACAGGAAATCACTTGATCATTATGGTCTCTCTTGTCACAAAGAAAATTTGAGGGGTACAAAGGCAGAATAGTCATCTAAGAATTTAACGGAGAATCCAGAGTTTTGACGATAGATTATGGAGACAAATATTAGGAAAACCCAATCCTTTTGCCAGTTTACTTTTGCAAATTTCTGATTTGTACTTATTTTCTGATAAAGAACATCACCCACCGTCTTTTATTTCAGTAAATCCCTTACTACTACTACTACTACTACTACTACGCCTTCTAATGTTTCGTAAATATACCTAATTCAAATTTGTCTTCCGTTTGCAGTCCTCTCAAAGCACTGAAACCTTACTATTAACTCTAACATAACCATAAGTCCAGGTGGCCGCAGACCCCCCCCCCCCCCAAAAAAAAAGTAATAATAAATTTAAAAAAAAAAATTATCTGCCTCCTCCTCCATTTGCAGTTTCCTTCTCTCACACAAAAAAAGCTGGAAAAATAAAATTTAAAAAAACCAAAACAATTAAAACATTTCCCTCTTCTCGGCAATAAAAAAAATACACACTAAATTGTTTTAAAAGAAAGTTCTGTTTGCTGAGTGTTTGAGTAACTACGTACGTCGTGACTCTGAAATCTCTGTAAGTACTGAAATTCTTGGTTGACTATTCTGCACAAGCGCCCTCAAGTGCACCTAAGAATCTAAAGTTGCTTGTCAAAAGTTGTATGATGTATACCGATGCAGACTATATAATCTGTTAAGCCATATTTAAATCCAAGTGTATTTATTGCATGCATTTACACTATAATAACTTTGAGAAAGGTATTAACCCCCATCTCCCAGTTTTGGATAAAATAGTTTGTATCGTTCGTTGCATTAAGTAATCCTCTAATGGTTGATATGCCATAGAACAAACTAAAACTACATTTATTTAACACATACTTTGATGTATTATTTGGATTATTCCGGCTACTATTCTCATCTTGGTTATTATTTTCACAACGTTTCGGCCGATGTAACCTCCTTCTTCAGGTGCATTTTTTTTTTAACTTGGGAATTTTTGTCAAACTCTGGAACCTAAACAACCAAGAATAGTATTCCAAATAATACTAATTCTCATCTCAAAATTTGCTAAACATGATTATTTATGGTTGAAGATTTGGTTTGTCCGTACAGCATGTCGTTGACACTTTGTGATTATTTAATGTTGAAATGAAAGACTTGTACACTAAAGCACTTATTTTACCTCCGCCTGGGTGAGTGGGTGTTCACACTTTCCCCAGTATTGGTAGTACACCTGTCCACCGATAAAACAAAACAAAAAAAAACTGAAAAAGTATTCTTATCCTTGTTCAACTCTAAAACATCTGTTTGAGAATTATTATGTACACATCAACCTTACCACTAAGCAACACTTACCCCCTCTTCCGACAAAGTATCGGTCACATTTAACTGAATGTAAATGAAATAGCTCCGACTGGATTTGAACTTGTTTGAGTCAGTCACCATTGATTCACTCCTACCTACCTACCTACCTACCTACCTTGCTTGCTTGTTAAAAATAAAACTTGAATGACATTTGTACCTACAACAGACATGTTCTGTTTAACTTGATAATATGTCGAGCTATTTTCATCAAACTTGTTTTATTCTGCCTCTATTATCATTTATGATACTTGGTAAGCTGTATAATAATACGTTTATTCACGTTTATGTCACCACCTTCCACACCCTTTTGAAAAAGTGGGATCATCCAATCGCTAAAGATGAAATGCAAAAAAAAAGTAATTGGAAATTAACTGGTGTTAAGATAAAAGAAAGTTTCAACTTTACCTATTTCAGAATGAATTGAGGAATAATTTACTGAAATCAACAGACCATAAAAGGGGTAAGTAAAACAAATATAACACAAATAAATGTTACCAAAGGCAAGATAAGTTACTTTTCTACCTACCTGGATAAGTTTTTTGTGTGTTTTAACTTATTTTAAGCGTTTTATACGTAAATAAAAAAAGTAGTGTCGACAGTTCACCACGACAGAAAAATGGCAACTGATCACCATGTGAACCCTCGAGTATCACCAAAAAATCAGAAATTAAACAAAAATACTGCTAATAACTGTCACCAATTGGGCGAAATTTTTTATGTTTAACTGAACTGTATATTTTATTAGCTGTATTTTTGTTTAATTTTCAATTTTGGGGCGATGCTCGACCCCTCACATGTCGCCATCTTTTTTTTTGTCATTCTAATGTCATTTCTTTGACAGTTTTTTTTTTAATGTACAAAACGCTTTAAAATTTAAAACACACAGAAAAAACACCCAGGAAGGTAGAAGAGTAACTTATATTGCCTTTGGTAACATTTATTTGTTTCATATTTGTTTTATGCCCCCTTTTTTTGGTCTGTTGACTTCAGTAAATAATTACCATGACTTGTTCTCAAAATCAATTGTCCCGTCAACTTAACCAGTTCTAAAAGCCTACTCTGATTTCTTTTTTATTTTAGTCTAATTTTAATATACTTATAATTGTTACAATTTTAAATAAATTGGAAAATGATGTTTAACTGACAATTTTTTTTCACGATAACAGGAGAAAAAAAATTGTTACCATAAATAAATTGTTAAAATGTTTGTTTCAATTTAAAAAAATATTTAGCTGACAATTATTTTTATGGTACAAAAGAATATTTGTAGAATTTGGTATATTCAGACTACTGTTCTCATCTTGGGTGTTTTTTATCACGTTTTGGCCGATGTAACCTCCGACCTTCTTCAGGTGTACCTTGTCGAACTCAGAATTTTTCTGTCGAACTCGGGAATCTGGACAGAATTTCGAACGGAACCCTTTATTAAATCCACGGGGTAGCATGCTCTCGTTCCATCTGCCATGACTGGGAAGAAATCTTCAGTAATTCGCAATTCTTCGTATCACCCGCACTGAAGATTGAACCTTCAACCTTCAGATGACTGTCACGTAGAACTGAATTTTACTTAGTACTATATCCACTGTACCACGGGTCATTGCGTCATGGCAGATGGAATGAGAGCATGCTACCCCCGTGGATTTAATAAAGGGTTCCGTTCGAAATTTCGTCCAGATTCCCGAGTTCAACAGAAAGATTCCTGAGCCTAACAAGGTACACCTGAAGAAGGTCGGATGCTACATCGGCCGAAACGTTGTGATAAAAACACCCAAGATGAGAACATTAGTCCGAATATACCAAATTCTACAAATTATCAACCCTCATCTCAAAAATTCCGAAACATAAAAGAATATTGTTTTAAAAAGATTTAAGTTGTTTCAACTTTCAATAAACAAAGGAGAAACATTCGTTTCATTTAAAAAGTATTTAGTTGACAATGACAATTATTTTTACGGAAGAGACAATTTTTGGAGGCCTGCCAAGCCAGCAGGATATCTGATGAAGCTTCTTGATGTTCCGAATATATCCACAAAGGCCCCTTTTTAAATTTGTCAGTTTATCCACTCATCGGAAGTGCATTAAATTCCTGAACTTTTTTTATACATTTAAATAGAAATTTGAATTTGTTTTCAAATGCATAAAAACGTTTGGGAGTTTATTAATGCACTCTCGATGATTCCATAAAACTGCACTAAAGTGTTAAGATAAGTCACATTTATTATTGTTATACATACAAAAGGATATTGGGTCCTTTATGTGTGCATGGTCTGCTGTCTTGATTTTAAGAAGTTGATTTTCATGTTATATATTTATTATCAACAATTCACTAGGAGTTCTCATACGGGTCATCATCAATGATTGCGCACTAAAAATAACTGGTGGTGTTTCTTGGAGTCTGAGTAACAACAAGTCTCCCCAGATTTCCAGTACTCTCCACCTCTTTTGCTAATCATTGCAAATGATTTTGTGTTATCGCAACAGCCGCTTACCATTAGGGTGGGACGTAATGGGTGAACATTTCAGATTCATGCGAGTAGTATTTTTTTGTGTTCATTTATACATAAATAACACTAAACAATCAAACATTTTGAAAATTTTGCAAAATTCAGAAGGTGCAGGCCACTAGTTTTTGGCTATTTTACATTCATGAAAACCCTTTCACAGCCTGAAAATAGTCCTAAATTAAAGTACTATATCAGATTTAATCATCTGTATCCATTCATAGCTTTTGAGGATGTTTTAGGACCTGCAATGTCGCATGAAACCACTTTTTAACCTAAAAATGATGGATTTTGAGTCCCATGGAGCCCTAACAGCTATTTTTGGCCTGCACCTTGTGAATTTTGCAAAATTTTCAAAATGTTTGATTGTTTAGTGTTATTTATGTATAAATGAACACAAAAAAATACCACTCGCATGAATCTGAAATTTTCACCCATTACGTCCCACCCCTATTACCATTGATTTCTTGCTGGCAAAACCATTGGTCTTTTCTGGGATTTGGGTGGCAATAAGCCTTCACAAGGTCCCAATAGTCTTTACATCCTTCCAGTGGATGTCTGGTTAGTATTCTCCGTCCTTGGTCTTTCAATGCTCCTTCACCATTCACGACTATTTTGTGTGGTATCAGCTGAGGCTGATGCTATCACGTTCTTTTTTTCGGGGGGGGGGGGGGTATGATATTTCTTAGTTTCAGTTTCCTTGGATTCATGTGGTGGTGTTCTTTCTATGTTCTTGTTTTCTTTCTATTGCAACTTTAATGTGACTGGTTAGCGTTCGCAGTTTATGTGGGTTGGTTTCTGCATTCAAAGATTTTCCTTAAGATTTCAGCTGTCATTATTATTATTATTATTATTAGCACTTGTTCATTTAAACAAGTATTATTAAAGACAGACAACTTCTGTTAGTTCAATTTTTAATAACTTTTTCAAGTTGATAGATATTCCTTGTTTTTTTTTTTTTAGATAAGAGTGTGAAATTTATATTGATTGATTCGAGGCTTTCGATCGGCTTTGGTCCTTTGTGATAATGAATAAAACAGTTAAAATTCCAAAGTTAATATCCTTCAAAATGCTGAGGCAAAGAAAAAAAATTTTTTTTGTCATTTTTTTTTTTCTAATTTTTTGGTGATATTTGCTGAATATATTGCATATCTTCTATTTTGATAGAAAAAAAAGTAGTTACAATGCTTTTTAATTTTACAAATAAAATTTCTATATCCAAAAACTATGCATTTATCCATACATTTAAAAAAAATTTTTTTTACAATAATGCATAATTCGATATTCTAACAAACCTAATGTTTGATCTACAAATATTTATTTTGATCAATGGTTTATCTGTTAAATTTATTTTATATAATAAGACCATGTAGTTATTTTAATGATATTAACCTCTCAATCTCTCTCTCTCTCTCTTAATCTCTCTCTCTCTCTCTCTTAATCTCTCTCTCTCTTTCTCTGTCTTAATCTCTCTCTCTCTCTCTTTCTCTCTCTCTCTTTCTCTCTCTTAATCTTTCTCTCTCTTAATCTTTCTCTCTCTTAATCTTTCTCTCTCTTAATCTCTCTCTCTCTAATCTCTCTCTCTCTTAATCTCTCTCTCTCTTAATCTCTCTCTCTCTTAATCTCTCTCTCTCTTAATCTCTCTCTCTCTTAATCTCTCTCTCTCTTAATCTCTCTCTCTCTCTTAATCTCTCTCTCTCTCTTAATCTCTCTCTCTTAATCTCTCTCTCTCTCTTAATCTCTCTCTCTCTTAATCTCTCTCTCTCTCTTAATCTCTCTCTCTCTCTAATCTCTCTCTCTCTTAATCTCTCTCTCTCTCTTAATCTCTCTCTCTCTCTTAATCTCTCTCTCTCTCTTAATCTCTCTCTCTCTCTTAATCTCTCTCACTCTCTCACTCTCTCTAATCTCTCTCTCTCTCTCTTAATCTCTCTCTAATCTCTCTCTCTCTCTTAATCTCACTCTCTCTCTTAATCTCTCTCTCTTAATCTCTCTCTCTCTCTCTTAATCTCTCTCTCTCTCTCTAATCTCTCTCTCTCTCTCTCTTAATCTCTCTCACTCTCTTAATCTCTCTCTCTCTCTCTCTTAATCTCTCTCTCTCTCTAAATCTCTCTCTCACTCTTAATCTCTCTCACTCTCTTAATCTCTCTCACTCTCTCTAATCTCTCTCACTCTCTCTAATCTCTCTCTCTCTTAATCTCTCTCTCTCTCATTAATCTCTCTCTCACACTAATCTCTCACTCACTCAAATCTCTCTCTCTCACTAATCTCTCTCTCTCTCTTAATCTCTCTCTCTCTCTTAATCTCTCTCTCTCTTAATCTCTCTCTCTCTCTTAATCTCTCTCTCTCTATCTCTCTCTCTCTCTTAATCTCTCTCTCTCTCTCTTAATCTCTCTCTCTCTCTTAATCTCTCTCTCTCTCTTAATCTCTCTCTCTCTCTTAATCTCTCTCTCTCTTAATCTCTCTCTCTTAATCTCTCTCTCTCTTAATCTCTCTCTCTCTTAATCTCTCTCTCTCTTAATCTCTCTCTCTCTTAATCTCTCTCTCTCTTAATCTCTCTCTCTTAATCTCTCTCTCTTAATCTCTCTCTCTTAATCTCTCTCTCTTAATCTCTCTCTCTTAATCTCTCTCTATCTCTCTCTTAATCTCTCTCTAATCTCTCTCTATCTCTCTCTAATCTCTCTCTTAATCTCTCTCTATCTCTCTCTTAATCTCTCTCTATCTCTCTCTTTATCTCTCTCTATCTCTCTCTTTATCTCTCTCTATCTCTCTCTTTATCTCTCTCTATCTCTCTCTTTATCTCTCTCTATCTCTCTCTTTATCTCTCTCTATCTCTCTCTTTATCTCTCTCTATCTCTCTCTATCTCTCTCTTAATCTCTCTCTCTCTCTCTCTTAATCTCTCTCTCTCTTAATCTCTCTCTCTCTTAATCTCTCTCTTAATCTCTCTCTCTCTCTTAATCTCTCTCTCTCTCTTAATCTCTCTCTCTCTTAATCTCTCTCTCTCTCTCTTAATCTCTCTCTCTCTCTTAATCTCTCTCTCTCTCTTAATCTCTCTCTCTCTCTTAATCTCTCTCTCTCTCTTAATCTCTCTCTCTCTCTCTTAATCTCTCTATCTCTCTCTTAATCTCTCTCTCTATCTCTCTCTTAATCTCTCTCTCTCTCTCTTAATCTCTCTCTCTCTCTCAATCTCTCTCTCTCTCTAATCTTTCTCTCTCTTAATCTTTCTCTCTCTTAATCTTCTCTCTCTTAATCTCTCTCTCTCTCTTAATCTTTCTCTCTCTTAATCTTTCTCTCTCTTAATCTTCTCTCTCTTAATCTTCTCTCTCTTAATCTTTCTCTCTCTTAATCTCTCTCTCTCTTAATCTCTCTCTCTCTTAATCTCTCTCTCTCTTAATCTCTCTCTCTCTTAATCTCTCTCTCTCTTAATCTCTCTCTCTCTTAATCTCTCTCTCTCTCTTAATCTCTCTCTCTCTCTTAATCTCTCTCTCTCTCTTAATCTCTCTCTCTCTCTTAATCTCTCTCTCTCTCTTAATCTCTCTCTCTCTCTTAATCTCTCTCTCTCTCTTAATCTCTCTCTCTCTCTTAATCTCTCTCTCTCTTAATCTCTCTCTCTCTTAATCTCTCTCTCTCTTAATCTCTCTCTCTTAATCTCTCTCTCTCTAATCTCTCTCTCTCTTAATCTCTCTCTCTCTTAATCTCTCTCTCTCTTAATCTCTCTCTCTCTTAATCTCTCTCTCTCTTAATCTCTCTCTCTCTTAATCTCTCTCTCTCTTAATCTCTCTCTCTCTTAATCTCTCTCTCTCTTAATCTCTCTCTCTCTTAATCTCTCTCTCTCTTAATCTCTCTCTCTCTAATCTCTCTCTCTCTTAATCTCTCTCTCTCTTAATCTCTCTCTCTCTTAATCTCTCTCTCTCTTAATCTCTCTCTCTCTTAATCTCTCTCTCTCTTAATCTCTCTCTCTCTTAATCTCTCTCTCTCTTAATCTCTCTCTCTCTTAATCTCTCTCTCTCTTAATCTCTCTCTCTCTTAATCTCTCTCTCTCTCTCTCTTAATCTCTCTCTCTCTCTCTCTTAATCTCTCTCTCTCTCTTAATCTCTCTCTCTCTCTCTTAATCTCTCTCTCTCTCTTAATCTCTCTCTCTCTCTTAATCTCTCTCTCTCTCTTAATCTCTCTTAATCTCTCTCTCTCTTAATCTTTCTCTCTCTTAATCTTTCTCTCTCTTAATCTTTCTCTCTCTTAATCTCTCTCTCTCTTAATCTTTCTCTCTCTCTTAATCTCTCTCTCTCTCTCTCTTAATCTCTCTCTCTCTCTCTTAATCTCTCTCTCTCTCTTAATCTTTCTCTCTCTTAATCTTTCTCTCTCTTAATCTTTCTCTCTCTTAATCTTTCTCTCTCTTAATCTTTCTCTCTCTTAATCTTTCTCTCTCTTAATCTTTCTCTCTCTTAATCTTTCTCTCTCTTAATCTCTCTCTCTCTTTATCTCTCTCTCTCTTAATCTCTCTCTCTCTTAATCTCTCTCTCTCTTAATCTCTCTCTCTCTTAATCTCTCTCTCTCTTAATCTCTCTCTCTCTTAATCTCTCTCTCTCTCTCTTAATCTCTCTCTCTCTCTCTTAATCTCTCTCTCTCTCTCTTATCTCTCTCTCTCTCTCTTTATCTCTCTCTCTCTCTCTTTATCTCTCTCTCTCTCTCTTTATCTCTCTCTCTCTCTTAATCTCTCCCTCTCTCTTAATCTCTCTCTCTCTCTTAATCTCTCTCTCTCTCTTAATCTCTCTCTCTCTCTTAATCTCTCTCTCTCTCTTAATCTCTCTCTCTCTCTTAATCTCTCTCTCTCTCTTAATCTCTCTCTCTCTCTTAATCTCTCTCTCTCTCTTAATCTCTCTCTCTCTCTTAATCTCTCTCTCTCTTAATCTCTCTCTCTCTCTTAATCTCTCTCTCTCTCTTAATATCTCTCTCTCTCTCTCTCTTAATCTCTCTCTCTCTCTTAATCTCTCTCTCTCTCTCTTAATCTCTCTCTTAATATCTCTCTCTTAATCTCTCTCTTAATATCTCTCTCTCTCTCTCTTAATATCTCTCTCTCTCTCTCAATATCTCTCTCTCTCTCTCTCTTAATATCTCTCTCTCTCTCTCTCTCTTAATATCTCTCTCTCTCTCTCTTAATATCTCTCTCTCTCTCTCTTAATATCTCTCTCTCTCTCTTAATATCTCTCTCTCTCTCTTAATATCTCTCTCTCTCTCTCTCTTAATATCTCTCTCTCTCTCTCTCTCTTAATATCTCTCTCTCTCTCTCTCTCTTAATATCTCTCTCTCTCTCTCTTAATATCTCTCTCTCTCTCTTAATATATCTCTCTCTCTCTTTCTCTCTTAATATCTCTCTCACACTATACAGTGTCTTTTGTAATAAGTGTAACTTCTCCCAACCTTGTTAAGACATAGTTTTATCGATGTGGGTTAGAGCAAATAATTGAAGCACCTGCTAAATTTAAAGAATGTTAATATCTAGTTTTATTAAGCTCACATTCAGATGTTGATTTAGCTCGGCAGGTATATTTTAGCATGTATTTTTTGTTATTAAAGTATATATAAAAAAAGCCTTAGGGAAACAAATGTTTACTCACATTTAGTATAATAATAGATAATCTTAACGAGGGAGGCACTTTGCTACTAACAGAACGCTTAACTGGGTAGTTGTATTGCTTGTTATTTGTTGTTAATACCATTGATATAAATACTTTTTTAATAGTATTTATTTTTTGGTTAAG
>OY744528.1:100960737-101078529 GCA_963556195.1 Sepiola atlantica | reverse complement strand
ACTCTCTCTCTCTCTTAATCACTCTCTCTCTCTCTTAATCACTCTCTCTCTCTCTTAATCACTCTCTCTCTCTCTTAATCACTCTCTCTCTCTTAATCACTCTCTCTCTCTTAATCACTCTCTCTCTCTTAATCACTCTCTCTCTCTTAATCACTCTCTCTCTCTCTTAATATCTCTTTCTCTCTCTTAATATCTCTTTCTCTCTCTTAATATCTCTTTCTCTCTCTTAATATCTCTTTCTCTCTCTTAATCTCCCTCTCTTAATCTCTCTCTCACACCATACAGTGTCTTTTGTAATAAGTGTAACTTCTCGCAACCTTGTTAAGACATAGTTTTATCGATGTGGGTTGGAGCAAATAATTGAAGCACCTGCTAAATTTAAAGAATGTTAATATCTAGTTTTATTAAGCTCACATTCAGATGTTGATTTAGCTCGGCAGGTATATTTTAGCATGTATTTTTTGTTATTAAAGTATATATAAAAAAAGCCTTAGGGAAACAAATGTTTACTCACATTTAGTATAATAATAGATAATCTTAACGAGGGAGGCACTTTGCTACTAACAGAACGCTTAACTGGGTAGTTGTATTGCTTGTTATTTGTTGTTAATACCATTGATATAAATACTTTTTTAATAGTATTTATGTTTTGGTTAAGTATTGAGTGCTAAAGGCATTTTGCTCATTTGTACTCTGTCATAATGTCTAAGTAAAATGAATTGACTGACTCCCTTGAAAACACATTCTGGCTACATTATTACTCCTCCACTTTACTTGTAGGTCAATCAGGTCAGCTGATCCTAAGGCCCAGGTGCTTGTTGTTGGCGAGGAACCCTACATCCCTTACATGCGCCCTCCACTTTCAAAAGAGCTCTGGTTCAGTGAGGACAAGTCGACTGTCGAAACGCTCAAATTCAAACAGTGGAACGGAAAAGAAAGGAGCATTTTCTTTGAGCCTGACGCCTTCTATGTGGAACCAAAAAAGCTTCCGTTTCAGGAGAATGGTGGTGTCTCTGTGTTAACTGGACATAGAGTTGTGAAGATCGACCCCAAGAAACGGCAGGCGTATCTTGACAATGGCAACACAATAACCTATGACAAATGCCTTTTGGCCACCGGGGGTGCTCCAAAGAACATTCCGAGCATTGCCTCTGCGGGTGATGAAGTAACGAAACGTACAACACTGTTTCGAAACATTGACGATTACCGCAGCTTGGAGAAATCTCTGAGTGAGGCTAAATCGGTAGCTATCGTAGGTGGGGGATTCCTGGGCAGTGAACTTGCGTGCGCTCTCGGTAAAAAATCCAAGAGCTCAGACCTGAAGGTGTTCCAAGTATTTCCAGAACCTGGGAACATGGGTAAAGTATTGCCAGAATATCTTAGCGCTTGGACCACAAACAAAGTGCAGAGTGAAGGGGTCACGGTTCTTCCGAAGCAGGTTGTGAAGTCTGCCACTGTGAAAGATGATAAAGTGCTTATAACTTTTGAAGATGGCAACACTTTAGATGTCGACCATTTGGTTGTTGCGGTAGGCCTCAAGCCTAACACAGAGCTTGCCAAAACTTCAGGCCTTGAGGTCGATGAGAAATTCGGAGGCTTCTTAGTAAATGCTGAACTTGAGGCGAGGTCCAACATCTGGGCAGCGGGAGACGCAGCTTGCTTTTATGATGTTAAACTAGGCCGTCGTCGGGTGGAGCACCACGATCATGCTGTGGTCAGTGGTCGTTTAGCTGGACAGAATATGACGGGGGCTGGTAAAGCCTATTGGCACCAGTCAATGTTTTGGTCTGATCTGGGTCCCAATGTTGGTTACGAAGCGATAGGCATCGTAGATTCTAAATTGCCAACGGTGGGCGTGTTTGCCAAAGCAACTGCTAAGGACACTCCACAAGCTGTTGTTGAAGAAACTGGTGAAGGCCTTAGATCAGAAACTGAATCTACTGCTCAACCATCCATGGTTCCTGCAGATTTGCCAACCGTAGCATCATCCGAAGAATATGGGAAGGGGGTTATATTCTACTTGAGAGATAACATTGTGGTTGGGGTTCTTCTATGGAATGTCTTTAATAAGATGCCAATAGCTCGCAAAATCCTCAAAGATGGAGCTGAGAGTGAAGATTTACATGAGGTTGCCAAATTATTTAAAATTCATGAAACGTGAGGAATGTCCAATTTAGGTTAGTGGTTTTACCTTTTCTCTCATGTGTGTATTATATATATATATATATATATATATATTATATATATATATATATATAACTTTGTTTTGATTTTAAAAAAATATATAGTAAATAAATTACATAAAAACCTTTACTGAGAAATTAGTGTACATATATATATAATATATATATATATTTAAATATAATTTCCTGGCGACTCAAGGTTGTGGGAATATTTTTTCTGCCTACATAAAGACGGTCACCGCATATTAAAAACTAAGGCTCTGCAGAAAATGCCTCGGCACTGTAAGCTTTGGCATAGGACTCGTTTTCCTTATGGCAGAAACACTTGTTTGGGAGTACCTGGATGAATGTAATTTAAAATTACGAATATTGTTATTAACATGTTGAGAAATGCTCACTTCTAATCGCTGATTGGTACACCCCATATCGTCAGCTTCAAATTGACAATGAAAATTGTAAATGACCAAACTTTTATGAATGTTTATGCTTAAACATCTGAACATATAAGAAGCTGTAGTTATTAATATGCGGTGACCATCTTTGTGTAAGCAGAAAGAATATTCCCATAACCTTGAGTTGACGAGAATTTATATATATATATATATATATATATATATATGGGTTGTTTGGCTTACATCGACAAGTTGAAGTTTCCGTCTTTCTCTATATGTATAAGGGTACAATTTAGAAGCAAACACTCTATTAGGCATGTTTGGTTAAAGATGATAGACAAGGATTGTCGTGATTGTTTCAGTATGAGTACTTCATACTTTCGAATGAGCATGGCGTTCGTTAGATGTATATTGTGTAAGAATGACTAAGTGTTTGCTAAAACGCTAAGTGAGATGAAACCATTGGTCAGTTTTTACATGGCATATATTTAACGAAAGCCTTACTTGTTTGGAAGTGTGAAGACTCATATAGCGAGACTTGAAACATTTCATTGTCTACCATCTTTAACCAAGTGTGTGTGTATATATATATATATATGAAATAATACTATACATTAGTTTGGTTGTCTATTGATACCTGCAGTTTCACGGAAACACTGGAAATCCAGTTCATAGGGCTAAAAGATATCAACCATGACCATAATGTATAGTGTTATTTGAAATAAAAATATGCTCTTACATAAGTAATTGAGCACTCTGGTCATTTATCCTATACAATAATATTATACTATATATATATATATAGTATAATTATATTATTTTCCGACATAGATAAAAACCTTAAAAGCATATTGTTCTATATCTTTGGGCATGTGTGAATTTAAAATATTGTTTGTTTTTTTTCTTTTTGAAGACCCTTGGTTAGTCAAATAAACTAAAAATGATTTTCGGAAAAAAAGGACACTAGAACAAAGAACTGTTTTCTTGTTGTCTTGAAATAACTGTTGGCTCCATATTTGACTGTCTGGCCATCATGAGTGGCATGAGCAAATATTAAAATTCCAAGAACCACCACACGTTTACTTTGAATTCCGCAGACTTTGAATAGCTGTTAACATGTTTTTTTTTTTAAATGAATCTCTCGAACGAATGGTGGGAGAAAATAGACGTGAGAGTGAAAGGGAGCAGATTGTGGAGCTGGGTACAAATCAAGGGGGGAAAAAATCAAGAAAAAAAATGTTTAAATTAAATTTAAAAAATTTAAATGTAATGTTGGAGATTGAAATAAAAAAGAAGCCATTTTTTTTTCTAATGAAAAACAAAACTGTCACCTTCATTTACATATTTTTCATCATATACTTATTATATTTTTCTTACTTTCAATTATAATTCTTTTTTTGCCCCCAGTTTCAAAGTTCTCAGGCAAAAACTGCAATTTTTTTTTCAAATTTGTTTATTGTTATTAAGATAAAAAAAAACCTTTGTTAAACATTGACAATATTTTATTTATATAAATTAGATGACGGTTAAGATTTTTCGAAAAGGTGATATAAAATTGTCTATAGGCAATAAAAATTGCATTTAAAAAAAAACATTTTTTTTTAAAGATTATGACATGCTGAACGTTTTGGAGTTAAAATCAATCTAGTATTAGGCATAGAATCTGAAGAAAAACATTTTTCTAGATGACGACATGTTTGATTGGATCGAGGTTATTAGCTAAACACCGGAATCAGAAGTACATTCGCTGGAAAGAAATAAACTCTTTTAGTGACTTATAGAAAAATAATTTAAATTAAAATATTTAAGAATTATGTTGTGAAAAAAATATTTTTAGAGATACTTTAACTTTTTTAAATAAATTATTTTTATAATTCATTAAAAAATTTTACTTTTTTTCATTAAACCTTGTTGCCATTCCGCTTTTTGTCTCAATTATGCCGACAGCCGATAAAAAATGTTTTTTTTTTCTTAATACGTAATAGTCTTGATTTTACCTCAAACTATTTCAGCATGTCATAATCTTAAAAAGTATACCGTTTTTGAGCTATTGCATATCGCTTTATCGAAAAATCTTAACCGTACTCTAATTTTGACGTTTACCATATTTTTTATATCTTAAGTTCTAGTTTGAAGCTAAAATTTAAGGAACTAAAAATTAAGATGCTTTAAAAATGAATGATTCAAATGCTTGTTCAATGAGACAAGGGCTCGATAAAAAATTTAAAATATTATTTTTCTTTGGTTTAGGAGGAGAAATGAATCATAATACTTGACTTTTGCTTTCTAAACTTTAATTTTAGGGAGAAATTACTTTCTATCTTGCAATTTAAAGGCTTCAAAATTACTTGGATTTTGCACAGCCACAACCAGCAATCATTTTTACATTCTTAATAAATTAAAAAAAAAAAAATGTCTGCCTCTGTGTACTTTCTGACTGAAAAATTCAAAAGTGATTTAAAAACTTTGATAGATAAAAAATAATATCTGCCTAAAATTGAAGTTTAAAAGTATTATGGTTCATTTGTGCTCCTAAACCAAAGAAAGACCGCATTATTTGGACTGATCACCTGCCGTATCATTAAACCAATATATATTTTTTATTGATGTCCTTGTGTCCATGAACCAGCCAACTTTATCTGTTCATTTAAAACCAAACAAATAAAAGTGAACATGACCACTTTTGTGGTCATCTTTATATCTACCCTTCCTACTGCCAACCTGAAGGAAAACATTGTATTTTTTACAATACACAAAAAAAAAAAAAATAATGATAAAGAAGAACGAAACAAAATCCATTGTTAAAAGTTGATTACTGGTTATTAAACTGCTTATACAATTTTTCTCATGTTTTTTTAAAAATTAAAATACAAGTTAAACTTTCTTATTTTTTACCTGCAAATTCTCTTAATCTCAATACAGATATATATTGATATATATCGAGTTGAATTTTGTATCATTAACCTCTACGATCTCTGTCAATGGCTGCTATGTGAATACAAAATAAAAACAAAGAATAATTATTAATTTCTTGTTTGTCTCCTTTCATTGATTTAAAAAAAGAATTGGGGTCATTTTTACAATCCACCACCATGACGAAAGTGCTGTATCTTTAGTTATCAAATTTTTGGTGTAGATACCAGTGATGGTTGAAGATACGCGTTGCATGGAAAGAAATAATATGAGAATGATACGATGGATTTGTAATGTGTGTCTTAAAGACAGGCTTAGATCTGATGACCTCAGCAGTAGATTAAATTTTGACAGTATAGAGAGATGTGTTTATCATTTCTTTCCATGCAACACATATCTTCAACCCTCGTTGGCCAGGTTTCACTTCATACATTATCACACTGCGTACTCATGCCTGATAGTCTCTTCCCTTGGTCGACAGTGGTAACGCTCTGCTAGTTAGTAATGGCACTCCATCCACTCCTAACTATTGCAATCACACAAGCACCTGCTCCCCCCTGTGCTTTAATGGTATCACCAATGTAACACAACTTCTGAACAACCTCAATAACCTTGCCATCCAAATATACTTTATAATAGTAGCAATTTTAAATTAAACATTTTTTTTTCCTTCTGTAATAGACTACAATATGAAAGTTACTTGGTGTAGTGGTTACAGGCACGGATAGTGGACTCGGTGTGCTTGGTTCGAGTCCTGTTAGGGGCTACTGCATCATCTTCACTAATACTCTTGGCAAAGGTATGAATCTAAATATCACCCTCTCCAGCTATGGGTTAAATAGTAGGGGAAACTAGACTCTCAAACCTTGGTCATGCAACTAGTCGAGGAGACGGAAAACTCTGAAATAATACCTGTCTTTCTCTACTCATCC
Source organism: Sepiola atlantica (assembly GCA_963556195.1). Taxonomy (NCBI): domain Eukaryota; kingdom Metazoa; phylum Mollusca; class Cephalopoda; order Sepiida; family Sepiolidae; genus Sepiola; species Sepiola atlantica. Next base: position 101,072,109 of record OY744528.1, on the reverse strand, counting down.
TGGCATTGTTTCTGGATGCCTTGAACTTTTCTTGTCACTGGAATTAAGCAAAGCTGGGTCAGGAGAGGTGCAGTTGGGATTGTGCAACCCTTGTTTCACTATAGACTCTTTGTGCATGCACCCTTAAAGAAGGTATCCATTGTCTCTTAAGACAAAAGGGACTTTAGAATTGACTACAGTGGCACAAAAAACAACACAGCTGAATTTCTAATGGTGGGGTGATAGTAAAGAAACTTCTCAAATTGTTCTTTCACATGTTATCAATGCTGATTTTTTTTTCCTTTTTTTTTTAAATTACCGTATGTTCTGTGTAATCTGATAACATTTTGTAACAGGGATAATGCTGTTAATACTGGCAAAAAAAAAAATAAATGATACAAGAAAATGTATACTTCAGTCTATTTTCCTATATTTTTTTAACCAATCTTGGCCAGTTTTATCATATTTCTGTCCAAATTTTCTTTTTCTGACTCTCCATGCATTAATTTGATTCCTGGTGCTAATGAATCATCAAATTAGGTTTTACACGCTGACATGTGTTGGACGACTTTAAGAAATGGACTTCCAAACTAGCCTATCTTTGCCCAGGTCTTCCTTTATCCTTCTTTCTCTTAAAGGTTTACTTTCGGCAGCCTCGTAACTCTCGCTTCACTTATTTTTTCCTTTAGTCCTCACATTCCATGAGCGATGTTTCTGACAAAGGGGGAAGAATTGCTGTTTTCTGGGTCGGAATCTACCAATCTAACACTTATCGTTGGCTAGATTTTGACCTTGAAATACTATTTTTCTTATTTAGCTCCTTACATCAAGTTGTTTTATAAGTTCTCTGGAGCGATTTCCATAAAAAAAAGAAGTCTATCACTTCCTCTCATGTTTTCCTTGGCAGCTCTGGACCTGCTACCTTAACTGTCTTACATCTACTGACCGAAGAACTCTGCATTCCTTAAACGTGGCTATACCATCAGTCTCCTATTCTGCACACATCTCCTTATACTGTCCAGATTTAATCTTCCTCTGATGGCATTAGAACTAAGCCTGTCTTAAAGACTCATATTAGACATCCATCGTATCATTCTCATATCATTTCTCTCCATGCAACGCATGTCCTCAACCCTCACTGGCCAGGTTTCACTTTACACATACCTGATAGATTCTTCCCTTGGTCGACAGTGGTAATGCTCTGCTGGTTAGGAAAGGCAGAAATTCCCTGAACTTACTCCATCCACCCCTAACCCTTTCAATCACACTAGCACCTGCTCCAATGGTATCACCAAGGTAACAAAACTTCTCGACAACTGCAATAGCTTCGCCATCAAAATATATTTTATCCACATCTGAGCATTGTTACACTTTTTTTTTTTGTACTAACTAGAACTATAGGTCTTACGGTCCCAAATTCTAGTATGTTAAATATCAAATTGTTTTTAATGCCAATATTTATTTAAAGCAAAATTAATTGTTTTGGACTATTAAAATAATTTCCAACGCTATTGATAATGTTTACCCATTCATTTATTTATTTTTATTATCGCTTATGTTTGAATTAATGTTTTGAAATATGATGTAAATCAAATCTATGACGTCACGCCAAAGCTATAATCATTTTACAGTAAAATAGAGCTTAAAGCTCTATTTATAAGAAAGTCCAAATAGCTCAGTTGTTAGAAAGTCAGACTGAAGATTTCAAGGTTTCAGTTTCGATTTCCAGTCATGGCATCCGCTTTATTTGTTAGGAATTTATTATTTACTATTGATGCAATATTTTCCATTTCTAAAAGTAGTTAAGATCTCTGATATTTCGAAATGAGACAAATTCTGCAATGTATTTATTATGTTAAAAAAGAAAATGGACAAAAACATCTATTTATATAAGACGAGTCACCGCTTATCAAGGCCCAAAGGCCACTCAAGGATAATGGTTAATGAGCTTGTCAGCTGGATGGTGAGACAAACTCCTTGATTGAAGATCATGGTTGAAATTGGGTAGAATTTGCATATAAACTGAAATTGGGCAGAATTTGCATATAAACTGATAATAATGAATATTATTATTTAAAAAAATTTTTTTACCATAACCTGCTCAGGGTTATAATAAATTCAAATATGTAAGCTTTGTCAGTGTATCTTTCATAGATTTCAAGTTTTAGCCGGACACACAGAAAGAAATATGACTTTTTAAAAATTATGTAATAGATAATCTATTTTGGCATATGATATCCAAGACTCAAACAGCATGAATTTTGGTTAAGATAATCGAGTTAGATTCCACTTAGTTTTTATAAAGGGACAAAATAGACTTGTATGTATTAGTCAATCATTTTTAGTACCTACCCAGCGTTGCCCAGGAGTTAAAGAAAAAAAATTACTGACTTGTTTATGAGAAAATAGATATAAATTTTGGTGACAGTTAGCTTAGGTCCTAATGTAACAAAGCACCGAAGAATCATTAGACGACTTTTGTCATCAAAATCATTTTCTCTACTTCGAGAAGCGGAAGGATTCCACCCAGTCAAAAGGCCAAAGAAGCTTGTTCGAAAGTCTTTTGATCTCTACAAAAAAAAGTCACAACAACGATGAAATAAGTAATGCAGCAATACAAACGCATCTGGATGCAGTTTATTCACTTTGTTAAACAATATTGCTAAAACTTTAACAATAGAAGAAGAATCAATACAATAATAGAAAAGAACATTTAATGGATTCAGTTTATTCACTTTCATTTACACTGTCACATACTGAGAAGGTCAGTATGAGCACCATTATTTTCAATGCACAATAAAACTACGCCATCATCTGTGGTGATATTTTACAAAGCTGTGCTTTTTTTGGGTAATTGCTTCTCTATTGTTGCTTTTAGGTAGAGGTAACATGACTTTCGGATCATCCTGTGCATAAAATGATGTAAATAAAGATGATAGCATTGTAAAATTATTGAAAGTATCAATTTTGTTCTAGTGATTGGTGATAACATACAGACAATTTCTCTTCATGCGTATTTATAATAGACTAGCGAAACCCGTCGCCCAGCGTTGTATGACGTCGAATAAAAAAAGAAACGACCTATTGTTTTTTTTTCTCCCCCGTCTACCGTGTTGGCGAATGTTTTAAATTAAAAAAAAAAGAAAAAAGTGGTAGAATAGAATGGGATCGAACGCTAAAACTGGCGATCATGAAACATGCTTTCTTACCGACTGCACCACGATTCATACATGTGAAAATAGGCCAATTAACCGAAGCTTGATTCTTGGCATGCGTGTTAAATTAATACCAGGCAAATGATAAATAAGAACCGGTGTTTTGTGAAAATTAAGCTGTGTGTATTAGTTCCCGGTGTCGATGAGTAGAGTGACAGTACAGAATTGTTAGGGAGAAAAGTTTTTGCTACCACCTATACGGAGTTGGTTTGTCGGAGAGCCGTAGATGCTGGGCCAAATGTAATATTTAGTGTTAGCTGGAAAAAATAATAACAAATTTACTAAAACACGCACGAGTCAATAAGTCTAATATAGTGGTGAGTTTAGTAGCCTGTGATGCATGTGGTTATTTTCCTATACTCCGAGAAGGTACAGGGGAAAAATCGTCTCTACTTTATATATTAGATTACATAATTCTCATTTTTTTTTCATGTCTGCTTGTGGTTATTTGACAGAATCAACAGCATATTTTCACTTCATTTGATCAAATATATACAGGGTGGCCCAAAAGTAGGTGGACAGTAAATGATAACATTTATGTTGAGATAACGTCTACGTACAATTATATTTACCAACACAATTATTACATTAATAATTAAATTGTATTATGAACAACACAAAAGCTCTTAAATTTTTGCAAACTTTTTTCCATCACAATTTACACAGCTTTTGAAGTCTGCCTCTTACACTTAAACCAAGTCTGTCTGGGTATTAATTCCTTGAAATGCATCTCTTATGTCATTTTTCAAATCACCGACACTTCTTGGTTTTCGACTATAAACTTTGTTCTTAAGTGGTTAAGTCCGGTGAAGATATCGGCCAGTCAATTGGACCTCTTTACCCAATCCATTTCTCAGGAAATACTTCAAGATACTCATGGACTGCTCTTAAATCATGTGGAGGGGCCCATCTTGTTGAAAATAAAGGGCATGTGACTTAGACTGTTGCTGTAACTGGGGAACAACTTGATTCATTAGAATTTTGAGATATTATCTCCGGTGACTGTTCCGTTAAAATGGTCCTAAAACACCAGCACATACTGTCCATCTACTTTTGGACCACCCTGTATATAGCTATATAAATAGCCAATCGGATTTGTTGGTATTATTACTCTCTTTTGGACTATTATTTTCATCATTAGGAGTTCGGCCATTAGCCAATGAATGCAACATGAAAAACAGTCAGCGTGTGCTGTTGATTCCATGTGTACACATCATTGATATTGGGCACTGGTTCTCATAAATAAAGCTTCTCATACAATTATATAGATTGATTATATATATATATATATATATATATATATTGCGTCAGCATATGTTGAAAAGAAATCAATAAAGTGCTCGATCGTAAGAATGCGAGATCTAAAATCCAAATTATTTATTTAAAAACTATATATTACATATTTCAGATGTACCATGGTTTCATTGACATGGATAGATCATTACTGTTTAGAAAAGGCCCTTACAACCCAATTTCATGAGTCGCCGAAGATTTAACATAGGTTGTAAGGGCTTTTTTTAATAGTAATATATAGTTTTCAATAACTAATTAATTTAACTGAATGGGCTTCACACTCACCGAACCATAATCAAAATTTAAATAATAAACATTTCATTCATGACTTTGTCAAAACAGATACAAAAACTTTTACATTTATTAGTTAGTTAGAATAAACACTACTTAGATATAAAAGCAACCACAAAGAATAAATCAACACATTTAGCCTGATGATTCCGTGCAAGAATGAAACATGGACGTTGTGTAACTTACTTGCCATAGATATATTTTCATACTCTCTATCTATCTATATATATATACATATATCTATATATATATACATATATATATATATATATATATATATATATATGTATATAAATTATAGAGTGATTAGAAAGTAACTCCCTATTATTAAGTGGTTATAAATTATTTACCAAAAATGAATATGATAAAAAGTGTATAGCATGGGGTTTTATTTAGAATAATATGGATACCAGCTTCTACAGCCGCCTGGGAATCGTGTAAACTGAATGGGCTTCACACTCACCAGACCATAATCAAAATTTAAATAATAAACATTTCATTCATGACTTTGTCAAAACAGATACAAAAACTTTTGCATTTATTCACATAAATAGATAAACATTAATATTTTGGTAATTTTCATACAAATTTGATTATCTTTTAAATATGACTTTGAACAAAAGACAATTAAAGAAATTAATTTATCTGTGTGTGATGATGTGAGAAGCTTTGTTTTTAACTTGGAATTTAGAAGTGGATTGTAACCAATTGAAAATAAAGTCAGTCACGCTAAAGTAAAACGCCAGAAAGGAACATTGAACGCAAATGCTACATATTTGTCCAAGATAAAACCATATTCTTAAACAGAACTCTCTGTTATATTAAATTCAAAACAATAACAAAGAATAGTTAATTAATAAAATGTCCTTTTGCAAAGCAATATGCAATTTAGTTAACCTTACGACTTTGATTGCATATACATAAACAGTATATAAAAAAGGTACGCGCTGCTATTGTGTAATGTTGAATTAATGTGAAATTTTTTTTTTTACCTAACCGTTAGTACGAGAAATGGGCCTGACTTTCACATTTATTTATTTAGACATATTAATACAAACTTTTTTTTTATTAAATTTTCATTTTATTTATTTTTTCCATTTCTTTTTCTTTTTTTTTTTTTTACTTTTCATTTGTTTTACTATTTTTTTTGTTTATAGTTAAAAAGTTAAAAAAAAATTTTTTTTTTAAATTTTTAAAATTTTTACTTTGGTTATCTTTTTTTTTTTTAAATTTATTTTTTTGTTTCCTTATTATTTATTTCTTCTTTCTTTGTAGACATCTATGTCACTTGGCTTTTCCTAATATTGCAACTGCTCACATGCACTGATCACACATTGACTTAGGATGCAAAAGAAGCGACACACATTTCACCTGATGTCTGCTCCATAATTGAAAAAAACAAAAACAATAAACAAACAAACGTTTAATGTCAGCAGTTTTATTTTTTTGTTTTTCGTCAATCTGGGCCAATCATGAAGAAATGAATAAATGTAGATGAAAACAGAAATAAGAGTGGAAAAATAAATGGTTGAAAGCAAATTACAAAAAAATAAAGTTTTTGAATTTCCTTTTTATTAACTTTTAATTACAAAATAATGAAGTGAGTGAAATTCTTATATATATATATATATATATATATATATATATAGGTCATCTGAGTGGCTTTATCCATCTTGCATGCTCAAATTTTGAACATTTTCATTGCTTTTTCTTCTTTGCGTGTCTTTGAAGCATGCGGTCATACGACAGTTTCTCACTTTTTTTACACAGTCCTTTGCATCATTGTTGCACTCTGCAATATCTTTCAAGCTGCACCGGTTGGGTAGTAGGGGGCAGACAAGGCAGTGTTGCATCGTATGGTCCTCCGCTCCACATTCACAGATGGCTGTGTCAGTTTTGTAGCCCCATCTACTCAAGGTTCTTGGCCTTTTGGCTAAGATCAAAGTGTAGTATCTGTTCCGATGGATACTGCACCCCATAGACTGGTATTGTCTTGGCCTTCGGGGCTTGATTTACACCGGTCTATGGGTTTGTCCTGTGTAGTTCTGGGGAGGAGTAAGTTTATTGCTTACTGCCTGAGGCGCCCCTACCGGGGAATTTTTAATGGCCAGGGTGCTCACCTCTCGGGCGCTGACTTTTCAAACCCCACATCCCGACCTGACCTTGGGTCACATCTTACTTGTGGGAGTAAGATAAAACTGGCCTTGTGCCTAACTCCTGGAGAGGAGTAAATAAATACTCATAGGAACTTTTGTTCGCCCCATTCCCATTCTCAGGCGGTTGGGTGTTTTCCACTGGAGTCAGGGTGCCTCTGGACCGAGAGGGAGACCCTCGGAATGGGGGATTCCCATGTCAGTAGGAGGGGGGGTATTCGCTAGCTGTCTGGTCTACAGCTGTAGTCTGGTTTCTTCCTGAGATGTTAGGGGTTCGACATGGCTGAGGAAGCTTCTCCTTGACTTCAGTCGTTGGACTGTTGGTTCATGTCCATGAAAAAGATGGCGTTCACCACTGATAGCTTTTGTGATCTCGACTTGGCTAGCAACTTCCCATCTCACATCTGAAGTGGCAATGCCAGTGGGGAGATGCAGGTTGTTCAGGTTGGTAGACTTGAGGCAGCCATTGTTAAATGCACAAATTGAATGAACTCATCTTAATATCTGCTTAACATGAACTTTAGGGGAATCTTAAATGTTGCTTGGCACTATTCCAAAGACATTGCATGACAACTTTATATTTAAATACTAGAAGAATACCCGTCCAAGAAGGGGTAAAATTAATTTCCCGAACAGAAAAGTTTTGCACCACTTTTACGTCCCCCTCATGAAAATTAAAATCAAGATATAATGTTACTAAAACTTATGTCTAAAATCCTCATTCCAGTTTTGATAAAAATCCATTACGTGATTTTGATTCTAGAAAATGTCTCAATTATGTTTAAGCTTAAGGAGATTTAAGAAATTGAAATTCATGGATTCTTGCTAAATTGTTGTCTTATGACTATGGATCAAATTTAATGCAAATCTGAAATGTTTGAATTTTCACATAGGAACTTGTGCCCATGTTATACGACTCCTAAACCCCTTTAAAATACTCCAAATAAACTGAAATTTGGAGAATATTTATTAGTTAATGTGCAGTACCTATTGTAAAATTTCACAAAAGTCGGAGGTATCTGAATTTTCACGTGGGGCTTCAACTCCCTTTTTACCATTTTTGCATTAAACTAAATATAGCCTACATTATGTCGCCTTACGCCTAGCAGCTGTTCCGAAATTTATAATGTTTGGTTAAATAGTTTAAGAGCAAATCTTGTACATATAAATATATATATACATACCTAACTTTATATAAATAGAGATAGCTGTACCTATCTGACGTTGCTCAGAATGTAGTGAAGTCAGTTTAAAAAAAAAATTTCTACTTGTTTACACATTTTTAAATTTAAGGTAGGCAACTTCCATTATATTCTTCAATTTAAAATGAGGTTCCCCTTGCTGATTTTTATTTTTTAGGTGATTAAAAAAAAAAAAAAAAAGAAAGAAGTTTCATATTAACAGTCATCTGGGGCAGACAGTAATTTAAAAAATAAATTGTAGCTAAGTAGGCTATTAGATTGCTGATAACATGGTACAACAATAACAAATGAAAATTGGCTAGTCAGGATCAAAGTTTGATTTATCAGCTTCAATCCTATTGGGTCTGACTTTGAAAATGTGAAAAGATAACTTTATATGTTAGATGTATTAAAAAAGATCACTGCTATAGCCAGTTGAATTGTACATGCAAAGCGCTGAAAAAAACTATCAGAATTTTAACATGGCCAATATAAACAAATCAAGGGATGTAACTCTGTTTATATGCCACAAGGGAGATAACCTTCACCCTTAACATTTTGTCAGAAAAAAACAGTTTTTATTTGCATTTTTATTACTTATGGAGTTATCTCCCTTGTGACATATGAACAGTTAATGATCACATTTTTTATAATTTAGTGTTTTCTATTTTTAACAGTCACATCCCAGATCAAGGCAGTGCCAGGAGAGAAGTTTGTCATAGTTATTGACACTTTTGCGCATTGTATCTCGGTGCGTTTGTCATTGAACAGCGATCAAACAAAGATTTTTTGGAAAGTCATGAATGTAACTTAGTGAAGCAGTTAGGCTGTAGTTTATTTGTACCAAATTGTGTCGGATTGTAGGAAGGAGTGTGAATTTTATTTATGATTCGATAGGTGAATGAGGTTTTAAAAGATCAATTTATTTTTAAAAAAGTACTTTATTTAAAAAAAAAATAAAAAAAATTGGACCATATGGATTTCAAGGACCCTAAAATCAGCAACGACAAAAACGACACTTTTTTTTCAGTAATACTGGATTTTTAAAAACTTTTACTTCAGGTTGAATTGAATCGCGCTTTTATAACTTTCATTCTCATATAAGATGCAGGACTTCATTGGCTGCAATATGGGCCAAGTAGCAATTCTCTATAATGAACAGAACCGAATTTATCGCCTAAAGTGTGACTTTCACCATTTCTGTGTCCTTGACCTTTTACCTAGATATCCTAAAAATAAATCAGTTCTAAGTTAGTCAAAATATCGGTCATAGTCTAAGTTTAATGACAATTGGTCACATGATGTAAATGCTAGGCTGTACACAAACAAACAAACTCGACCGAAAACATAACCTCCTTAGCAAAGGTAATCAATCCACATTCAATACTAAATCATTTTTTATTAATTAAATCAAAGAAATAGCTCTGTTTGGTTCCAGAAATTATTTGGCATTTTTAGCTGTAGTGTACTAAAGCTATTAGTACTATTAATGCAAATGATCAAATGACCAACCATATAATTTTCTCACACCATCACGATGTCTACACGCTTACAAAATCTTTGTTTGCCACTTTTACAGCACTCTTAGGTCCCTAACTGGGTACTTGTCCAGATTAGGACCCAAGCTAAAATCGACTTGGCGTCGGTAGTTTCCGGGTGTTTACGTAGACAGCTGGAAAAAGCCAAATTAAAAGTCGGTTGCCTGCGTCCAGAAAATTCAAAACTAGGCTGGATGTACAACTGGAAAAAAATATCACTGTGTTAAAACGGTGTTAGGGTTATAAAATGCTTTTTTTCTGCATGAAAAAGTATGTTTTTTCACTGAACAAGTGTTAAAATGATGTTAGAGTTATAAAATGTTTTTTCTGTATGAAAAAGTATGTTTTTTCACTGAACAAGTGTTAAAACGATGTTAGGGTTATAAAATGTTTTTTCTGCATGAAAAAGTATGTTTTTTCACTGAACAAGTGTTAAAACGATGTTAGGGTTATAAAATGTTTTTTCTGCATGAAAAAGTATGTGTTTTCACTGAACACGTGTTAAAACGGTGTTAGGGTTATAAAATGCTTTTTTTCTGCATGAAAAAGTATGTTTTTTCACTGAACAAGTGTTAAAACGGTGTTAGGGTTAGGGTTCGTTAAAATTCATTATCGCTTTGATAATTTTTTATTTCCAATTAGTGAATTTTGCGATTCAATCAATTAAAATGTTAACTTATCGTCTACTTATTTTCTCGCATTCTGATTGGATAAGCACTTTAGCATTTTTCGGACGTCTACGTAAACATTCAGAAACTACCAACGCCATGTCGATTTTAGCTTGGGTCCGAATCTGGATAAGTACCCCTAACTGTAAAGTGTACAATGCCACCTCGACAAGAACACACTCTTACACTATAAATTTGTCAGTCTTATATGCCAATTATCTCTCTTGTAACATCATACTAACCGTCAGCAGCAGCTTACTTTGAGTATTAGTATTGTTTGTAAACAAAACTTTCTTTTTCAAAATGATTTTGATTATAAAAGTTTGGAATTATTTTAAAAAAAAATTTTTTTTTTAAATGTTGTAATTTTTGACGGCTTCGGTACATTAGTATATTTTCAATACTCTGTAGTTTGTGATCATCAGTTAATTAATTCAGTCTAGCTACTACATATAACAAAATCCAAAATGGCTATGTAGTCCACACATGGAGTTCAGCTAACATTAATATCCAATGCAAACAGCAAGTTTCTAAAAAAAAATTATTTTTTCACAAATTTTCTGACAAAGAGAAACAGGTTGTTTCAAAAAAGAAATAATCTTGTGAAACTATGGCCAGAGGAAGAATAAAGGATTAATCAATTGTCATTCCCACTGTTCGACGTGGCCCAACTACGTGTGAATTGGTCGAAGTGGCCCGACCACGTGTGGATTTAATTAATAGATTAAAACAAACAAAAGGGAAGAAGGAAAAACATTATTATTATTTGGAAATTATATTAGAAAGAAAGCGAAGGAATAATAAAGTTAATGCACAAGAATAGTATTTTGTAAAATTAATAATTAAGAGAAAAACATTTATATTAAACAAACAAAACAATTTATTTGGCTAAGACATTTTGTAGAGTTCATATTTTTAAGGAGTACAAAAGTTCCATTGTAAGTTCATGTTTGTACGAAGGTGTATATGCGAGTGTGTTTGATGTATTTTTGTGTGGCAATTGTAATGTGAGTGTGTTTGACGGAATAGTTCATCTTTTGTGGTAGGAATTAAAAGAGATTACCTTTTTGCCTCCTCCACCTCCTCGGTCGAGCCGGTGGGGGGGGGGTAGTGTCGACGATCTCTTCTGCAAGCAAACGGAAGGAGAAAGAAAAGAGTGCGTGGCTTGTTTTTATAGGGAGTCAAATTTTTTATAGGGAGTCAAATCTTGTGTGGTCAAGCTGACTTGTTGGTTCCTGATTGGCCGGAATCTTCGGGCAATGTGCTCCCACGAGATCACCCCCTCTTCTCTACCTCAGGGACGAAGAAGGGCTGAGTCAACAAAGAAAGAAAGGTCGCACATATATCCCCTGACCGGTTGTGACGTCAGCCACAAAACTACAGTAAATTGTTCAAATATATTTCAGCATTTATTATTTATATATTTGTATACGTTTTGATAAAAACTGACAAAATATAGAGATAAACAAAATATTTCATCTTAATTATCAAAAGACTCCATCATAAATGAGTGAAGAAATGTTATTTTCAAATCTTTACGAAAATTACATCAATATGAATGGAAAGTTACCTGAAAGGAAGCGTCCACCATACTAACCCAAAATGTGTCATAAAAAATTGCTGAAAGCAAATATGTGTAATGACTGGGAAGAGTTAATTTTTGGTCATTCTTTGTGGAGGAATAATGTGCAGAATTGTAAGATATCATGTGAAAGGAACCGCATCAATCAGAAGTAACACAAGAATGCATGCAAGAAATTTAGCATTAATGTTCTGTTAAACATAGTATAGATCCTTTATCATTTATCTCTCTTAGCCGGCCCTTATCTTTTTAGAGGACACTCCCAGACTCATCACCAGCTAGATCACTTACGGTGTCTGTCCCCTTAACAAACGCAAGTATTGTAGCTATTGAGCCGTGTAATGTTTGATCGTATATTTTGGAAATACAACAGTTATTTCCCTTGCACTGTAATCATTGTAATCTGTAATTATCTCCCTTGTTCTTTCTTGTATATATAAACAGAAGCCTTACGCGTAATCGTTCTTACGCACCGGGCGACCGATCCAGTTAACATCGTGTTTGTGTCTTTTTTGACCTCTATCCTCTTTGCTCGTATTACTTTTTATTTCAGTGAATGACCACGTCATGACAACATAATAAGCCGTTTTCAATCTCTTTAACTATTCTGACATTTTGAGCATCGTCGATAAGAAACATTGCCTTTCTTCTCTCTAAGAATAGAATTCATCTGTACTAGTTTTATTTCAGTATAGTTTTTTTTAGTTTTTTTTAGTTTTTTTTTTTAAATTTTAAAAGTTTTATTCAATCACAAATAAAAAATAAGAAACAAATATATTACACTAATCCATTCAGTGAAAAAGTAAACTATAAGATTAATAATTCAATAAATAACTAATAAATCCCTTATTCGTCACTTGGACATTGTTTATAGTTCAATATCGAGAAATCCTGATTCTTTATATATAATTGTATCACAGTCCATAGTTTTCTTCGAATGTCCGGCTGGTTTGGCAGGCCGAGAGCAGACTCAAGGAATTTCCACGAATATTGGTGATAGAGAGGCGCTCGTAAAGCCAAGACAATTCGCGATTTTAATATCTAGCATACTTTTTAAAAAACTTTTCTCTATGTGTGAACCTTAATTTCTCCTCACTCGTAATTCAGCTCTCACCTGATATAATTTTTATTTTTCACTTTCTAGCATTATTTTTATACTTAAATCTCTTCTATTAAACTCACAACTCTCTTTAGGCTATATGAAACTCCTCGTCTTTGTTAACGTCTTTTTTATATTTACATACTGGTTAAATTGTTTTGTTCTTTTTTTCAGTTTTACCTTTTTGACGGTCAATAAACCTGTGAATAAAACCAACATACCTCAGAGTTTTGATTGTCGAAAGGAGTTTATGACTGTCCGAGGTTTGTGCATGTTTCCATGAAACGTATACACTTGCGTGGACAGTACAATTATAAAATTAGTATATTTGATAGTCTACTTCATCCTTTAGGTAACGATGCATGTAGTGGAGCCTCCTCTCCATCACAAACCCTGCCATATTGAATATGTTGTGTTATCGTCGATAGCATGAGGTCAGAATCTAAACGATGTGGTACGTAAAAGTGAGTGAAAATAACACGTAGTTATTAATGAGAGAGTCCATGTTAAAAGTCTCTAAACATAATTAAAATAAACATGAATTGCCAGGGCAAACAAATTATAGAGAATGCATTGGTTATATAAGGTAAATACAACTTTGATATTATCTGGGAACTATTCTACTAATGAATTCTGCGATCAATGGAAAAGGTCCATACTAAATAGCTAGCAGTCTGTGGGTCCAGTTTAAACTGTGACCAGAAGTAAGATCTGATGAAACGGTGTCAACATGTAAAAATGTAGAGTTAGGTGAAACACTTCCACCCAGCTTGAGCCCACTGACAGAAAAAAGGACAAGTTTCGTTTTTGAATATCATGCATGCATAGAGCGAGTCTTTTTTAATACTTCTTAATTGAAGAATCCATAGACTTGTTCAGTATAATTCAGGGAAATAACTTTAATATAGTGAGCCGACAGCATCATTCTATTTGAATCTGTGAGAAGTCAGACTAAAACATTCATAAAAATGTTAATTTGGCATACTTATGATGGTTTTAGTAGCAAGAATATTTTACAGAGACAGGTAGCTAGCCTGAAGCCAAACCACTAAGATTTATAAAGAAGACTGTAAGTGTTTGGTAGATATTTACTTCCTTGTGTTTAAAGTGGAGCAGACATTTCAAAAACCACTCTTTGCCGTTGTTGTTGTTGTTAGTTGTTTTTTTTAAAAACCTCATGAAACCAACGACTTTTGGCTGTTCCGAGCTATGAACCCTAGTCAGAAACTTCCAAGCATTTGTGACTTCTTTGGAACATTCTAAGACTGACATTAAATTCTAAGACTGACATTAAATTCTAAGACTGACATTACCGAGGCAAACGTTGTCAATATAATAACGTACTTAGCTACAATTTATTTTTAAAATTCCTTAGTCCATCCCAGATGACTGATCATATGAAACATTTTTAAATAATCACCTAAAAATAAACATCAGCAATGGTGATAACTAATTATTTCAAATTGAAGAATTTAATAGTTGTATCCTTGCTCTATCAGAAACTTGGTATTGGTGGAATTTTGGATGCCATATGCGCTCGGCATCTCAGATGGTTTGGACATATACAGCCATCCATCTCTTGCATCAACTCAATAACATGCATGGATACCCCAGGCATGAAGGTATGTGGAATACTTGGCTTGAGTGCATACGAAGTGACTTGATTGGTATAAACCCTTTGGATTGGATCACATGGAGAGCAGGCATGAGACGTCGCCTGGTGTTGACACTCTCAGCACCTTAAATATCTAAACCGAATGGCGCTCTTGTATAAGCAGTAACCGATCTGAGGGAGGTAACTCTATTTTTCTTAGCTGCCGCTATTCCGAATTCGCTTATACTTTGGCAAGGGAGATAACTTTGTTTATCGCAGCATGAAAGAAAATAACTTTTATGCCACAAAGTTTATAAACTTTATAACAATTAATAAAAAACATGTTACGGGGTTTAAATGCGTTAAAAACCCTAACCCTAACTCTAAACCCTAACCCTAACCCTAAACCCTAACCCTATCGCAGCATGAAAGAAAATAACTTTTATGCCACAAAGTTTATAAACTTTATAACAATTAATAAAAAAACATGTTACAGGTTTTAAATGCGTTAAAAACCCTAACCCTAACTCTAAACCCTAACCCTAACCCTAAACCCTAACCCTATCGCAGCATGAAAGAAAATAACTTTTATGCCACAAATTTCATAAACTTTATAACAATTAATTAAAAGCATGTTACGGGTTTTAAATGCGTTCAAAATAACTTTTACGCACTTTTATTTACATGCCACAGATTGTATACACTTTATATAAACATAAAAAGAAAAGTTATTTTCTTTGATGCTGCGATAAACAAAGTTATCTCCCTTGCCAAAGTATAAGTGAATTCGGAATAGCGGCGGCTAAGAAAAATAGAGTTATCTCCCTCAGATCGGTTACTGCCTATACAAGAGCGCCGACCGAATGATGATGATACATTAAGTTTAAAAACTGTGCAAACAAATAAAAATTATAAACTAAAATGAATTCATTGCATCCCGGGTAGATATACCTAGTGTTAAAAAAAAGCAGGCGATGACAATGCTCGAATATTATGTTAACTTTACCAACTCACGCTTTACGTAATATTTCTTCTTTTTTTGGTTCTCATGAAACTAGTCATAATTTATACTCAGTTTTTGAATTTGTATCCAAATGCATAAAGATGTTAAGGATATTATTAATACACTACTGACGATCGGATGTGCCATGAAACTGCAGTAAAGTGTTGAGGTAAGTCACATTTATTATTTATTGTTGTGATATATGAATATATTGTTTATTGCTGAGATATCTATCTTCTTGTAACATATAAAGTTTTCTTCTGGATTTTTCAAAGTCAGACCCAAATAACGATCCATCTGACATATCGATACTTGATTCAAACTAGCCTATTTTTTTTGTTTCTTACTTCCTCTATGTTATTAGCAGAAATATATTTTATTTCGCATTAATTTCTTTCTGAAAATACTTATTCCGTGTATGAACACATTCAGAGCGGATACTAGCTTACTTCATTCATTAAAATGAAAAGAAGGTAACAAAGATCTTTTACCAAAGAGTAGCTTCCCTTGGAAGCTTTTAAAAGTCTTAGCAAATCTTCAGATTTCAGATTGAAAGTTTTGGAAGCTATTTATATCCAATAATTTTATAAATATAGAGTAAAACAAAGTTACCGTTAAAAAAATGAGTTATAATTTTATAGCAAGTTGCTTCAATTAATAATTAAATGATAAACAATACCGTGATAACTAAAGTAAACTAAATTTATTTAAAAAAATCCTATTTAAAAAAAAATGGAAGAAAAAAGAGCAAAGTTTAAAAAGAAATAATGTGAAATAAAAGTACAAAGACTTTCAATAAGGTACAGCTTATATATATATATATATATATATATATATATATATGCAACACATCACTCAATAAATCTCAGGCCTGACATATAGATGGTGCCATTAATAAAAAACTCCATATGCTTTTATAAAGTACTAACCTTCAAATGTCACATATCAAAATTTGATCCCAATCGGATTATTAGTTTACAAATTACAGTTATCTAACTGAATTTTCAAAACAATGGATACATCTGTTTTTCATGTGTTGATAAAGCATTGCTTACTGATGGGAAAAATACTGTTCAAACAAAGGAATGGCTTGATAAGTGTTCCTTGGTCTCTGCTCCATCGGAAACAACTGTTAAGAGGTGGTAGGCTGACTTATCACTGGTCGTATAAACACAAATGATGCTGAATACTCAGGTCGCCCAAATTCAACAGTTGTTCCGGAAAACATAAAAAAAGTCAACAAACTCGTTTTGGCTGAGCGTAAATTGAAGTTGCATAAGATAGCAGAGGAGTTGAAGATATCAGAAGGCAGTGTATTCACCATTTTACATGAAGATTTGTTAATGAGAAAGCTGTGTTCAAAGTGGGTGCCGCATTTGCTCACAGTCAATCAAAAAACAACAAGGCATCAATGATTCAGAGCGTTGTTTGCAACTGTTTCAACACAACAAAAAGAAGTTTTTGCGTCAATATGTCACAATGGATGAAACATGGATCCACCAGTTCACTCTGGTGAAATCTGCCCAAAACGACCAAAGACGCAAACATCAGCAGGCAAGGTTTTGACCTCTATATTTTGGAGTGTGCAAAGTATTTTGTTCATTGATTACCTTGAGAAACGAAGAACCATCAATAGCGAATTTTTATATAGCATTATTAGTGCACTTGAAGGAAGAAATCGACCCGAAAAGGCCACAAGTGAAGAAAAAGAGTGCTCCTTCACCAAGATAATGCACCACGTCGCAAGTCGATCGCAATGATGAAAAACTACATGAATTGCACTTCATATTCCTTCTGCACCCATCCTATTCTCTAGATCTAGACCCCAGTGACTACTTGTTGTTTGCAGACCTCAAAAGAATGCTCGGTAAAGTTCAAATGAAGAAATCATCATCATCATCATCATCATCATCATCATCATCATCATCCGGTTTTGGTATTTAAGGTGCTGCGAGTGTCTTAGACTCTCAGGTGGGCAACACCAGACACCATCTCATGCCTGCTCTCCATGCGGTCTGAACCAAAGGGTTGCAAGCAGTCAAGTCGTTTCGTACACACTCAAGTCAAGTTTTCCATTGTCTTTCATGTACCCTCGTGCCTGGAGTATCCATGTGTGTTATTGAGTTGATGCAGGAGGTGGCAGACTGTATATGTCCAAACCATCTGAGACGCCAAGCGCATATGGCATCCAAAATTCCACCAATACCAAGTTTCTGATAGAGCAAGGTTGAAGGTACAAGTGATATCGGAAACTGAGGTCAAAGACAAATCGTTCTACCAAAAAGCCATTAAATTGTTAGATAAACTTTGAAATCAGTGTATCACCGTAAAAGAAGACTATGTTGACGAATAAAGTCCAATTTTGTCTAAAAAGTTGTTTTTATTAGTTAGGCCCGGGACTTATTGAGTGATCTGTTTATATATTGAAAATTAATTGTTTTTGAGTGTATAAATAATTACATGTTTAGTTAATCATAATCCAAGCAGTTGTTCATTATTGTTATTCTTTGTCTTTGCATGTCTTTGAAGCATGTGGTCATACAACAGTTATTATTATTGTCATATCAGCAAACAAAGGTTTATTCAGAATTCAAAAACTCACGCCTGCCTGTACAGAAACAAAGGTCAATTTCAATGAAAGAATGATTAACTCCAATTCTTGTTGATAATGAAATATACAATGTCTATTTCTGCACTAGATTTATTGCTAACAGGAAGCCTCAGTGTTGCCCGGGATTGAATGAAGTACCCTATGTCTTTTTGCACATATGATCTTTTGTATTCTTATTTTTTACATTTTGTAATATTAAATTTTGAGAGTGCGTTTCAAGGATGTACCAGCATTGGTTGAATGTGAATGGATGTAAGTAAAATGACATTAATTGAAATAAATTTTGGTAAATTTATTGTCTTTAACCCCCTCGAGGCACACCCGGCGTTTCTCGGGAATAAATGAGGACCTCTGATTACTCCTGCTCCAGCCCCTTATTTTTAATTTTTAAATTTCATCAGGGTTCTGTACTGAGTCTGTTGATTTCATTTGTGTCTTAAATTCATTTGTGTTTTAGAAGTATTGTCCAGAGATTTCCATACGGGGGTGTCCGGAGGAGATGCTGTATGCTGATGATGTAGTACTTGCCTGTGAAACAATGAATAACTTACTTGTTAAGTGAGAGACTTGGAGGGATGCTGTGGAAAGTGAAGGTCTGAAAATGAATATTACGAAGACCAAAGTGATGATCAGTGGTTGTAGTGTTGGGAAGTTCCCAAAAAGAGGGAAAGTTCCCCTGCTCAGTTTATGGAAAAGAAGTTGAGTACAATTCAATTTTGTGTGGTACCTGTAAGCATTGGGTACACAAGAAGTGCAGTGGAATTGCAGGTAGGTTGAGAGAGGATAACGAATTTGTGTGCAAGAAGTGTAAGACAAAGAAGTGTAAGACAATGAAGTGTAAAACAATGAAGTGTAAAACAATGAAGTGTAAAACAATGAAGTGTAAGACAAAGAAGTGTAAGACAATGAAGTGTAAGACAACTTTTTTCTTTCTGTGTGTGCAGGAAATTAACCTCCATAATAGATTGCAGGGGGGGGGGCGGGTAGGTAAGAACTGGCTTCTTGATTTGTGTGTGTGCAGGAACTGATCTTAGTAGGAAACGTTGTTGTTGCCAGAATGATAGATGTATAGGTGTCTTTTAAAAAATTTTTTTTTTTAACATAGTTCACCCCAAACAAGGCAGGCCGCCACTGTAGATGTAAGGGGCTACTGAAAAAAGAAAAGGGAAAAGGTTGGGGGAAGGGGAGTCAACCTAAATTGGGATCTGTGCAGCAAGATGTCTGTTTACATTAGTTTTAAATTTCTGCATGTCAGTACTGTCGGGGAAACAGGGGGCAGGGAGGGAGTTCCAGAGGCCAGCAGCACGAGGAAAGAAGCTATTTGAGTAGAAGGCTCTCCGGCATCTGGGGACCTCCACTGTGAATGAATGAGATTTAGTTGATTGTTGAGTTGGTCTAGTGAATTTATGCCGAGGGGGCACCGGAGTAGCCAATTCATCGGAGCATAATCCATTGAAGTATTTGTAAAACAAATTTGAGGGAAGATATCCTAGATGTGGTTAACAACTCGAGGCTTGAATGCTGCTAGAAATTAGTAGTTGGATGGGTCGAGCCCCTGAGACGTCCTGGTACTGCTTGCTGTTTTATGATGATGACCTCGGTGATATTCCCGACCCTGCCATCATGCTATCACTAGAGGTGCAGACGCCTGCTACCTGTTCAGTCCAACGTTGTTCTCCTGTATAATCTTGTTAGTAGGGGTGGAACGTAATGGGTGAAAATTTCAGATTCATGCGAGTAGTATTTTTTTGTGTTTATTTACACATAAATAACACTAAACAATCAAACATTTTGAAAATTTTGCAAAATTCAGAAGGTGCAGGCCAATAGTTTTTGGCTATTTTACATTCATGAAAACCCTTTCACAGCCTGAAAATAGTCCTAAATTAAAGTACTATATCAGATTTAACCATCTATATCCATTCATAGCTTTTGAGGATGTTTTAGGACCTGCAATGTCGCATGAAACCACTTTTTCACCGAAAAATGATGGATTTTGAGTCCTGTGGAGCCCTAACGACTATTTTTGGCCTGCACCTTCTGAATTTTGCAAAATTTTCAAAATGTTTGATTGTTTAGTGTTATTTATGTATAAATGAACACAAAAAAATACTCCTCGCATGAATCTAAAATTTTTACCCATTACGTCCCACCCCTATAGTGTTAGTTCATTAACCTGTTTATATGCCAAATGATTGGCTTACAGAAAGAGGAAAGCTTCTGTTTAGTAGTTCAACAGCAGAAACTCTAATCAGCTATCAGATCATTTAGAGTTCATCCATTTGCCTCCTTCAATCAGCTTCAGAATTCGATGTGTTCTTCAGAATAATGTGATCTATTCCCCGCTTCTTTTGTTCCAGCTCGTTTGACTCATTGGTCTAGTGGTCTCCATCAATTCGCTGTTTTGATACCTCATTGTAATTCAACTTCCTATTCCAGTAGCTTCTTTCCAAGAACCGCAGGCTTGTGGAACTCTCTTCCTGCTGACTGTTTTCCTCCTACCTATAACCTTGGTCTTTTCAAGATTAAGGCCAATAGACATCTCCTGTCTTTGCGATGACCATATTTGTTCTTATTAGCTCCTTACATTAAGTGACTTTATGCCTTGTCTGGAGCGATTTCCATAAATAAAAAAAAAGATAAATAAATTGGAATGAGATTGTATCAACGCTAGTGTAAGAAAAAGAATATAAAAGACGTGATTATATTTGCAGTGAGAATTGATAGAAATAAATTATGCATGTTCGGTCGTTTAGTTATCAATTCGAGCATTTCATTAAACAAGACCTTTCACCAAAAAATGCTAATTGCTGCATCAATAACGTTTCAACACTAACAAAAGGAGTTATTTCCCTTGAAACTCATTGAAGACTTGTTTCCCTTACATGTTTCTTGCACTAGAACTGATTTTAATTCACACACACGCACAGCTGGAGAGTTTGAATTACCTACTAGACACTATCCTCGAATGTCTTCGGTCTCTCTGTACAGGGGTTTGTCATGACAACCTGACATGAGGATACTTCACCCTACAAGTAAACCCTGACCAAATATTCAAAATAACATAGTATTCGAAGCCCAAATAAGATCGCCTCGACATGGCTATACATTGACCCATACGAAGAATGGTTCCCCTTCTAGTGATGTTACTTCAACTAACAGCACGTAGCTGGATACTCCACCAGACTAGATGAATTCTTGTCCTGGAATCCGGTAAGACCAAGAGACCACCAGAGAGATATACTATAACATAGTTAACTGGTCAATTAAGGAGAGGAAATTTAATGTTTTTCAATTCATTGATAACTCAACATTTGAGGGATAGAGGAGAACTTTAATGGAATATTCGAATATCTATATATCTCATAGAAATCAAGTTTCCGCGCCAGAAAAGGGTCCCTTGATTTGTGAGAACTTCCTGAAGTAAAATGAAAACAAAACAATAACAACGAGAGAATTTGAATGCCTACTAGACGCTGTCCTCGAGTGTCTAAGGTCTCTCTGTTCCAGGGGTGTGTCAGGATAACCTGACATGAGGATATTTTCTCCTACAAGTAAACCCTGACCAAATATTCGAAATAACAGTATTCGAAGACCAAATAAGATCTCCTTGATATGGCTACCCCACACTGGCTTATATGAGGAATGGTGCACCTTCTCCAAGTGATATTACCTCTAGTAACATCACTAAGCTGGATATTCTACCAGACTAAATGAATTCTTATCCTGGAAACCGGTAAGACGAACAGACCACAAGAAAGATACACTATAACATAGTTAACTGGTCGATTAGGGAATGGGAATTAATGTTCTTCACTTCTTTAGTAACTCAACGTTCGAGAAGTAAAGGAGAACTTTAATAATGGAACACTTGGATATCTATGTATCTCATATAAAGAACAAGTGTTAGACCCAGGAAGGGCCTCTTGATTTCTGAGAACTTATACTGAAGTAAAATAAAAATAAAGTGAAAACAATTTTTTGTAGGAAAAAAGCTTTATTCATTCCATATGACGTTTTGGTATATAATATACCTTTTTAAATTTTTTTTGTCATGTTTAATTTTGAAATAACAGTTTCATTGTTTAAGTTAAAATCGATAACTTTTCAGATGCGTCCATGCATCTCTGTAAGAGATTCTGTCCGTCTGTTCTCATTTAAGTTTGAAATAACATTTTCATCAGTAAACGCACACATTGAAAAAAATAAAATAAATAAATACATTCTGTAGCATATAGTCACAAGTTACATCCCTTGAATAAATTTTAAGTTGTCTCCCCTGAACTATCCGACCATTTTCCCCGGTAATCTTAGCAACAGATTAGATATGTCTTCCATTTTAAATCTGAAATGAGGGTCAGTCCTAGGAGCTTATCAAAACAAGGGGCTTCCTCAAGGAGAGAGACATTCATTCCAACTAGAGCAAAATAAGGATCTGAGCGTTGGTAGCGAAAGGAGAGCAGCTTGGTCTTAGAGGTGTTAAAAGTAACAAGACACCTTTTCTCTATTACACCACATTCTCTAGATAAGAAAAGAGAGAACCATTTTAAAAGAAAAAAAATCATTCAAGGTTCTAATTGGATGATGAGCAATTAATGTTGTCTTTTTGTGACAGAAAGAGGTTAACATTTTCATTTTAATTCTCTCCCCTTTTTGTATCAGGTTATTGAACATATTTTACTGGCAGCATTTTTACATTAATTCATCCTTTTCAAATTGTTAACTTATTTTTTTATCCAGACAAAGGCTGCATATTTTGGAGTTTCCCTGTAATTCAATGATTTCTTTTATTTTTTAATTTTTATTATATTTTATTATTGATTTTTCGTTCTTTTTTTATTTGTCAAATACTATTTATTAAAAGAAGGACTATATTTCAATTTCTAATAGGACAGCCAACGTGCAACGTCACATACTAACTTTTAATCTCAAGCTTTTAACATCGGGCAGATACGTTCACTGAAGAAGGAAACAATTCCTTCGACAAGTAGAAAGAAAAAGAGAACAAAAGAACATTCTATTATTATGGCGTCTACGCCAAAAATGAAGAACCTAAAATAAATATTTAATTTAATTTAAAAAAACAAAAACGAAAACATCGTTGTTTGGTTTCTAAATTCAAAATAATTTCAAGTTAACAATGTTTAAAAAAAAGAGACTATGTTTAGCTGTGAAACAGCAAAACAGTCTGTATGTGGATGACTATATAAAGCTCCCTCCCTGGGTAGAGCTTATTTTGTAAGGATATCGCCAACTGCCATTAGCTTTAAGGCATAGCTCATTAGGTAAAACTAATTCGAGCTCCCGGCACTTGCAATGTTTACATTGAGATATTTCTTACATTCAGTCAGTGTCGTATGATAGCGCCGACTGTCAGCTCGACGGTTGAGTTTCAATCCTGGCTTGAGGCACTAATGAGCTGTGAAACAGCGAAACAGTCTGTATGTGTATGATTATATATATATATATATATATATATAAAGATAAATGAAAGAAGAGAGATAAATATGTACGAATGACAAATCTATTTCAACTCCGATTGTTCAATGCAAGGTGTTCCACTGGCAACTTATCTATGTATGTAATTCCTCTGATGATAAGATTTTAATCTTTGAAAAGCCTTGGCTTAAGGAAAGAAAAATAAACATGTTTTTACCAAGCTCACCTTGCATTGAACAATCGAAGTTGAAATAGATTTGTCATTCGTACATATTTATCTCTCTTCTTTCATTTATCTTTATAATTGCTCTATCTCGTATATTGAGCTTAAACTATTTCACTATAGGTTCTATCCTCTAAAAGTATACTTTTAGTTTCATATTATATATATATATATATATATATATATATTATATTATATTATGTATCGATTTTCAGTATTTACTTTAACAGTGCTCAATAAGTGAGTAGAGCTAGGTAGTAAGTTATGAAAATATATTTATGGCAATTAAGCTACACAGAGGCGTCCACATTTCATCTCCATAGAGAATTGTCAGACATTTTAGCCTCACGATTCTCTACGGAGATGAAACACGGACGCCTCTGTGTAGCTTAATTGCCATAAATATATGTTCATAACTTATATATATATATAAAGTATTGGTTTTTGAGAGAAATAAAAATAAAAAACAAATTACTCATTAAAAACTGCAACACACTGCTTTTTTTTAATTTTAAAATTCAGTCCGGCATTGTTTTTGATTGCTTGGAAGCATGAGTAAATATATTTTTTTCTCTTTTGAGTGAGTGATATATTTCGGACAACCTTTATCCTTCAGCGGTCACTAACGAAATGCAGAATTTTGCATTTCATTAAACCAATACTCTTGCATCTGGGAATAATTGCATGTGTTCATAAATATACGGATCTCAACCGTTTTTTGTCATGGAGTTGTTGTTTGTCCATTCAAGGTTTTAAATACATCATATAATATATAAAGGTAATTTATAGAAGACAATACAATGCAGAGGTGTAACGGATAAACACGAACTGAAGCGAATGAAGACATATAATGGTGGCATGAGTTTTAAAGTTTACACCTTTTATTAATAAATAAAAAAAATTTTTTTTTTTTTAATTTACTATTAAAAAAAATATATTGATAAAAGGTTGAAACTTCAAAATTCATTCCACCATTATGTCTTAATTTGTTTCAGTTCGTATTTATCCGCTACACCTCTGCATCGTATTGTCTTCTATAAATTACCTACATATACACATTAAACAATGCTTCAAGCGAACTACATAAACCTATTACATTATTTAGTGTTGTTTTCCACGTATGCTCCTCTTAATATATAAGTATTGGCTTTTGAGAGAATTAAAAATTAAAAAAAAAACAACTATTAATCACAGAAAACTGCAGCTCACTGCTTTTTTTTATATTACTTATACTCTGTGGATCTTGCTTGCTTGCTTGTTTGTTTGTTTGTCCCCTTGCACACTGGATGACGTCATCGTTTTGTGACGTCATCCATTAAAACAGAGAGAGGAAAAATAATCATCCATCAAACTTGAGAAAGGGGGGAGAACAGACTCTTTATGATGTCATCCAATGTGCACGGTTTGTAGTTTTATCTAGACGAACCATGACAGAGGGATAAATAAAGACCTGGCCAGAGATAGGTTAGTTTGGAAATCATTTTCTAAAAGCTGTGACGTCATCCATTGTGCATGGGGACAAGCAAGATAACGAACAAGAACCATAGAGTTATAGTAGTATATAAATCTCGCTCTTTTTCTCAGTTTGTTTTATATTTTACAGATTTTTAAGTGCATCATAACTATGACTTGTCATAAGTCGGGGGCGTCATAACCCCGAGGATTTGCTGTATATTCATATATGCATATTGTGCATCTCAAAAAGACAATAAATAAATTCACAAAGAAATCAAGTTTTTTTTGTTCTTTTTTTTTGTCATTTTTTTTTCTTTTCTTTTTTGCCATTGACATTTTTTTTATTAGATCCAAAAAATGTGGATTTACACGGATTAACAGGTGAGCATAAATCCATCTCCAAATCAACACAACAAATATTAAAAAAAAAAGGATTAGATGAATAACAACCCAGTAGAAAAGCAACAAGTTATTCACAAAAAATGAGCCAATCGGAAGGTTACCTTGCAAAGTCACTCTCATTTTGTTTCCATGTAATGACATCTCTCGCCACAAAAAAACACAGACAAAATTTTTTTTTTCTTAAACTAGAATGAAAAATTTGACTTATTAATCATAAATTTAATTATTGGTCTTTTGGCTAGGAGCAAAGTGTAGTATCTGTTCTGATACTACATTTCAATTTTTCTGTCCCCGTTCAGTGAAGGAGAGATCCTTCTAGACTGAGGTAATTTAAATTTTTGTCCCAATCCAAAATTCCCCTTTTTGGGGAGCTAGATTTTCTCACATTAAAAACTCTGCCCTCGTGGGGTGGCAAGTAAATAAGGACTGTTTTATTATTTGGTGTTTTTATACAGAAGCACAACCATAAAAAAAAAACGCCTTATTATTTTTTTTAATAAGGAACCTCAACAGTCATACACCCTTAGGATCTCGGTTTATTTTGATAACAAACAAGTATTTTCTTTCTTAATTTCAAATTGTACTAACTACATCTTACTTGCCTTTGTATTAGACTACAACAGCTCAAAACGGACTCTATTATTCTATTTTGATGTTTGGGTGTATGAACAATTGAAAATTAAGTTCACAAAGAACCGAAATATCAAAATAGTGTTTTATGCTGACAAACAGGATGGCGACATCAGTGCTGCATCATCATCAATATTTTAACATCCGTTTTACATGCTGGCATGTGTTGGACGGCTTTTAGAAATTTACTTCCAAACTAACCTATCTGTGGCCAGGTCTTTATTCATCCCTTTTTCACTCAGGTCGATTTTTATCACTTTCTCCCATATTTTCCTTGGCCTAACCCTGCGAACTGACCCTGCTGCCTCATACTGTTCTACATCTACTAACCCAAGAACTCTCATCCATTCTTTCAACATGACCATACCATGGAAATCTCCTGTTCTGCACACATCTCCCTATACTGTCCAGATTTAATCTTCCTTTGAGGTCATCAGATCTAAGCCTGTTATTAAGACTCACATTACACATTCATCATATCATTCTCATATCATTTCTCTTCACGCAATGCATGTCCTCAACTCTAATGGGAAGGTTTAACTTCCATACATCATCACGCTGCATACACATGCCTAATAAACTCTTTTCTTGGTTGATAATGGTAATGCTCTGCTTGTCAATAATGGCAGAAGTTTCCTGAACTTATTCCATCCACTCTTAACTCTTGCAATCACACCAGCACCTGCTCCTCCCTGTGCTCCAATGGTATCAACAAAGGAAAAAAACTTCTTGACAACCTCAAAAGCTTTGCCATCCAAATTATAACATTTAAATTAAAAAAATTTTTTTTTATTTTAACAAAACTACTCCTTTATTATTGGAATGCACCGTCTGAAATTCTTTTTTCTAAGCAGTGAATTGAATATTGGTTGCATAAATAATAATAATAAGCCAGAGTTTTTACTCATCAGACCAGGAGGTTACTAAACTATGGCCCACAGGCCAAATCCGGTCCGTTATATGCCTTTGTCCGGCCAATGAGTTAAGAAATAAATAAATAAAAAGCAGGAGATAGAAAACTATTGTCACCCCGGAAAAGATTAGAAACAAGTTAAGATAAATATAAGTTTAGGTCTAGGTAGTAAAGAAAGGAACGTACAGGCAAAACTCTTCTTTGGTTAGGAGCAAAGTGTAGTATCTGTTCTGATATTACACGTCATCTTTTCTGTCCTCGGTCAGTGAAGAAAAAATCTTTCTAGACTGAGGACAATTTCTTTTTTGTCCCAATTCAGAGTTCTATTTTCTGAGGAGCTGGATTTTCCCCACATTAAAAACCGACCTTATGTCTAACTCTGCCCACATAGGGGAGGTAAGTAAATAGGGACATACAGACGTTAAATCCCCTAGACTAAATTTATAATAGATGTAAATCTAATTGCATTTTTCTGGTTCAAATTTGTGGCAAAAGATGTCACTTCAAAGAAATTCCTTTGAGGTTGATTGAACGGATTTTTTTATTATTATTTTTTCCTTGACAGATTTTGAAGAATTTTTTTTAATGAAATAACTGAAAAAAAGTTCCAAATGAAGATACTTTGCATAAATCTCCAAGAAATGGGAAGGAGGTGGAATGAAGTTTTACAGGAATTGTAGATTAGATTTTTCAACATGGAATTCTGGTCAGTGAAGTCAAAAGGTGGCGGGAAAAAAATATCATCATGAGTCAAAAAATGAAGAAAATCTTAGAAAAACGTCAACCATTTTGAAGGAAGTTTTTTTTTTCTTTTTTTTTTAAGCAATGAACAAAATTTTTTTTTCTTTTATACAGCACGTTCCAAACCCCCTCTCTAAAATATTTGTTATTTTATTTTTAAAAACATTCTTCGTTCGAAGATATAGAAGAAACAAAATTGAACACCAGATCTTCAGATTATTGAAACATTTTTTTGGGGAAAAACTTACTGTTCAATTTTTCGAAAAGGAATTAAGTTGTCTACGTAAACTTTCCCTTGCTTGACATTCTAAAAACGTTTGGAAACGCAATTTTATTTTGTTAAGTACCGGTCAATAAGTCAAATGGGGGCAGGGATCATAGAAAACTGAACCTCCTCCTCCTTGCTAAAATCTGAACGAGTAATAAAAAAATATTTTTTTTATAATATGAAAATTTGATGCCTTATCGATTGTATTGCGAAAAGAAAAATAACAATGACAAAAAATGTTAGAGAGGTAGGGCGTTTACTCATACAGACGCCCTTGAAAAAAAATTTTTTTTTTTTTTAATAATCAGAATTTATTTTATCAACCAAAACAAAATATGATGATGAAGTTTTAAAATTTCCGGTATTTTTCTTTATATGGGTGGGGAGGTTTCAAATATATATTTTTTTGTATATATTTTATATATTAACTTTTTTTTTTCCAAATTAGTTTTATATTCCGGATTAAGTTTTCAAAACAAATAAACATATCAACTGGTTAGGAAACAAATAAATAAATACCTCTCTAAAACAAACAAACAAACAAATAAATAAATAAATAGATAAAAAAAACAAAAAATGGTAGTATTTATGTATATTTGGCATGTGCAAACATTTCCAATCAAAATTTCTTTCTTCTTTTTTATAAATTGAATCTTCAGTTTTTCAAATGAGCCAAGTGAAAACTTATCAACACACTTAAATAAAAAAAAAAGAAGTTTAAAAGTGGACAAGGTGAGGTGGGGGATCGTTTTCTTATATATATATATATATATAAAAGATGAAATTAAAGAAATAAATGAAAAAAGGAGTATTTTTGGTGACATTCATCTTTTGTTTGTTTCATATTATAAAAAAATTAACGTAATTAAATTTCTCCTGCTTTTTTAAAAATCTAAAATCATGTGAGAATTAAAAAAAGTGACATGGAATTTTCACTAAAAATAAAAGTTAAGAAGAAAAGTAAAAATGCAAAATGTATTGTTACAATGTGTAAGCCGTAGTCTTTCATTTTAGTAGGTAACACTAGGTTTTGTACCTTGAGGTAAGTGCTGCTATTCTATTCTGGCAACAAGACTTTAAATACCAGCCTAATCCCTATATGTAAATGAGGCAAATCACACTACATGAAATCTAACGAATCCCCACTATGAATCAAATAGTAGAGTAGACTCGACTCTCAAGCCTTGGTTGGGCAACTTTCCTAGAAGAGAGAACATTCTGAAATAACAACACTTCTCTCTGCTTACCAGTCGCTTTGGTCTTCTTATTGCTACTGGAATTAAGTATTATCAATTCAAGAAAAAGTGCGTTTTTGTATCCTTTACTACTTGTTTAAACAACTCTTTTCTAGAAAGGAAGGTGTTCGTTTATTGTTTATTGAGATGTACCTATTATAACTGGTGGGGGTTTTATACCCGCATAGATTTAGATTTTCTTCTATACTTTGCTTAATTTTTGCATATTCTTTCATCTCCTTTTAAAGATTGAGATCTTGTATATTTTTTTCTATCCCAACTGATAACATTATCACAAAATGGTGCATAGAGTGTAGCATTCGCTGGCGGTAGACAGGAATAACTCACACTAACCTACAAAATAACTTGTCATGGCCTGTGCAAACAGTCAAACTCTGCCGCACAAACTTTCCTTCATGCATCAACTGAAAACAGGCGTGGAAGTGAGTGTTCAGTGCTATCAACGACCCAACACTTACAAACCCAGAACTGCATCAGTTCGGGATCTGGCGGTCTCTGCATCCATGCCTATCCCGCAGCAAACCACTCGTCACTAATTTTAGCTAAAAAGATTTATTATAACCTTATTTCTTTATTTAGAAATTTATTTATTTTGTGGTTGTGGACTTTTAAAAAGATTTATTATAACCTTATTTCTTTATTTAGAAATTTATTTATTTTGTGGTTGTGGACTTTTAAAAAGATTTATTATAACCTTATTTCTTTATTTAGAAATTTATTTATTTTATGGTTGTGGACTTTTCAGTGATCAGGTAAAACATAACGAGCTCGAATTAGTGACACCGAAATAAAACCTGGTATTTCACTGCCGATTTCGATTGAACCAGAGAATGGCTGCCTTCTCAATCCGGATCCCTGACTCTTGGAATGGACTCCCAGGAGATGTAGTAAATGCACCAACGACGCAGCAATTCAAGGCGAAATTGAACAGGTGATGGGCTACTGTATCATCTTCTGTGTAAATTTCTGCCCCCCCCCCCTCTTTACCTACATAGCAACTGAAGCACGCTTGTTTTATTTTTTGCTCAATTTATTGAATTGAATTGAATTGAATCTTTGAATATCTATAATATGAAACAAATCAAAGAATGATCGATTTTATTTTAGTTTTAATCTTTATTTGCTTCGATTTTCTTTAGACTATTGTCTCCCATTGTTGTTTTTTGTTTTTCGTTCACGTTTTGGTCAATGTGCTCACTGGCCTTTTTCAGATGTAGTGTTCATTTTTTTTTACTGATTATGTAATTGTGTACACTGCTATTTCTTAAGTACATAAAACCGTTGAATTTGTTACTTTGACATTCATTTTTAAATTTATACATAGCATGACATAAGTAATCGTGTGGAGCGTGACATGAACATTTCTTATAAACCATTGTACTTTTTAGATTTTTAAAAGTCTTTTAATATTTTAACTAATGGTCTTCTTTTGTGATACCGTGTACTATATTGAAACACTGGCTTAGGTTAAGAACTAAGATAATGCATGTGTTGTTCATCTTGTGTTCAGTGTTTATACGTTTTAGCGACACAGTGGCCATGGTTAAAAAGAGAATGAAGACTCTTTCTTATACTCCGCATGACGTCACTAAAGAGTTGTATAATAAAGAGAGATAAATTTTAACTGAAATCAAAACACATTTTCTAGATGCATTAAGAGTGATAATCAATGATGCACTGCCTTCATTGTTGATCTCGGGTACTTTTGCAGTATATCTACTCAAACAGCTGAGCTGAGCTGAAACCGGTAGATTCAAAGCAAAGTGCTGCACTTTAATATAACAAAACTTTTCAAGCGCAAAACCCTCAACTTCTTATATTGACTTGAGCTCTCCAGCCTCAGCCAATCAGAATACTCCACATATAACTCGGTCGTTTATGACCAGGCAAGTAGATTTGGTGCATAAGGATTCATATGTTTTGGGGATCTTTTACACCCTTTTCCATGGCTCTGTTCTTTTCAGCCAGATCTATTCTGAAGCAATTAATGCTATGTTTGTAATGTTTGAAATAACTTATAACTGACTATTGCAAGGGAGATAACTTGTAACTGACTATTGCAAGGGAGATAACTTGTAACTGACTATTGCAAGGGAGATAACTTGTAACTGACTATTGCAAGGGAGATAACTTGTAACTGACTATTGAAAGGGAGATAGCTTGTAAGATTATAATATTGAATTAAATATTTTTATTTACTGTCACTTCAGGAGGTTAGACACAAAGTCAGGTGGAGTTTTAAAAAGCCATCACACTAGATGAAATGTACTCTGGCTTACAAAGAAAAATGCTTGAGCAGACGTGTCAGAATCCCTCGGTAGGGGCTCCTCAGGCGATTAGCAATAAACTAACCCCTTCTTTGAGAGAAAGAAAAGCCTGGGAGAGTGAATCTCCTGAGACTGAACAGAATTAAACCATGTTGATTGAATTAAGTATGTTCACGTCACAATCTCGAACACTAAAGCAATCTCGAACAAAGATCTCTACAGTCGCATTGGAGCAAAACCATGCTGTGCTGTTATACTTAAGAGAAGACTGTCATGGTTTGAGCATTTAATGAGATTGCCACCAGAAACACGTGCATGTCAAGCGCTTCAAGTCTTTATAAAGCCGACAAGAAGACTCTCAGAATGACCAAAGATGAGCAGGCTCGACTAAGTGATAAAAGACATCAAATCACTATCAGATTTCCACCTTGAAAATGACATGGCCAAAATCATCAGTTTCTCGAAATTAGGTGTTCCGACAGAAATGACTGGAGATCTGTTGTAAACAGCGTGATGTTAACCAGGTTAACAAATTGCATAGAAGACGACAAACGTTATGCACAACTGTTCATCAATTAAGATTTACTGCCAAAACAAACACAAATAATCAACAACCGTTGTATTTTAAGTTCCTTGGCCTTTTGACTAGGAGCAAAGTGTAGTATCTGTTCTTATACTACACTTCATCTCCATCTTTCCTCGGTCAGTGAAGGAGAAACCCTTCTAGACTGAGGCAATTAAAAATTTTGTCTCAATCCAGAGTGCTCCTTTTTTGGGGGAGCTGGATTGTCTGCCACATTAAAAACCGACCTTCTGTCTAATTCTGCCCTCGCGGGGATGCAAGTAAAAATAAACCGCCACATTTGATTATGTGGTAAAAATGGTTACTGTTGATGAACAACAGACCTAAAGAACCCGACGGCATATCGGACGAATTGTAGTCAGAATGATAACTGTCACCATTGATGGGGACAATAGTCAGAAAACAGACGATGCAAATAATAATGGAAGTCCTCATTTCAACAAATGCAAACAAAAAAATGATCAATCCTTATAAAATCGTTTGTTGTGTTATCACAAAAGTGACACACATGTTTCAGGTTTTTTTTTTGGTGGGAGGGGTGGCATTTTGGTTTTTACTTTTATTAAATTTTAATATTTTTTAAGATTAAATTTTTTTTTTTCAAAAGCACATTTACATATGAGACATGAAAAAAAAAAAGCATATAAAAAAAAAAAAAACCCAAAAATCCTGCTCCCCCCAAAAGATATGTTCAAATTTTAAAATTAAATGGTTCCTCCTGATATCTTGTTAAATACAAGATAAACAGGTAATATTTTATTTACAAAGGGAGAGAATCAGGAACGGTAGTGGTGACAGACCACGTGATGGGATGTGTTGTTTGATTCTGTGAAAAAAAAAGAAGTCATTGTGAAGTGTGACCTGTGTCATGAGATTCACACTGGCACGTAAAACATTCATGTGACAGTCCCGTTTGCACCAACCACTATTCGAAACGATTTGTTTGAAAGCCTTATCTGCCATTTGTAAAGATTGTGTCTCTTCTCTTCTCACGTATAATTTCCTGTATCATAGGAGGTTCTCGCACTTCATAATGACTTACTGACAAAATTAAATGGAGAAATTGTTAGTAAAAAAACATTACAGACATTTTCCATAAAACATCTTGCCTGATTGTGTGGCTATTAGAATTTGCATAGAAAATAAAAGTGATCTAAAAAAAATTCAAAAATCAAAATCAACAGTACCAAAATCTTGTTACGCACATATATTGAGCCATCCTTTTAAATAATCACATTCCAATTCTCACTGCGTTGTCTTATCCTCGAATGGCCTTCGGGCCTTTATAAGCTGTGACTCGTTAGTACATAATATATAGATATAGCTTCAACAGAAAATACCCTAACGGTCTGTTTAAAATATTATTTTAAATTTGATCATGTGATGCTTTCAGTTTTGCATGTTGTGTTTTTCTTTCTTCTTCTTTCTTCAATATGAACAATTAAAAAAACAGACATGTTTTGTTAGCCCGATGAGATCGTAGCTTTTAGAGCTAATGATCGAAACATTTCCATGGATATGTAGCTTTTGAGATGTTTGTATGAATAAAAATATTAATATATATTAAACTGTAGAAGTGAAATAGCAAACATCTGCCTGCACAGAATAAAATTTACCATAAATAAATAAATAAATAAACTAACAAATAGGTAAAAAAACTAAGCTAAACTAAAACCTAAAAACTTAAAAACTAAAACCTAAGACAAAGAACCACGTGTTAAAATAAGTTCACCCATTATATTGACACAACAAAGAAACAGTATATAGGCCACTCTATAGAAAACAAAACAATAGAACAGGAAATAGGAAGTAAAACTAACCGGACCTTTGTTCGTGAGAAGCCCAACGATTGGCTAAGAGAACAACAAAGAATCTGATTGGTTAACTAGCTAGCCGTGTATATAAAAACACCCGGCAAAACTAACTCCATGTATTTTAGCCTGAGGATTCCTCCCATGGATGAAACGCGGGAACCTCTGTGTAGCTTAAGTGCCATAAATATATTTTAATAACTTACTACCTAGCTCTACTTACGTATCGAGCACTGTTGAAGTAAATACTGAAAATTGATACATAAAAAATTATATCTCCTTATAAAATTTTATGTGGATACATGAAATATATATATATATATATATATATATATATATATATATATATATATATATATATATATATATATACATACATGAAAATAGGTTTTATCATATACTTTTAATATTTCATATTTACCAACCTTTTCCAATTTAAGCTCGATGATTACCAACTAGTAACAACAGAGCATAAGTAAGCAAGGTTCATTTACATTCCAAAAGTCAAGGTTTTATTTTATCTTACAAAATTACAAGAACATTTTCAAAACAAATACTCTTTAGTGCAATTATTTTACGGATTCGTTTCGTTAAGAGTAGACCAACCAACATTAATATGTCAATATTGGATCTGTCCTCCTTGAGCTCTTCAGAAACACAAAAAATTCTGAGTTTGAAAACTTTTTGTTTTTCTGAAGAGTTCAAGGAGGACAGATCGAATATTGACATATTAATGTTGGTTGGTCTACTCTTAGCGAAACGAATTCGTTAAAAAAGTGCACTAAAGAGTATCTGTTTTGAAAATGTTTTGGTAAGATAAAATAAAGTAACTAAATACTGCAGATAATTTTAATAAAATGGTTAACAATCGGATCCTCCTAAAAAAATCGATCTTATCTTGTAATGTATTTTTTTACTTTTTATTAATATCACGTATTTAGCCTGTCATTGTGGAAAGAATGTTGCACTATTTCTATCCTTCCAGACTTTGTTGTGTTGTTTGTGTTCTTGAAATTATTGCGAATATTTCCATTGCAACTTAAGAATGCATCGATTCCTGTTTAAACCCAGAAAGATTCCCCCCCCCGTGATGAATTAAATTGAATGAAAAACCAAAGTCGAAAATAATTGATTGACACAAAAGAATCTCGTTTTGAAAGATTCACAGAATGAAGAAACATCCCACTACATGCCTGCCTGTTACGATAAGAACCTTTTAATAAATTCAAGTTTGGAGATTGGAAATTAAATGTCTTCAAACATCAACAGACGCCACTGTCTAATTATTAGGATTCTTCAGGTGATTTTGTATTTCTAGAAAAAAAAAGCGGGGGTGGGGGTGGGGGTGATTCTTGAGATAGCAATGCTCGGGGACTGCAATAAATACGATAATAATTTTATGTTATGTAGACTTACCATTCTCAATTTTAGTGAACCCCCCACCCCACCCCATATATTTTTTTTGAAAGATTTGAAAAATTTTCCTATTTTTTGGTAAAAGACTTTGTAAATCGCTACCATTTTTAATTTTCACATGCAGGAAAGCCGAATTAATTGGCAAGAAAAGTTAACTCCGTCTGACTAAGTCACGGTTAAGTCTTCAAAATGACTGCTTTCGATTCGTAAGCTAAGAAAATGTGAAGAACTTAAAATATTAATTTTCTATGCAATAACAAAAGTCTGCACAATATAAAATTAGAATCGTATTGGCTTTAGTTACTGAGGATTGTTATCTCCAGAAGCAGCAAAAATCGGCATTCATATATGTAAAAATAAAAAAAAACATTGACATCAGGCATATTCATGCATTATACAGGGTGTCCCATAAGTCAGTAGTCAAAGGGAAAGTAAATTATATAACAAACTAATCCAAACATTTGTCACATCATATTACATAGTATGTATAACATAGTATTCGAGGTCCAAATAAGATCCCCTCGAATGGTTACACACTGGCTCAAAGGAGGAATGGTGCACTTTCTCTAAGTAATGCTACCACAGGTAACAACACTAATCTGAATATTCTACCAGACCAGATGAACTCTGGTCCTGGAATCCGACAAGACAAAGAAAAGACCAGAATAAAGATAAACCATAACATAGTTAAGTGATCAATTAGAAGAGAGGGAAATTGGTGTTCTTCACTGCTTTACTAACTCAACGTTTTAGAGGTAGAGGAGAATCTTGATTGAACACTCGGATATCTATGTATCTCATATAGAATTCAAGCGTTAGACCCCGGAAAGGGGTCCCTTGATTTCTGAGAATTTACACTGAAATAAAATTTAAAAAAAATAAAATAAAAAATATACTAACATAATCTGTCCAAACCTACAAAATGATAAAAGAAATATTAGAACAGATTGTGTAATAACTATGTGGATATTTTGTAATAATATTGATTTTTCCATATGACCCTGCCTTAGGGGACACAAATGCCTTTTATAAATTCATGATGGACATTATTAATAACAAATGTTTCAAAATAATAAATATTATTACTTCTTATTTTTTTTTTATAAGGAAAACGTATTTTTGTTTTGTTTTGGGATATATACCATTTTTTTTTTTTTTTTAACAATATAATTAAAATGCGAGATGCCCAAAGGGGCATACTATTAAAACCAAACTAAAATGTACACACAACCAAATAGATTCATTGAATTATGTGAAGGGTTTTGTGTTCTTTTTCTCCCGTTTTTAGTTATACGTGATTTTTGTATATACAAGCTAAATAAAAAAACAATAATAATAGTAAAAAAAAAGTTGATTAAAAAAAAAACAGTAATAAGAGTGAAAAAAAGTTGATTAAAAAAAAAAAGTAATAAGAGTGAAAAAAAGTTGATTAAAAAAAAAACAGTAATAAGAGTGAAAAATAATTGATAAAAACAACCAACATACGAAAAAAACTACAACACCAAACAAAAAAACAAAACAACCCCAAATCAAAGGGTAAATTACTGATTTCTCTAGTTTGCATTAAAAAAACAACAACAATAATTGCATTCAAATTATTAACCTTCTACACATCAATAAAATTACTTTAAGGCCGAATCATGGCGGCTTTAAAGCTACAGGCTGACACAGCTAAATGTCTTAATATTATTTATTAATCCTTTTAAAAATAATAAACCGATACGAATAAAATAATTTATAAGTATAATTAGCTGAATATACCCAGCATTGCCCGGGCAGAGACATATTGCCAGGTGGAGGGTACAAGGACAAATAATTAAAATTATATTAAAAATCACATTGTATTTTAGGGTACACAGCACTTTCACTTCTTAACCCTGTTACCACCTCCCAGGATGTGGATCAGAGGTTGGATTTTGAGAAGCATAAACATTGTAGAGACCAAACCCTGTTTCGTGGAGATACAGTAGAAACCATCAACTACCACTTTCAACCCTAAACTCACTCTTAAAGCTCTTGGATATGCTATATGTGAAGTTTTATCTTCTGGTGCAAAAATGTAGAGGGATTTTTGATAAGTTAAAAAAAAAATGAAAATTGAAATCATGAGGAATATAACATAGACGTGTTTAAAGAAAAACCCTGTTCTCATTGGTGTGAGGGAATTGGAACAAAATACTAAAATATTTAAGTAAATTTAATTGTTAAAATTTAAGTAAATTTAATTGTTAACATTTAAGTTAATTTAATTGTTAAAATTTAAGTAAATTTAATTGTTAGAAAGCATCTAAAAAGAACAAAGATTGGAAAAAGGCAAACGGAAATAACTAAATTTAAACATGGAATCAAAAATAAACGAAAAAGTAATTTCAAAAAGTCATTTTTATAAATAATAAACCGTTTCTTGTAAGTCGCATTCAACATTACAACCGTAACAAATAAAAAGTGTATATTCACTTAATTGTATGTGATAATAAGAAGCTTGTCATGCTTACACTTTAGTTGACATAAACCTTGTTGCATGGACTGGTACTCAAGTGAAATGCTCCATATTGATTTTACACATATTCATAAACCAATCAAAATCTAGACATTTAACTGTGTTACTCTGCATATTATAATTGAGCATTTGTGTCTGTTTGTCTGTTGGTCATCTTTAGGCTCCAAAACTAATAAAAAATAAAATAAATAATGACAAGACGTGGATTTTTATAATCAACATGTTCAATTGTAGAATAGGGACCGTTGAAAAATCTTATCTATTCTGATTTGAAATAAAACTGATCCCTATACAACAATTAAACCAAATCCATATATATATGTCACAGCTTAGAGATTTTTTACTTGTAGTAAAAATAGAGGGCTCAATATTCTTTTATATAGAGCAGTGATTATAATAATCTCCAATATACGCGTTGTGTCTCTCTTTTTCAATATATATATATATATATATATATATATATATATATAGTGTGTGTCAGGTTATATTGAAAAGAAATCAATAAAGTGCTCGATCGCAGAGGAGTGATATATATATATATATATATATATATATATATATATATATACATATATATACAAATTATTTATTTAAAAACTATATGTTACATATTTCAGAGACGTACCATGGTTTCATTGACATGGATTGACTCACAAAATGAAAACAAATCGCTGATGATTTGAATGGATTCTAACGGCCTTTTTAAACGGTAAAAGGTCAATCCATGTCAATGAAAACATCGTACGTCTCTGAAATACGTAACATATAGTTTTTAAATAAATAATTTGTATCTTGGTTCTCACATTTTTGCGATCGAACATTTTATGGATTTCTTTTCAAAATACCCCAACGCACTATGTAGGTATAAATAGCCATTCCTTTGTGTGTAACACCAAGGGAGTTAATTCATTCAGTATACATTCAAATGAACGTAAGTATCAACAGCAGCTGACTCGGAATATTAGCATCGTTTATAATGTAAATTGTAAATGTTGTATGTATTTAATTCTTTATCAGGCTTTCTTTTAACAATGTTATTCTTTTCCTTTAACCCAGCGAAGCTTGACAGTGCATGATTCGTTAATTACATTATTCAATCTTAGCAATTAAAAAAACAAAAACATGTGGTACTTATTAACACCACTCCATACTAGAATGGTGTTTGTTCCTTATCTTTTATAACATTATAACAACCAAGGGAGATAATCAGTAATTTCATTGCAAACAAGGGAGATAATCAGTAATTTCATTGCAAACAAGAGAGATAATCAGTAATCTGAGTTTACAAAAAAAAAAAAATCAAAAAATCACAATATCAAAAATTAAAAAAAAAAAAAATGAGCCGGAGAGATTTTTTGTGGCATATAAAAAATTTGTTAAATTCAACTTCATGAATGATATAAAAGAAAAAAAAAGTCAACAAGAATTTAAAGATGTATAAATATTTTCTGAATTATGAGGTTAAAAATGGATACAACCATTTCTGTAACAACTCTTATGTCGCTAACATTGCAGATTGAAACTCTTTAATTTGGTATTATTCTTTGATTCAGCAATCCCCATCGTCAAACATTATTAACAAACAAGCAAAAATAATTCCATGATTTTTATGTCAGAGGACTTTGTATTATTCAACGACCATCTTTGAATTCCAGAAAGTCCATCATTAGATATAAGTCAAGGCAATATTTACAAGAGGCCTGGCAGACATGCAATTTGGACCTATGACTTGGTGTGAGCATGTGAAAAGGTAAATAACTACTAAATATCAATTACTGAAAATATTTTTAAGAAAGGTAATATCCAGTAATTAATTATAAACCTTACCTATCATTTTTAAACATGTTATGACTGTAAAAAATATTCACTTATTTCTGTAAATACATATGTACAAAGAAAGAACAAAAAATAGCCTCCACTATCATGAAAATGTGAAGAAATTATTATTATATTTCTTTTTATTTTAATATTTATAGGAAAGACATAAATACAAGCACTATTTAACTGTGAATGCTCATCGAAATTTCTTTGATATGCGTCTGACGCTATCTTTGATTCTGTGTACATTTTCTTTTCTTAAATTGTGTAG
Organism: Sepiola atlantica; assembly: GCA_963556195.1. Lineage (NCBI taxonomy): Eukaryota > Metazoa > Mollusca > Cephalopoda > Sepiida > Sepiolidae > Sepiola > Sepiola atlantica. The sequence continues at coordinate 101,031,909 of OY744528.1, read as the reverse complement.
CCAATGAAAATGCTTAAAATATGGTTGACAGCCGGTGTAGAAAGTGTATCTATGAATGTTTTTCTTGTGTCGACGATTAAGAAAGTAAGAGTAGATGTGAGGGGGTAAAAACTCCTCTGATTTTCTTTATTTATTACTAAAATAAATATTGATCAGGACTAAGTATTAAAATCAATAAATTCGATTGAATTTTTTTTTAAATACGGAGCAATAATTGACCTAAATCACTGACAAAATAGATATTTTTATCTACCTTTCGTTACCAAGCTATTCCAGTCAAATAAATAGGGGAAGCTCTGACAGGAACATTTTTAGATGATATTGCAAAAATAATGAGTCGCTTTGTTTATATTGACTGTTTATTAAACGTTTTCTCCGCTAGCTGCAGAATGCGTACTAACATGGCTGAGTGTCCTGCAAGCCTTACGATCTTGGGCCAAGGTATTCGCTTGGTTTATGCTAATGTTCGTCCGTTCACAAACATTGTCTATCCATCTTTTCTTTTGTCTACCTTTCGACCGGCCTCATTGTATTATGCCTTCAACACATATTTTGCATAGCCCTATACTGGACCAAGTATTGACTAATTTATTAAAATCATAGAATATATAATTGCACAATAAATTCAGAAAGAAAGTTTTGCATTTTACAAAATCAAAGAAAATACTTATTTCAGTGATACAATAATCATGCCTACCTCCAGTCGTGGTCCTGTGCTGCACACATGCCAGGCCTATTATGGGTATTGTCTTGTCTTGATATAGGTGCAAAGAAATCTGTCGCCACTTTCTCCTAGGGCCACAAGATTTATAAATTAAAGTGTTTCAACCTGTATCATGCTTTACAATATGTAGAGTATATTTTTTTTATGTACACGGACAAAAGTAAATATATACATACATATATTAAGTGAATTCATTTAGTTTTGTTATGTTTTTAGTGTTGTAGTGTGATGTTTAGAAGTGCATAAAGGGAAACTGATTGTACATTACGTGTTTTATATACATATTTATATAGATATAACATTTTATAATTTTTAGTTCATTTTTATGCACCAACTGTCTGGAACTGTGAAAACTCCATGGTTAATTAACGAAAGGGGAGCACGAGTAGTGGGGTATCTTTTACAATAATCCGCAGAGCTGCAGACGGGGTCCAAAAAACGAACGAGAACGGGGTAAAAAAAAATAAATATACAACAAGTGAAGGTGACCTACGTCGAGAATAGATATTTTCCTACTTACCTATGAAATTAGTTTGTATTTTTACGTAGTATAAATGGGTTTTTATTAGATGTAAAAAAAAATTTCTTGTTTTTTTTGGGCACGGATTTTTACTAAAAAAAAAATGGCGCCGATGAGCCTATTTTCCAGCCTCGCTTACGACCCCCCTCCATGTTCGTGTGACAAACATATTGATTTCTAATAAATAGCAGTTGGAACGGCTTAAAAATACAAACAAATGTCACAGATAAGTTGGAAAATAACTTTTATCGGCTACAGTTACTTTTACTTGTTGTATATTTGTTTTTTGAGCGTTTTCACTCTGCGGATTATTGTAAAAGATACCCCGAGTAGTGTAATGGATGTCGATGTGGAATTTGGAATCAGCTGAGCCGAGTTCAAATTCAGTTGGAGCTATTGCATTCATTTACACTGTAATATCGTCGGACAAGGTATTAACCTATCTCCCACCCCTCCATACACACACTTCCGAATAAAATAGCATCTTCTGGTTAATGAATCGCTTCCAATAGGTCTGGTATTCCGGCATTAAACAACCCCCCCCCCCAAAAAAAAAAGGTCGATATCCCATAAACAAAGACGAACCAATCTTAATTTATTAGACAAAAAGGATTTAGTTTTATTACTTTCATCTACTTATTATATCATATATTAACACTGGAATTTATTTCTGACAGTATATTATATATCATGCTACGTTTTTGTTGATGCTCATGTTTATATAGGTAATACTATTGAATAATTAATTTAGTCCATAGGGCTGGGAATAAACAAAAAAAAAAACACAAAGAGAAAACCCGATACGAGTCTCATTTTTCTATTTGTGATTTTCTTTGTTTATTCCAAGCCCCATGGACAAAATTAATTGTTTATTTAATGGTATTACCGATGCAAACATGAGCGTCAGCAAAATAAGTGTAATACATAATATAATTATTATGTATATATTAAGGTTTATTTATTTAGATATAAATACATTGAGAAATTTGTATTGTTTATAGGTATTAATTGAATGCACAAATAATCGCCATCGATGACGGAGGGAGGCTAATTTGAATATTTGTATGCTTAAAATAATTAAAAAAAGAGAACTGAATATAATAATTAAAAAAATATATATGAAATAGAAATTACTGTAAGCTGAACAGATTTAAAGTATTCTTGGAAATTTCAAGGTCCAATTTAAAGTTATTACCGAGGATTTAATTTTATTTTACAGAATCTCAAATAAATATTTGAATAAAAAATGAGCCAGACATATTTTTTGCCCCTCCCCTCCCCTCCCGATTTATGAATGATATTAAGAGAAAAGCTTTTTTTTATTCATAATATTTAAAAAAAATCAAGAGATAAATCTTTTTTATGAGGTAGAAAAAGAATTGAAATAGCAAAGAAGGCAGACGCATCATATATATAGTTGCAATTACAGGTTAGTTAACAAAGAGAAGGAGAACATTTATAAAAAGAATTTATAAGTTTTTGTTTTATATATTAAATAGAAATTACTTTTAGCTTTATAGATTCAAAGAACCCTAAAAAAGATTCCATAGTTTAATAAGAAATAACTATCAAAGCTTAAATATCAACATTTAAATTTTAGTTTGAAAAAAAGTGAGAGAAAAGGAAATAGAGATACAAAAGAAATCAGGCACATCCGGATTATAGTTTAAAATGTAAATTAGTTAACACATAGAAGGAGAAACATACACAAGTAATGTTCAATAATTCTGACTTCATTTTCAATAATAATTCAAGAAAGAATTCGTAAATTTTCTTTAATATATTGTAAGTATAAGTTAGTTTTAGTTTTATAGACACTTGGAAATTCCATGATTTAATTAAAAATACCGAACAAGGTTTCCAAGGATTAAAGATCAACATTTTAATTTTTTTTTTTTAAGTGAGTGAGAAAAAGAAATGGAGATACAAAAGAAAGCAGACAAACCTGGACATTAATAATTATCAATTTAAAAAATTATCCATATACTTAGTTCAAAAGTGGCTCAAAGCTAACATCAAGAAAAAAAAAGATTGTTTTGAGCTAATTTTCGGACAAGAATGGGACTTAGAATCTGAAATTATCCATGATTGAACCCTCATCCCTTGTGTTGATTGTATAGATAGAACTCCGTCATGGTTTTATTATATTAATACTATTTGTTCTAAAAACTCTCTCTCTCTCTCTCTTATATATATATATATATATATATATATATATATATATATATATATATATATATATATATATATATATATAGAGAGAGAGAGAGAGAGAGAGAGAGAGAGAGAGAGAGAGAGAGAGAGAGTCTCGGAAGTTTCTCAACCATTAAAACTATATTAAAAAAAACAACAAAAAAAAAAAACTAAAAAAAAAAACTTATAGTCCCAAGTCTTTCCAGTGGAAAAAACACTCATGTAAGTCAATGTATTATTTACAGTTATTATATTAGTTTGTTTCTAACACTATTTTAAGGGATCATCAGTTGTTTACCATGAAAAACTGTTTCGGGAATTTATATATATATATATATTCTTTCCAAATATGATCCAAGGTTAAGATCGGATTTTAACTCTGCCTAATGAGATCTCAGTTTATAATAGCTGTTGATCGATGACATCGACATGCCAGTGTCGCAGATTGTGTACATGTCTGTGTAAATAAAAATAATCATATATATATATATATATATATATATATATATATATATATATATATATATATATATATAGGATTTTAAAGATGAATAAAATCCAGCTAAGTTTACATACACAGGGTAAAAATCCAGTGAATCCTTACAGTGTTTATATGAAAGTGCTCAATAATAAATAAAACTGCTTATTTGATATATTTTTTTGATTTATACAAACATTATTTGGCTACACATTTGCAGACATGTTTTGGTCAGAGCCAGACCTTTTTGGGTCAAAATCTTTAACTACGGCTGTAGGAAGTATATACACGGAGAAAATAATTTGAATTAAATCTGAAAAAAAAAATGTTCATAGAATATTGTCTAGGACTTATGTCTTTCTGTTTGGTTTCTTTCCGCTTCTTTGCTTTTCTCCCTTTTCCCTTCTCATGTTTATTGCTTATATATTTTATAATTTATAATTAAAATCCTATTTAAATCTTACTTTGAGAAAGTCTTATTTATATATATATATATATATATATATATATATATATATATACAGGGTGGGCAAAAATAAGGGTCCTATTTTTAAAAATTCATAACTTTTTTATTTATTGATTTAAAAATTTTTTTTTTTTTAGAATAAGTAAAGGACCCCTTCCGAAGCAAGCATGAGCCGTATTAGCCCTAAGGAACGTACCCTCATTTAGAAAACATTATTTTTGCTTAAAAAACTCAAAACAGTGTAAAAAACAATACTTTAGTTTTTGTAAGTTTTAAGAAGTGTTTTTCGGCTAAAATTTGTTTTGTTTATTTCAAAAAATCTTGGAAGGGTCAGTCTACACACACATAAAGTTTGGTGAGTTTAACTTTTATTTTGTGGAAGTTATTCAAATTCAAGTTATTCAAATTTAAAGATAGGACCCTTATTTTGGCCCACCCTGTATATATATATATATATATATATATATAAAATTCGAGTATATATCGCCCAGTTTATAAATATTATAAAAAGGAGAGTAGAAAGTGGACATTGGTTTACTTTTGTCAGTCTCATAACTCTCGCTTCTCTTATTTTGTCCTTTAGTCCTCACATATCATGAGCGATGTTTCTGACAAAGGGGGAAGAATTGCTGTTTTCTGGGTCAGAATCTATCCATAACACTTATCGTTGGCTAGTTTTTGAACTTGAAGTAGTAATTTTTTTTTCTTTAGCTACTTACATCAAGTGGCTTCGTGCCTTGTCTGGAGCGACTTCCATAAAAAAAAAAAAATATAAGAATTATTACATTTATTTGATTGATTCATATCGCCCTGTTTTGGCTAAGAATACTTTCATTAGAGCATATTTAGTGAACTGAAATTGTTAGAAATATAGATGTGATGTTCTTAAGATAATCTTTTAAACAATGGAAAAACTTTCATGTTATATTATTTATGCGCCTCCATGTTCTTAGGACCATTTAAAGAAAAAAAAACTTTTTTTTCTGAGATCATAATTGTTTGTATGTCTATGAATTAAAAAACAACTTTTTTAAATGGGATGTTGTAATTGTATAAGATTGACCTAACTAAAAAAAAGATATGAAAAAAAAAAGCTGTTATTTAATAGCATTATAGTTTGAAATATTCTGAAATAGTTCTTTGTTTACTATTGTGTATCTTAATATTTTATAATCTTTGTATATAACTAGCTGTACCTATCCAGCATTGCCCGAGACGCAGTCAAGTCATGTTAATTTTTAATTTTTATTTATTTGCACAATTTAAAACTTATACAGAAAGAGAAATGAAAGTTTAGTTGTAATGTGCACAAGTTCAATTTAAAATATGATTTATCCCCCTGGCTGATTTTTATTTTTAGGTGATTATTTAGAAATGTTTCATATTATATCAGTTGTCTGGACTGGACTAAGTAATCTAATATAAATCCAATATAAATTGTAGCGAAGTACACTAACATGGTACAATGATGACAAATGAAAATTGGCTAGTCAGAAGCAAAGTTTGATTTTTCAGCTTAAATTCTGTTTGGGTCTGACTCTAAAAATCCGACAAGATAACTTTATATGTTAGACTATCAGTTTTGGATGCTGATTCGTTTACAAGAAGTGAGTGCTCAATATCATGGATAGAACATAATAAATGTAAATAAATATTAAACCGATCATTCAAACAAGATCAGCTCATAGTTTGATTATTGCTCTGGCATGAAACTGCCAGTTACCACAAAATTTTAATTTACATACCTGCATCATGTATATAGATGGATAGGGAGGTATATATATATATATGTATGTATATATTTATTAAGTGTTGATAAGTTGTAAAAAGGGGTGTGGGGTGGACTTGTCAGGGTGCGTATGTGTTTGGGTGGGTAGGTGATGGGAGTGTTCAGCATTAATTTTTTTATTTTTTTTTATTGTTCTTTCTTCTTGGATTGACTATTTGACGTCAGGGTGAGAGGGAAGCAACCACCGGTGCACGAGACGGGTGATGTGCCACACGCCAGGCTGGTTGAATTGTGACGATGATCATCATGGAAAAAAATCTCAGATTGTAAAGCTGATCTGCATGTTACGATGACGAAGGTCAGACCATTCGAAGCACGAAAGAAAGAAAGAAGAAGAAAATAATTATTTACAAGTGTGAAAAAATAAAAACAAAACAAAAATACATACATTTATGTAGATATCTATGAATGTATGGCGAAAGCTTGACAGCTCACGTGTGTGCAGAGCGTCGTCGTAATACGGCCACTGACTGCGCCGTTCTAATTAATAAACGTGTGCAAAAGAAATTATGGTATTATTGTATATTAACACCCTTCGTCAATAAAAAAAAATGAAAATCTACTTTTTTTAGGCGATTACGTGTGAACACACTGAAAAACGTGTCAGAAGAAAAAAACAAAACAACACAAAAACAATTATTTTAGAATTTAGTATCGCATATAAATCATATTTAGTATCGCATATAAATCTAACATAAAATGATTCAGGATCATTGTAGCGTTTTAGGGAAGTTAACCAAATCAAATCCTGTGAATTTTTTGGAGGTCAGGGAGTTGTTCTACTTTTTTAGGCAATTACATGTGGTTTTATGATATTGATATTCGGACTTAGGGTTACTGGTAAAAAGATTTAGTTAACTGCTATAAAAAGCTAGAAAGTCCCGGAAATAGTGGATCATTTTATATTAAATTTATATACGAAACTGATCCCCCACTCTAAATTCTAAATTAATTGCTTTTTTTTTTTCGCCCATGTTTCACGGGGTGTTCATCGCCTAAAAAAAGTAGAATCTCATTTTTTGGGTGTGGCATAAGTAATTGCACCGAATGTGACATAAATGTTCTTAATGACCATTGCACGATTTTTTTTTATCCTTTGGTTTTCAATGGGAAAATTAAAAGCCGCGCAGTTGTACGTGCAAAGAAGAAGACGAAAAAATATTTGCCTGCTTCCCACTGCAGCAAAATTAAGAAGCCAATTCAACTTTTCTTTTCTTTTTACTTTAATTAACCCCAAACAAGGGGGCACATTGTCACTGAGACGTAAGGGGCTACTGTGGATTAGGGGTCAGGTTTAAAGGGGGCACCCTAAGTGAGGAGTTGTGCAGCGAGATGTTTGTTTACATTACATTTGAATGTCTGCATTTTGGTACAGCCAGGGAAACAGGGAGCAGGCAGGGAATTCCAAAGACAAGCAGTCCGAGGGAAGAAGCTACGAGAGTAGAAAGCTCTCCGGCATCTGGGGACCTCCACACTGAATGGATGGGATTTAACTAATTGTCAGGTTGGTCGAGTTATATTTACGTCGAGAGGGCACCGGAGCAGCAAGTTCGTCGTAGCACATTTCATTGAAGTACTTGTAAAACAACACAGGGATGCAGCATTGCAACATTGCGGCAATAGGACAGAGGCTGCAGCTTGGTGGGGTTATGCAGCTCTCCTGGTACAAAAATAGCCAAGAACAGACCCGTCACATTCTCTGGAAAGGGCTCCTCAGATGATTGGAAATTAATCCCGAGTTAGGAGGTAAGGCCTGGGAAGGTACACCTTCTAGGACCGAGTCGGACCATACTTTATCTCAGAAAAGAGGGGTATGATTGTTCAAGACAAGACCCTAGGTTGCCAGAATGACAACTTGCTGAAGACGGATCATATCGCTGGAAAAGTTATACATATATACGTACAAAAAAATGTAAAATAAAATAAAAAGCGATAAAGGGAGGCAACCAATTTTTGAGAGTTACTTCCCTTGTATCGCAAATACAAACCTGACATTTTTAAAGGATGATTTACTATTAAAAAAAAATCAAAAAATCCTAGATCTGATTTCAGATATTAATAACTCCCGAAATTTACTGACGATATCTGTACTTCTATTGTGTATAATGTTACTTTTTAATTGACATTTCGTGTTATTAAATAAACAGTTATTTATTCTACAAGGCTGGGAACATAGAAAATTAATTAAGTATAAAAAAAGAAGTTACTTCCCTTTTTATCCTGCCATAATTATAACCCTTTGCCTATTGTGCCGATGAATTACCTCCTGAATATCCTAAAATACTCACATCTAATTGGTCACTACAATTCTCTTTGAACAATCACCAAACATTTCCTTCTGACAGGATGAAGGCAAAAAGCTTTCGCTCGTCCTCTTTTGAGTGTGGTCACTGTCGAGTCAAGACGCTAAGGAACCTTTTTTTGAATTGACATTCACTTGAATCAGACTCATTAAGGGAGCTGCGATGTTCAGACGTTAAAGGAACTCATTTTCACAATAAATTGGTCTTTTAATTAAGCTGCAAACGCACTTAGTTTTGTGAAGACATTTCTTCATATCATAATTTAATACATATATTATCTTTTATCTCTGTCTTGTTTGCTTTCTTTTCTACGCTCTATTCCAGCTTATCTTTTCAACGTTCGTCAAACAACATCCAAATACCTTCTTTTGCCACCAAATCACTGCAAACTTCTAATAACCTAAGAAGCAAAATACCATGTGATCGTAAGAGAGAGAGAGAGAGAGAGAGAGAGAGAGAGAGAGAGAGAGAGAGGGTATTTTTGAAATAGTCAGGTAAGTTAAAAAATGTAAAATGTTTTTTATCATGGCCACCGAGAAAATAAAATGGCAAGTTGGTCTTTGAATTAAGCTTCAAACACACTTAGTTTTGCAATGACATTTCTCATATCATAATTTAATACATATATTATCTTTTATCACTGTCTTGTTTGCTTTTTCTGTACGCATCTTTCTAACGTGCAGCTAATCATTTTTATGCCACTGAATCACTTCATCAGCATCAGCATCATCATCATCATTTATTTTTAACAGGCCTTTGATTAATCCTCCATGAGAGGGTGGGACCTGTCTCTCTGTCTTGATCAAAGTCTTCCTCTCCAGGCTCGGCGGTCGCGAGGATCAGAGTTTGCAATCCCCAAGGTCACATGGTCGCATTTACATAGCTCATCCCAATGGTCAAGCCATCTCATTCTGTCTAGCCTAAGGACATCAGCTATTCAGACATGAAAGGAACCTATTTTCACAATAACTTGGCCTTTTAATTAAGCTGCAAACACACTTAGGTTTGCGACGACATTTCTTGTATCATAATTTGATGCATATATTATCGTTTATCACTGTTTTCGTTTGCTTTATTCTGTATTCTTTATTTTAGCATCTTTCTAATGTTCGGCAAATCATTCTTATGCCACTGAATAACTTTAAAAAAAAATGATAAACCATACAGGATTCGATGTTTTGTATGCTGATGTCACTTTAGACCACTCTGCCAATCGGCCTACAGATATGGGTTTATCATGATAGCAAAATAGACATATATTCTTCACAAAGTAAGGAATTTTAAGTCTGCCTAGTTGTCTAAAATTACATTAGCTAAAGATGGCCAAATTGTTCTTCATAGGAAAACGTTTTAATTCTGTACGGTTCTTATTTTTCTCATTGTACATAAAAGGATAAAGAAAAAACGTTAATGTCACATTCTGCGTGATGACTTATGGGTACTTGTACAGCTTTTGCACCAGACGAAACCGACTTTTCTTTTGGCTTTCTTCGACTGTTTACGTAAACAGCCGGAAGATGCTGAAGTGCTTATCCAATCAGAAGGCGAGAAAAGCTAAATTGTAAATTGATTAAATCATAAATTGATGATTGTAAAGAATTTCCAACAGAGGAAAAAAGGGGTGAAACAAATAAAAAAAATAGTTAACAAATAACTGTTGCCAAAGGCAATAAAAGTAGATTAGTATAAAAAACAAATAACTGTTACCAAAGGCAATAAAAGTAGGTTAGTATAAAAAACAAATAACTGTTACCAAAGGCAATAAAAGTAGATTAGTATAAAAACAAATAACTGTTACCAAAGGCAATAAAAGTAGGTTAGTATAAAAAACAAATAACTGTTACCAAAGGCAATAAAAGTAGGTTAGTATAAAAACAAATAACTGTTACCAAAGGCAATAAAAGTAGGTTAGTATAAAAAACAAATAACTGTTACCAAAGGCAATAAAAGTAGGTTAGTATAAAAAACAAATAACTGTTACCAAAGGCAATCAAAGTAGGTTAGTATAAAAAACAAATAACTATTACCAAAGGCAATAAAAGTAGATTAGTATAAAAACAAATAACTGTTACCAAAGGCAATAAAAGTAGGTTAGTATAAAAAACAAATAACTATTACCAAAGGCAATAAAAGTAGGTTAGTATAAAAACAAATAACTGTTACCAAAGGCAATAAAACTAGGTTAGTATTAAAAAAAAAACGGTTCGGTTTTTATTTTGTTCAAAAGCTGGACCAGTACCGAAAAAAAAAAAAATTTTTTTAATTTAACTTTCTTGTGAAAAAAAAAATTTATAAAAGATGTTTCATTCACTATTTTCGTCAAAAAATAAATAATTTTTCATAAATATAAACATACGGTGAGTGTTTTTCTTGCTTTAAATGTTGTTTCATTAATTTTTTTTTCTGTTGGAACGCCGCCTCGTTTTGATTTTGACGCCGGTTCGTTTTCATTCGGCTTTTACCGACTGTTTACGTAATTCTGTGTCGACAAAAGTCAATTTTGTCTGGTTCAAAAACTGGACCAGTACCGACTTATGCCATATTGCACGTGGGTGTTCATGCATGTAGAAATAAGCGTAAGTTCATTTTATTTTTAAATATTGTAAGATTTATCGATATACAGAAAGAATCAACAAAAGTCATGGTTAAATATGGTAAAAACATCACTGTAAATGAAGAATACACATGAAGAAGGCTGGAGAGCACATCGGACAAAATGTAGTAGAGATATAAATGATGACGTGGACAATAATCTGACGGAAGCAAAGGTAAATAATATAAAAACTGTCGGTTAGTAAGTTTTTAGGTTTCAGAATTTTTTAGATGAAGATAAATAATTTGGATTATTTGGACGACTATTCTAATCTTGGTTGTTATTTTCACAACGTTTCGGCCGATGTAACCTCCGATTTTCTTTCGGTGTAGCTTTTCAAACTTGGGAATTTTTGTTGAAGTCGTGAATCTTTACGTCGAACTTGGAAATCGATATGGAATTCCGAACAGAATCCTTTATAAAGTTTGCAAAGATGCCCCTGAAGAAGGTCGGAGGTTACATCGGCCAAAACGTTGTGAGAATAACACCCAAGATGAGAATAGTAGTCCGAATGATCCAGATAATATATAGCAAGTTTTTGTTATGAATAAAAAAAGCAAACACATAGCATTCCCCAAAAAGCTAATGAAATCCGAGGGTTGAATTTTAGTAAATTATCGCCCTTTAAAAATCTTCTTTCAACTTTACATCAGAGGAGCATCGTTAGAATTTAGATGCAATTGAGCATAGCAGAAAACTTAAACATTTAATTAAATTCTCACAATGTTCGTAAAAGATTTAGAGAATCTGTCTACATGACGAATGTTGTCGACAGGAAATGTAAACCATCTCAAAAACTTCTAAATCAAAAGGTGACCAAACAAGACTCAAGATTTTAAAGGCGATCACCATAAACCAGAGTATTCCAAGTGTGTACTTCACACACGCACACATAAAAGCATGCACGCTCACACCATTTCTCTCTTGCACGTTTATAATACACCACTCAATAAATCCCGGGCCTGACAAATAGATGGCACCACTGACAAAAAAATCGATAGTATTTTTTATAAAGTACTAATCTTTAAATAGCATGAGTCAAAATTTGAGCCCAATCAGATTATTAGTTTACAAATTACAGTTATTCAAGTTAAGCTACTGTTAAAAATTTTCAAAACAATGGAAACATCTAAATTTCGTCTGTTGATAAAGCATTGCTTTCTGATGGGAAAATATACTCTTCAAGCAAAGCAGTGGCTTGATGCGTTATTCTGAACTCTATTCTGTCTGTCATACAGACACAAATGTTGTTGATCACTCTCGTTGCTCAAATTCGTCGGTTGTCCCAGAAAACATAAAACGTCCACACACTCGTTTTGGCCGATCGTAAATTGATGTTGCGTGAGATAGCAGAAGAGAAGTTGAAGATATCAGAAGTTAGGTTATTCACCATTTTGTATGAACATTTGTCAATGAGAAAACTGTGTTCAAAGTGGGTGCCGCGTTTGCTCACTGTCGATCAAAAACAATAACCAGTCGAAGATTCAGAGCGTTGTTTGCAACTGTTTCAATGCAACAAAAAATAATTTTTGCATCAATATGTGACAGTGGATGAAACATGGATGCACCACTTCACTGGAGTCAGCTGAGTGGACAGCAGCAAGTGAAATCCGTCCAAACGAACCAAAGGTGCAAACATCAGCAGGCAAGGTTTTGGCCTCTGTATTTTGAGATGTGCAAGGTATTTTGTTCATTGATTACCTTGAAGCATCAATAGCGAATATCATATAGTTTTATCGGTGTGTTTGAAGGAAGAAATCGCTAAAAAACTGCCACAAATGAAGTATAAAAATTGCTCTTTCATGAAGACAATACACTGTATCACAAGTTGATCGTAATGATGGCGAAACTACATGAATTGCATTTTGAATTGCTTCTGCACCCACCCTATTCTCCAGATCTGGCCCCCAGTGACTACTGACTGTTTGCAGACCTCAAAAGAATGTTCAAGGGAAAGAGATTTGACTCCAATGAAGAAGTGATATCGGAAACTGAGGTGTATTTTGAAGCTAAAGACAAAATCGTTCTACAAAAAAGGCATCGAATTGTTAGAGAAGCGTTGAAATCAGTGTATCACCCTAGAATTAGACCATGTCGATGAATAAAGTCGAATTTTGCCTCAAAGTTGTTGTTTTATTAGTTAGGCCCTCAATTTATTGTGTGATGTGTTGAATAAAAAGATAAAATCTTAATATTCATGTTCACTCAGGAAACACGTCCTATTAAGAGTGAAGTTTACACGCAACACTCAATTCTAACAGGCGATATGGCAAACCACAGTTTGTAATTTTGCTTGATAAAATTACATTTGTTTAAACATGTTAAACTGGTATGCCATCAATATTTTCTCTTTTAGTAAAGAATTTGAATATTGAATATTCTCATTCTATCAAGATAAGCAACATGTGGTTAGGGAATCTAAACAAATCTTCGAAACACGTGGATGTCAAAAGGTATTTTGTGAATTACCTGAACAGTATGCATGCGCTACCAACAAAATATAATAAAGAGGTCTGGTTAACAGAATATATATATACAACTTTATCATTAGAACCCCTCCTCTCCCCTCACTTTTCCTTTCCAGCATCAGCCATAGCTCATTCAACTAACCCTCCCACCTTCTTCCCTTTATGCTTTATTTTCCCTTTCCAGCACCCTTCCTCATTTGGCCTCGTTTTTAACTAAAGGATTTCTTCTTAGAATTGTTTAAATATTTCACTGCCAACAGCAACTGTTCACAATTCAACTTTAATTCCTACTCCGGCCCAGGAAGTATTTTTAAAATGGCCCGATTTCTCATATTAATTCCGATTAAGTGCGCTCCACCTACGATTTGAATTCAACGTCTCACTATTGGAGTTACTTCATTTTTGAACGCTTTTCCATGCTGCCTTCACGAAAACCCTTCTTCTCCATCTAAATCTCCTTTCATTGGACACCTTATCAATGGACAATTACCAACTGGACAAACCCCATATCTTTTTTACACGAACATTTTTTTCACTCTCCATTCCTTAATATTTTTTCAAATGTTGAATTTTGGCTTTTCCACTGCCAACTTATCTATCTATGTAATTCCTTTAATGATAAGATTTTGATCTTTGAAAAGCCTTGGATTAAGGAAAGAATAATAAACATAATTTTATTACCGAGTGTACCGTGCATTGAACAATCAAAGTTGAAATAAATCTGGACATTCGTACATGTTTATCACTCTTCTTTCATCTATCTTATATATATATATATATATATATATATATATATAGTTTGTCTTAACAAACTATAACAAAATATAAAGGAAACATGCAATATAGATTATCCATATAATTAAATACATCAGTCCTAAATATAATTGAATGCACAGGATCGTAATAAAGAGCTAAGAAAGTCATGTAAACCACACAAGCAAAACTTACAGTAACTGTATGAGGCGTTTATCCATAGAGTGCAAGCCTATCAGGGCAGGTCTGTTCAGTACAGCGATCAACTGATAAAAGGATCAGGGACTCTGTGTCAGGCATGCGTGATCTTGCGAGAGAAGAAACAAGGTCTTGTATTTTCATGAGATTTAGGGATTCCCTTTATATAGAAAGAAGGCCCTTGACCCCTTTTCCCAAAGGGCCCAACTATGGCCCCCAAACTACATTCTCTAAAAGAAAAATAATTTTGTCCTCCTTACATTATTTTTATTCCTATTATTATTGTTTTTGGTTTTTGGCGGTCAGAGTCACCGTGCTAAGGTAGTGACCAATTTTTTGCCACGAGAGATCATCGCGATGACAACCGTATCAAGCAAATGTTGACGGACCTTTGAATCCAACATTTTCCTTTGAGTATCAAAATGACTGAATCTATGCGCATGCGATGGAATGCGGTGCTTGGCTCGCTCAAGCATTCATTGAGACGTGCGTCCGATTTAGCCAAATTTACATGTGAAGCAATAAATCAACGAACATTTTTCGGAAGAACAGGAACGCTGTCTTTATGAAAAGATGGTGAAGCCTCTTTAGTGTTACATACTAGACGCACATTCATAAAGATCTTGACTAAAATGAGCCTGTTTTGTGAGTTCAGTCATTCTTTAAATTGTGTAACCAGCAGCAGCAGTAGCAGCAGCAGCAGCAGCAGCAACAGCAACAGCAGCATTTATTCAAACATTCCAAAAGCAGTTTTGCGATGAACACTTTTAAATAGCTTAGGAACAAATGAAAAAACGTAATCAGAAAATTGATAGCTTAAAAAACAAAAACAAAAACAAAAGTAAACACAGCAAACAATTAGAAAAAAAAAATAGTGTAATACACACATACATGCACGGACACACATACATGCACGGATATACACATGCATGCACACACATGCATGCACACACACACACACACACACGCACACACACATGCACATTTCTCTTTTTGAGATAAAATGTTAAGGTTTCTACAGAAAATAATAACACTGGTTTCATATCACACATCTCCAATCACACCATTCGGAGAAGTAAATATTTAAATTGAACGTTTGAAGTTCTGTAAAAAGTCAAAAGTATGGCATATAACTATGAATAATACATTGAAAGCATTGCCAAGGCTGCCGCAAAGAAGGTTGGCTCCCTCTACCGTGCTAGTAAACTCCTCACACCTGACATTATCCTATATCTCTACACAGCCCCCACCTGCTCATGCATGGAGTATTGTTGTCACATCTGGGCTGGTGCATCATCTACTAGTCTCTCCCTCCTTGACAAGGTCCAAAAAAGAGTCGCCAACCTAATAGGTTCCACACTGTCAACCAAGCTCCAGTCCCTGTCCCATCGCCGCAATGTAGCATCCTTGTGCTTGTTTTACAAATACTTCAATGGATTATGCTCCGATGAATTGGCTACTCTGGTGCCCCCTCGACGTAAATTCACTAGACTAACTCGACAATCAACTAAATCTCATTCATTCACTATGGAGGTCCCCAGATGCCGGAGATCCTTCTACTCAAATAGCTTCTTTCTTCGTGCTGCTGGCCTCTGGAACTCCCTCCCTGCCCCCTGTTTCCCCGACAGTACTGACATACAGAAATTTAAAACTAATGTAAACAGACATCTCGCTGCGCAAATCCCAATTTAGGTTGACCCCCCCCCCCTCCGCCAATCTTCTCGCCTTTACTTTTTTCTCAGTAGCCCCTTACGTCTACAGTGGCTGCATACCTTGTTTGGGGTGAACTATGTTAAAAAAGATAAAAATAAAAAAAATAACTAGAAGAGTATTCCTTGCATTGTGTTTTTTTAATGCGCAAAGATTTTTAACAGCACAATATTTACTGGTCGCTTTACTTGGTTTGCGCTTGGATGTTGCTTTTTTTAAAATCATTATTTTGGTCGTTTGTGTGTTGTTTATGGCCATAATACAAAATCAATCTTCCCAGACCCAGACTCTCTTTTTTATTTTTGTTTATTTTCATTCATTTGCTGGGGACGGGCATTCTTCCAAATGCCATACAATCACCTGCTATTTAGAGACTCCAACCGAGAGCTCTTTTCAGAACTGTTTGAAAATGATGTTCCACATACTTCACAAGAATAAGGTTTTATCTTTTTGTTTAATTTTTCTTCAGTCGAAGTTCTCAGAAATCAAAGGGGAACCTTCCCGGAGCTAACACTTAATCTCTGTATGAGATACATAGATATTCGAATATTCTATTAAACTTCTCCTTTATTTCTCAAACTTTGAGTTAGTAAAGAAGTTAAGAACATTAATTTTGCTCTCCCCAATTGACCAGTTAACAATGTTATAGTTGGGGTCTCTTGGTCGTACCGGATTCCAGGACAAGAATTCATCTAGTCCAGCTAAGTGATGTTACTTGAGGTAACAATTATTGGACAGGTGCACTTTCATGCAGTATCTCTTTGGTTGCGCCAAAGAAGGAGTTTCGGGGTTAATCTATGATCACTGGGAGCAAAGGTGAGTCTTTGGTAACTGCCCGTGTCGTTAAAATAAATCCCATTCAAATTAATCGTGTGTCAAACCTGGGAGGCAAATCATTATGTATTATTAAGCGACTTTCTAATCAGCTGAAAAAAAAGAGAGAAAGAAAGAAAGAACAAAATCAGGGTAATCTCTCCTTAAAAAACAAAATCTATTCTATGAGTTTCTATAAAGGAAATCAGTGCGGTTTCTTTCTAAAAAGTAACCCGTTTAAAATTAAACTCACATGAATTTCTTTGAAAAAGTAAAATCACATGAAGTACCCATTTAAAATTAAAATCACATGGGTTACATTTTTAGAAGGAAAATCAAATCGGTTACCTTCAAAAAGGCAAGATATGTCACTTTTTGAAAAAAAAAAGATTTAGTATAATTAAAAAAAAAAAAATCAATTTTATTTTTTCTAAAAGCAAAAACAACTTCCTTACTTTCTAAAACAGCAAAATAAATTTCATTTCTTTCTAAAACAAAGCAAATTCTATCCAATTTCTTTCTAAAACAGCAAAATCAATTTCATTTCTTTCTAAAACAGCAAAATCCATTTCATTTCTTTTTAAAACAGCAAAATTAATTTCATTTCTTTCTAAAACAGCAAAATCCATTTCATTTTTTTTTCTAAAAAAGCAAACTCTATCCAATTTCTTTCTAAAAAGCAAAGCTGAATTGTCTGAAAATCAAAACCTGTTGTCTCATTTCTTTATAAAAAGCAAAATTATTCTTATTTCTATTTTAAAAAAGAAAATCAGTCGCATTTCTTTATAAAAAGATTACTTTGAAAAAAAAAAGCAAAATCATATTGATTACTTTAAAAATGCAAAATCTGTAATTTTCTGAGAATCCAAATCAGTTTAATTACTTTGTAAACAAGCAAAATCAATTCAATCGTTTTCTAAAGAGACTTTGTATCATTCAGCAATTGTGAGATGCAAAATTGTCCATTTCAGAAGCAGTTAAATATATGAAAGAAACTGAAAAACCATGCAAGATTTTGGTTTATTTCACGCCAATTTGTTTAAATGATTTACCTTGGTTACATTTGTTTTGTTTTCTCAAGAATATGCAGATCCCATTCTGGAAAAGCCAATCAAATAATTAATAAAGAACAGGTGAGAAAGGTGTCAGATTTTGACAAAGACGGACATGACAGCTTTTATGACAATGTTATTTTGGTTTCAACCATTGTTGAAGGAAGTTAAGTAATCAAGAAAGAAGGATTTGCTTCATAAAGGTTGACTATTTTCCCATATATATAGAAAGAGAGTAGTGGGTTGTTTTTCTATGTTTTGAGATGCTAACATTACTAAAAAAAAGACCCTACTAATGATTGGTTAGTTAGTTAGATTTGATCACATACCGATCCATTTTAGTTTAATTTAATCTTGTTACTTATCTGTTCCTATTTTTTCTTTTTCTTTCGTTTTTTTGTTGCCATTTCTTCTATTTGCACCTTTCTCTGTTTGACTTTGAAGTGGTCAGTAGTTTACAGGTACGTGTGAAAAATTGGAAGAAAGAGTGAACTTAGATCTTGCTATCTTGATACACACGCTGCTAATAATTATAATTACTGACAGAAAATGGCTAACACACACATACAAATATTAAAGGACACGTAAAAAAAGAAATTATATAAAAGAAATTAGATTCAGTAATATATTTGACTGATTTGTAGGTGCAAATAATTAATAATAAGTATTCAAAGATTTAAAATAACACACACATACAAATATCAAAGGACACGTAAAAAAAGAAATTATGTAAAATAAATTAGATTCAGTAATATATTTGACTGATCTGTAGGTGCAAATAATTAATAATACGTATTCAAAGATTTAAAATAACACACACACATTGAATGTATACTGGAGAGAGTTTAAATGCCTACTAGATACTATCCTTTATGTCTTCAATCTCTCTGTACAGGGGTTTGTCAGGATAACCTGACATGAGGATACTTCATCCTACAAGTAAACCATAACCAAATATTTAAAATAACATAGTATTCAAAGCCCAAATAAGATCCCCTCAACACAGCTACACACTGGCTCATACGAGGAATGGTGCACCTTCTCCTAGTGATGCTACCTCAAGTAAAAACACTAAGCTGGATACTCCACCAGACTAGATGAATTCTTGTCCTGGAATCCGGTAAGACCAAGAGACCACCAGAAAGATATACTATAACATAGTTAACTGGTCAATTAAGGAGAGGAAATTTAATGTTTTTCAATTCATTGATAACTCAACATTTGAGGGATAGAGGAGAACTTTAATGGAATATTCGAATATCTATGTATCTCATAGAAATCAAGTGTAAGCGCCAGAAAAGGGTCCCTTGATTTGTGAGAACTTCCTGAAGTAAAATGAAAACAAAACAATAACAATGAGAGAATTTGAATGCCTACTAGACGCTGCCCTCGAGTGTCTAAGGTCTCTCTGTTCCAGGGGTGTGTCAGGATAACCAGACATGAGGATACTTTCTCCTACAAGTAAACCCTGACCAAATATTCGAAATAACAGTATTCGAAGACCAAATAAGATCTCCTTGATATGGCTACCCCACACTGGCTTATATGAGGAATGGTGCACCTTCTCCAAGTGATATTACCTCTAGTAACATCACTAAGCTGGATATTCTACCCGACTAGATGAATTCTTATCCTGGAAACCGGTAAGACCAACAGACCAAAAGAAAGATATACTATAACATAGTTAACTGGTCGATTGGGGAGAAGACAATTAATGTTCTTCACTTAACCAAATATTCAAAATAACATAGTATTCGAAGCCCAAATAAGTTCACTTCAACATGGTTATAAACTGGCTTGTACAAGGAATGGTGCACCTTCTCTTCGTGATGTTTCCTCAAGTAACAGAACTTAACCGGATACTCCACCAGTCCAGATGGATTCTGGTCTTGGAATCTGGTAGGACAAAGAAACACCACTTTATAACATAGTTAAGTAGTTAATTCAGAAGAGGAACATTAATTTTCTTTACTACTTTACTAACTTAACGTTTCAGAGGTAAAAGAGAACATTAATTGAACACTCAGATATCTATGTATCTCATACAGAAATCAATGTTAGCCTCAGGAAAGGACCCCTTGATTTCTGAGATCTAACTCAATGGAAATTAAAGAAAAGGGAGAATAAAAGAAATATAATATGAAGGGATGAAAATAATACTAAAAAATAATAATTGATTTTTAGTTTCTAGGTTTCATAGGTACTATAATAATCTAATGACCCTTACTACATATAGACAAACACATGTATCTAAAATACTTAAGTCAAAAACTCTCCTATATTTTAATATCTAACTGGAATTAATTTTAATAAAATATAAATTATAAGAGTCTTATTCAGAGGAGGAAATGTCTAGCATAAGAAATTATTATGCTATTTTACATTTATTTCTGTGTCGACATCGCAAAATTAAATTGCTCTGCTGATTATGATATAATCTCTTTACTTTCTCGTAGTGGGAGTTTTTTTTTAGAATGTGAATCAAGGAGTTTGTATTAGTCCACACATCAATTACAGAAATTACACAATCTTAATTGTTCTTGTCTATTCACAATGTGGAAATAGAGAGAGAGAGAGAGAGAGAGAGAGAGAGAGAGAGAGACTGGTTCCTATTTTGATCTACTGAATAATTTGGGAGAGAATCAGTTCTTAAAAAAAATATGAATCCATAAAAGGGTAATACAAAAACACATATAAATAAAATGAGTATTATACAATGATAAAAGAATTTATACAAATAAAAATGTGATTCTTTTAAAGAGAAATAAACAGGGATTCATCCAAAAAGAAAGAATAAAAACGAAATGGAAATATACATAAAGACAAAAATGTGGTTTTACTAGAAAATGGATAAAATCCACAGAGAAACTCATAAAACAAACATTTCATTAGCAAAATAAAACATGATCGTACAAGAAAAAAAAAACAAAAAAAAACATGGCTGCACACAAGAAGTAAAAAAACAAAAATGGCCACTCAAGAAAATCTCAACGTTTATGTGTTCATTATTATTCATGCACAAAAAAGCCATTGTAAGTTTTCATGCAGAAAATTAAGAAAAACATAAAAGGAAAATTAAACAGAAATTTAACAATACTTATTTCTTAAAAGTTCATAGGTATTGAGTTTCAGCATTAAAAAACAAATAGTTTGATGTAAGACAGACAAACCAAACCAAACCAAACCAAACCAAACCAAACCAAACAAAATGGTTTGGTTTAAGGCAGACAAACCAAACCAAACCAAATGGTGTGATTTAAAGCAGACAGACCCAACCTAATAGTTTGATGTAAGGCAGATAAACCAAACCAAATGGTGTGATGTAAGGCAGCCAAACCAAACCAAACCCTATGGTTTGATGTAATTCAAACCAAACTCAATAGTTTGATATAAAACAAACCAAAACAAACCTAATGGTTTTATGTAAACCAAATCACACCAAACCAAACCTTATTAATAGTGAAATTTACCCACATTCCACTAGTAAGCGTATACAGGGAGACCCAAATTAAATCCCACCCACCCATGGAATCGTTAATAAAATTCACAATCCTTTCTGCAATCAAGCCATATTTAGTGAAAATAAACTTCAGTCTATATTTGACTTGTTCACCAAGATTCAGTCATAAATACCCAACAGTTTTATTTTATCGCCATTCAATGGTAAGCCCACCAGGATACAATTTGCAAAATCATCAATAACTCTGACACACTTATCTCTTGATTTTAGCTGTGATGGTCCTCGTCAGTTCAGGAATAGTCTGCGGATTGTTTTGATTGATATTATCTTTGAGATAACCTCACAGATAAACATCTGGGGGAGGGGGCATTAATGGTCAGGTGAGTTGTGAAGCCCATTCAAGATCACACCCCTTACTAATGACACGGTCATTAAAGTGTCCTCACATATTAGAATAGCGATAAAACAAAGACTGTTGGACTTTCATGACTAAAACTTGGTGGACAAGTCAGGCATAAATTGAAGTCTATTTGTACCAAATATGGTTGGATTGCAGAAAGGATTGTGAATTTTATTAGCATGAATTTCATGGGTGGCATTTTTTGGGGGGCGGGGGTAGGGTCACCCAACACACACATGCGCATGGGGAGGTACTCCTACACATATACGTATGGTGGGGTCACCATACACACACATATGCTTGGGGGGGTCACCCAACATACATATGGGAGGGAGTCATCTTACACACACATACGCATGGAGGGATCACCCTACACACATATACGGAGGGGGGGATCACCCAACACACACACATACATGGGTGGGGAAGGTCACCCTACACACACATATGCATATTAATTTCATGACAAATAACTAAGTACTAGTTGAAGTACTCCTCTATGTAGGCATTTATGTACAAATACTAGTGGGAAAATTTCGCACCCACAATTTACCTCTAGCTTCTAGTAAAATAGCAACTTTTGTTCAATTAAACATATACAAGGAATCATTTGCAATAGGTGAATTGTGTTTTGGCATTAAATATCCCCAAAAAGGGTTGACATGCCACGAAACAAAGAAACCAAACCAAATCAAGACCATTCCAATAGAGAAATGCTAGAACCTGAAGCCGAATGTTGTCTTTTGTCTGTTTTTTTTTTACTGAGAAAACTTCTTAAAGTGTAGAGATAGCTCTCCCGGTGCAAGTGTCCATCCAGGATGATTGATGGATAAGGTGGGTGGGTGGGGGGGGGATGGAATGAAAAATAGGAAATTGATTGGTTAGTTTAATCACGTGATGTAAGAGAGATTTGAAGATTAAAAGTGAATTCAGTTGCTGCCAGAATTTCAACTAGGCAACACGTCATGCAAGGTTCTGTGATATAGAGGCGTTAAAACCACCTGTTCCCTCTATGAAAATAGTCCAGAAACAACTCCTATTTATGGGATTAGAGATCCATTTAGCTTAGTAAATATAACCTAGCTTTAAGTTAAAATTGTGTTTTGGAATATTTAGTTGAGGATTGATAATTGTTATTTTCACAACGTTTCAGCCGATGTAACATCCGACCTTCTTCAAGTACAATCTTTCCGAACTTGGGAATCTTTATGTTAAACTCGGGAACCTATAGAGAATTTTGAAGGGTTCGGTTTGAAATTCCGTATAGGTTCCCGCGTTCGACAGAAAGAGTCACAAGTTCAAAAAGATGCATCTGAAGAAGGTTGGAGGTTACACCGGCCAAAATATTATAAAAACAACAAACAAGATGAGAATAATAGTCCGAATAATCCAAATTATACCAAGTTAAAAGTGTCGTCTTTTTGTCCAAGAATATCAGTCTCCTCGAAAAGGATCAAGAGAACGCCTTCACACTCTTGTCCTTGAGAGAGCACATATAACACAAGCAGAAGAAAAACTGTTATCGGGTAAGCTGATCTACCTATTTCGAGAATAAATGGACTTACCCAGACACAATAAATACAGTTACGACTAAGTGTCAAGGGCAGCGAATCATCGAAGTTATGGTCCCAAGCTCATGACGCGTACTTCTGTAACATACACTTGTGTTAATTATACCACTGTGTTTGTCTTGATTATTACCGGCCTGCAAGGCCACAGCAAAAACAATAAAAGAAAAGTAACTTTTTAAACAGCAAATAGAATGCAATTTACTTTTCAATTATTAAAAGAAGAGTAGAAAGTGGACCTTTGGATTTACTTTCGACAGCCTTGTAACTCTTGCTTCCCTTATTTTGTCCTTTAGTCCTCACATTTCATGAGCGATCTTTCTGACAAATAGGGAAGACTTGCTGTTTTAATCTAACACTTATCGTTGGCTAGTTTTTGACCTTGAAGTAGTATTTTTTTTTAGCTCCTTACATCAAGCAGCTTCGTGTCTTGTCTGGCGCGATTTCAATTAAAAAAAGATTCTTAATTAAAGGAAAATGCAAGTACATCAATATTTAGATGCAGGTGTGTAAAAATAGGTTTAGAATTGGAAATTTCCTAGTAAGGTTAAAATTTAGTAGTATGGAATTTTCCAATTAAAAGTCTAGTGAGAGCTATGTGTCTTGGCAGTTATATCAGTGACAGGAGACTGCAAATCTGACATGGCGAATGGGCAGAGAATATGTGTCGCTTTTGACTGAATCGGCAGAGAGAGCAGTTGGATTTTGAATAGCTGCTTCTCTTTTACCTCAATGTTTATGAGTATACAGATATACTATAAAGAAAAAATGAAACCCGAATAAGAGATTTTTAAACCCCAAGTGCATTTGTGATGTTTCTTTATTAATAACGGTTACATAAGTTGTTGTTGAGAAGAGGAAGAAGGCAACTTTGGTCGCCACATCACCACTACGATTACAGAAATACGACGAGTGCATTCCGTCAATAGAAGTGGACGTACTGTGGGGATTGAAGACCCCCCCCCCGACTACGTTACATATACGCTACAATAATAGTCATGTCTTGTTATAAAAGTAAATAAAATCCAGTTTAAAGTTAACAATCGTTGTCTTATTCTTCCTCAAATAATATCTTAACTAGTGATGGGAAAATTCAAATATTTTTTTTCGATTCCGATAAAATTACCAATTCTGTTCTAAATTCCTGATTCCGATACAATTACCGATTCTGTTCTAAATTCCCGATTCCATTACAATTACCGATTCTGTTCTAAATTCCTGATTCCGATACAATTACCAATTCTGTTCTAAATTCCTGATTCCGATACAATTACCAATTCTGTTCTAAATTCCTGATTCCGATACAATTACCAATTCTGTTCTAAATTCCCGATTCTGATACAATTACCAATTCTGTTCTAAATTCCTGATTCTGATACAATTACCAATTCTGTTCTAAATTCCCGATTCCATTACAATTACCGATTCTGTTCTAAATTCCTGATTCCGTTACAATTACCGATTCTGTTCTAAATTCCTGATTCCGATACAATTACCGATTCTGTTCTAAATTCCTGATTCCGATACAATTACCGATTCTGTTCTAAATTCCTGATTCCGATACAATTACCAATTCTGTTCTAAATTCCTGATTTCGATACAATTACCAATTCTGTTCTAAATTCCCGATTCCATTACAATTACCGATTCTGTTCTAAATTCCTGATTCCATTACAATTACCGATTCTGTTCTAAATTCCTGATTCCGATACAATTACCGATTCTGTTCTAAATTCCTGATTCCGATACAATTACCGATTATGTTCTAAATTCCTGATTCCGATACAATTACCGATTCTGTTCTAAATTCCTGATTCCGATACAATTACCAATTCTGTTCTAAATTCCTGATTCCATTATATTAACTGATTCTATTCTAAATTCCCGATTCCGATACAACTACCAATTCTGTTATAAATTCCTGATTCCGATACAATTACCGATTCTATTCTAAATTCCAGATTCCATTATATTAACTGATTCTATTCTAAATTCCCGATTCCGATACAACTACCAATTCTGTTATAAATTCCTGATTCCATTATATTAACTGATTCTGTTCTAAATTCCCAATTCCGATACAATTAACGATTCCGATTCTTGTTAAATCTCTAAATATGTAGCTGTAGAGTTTTTGTTATTTTTTTAATTTTCGGATCACCGTAAAAACCCATGTAATACGTGCACATATTTTTGCAAGCATAAAAATACACTTGAAAATGGTGATTTATAGATTTGAGATTTACTGATAGTTTAAAATCAATAAATATTTATCATTTTATCATTAATACCAGCAAATGGAAAATTAAGTTTTAAACAAAAGCAAAAACAAAAAAAACAATTAAAAGAATCTTTTTTGGCATCGATAAATAGACAACTTTTTCTGATTCAGATACTGATTACGATATCCCCCAAATTTCTGATTTTTCCGATTCTCTATTCCAATTAAACGTCCCAACATTAATCTTAACCCTTCAAAAGATTACACAAAAGCTCACTATGTACAAAATAAGAATAGCTTAGTAATGTGCTGGCATTCCTGCGGTTTTCTTCTTGAATAAAGGCTTTCCCAACAGCGTCTATAGCTATGCTAAGTCTACTGAGCTTGCATAGGTTGATAGCATATTCAAATCAAATTACTAACATCATCTGTATGTGAACGATCCTGTTATTGCAGATTAGCTGGAGGGGTGTATCTCCAAGTTGCGGACATGGAAGACTGGCATAGAGAGCAAAGGTCCTAGACTGAACACGAAGAAGACAAAGTGATGCTTCTTCAGATAACACTTAATAAAACGCTAAATAAAATTCTAAGTTTAGGAAATACATACTTGTTATGGCGAAAAAAACAACAACTGTAACCAAATTTTACAGAAAACAATCCAACAGTTTTGTCATTATTTAAGATATTCAATTCTTTCATTCGACTGAGTAATTGAGTTGAGAGACGCCATTTTGTTAAATATAAGGGGTTAGTAATCGCAATTAGTTCTCTTTTATCTCGCTAGGAGTCGTACTTATTAAGATTTATATATAAACTAGCAGGGCTATTCGGCGTTGCCCAGGATCTTAAAAAACAAAATAGAAGATAAATAGTGTGTGTAACATATTTATATTAAAACTTCTATCTCCCCCTCTCTCTCTCTAGCCGTTTCTTTATCTTTCTGTTTCCCTCTCCTTCATTTTTTCGTCCCTCTCCCCCAACCCTCTCTTTCTCCTCCGCCCAGCCCATTCCTCTCTCTTGTTTTAATTTGTTGAAAAAAAATAATAATAATATAATTCATTTCTTTTAAATGTAATACTGTAATCTTACGTTTATTACTTCTGGACAATGCCGACTAAAACGAAACACAATAACATTCTTGATGCCGGGTAATTCTGTCCCCCCATCTACTTTCAGAATAATATGAAGAGAAATGATGTTGATAATGAAAATAGTCCAAAGAGATTTAAATGTAATACTGTAATTTTTTTTATCTCGCTAGGGGTTGTGCTTATTGAGATTTATATATAAATTAACTCAAATCTTCAATCAATGTTCACTGTTGTGATGTTTGGAGGAAGGTTCTGGAAGCTACTGCCAATTTTTAGATCTAGGCACATTTCTTTCAAGATTCGGGGAAAAGTCTTTTCAACCTGTGTTCATTCTGCCATTAGCAGTGAGACATGAGCCCCAAACATTTCTGATCTGCAATGGTTTCAGCATAGTGATCGTGTTATTATTATGTGGATGTGCAACTGCAAATTGGAAGAAAAGATCTCTTCAACCGTGCTTCATTAGAAACTTGTTGATTAAGGATGACTTATGCACGTAGCATCTCAGATGGTTCGGCCACGTCGTACAGCGTGCCACCTCTTGGATCAACTTCATAATACGTCTGGATATCCCGGGCACTAAGGAAAATTGTCGACTGAGGAAGACGTGACTCGAGTGCATAAAAAGTGACGTGACGTAATTCAACCCTTTTGGGTGAACTGCATAGAGAGAAGGTGTGAGACGTTGCCTGGTGTTGCGGTAAGAAAGCAACGCAAAAAAACACAAAAAAAATCCAGGACAATCTTCTACCAATAAACCGTCGTTCCTGCTACACTCCAGTTCGTTCTCAACTCTTTTCTTTTTATCAGTTCACCTGGACGCTATGCAAATTTCCCTTCCAAACTTTCATGCACGACACAGGCAATGTTTTGTCAGTTGCCCACCCGGAGTCTGGGACACGCTAAATACCAACACCGGATGAAGAAGAAGAAGAAGAAGAAGAAGAAGAAGATTTAACAGTCTTACATAATTTTGATCTTGATATTAAAAATCAGTCTTCAGATTTTAACATTACATGTTTGATGAAAAAAATTTGATCGACTATATTCTACAAAAATGGCCAACGATGACACGATGGAAAAGAGCTTAAATTGTTGCAAACGACTTATTTCACTGACACGTTTCGCCCTTGAGCTTCTTCAGAGTTATAAAATTGAACGAGACAAATTGATGGAAATATATAGTTCAAACGTTTTTATGTTTATATATAAGATGCTATTGTTGCCAGTCTGTCTGTCTCTCCAGGATTTATAATTTTTCTGCAAACTTCAAACCCCAATGACCCAGTTATAAATCATCATGTTTAATGGATGGTTCATAGCAGAAAATATTTAGACTAGCAGGGTTACCCGGAGTTTTCCAGTTTAATTTACAGCATAAGCTATGGTCATTGACATTCAGTCCCAGTTCATGATACCAATTATCACATTCAGAATCTTAATAATTTTCAATTAACAAAAATTATATATATATATATATATATATATATATATATATATATATATATATATATATATATAATATTTATAAATAAATATTAATTATTTATTACCTACAGACATCGATGTTCTATGCTAACGCAATCTTCAGTGCAGGAAGTTAATTTCCGACATCGGCGGGCGCGAACTCTGAGCACAAATCGCCACTGATTCACAGTCAAGAGCATTCTCCCGTTGGTCACCACAAATTAGCTTAGAATTAAGGAGGAATTTAACTTTGTAAATACCAAGTCGGCGAGTATTTTACAACTATAGTCATCTAAAGATTTATTTTAGATTTAGATTTTTTATCTTTGTTATTTTATTTATTTAAGTGCATTAGCTTTTTATTTGTTAGCCTAAAGTAAAGTTTGTTCTGTGCCTACAGTTAGTGGCTATTTCGCTTCTATGATTAAGTAATCTTTTAACATCTTTGAAATTAAAAATTACTAGTTTCTTGCTCATACATAATCTTCACGGATCGTCTAAATATGCTCTGGCCTATCTTAATATTTTCCATTTGACTGTAGATGACCGTATGCTTTCTTTAGGTTCCTAATAATGGTTTAATAAAGATGCACTATATCTGTGATTTTTGTTGCTGAATCTGTTTTTGTGATTATACTATCTTTTTTTAAATTACAGTGCAGTTTTCCCTATATAATATTTTTTGTTATTTGGGTTTTCATCGGTATATATTGTGACTAGGTAGATTATGCTTGTTGCTAGAAAGTTATTTTGAAAAGGGCAATGTACTCTAATTTTGTAGTTACATTTTTTCTTCATTACTATCTGTGGGTGTTAAAAAAGGGTGCATGGGCCCATATTATTAGTGGGCCCCTAAGATTCAGTCTATCTAGCCTCATGAGCAACATGCCAACTGACACAACTTCTGTCAGAATAAATGTACAATAATTTAGACTCTTTTCCATAGTGTCACGTTTAACTATTTTGTCCATAAACCAGTCAGTCAATATAAATGTATCTATATAATATCCTACTATATATATATATATATATATATATATATATATATATATATATATATATATATATATTAGTTATTTATTTACAAAAATCAGAATTTTACAGATACGGCAGGCTCTACTAACCTATGATTTTCTATCTCTCCATCTCTCCTGAACACTGGCCCAGTCTAATAATGCTAAACCATCAATGACAATGGAGGCATAGGCATATTATATATTTAAATAAGTTATGCTAAGAGAGGCGTCCGTAAATGCATTGGATAGAAAAACAGAACAAAAACTGAGTGTCAGGAAAAACCAGCAGAAGAAAGAATAAACAGAAAAATCACTTTGAAAAGAAATGAGGTAAAAAGATTTATCTGACATTAGAAGTATACGCATATTACACTGCCACTGCTGGAGTACTATTATCAAACTGGGATAGTGTTTCGGAGAGCTGAGAAATGTTCAAGATTATAGGAGACTAGTGCTTTCCGCAACTGAAAAGAAATTTGATTTTCATAAATAAATGAATGTAAGCTATATATATATATATATATATAATTATTTGAATGCTAACAAATTATCTAAATAACTAAACATTATTTACTGACTGTATAAACAAGGTTTCGATCAATGCGACCTTCCTCAGGATATATTATACATGATTTTGTTTATGTATGGAAATAATATTCCAACGTGATGGAAAAAAAAAATTATTTATATATTCATCAACGTTTCGTCTTTATTTCAAGACTTCCTCAAAATGATTGATTTGTACTTGTATCTTATGTAGAATTATTATTTTCATTTTCGCTTTATTATACATAGACTTGATGACACTAGAGGAAGATTAAATCTGGACAGTATAGGGAAATGTGTGCAGAACAGGAGATTTTATTGGTTTCGTCACATTGGAAGAATGGATGAGAGTGTTTAGGTTAGTAGACGTAGAAGAGTTGAGATAGCAGGGTCATTTCATAGGCGGAAGTCAAGGAAAACATAGGTGATAAGGATGGGTCTGAGAGAGGGAGAGATAGAGATAAATACAGATCTGACCAGAGATAGGTTGGAAGTCAAGTTCTAAAAGCCGTCTAACACATGGTAGCATGTAAAACAGACGTTAAACCGATGATGATGATGATGATGATGATGATGATGATGATGATACACAAATAAAACCTGAGGAAAGTTGCAATACTCGAAACGTTGGTTATAGAGTCAATAGAGAAGTTCAGATATATTGCCTTTTCATTTAAATAATTTTATAAACTAAATGTTATAAGTAATTTAGTTTATGTATGACCCTATGTAGAATTTTCATTTATTTCAGATTTTATTATACATAGATCATGATCATCATGATCGTCATCATCATCATGATCATCTACATCATCATTTACATCATCATGTACATCAGCATCATCATCAACATCACCATCTACATCATCATCATGATGTACATCAACATCATCATTATCAACATCTACATCATCAACATCACCATCTTCATCTACATCATCATCTACATCATCATCCTCATCATTCATATCATCATAAACATAATCATCATCAACATCACCATCTACATCATAAACATCATCATCTTCATCATCTACATCATCATCATGTACATCAGCAACATCATCATCTACATCATCATAAACATCATCATCATCAACATCATCATCTACATCATCATAAACATCATCATCATCAACATCACCATCTACACCATAAACATCATCAACATCACCATCATAATCATAATCATCATCATCTACATGTACATCAGCATCTACATCATAAACATCATCATCATCATCATCATCATCATCATCATCATCATCGTCGTCGTCGTCGTTGTCGTCATTGCTGTTGTTAAAGTCAGCTTAACGTCTGTTTTACATTTTCTGGCATGTGTTAGCTTCATACACAAATAAAACCATGTATAATCTACCCTGAGAAAAGTCGCAATGGTCGAAACGTTGGTTATAGATTCGATAAAGAACATTTAAATATTTTGCTTTATTTTTTTATTTTTGAATAACTTTATAAACTGTCGGATGTTTCATCCATTCTGCTTCAATATATGTATGTATATAGACTATATCTATGGACACTGAACAAGCAGTATAATATAGCCTTACACACCGCGTGTTCCATTCTGTCTACTCTATGCATCTATATATCTACAGGCAGTATAATCTTACACGTCAGGCGTTTCCACTGAATGGTTGAAGTGTTTACAGGATATCCAGAAATAAAATACCTCTGTCGAAAATTAGCAGAATTTTTCTCAGACCAATTTGGTGTGGGTCTTGTTGTTTCTGACTTTCAAAGAATTTGCTGGTTTAATTCTAGGCATCACACATTCATTTATATGAACGAGACTTCAGATTCTTTTCGAAATCTTCAGTTCTTTGAGTGGCCGCCTTTGGCTTTTCGGTCCTTCCTGTATAAGAATAAGCCATCCAAAATATTGGGTGTTAATTAATAGATTTGAAAAAAAAAAAAAAAATTCATACTCATATAATAATAATTTTAATCTTATTTTTTTCTCATGCAAAAAAAGGGAACTGAAATGCAATTATATGTATACATAAATAATTGTATGCATACACACCTTTTGGTATATATACACGCACATGCTTTGGCCATACTTTCTGTTTTGTTTTTCAAGGCTGTGAAATGCACAGCCTTTTCAAGATTGTTCATTTCGTGGTCTTGAAACACGAGGCAGCAGAAAGAAAGAAGAGCAGAGAAGGAAGGAAAGAAGGAAGGAAGGAAAAAAGAAAGAAAATAAGAAGAAAAAAGAAAGAAGGAAGAAGAAAAAAAGAAAGGAAGAAGAAAAGAGAGCAGAAGAAAATTGACAGAATATCATTTATTGATTTTATTATTAAAATTATGCATTAAAAGTAAGATGAAAGGGGCGGGGCTAACAGATATAAAAAGGGGGCGGGGATAAGGGATATACACACTTCAACTACTAAATTGATCAAGTTAATGGCCTGATGAGATCTTAGATGGAAACATGATTGCATTTATGTAGCCATTCGATATTTTATAATATTATTTTATCATAACACATCACTGCTAGCCATCTGATACCATAGGTTTAAAGAGTTTGTAGTAAACTCCATCTTCTCATCGGGTAACAGATTAGCCTAAGAAAATGGTAGTGCTTATTCTCACTCCTGGGACGGATTTATAACCAACTCTGAAATCTCGATTTATTGCTGCATATTAGTATTCAACCATTGTGTATTACTTAAGCTTGCCGAGGTTTCTTTAAAACAGCTTGGAGGAACTCTACGACTTTTCACACGGATCTTCACACTTATTCTCGATGTTCTTTTTATTTTGCGCATACATTTGTGAATCAGTCTCAATTGGAACCAACAGTCTGAAATTATTGGATGAAAAGAAGTGACACTAAACAAATGGAGGTAGTGGTTAAAGTTTGTGGGTTTGGCTGGAATTGCGTGGGAAACAAAGTCAATAGGAGAAATACAAACCAACAAAAATGAACATCCAATCTCATTCGTAAAATAGGGGCATTATGGTTGAAATAACTTGCTCTCCACAATTAAAACAATTTTTCTTCTTACTTTCTTGAGATTTTGATTTCAAATATATACACTCAAAGAACAGCATAATAATACTAATAATAATAATAATAATAATACTAATACTAATAATAATAATACTAATAATACTACTACTACTAATAATAATAATAATAATAATACTAATAATAATAATAATAATAATAATAATAATACTAATAATAATAATAATAATAATAATAATAATAATAATAAGAGTAGACCAATGGTTTTTACCAGCGAGAAATCAATGGTAAGCGACTGTTGCGATACCGCAAGATCATTTGCAGTGGTTATCAAAAAGAGATGGAGAGTACTGGAAATCTGGGGAGGCTTGTTGTCACTCAGACTCCAGGGAACACCACCGGTTGCTGTCGGTGAAAAATCACTAATGATGACCTGTGTGATAACTCCTATTGAGTACAAATAATAATAATAATAATAATAATAATAATAATAATAATAATAATAATAATAATAATATTCGGTTTAACGTCCATTTTACATGCTGCCATGTGTTGGATGGCTTTCAGAAATTGACTTCCAAACTTATCTCTGGTCAGGTTTCTTTGGAAATCATTTCCTTAATTGAGACAAGATTTCTATAGACCAGATGATCTTCCTGACACCAATCCAGTGTTTTTATCGAGACACCATCTCTAGGTGATTGCTCACCAAGGCTAAGACACGCTTCACCTGTCCTTCTAGTAGATAGTAAATTCCAGAAGGCTGTTAGAATGCGCAGACGTCATCTGAATTAGTGATTCTCAATTGAAAAGTACAGAGAAACATTTTATACCTTCCACACAGATTATTAAGTGAAGAAAACGTATTCTGCTGTTATTTGACCAATGCGGAAATTTTTGAACTACACAGCTTTGTATTTTTACCATAAAATTATGTCAACGTTGGGGGATGAGTGTTCAGTTGAGATAAGGAAAATAGTCGAGTGCAACATTATTTAGCAATATTAGAGACGGATGCGTAAGAATAGGATTAGTACGGTAAATTTCCACGTAGGGTTCAAAATTAGGTAGAGTGGAAATTTTCAATTAGCATTAGAAGAAGCCTACGTGCTCCGGTTGTGACGTCACAGCCACAGTATACAGATCATATATATACACAGTACCCCGTCTATAGTCCAGACGTTGTGTAACAATATTAGAAATAGGTGTGTAAGAATAGGATTAGTATGGTAAATTTCCACCTAGGGTTCAAAATTAGGTAGAGTGGAATTTTCCATTTAAGATTAGAAGAAGGCTACGTGTCCTGACTGTGCCCTCACTGGCACAGGAAGTGGATGTGGCAAATTGATAGAGAGAATCATGTTTCTTTCGTCTGAACCACCAGAGCATGCAGTTGGGCTTTTGGATAGTTGCTTCTTCCTCCTCCTCGCCCTAGAAGAGGATGGGGGTTGTTTTGTGTGCATATATATTCTGAAGAATGAATAAAACCCCAAAGAGATTTTTAAAGTCCAGTTTAATTGATGTTGATGTTTTTTTTTTTTAATAACGTTCATAAAAGCAGTTGTTGAGAAGAAGAGGAGATGAAAGCCTTGACTCCACATCACCTACATCATCATCATCTACATCACCATCATCTGCATAATCATCACTGAGAGGTGATGGTGATTAAGTGGATAACGACGCTGACTGACAACCTGGGTGTGCCAAGTTCGAATCCAGTCGGTTCCATAGAATCACTTTCACTTACGGATGTTGGCAACCTTCATGTGATCCTTCCTGCAAAAATACCAACAACAGAATCAAACCGGTCAACAAAGTTGTACCGTGTTGATTCATACGAATTTACTCCTCCTCCTCCTCCTCCTCCTCCTCCTCCTCATCATCATCATCATCATCATCATCATCATCATCATCATCATCATCATCATCAAAGTGGTTATTGAGAAGAAGAAGAAGAGGAGATGGAAGTCTTGACTGCCACATCACCACCGAATCACGACCAGTGAATTCTCTCGATGAAGTGGACGCAGCATGGAGATCGAGGAGAACGTACCATTGGTGATCAAGAACAGCCTTATATTGCTACATGACATGTTACAGTAACTTCGCAACAACGTCGTATACCACTCTCCCTCCCCCTTAACCAAAATACAACGTGTTTGCAATGTTGCAAGAACGTTCCGTGTTAGTTTGGAAAATTGGTTACGATGGTTGTTGTTGTAGGTATTATGTTTAATTTTGTGAATGGGGTAAAGTCTGAGATTCATATCAGATCATGCTTTTTACTCTTTTATCGTCGCAGTTACCTTTCAACTTTTCACAAATAATGGGATCCTGTCCTGTAAAATTAAAAAAAATAAAATGTATGGTACATTTTGATTTTCAAATGAGAAATATACCGGAAGATTTAGGCATAAAAAAAATGGGGAGAAAAAAAGATTATTGTATTCATCGTTCGATGGATATTGCTCAGTTGTTGCTTGTTTTTATTTAAATAAGTTAGACGGTTATCTTCATCATTGTTGTTACAATATTTACACCTTTTCACAATCTGTTTTGTTTCAGACTTTTGAGATGAGGTGTCACCATTTACATCATTTACACATTTGGGACATTTTTCCTCATTGTGGTTGTTGTTATTTATTTATTTTCCCCGAGAATATTATGTTATATGAACCCCAACATCGAGTGACATTGAGAACAAGTAAGATTTTTAATAAAAAAAAAATCATAATAATAAGAAGAAGAATAAAAAGGGAAAAAAAACCCTGAAAAACTTATTTCACTTTTGTATACGTCTTGTATTATCTTGCTTTCAATCCGCTTACATCCAATAAATCTTTGCATTGGAATCGCCTCCTATAAATTATCTATTCATCTATCTATATAAAGAAAAACAGAACATTTACATTATTAAAGATTTGAACAACACTTTATCTTCTTGTGCTTCGCAGATAACAGCTCTGCTACCGGATCCTGCACTACACCATCATCAGGAGGAACCACTTCGCAGTTTTGGCCCCTATTCCTTTTCTGAAGTGGTGGGACCCCCTCTGTCAGGAGGTGCTTATGTAACACTGGTGTCATCTGTCCATAAATGCTGTCAAACCAAATTCTTTTTCTGGCTTACTTTCCTCAACGGTGGCATGTTCCCCACTGTTTACGTGATGGGAGTACGTCTTATGGTCCATCGACCCAAGCTGATGGAGCTTTATAGCAATAAGAAACAATAAAAATTGCCTATCTTAGAAATTTACTGTAAATTCACAGCAGATATGATTGTCAGTAAAGAGTTAAGATAAGCAATTATATATATATATATATATATATATATATATATATATATATATATATATATATATATATATATTTATTTATTTTGGTACAGATAAATTAGCACAACATTCGTACCGTCGGTTTCAAGCACGGAAGGACTTAGCCATCCGGCTCTCTTCAGCTTCTATTGTCATCTGTTTCGGAAATGTGAAGTCACGTGTCACTCTCGTTTGGACGCGTTATTTGCTTAGAGTGTTGTGTATGTTTGTTTAAATTTAGTGTAAGGAAGGTTTAATAAGGTTTGAAAAAAAGGGGGAGGGTGAAAAGTAACAGTTGAGATTTAAACCGGAGGAGATTTAAAGAGATATAAAATATATATATATATATATATATTTCTTTTTTCTGATATATTAAATAAATGATTTTTAATAATCATTCGGACAACACATAAACAGCTAACACCACACTTGCTGTTATGTAAGATTTTAAGAAAAAATAAATAGTAAGTCCCATTTCGATTTATTATTTTTGTTCCTTCCAGCTTACAACCTACCCGGCACTTTGCATTGCCCTCAGCCTTTTCAAAACATACTACTACTAATATATATATATATATATATATATATATATATATATATATATATATATATTAACGCTATCTATTCCTCTTCAGCAGGTAATCAAAGAAAAGTAAATCTAAAATCTAAAATAAAAGAAAGAGAAGTATTGATTTTTGTTCAAATATAATAAAAATCTGAAAATAAACAAAGAAAGAAAAAATATATAAAGAAAGAAAAAATATATAAAGAAAGAAAGAAAGAACGAAGAATGAAAAATGAATTAAAAAAAGAATTTTAAAAAAATGGCAGGCAACATTCAGAATTTAAAAGAATCGGATTTCAAATTTGAAATGCCTGCATTTCAAATTTGAAATCCCTCAGCAAAAAAGCAATTTAGAATAAAGAATGTTTATATCATGCACATTCTTTGAAGAAGAATAAATAACAGATTAACAGACAAAAATACATTTGTATATATATATATATATAAATGTATTTGTGTGTATGTGTGTGTATTTAGGCAACATGTTTTAATTCGAGCAAATGTTATTAAATAACACAGATTTATTTTGTTTCATGAGGCTTTTTAAAATTATTTTTTTTCATTTTCCAAATACTGAATTTAGTATTTAGATCAAATTGGTGTAAGTTCTATGAGTTTCTTGGCCCATTTTTTTTCTTTCTTTCTTCGAAAGTGTTTGCGAAAAAAGAAAATAAGCAAAAAAAAAAAAAAAAAAAAAAAAAAAAAATGGAACAACAAACCCACGGAACTCGTATTCATCAATTTGACCGAAATACTAAATGGATTATTCCGAAAAATTGAAAAGCTTAATTAAAAAAAAAGAAGAAAAGAAGCCACATTAAACCAAAAAAAAACCTCTGTGTTATTTGTGTGCATATATATATATATATATATATATATATATATATATATTAAATGTATTATATATCTGAAGAAGATGGAGAATTAACGAGATCTGTTGGAATAGTTAATGCACAATAGAAAAGACTCCCATAATAATGTCAGCAATTAAAAATCATAGGAAAAAGTGGCACAAGTTATGCTTATAGCTTGTAACAGTTACATAATTAAGATCTATTTTATTTTGCACTTGCATGTTCCCACTCGCAGAGTGATTGATGCGTGGTTCGGTAAACTAACACAGGCATGTTCAGACTTGTGTCGTGATATGTTGATCGATTAGAACACTTTCCGCCCAAACCATTTTGTGCTCAAATATAACCAGTTCCAGTTGCGATGCCAACGTGAACAGACATATATTTCCTGGCTCGTTTCTCGTCATGACTTCGACCTGAACTCAATTACATATCTATAGTAATACATACCGACCGAACCAACCTGTCTTGTATTCTTGTGTACCTAACTCTTTCTGAGTCCTATCCTGTTTTGATTAAACTGTTAAATAAAGTTGATATAATTGTAGAGAAGTTTGTCTTTTTAACTGAATCCCGGTGACCCATTTTTTTTCTCATCTCAAGCAAGGCCACTCAGATGAATACAGATTCAGCGACGTTACTACAAAAAGCATCTCATCACCAACAATATAAAAAAAAATAAATGTACACTGTGAAATAAAAATGGGCCTGGAACAGGGACAGCCAACCTATAGCGCTTGTGCTAACAGTGGCGAATTGCAATATTACAAATGGCACACTGAACAAGTGTTGGCACTAATATTCATATTCATAGAAAATAACGTTTAAATTGGCGAAGTTAAAAAAGAGAGAAAGAAAACGGGAATGTTGTAAAGTCGAAAAATAAGAAAGAAAAAAAAAATCGTATAAAGTAAAAAGAAAAACATGGAAATAGATTTGCTTTCTCAATTCTCCTAAATACTTAAAATGGATTCACCCGGCAATACAGAATAGTTACCCCCCCCCCCCCATGTTAAGAATGGCTTTTAAAATAATCTTATGTAGTTTACGGAGTGTGCTGAAATAATAACGTTATTATTTAGAAACCCATTCTTAACATGGGAGGAGGGGGAGCTTTGTTAAATATTCTGTACTTTCATCTAACAATTTAGTAGATAAATTAATAAATTTGGGAAACTGAAACTTTCGCCGGAAGTTATATTATGGATGAAGTTTAATATCAGGAATTAAATCTGACAGAACACCGTTTGCTGCTGACTTTGAGCCGGTTACTCTTCTGGTTTGCCGTTTTGACTAATTTCCAAACGGTATTTCCTTTAAAATAATTGGTCATTTTCAAGATTGTTATGCTTTTGTAGCTTCCTGTTTAATCTTGCAACAAATACCGCGTCACGTGACGTACGGATGACCAGAAATGAAAAATAAAACGTTTTTGTTAACATTTCTAAATAACAAAAATTAATATTTACACTTTTACATTCATAAAACTTCTTTTTTTAAAATTTCGACTTCCGCTTCCCTTTTTAATTTCTAATTATTGATTACCTTCCCATAAGATAACGTTAGAATTAATGTTTTTAAAAACATTTTATGTGGTATTAGAAAATGTAATGAAGTGTAATTAAAAAGTAACGTTAAGAAGAAAAAAAGAACTTTTGGTTGATAATTTGTTTCTTAAAATTAATTCAATAAAATGTTTTATTATTATAGCATATGTTTTATTTATTTATTTCGAACACTTACATTAATAATAAAATGTGTTTTTTCAATGTAAATATTATTTGTTTATTACTACATTAAATAAAATAAATTAAACAAATGTATTATTATTAAACTATAATTCGAAGGAATAATAATAATAATAATAATAATAATAATAATAATAATAAAATATTAAAAAAAATTGTTTAATTAAAAAAAAAAAAAAATGGTACCAGCCTAGGCTGACACCACACAGACTATTTGCATAGGGTCAAGGAGGATGAGAAGACCGAGGAGGGACAGCACAAACAAGACCTCCACTGGAAGTACAGAGACTGCTGGGACCTTGGGAGGCTTATTGTCACCCAAATCCCAGAGAAGACCAATGGTCCTTACCAGCGAGAAATCAATGGTAAACGGCTGTTGTGATACTGCAAGTTTATTTGCGGTGGCTATTGAAAAGAAGTGGAGAATACTGGAAATCTGGGGAGACTTGTTGTCACTCAGACTCCAGGGAATACCACCCGTTGTCGGTGAGCAATCACTGATGACCTGCATGAGAACTCCTAGTGAGTAAATAATAATAATAATAATAATAATAATAATAATAATAATAATAATAATAATAATAATAATAATTCGCATAAACACAACTGCTAACAAAAATGTTTTATTTTTAATTTCTGATCATCCGTACGTCACGTGGCGCAGTATTTGTTTCAAGATTAAACAGGAAGCCACAAAAGCATAAAAATCTTGGAAATGACCAAATAATTTATGTTGGTTATCGAAAAATCTTCAAGAAAATAACGGTGTCGATGTTAATTTGTTTATTCAAAAATGATCGCATAAGGGAGGTAACTCTACTATCAAGGAAATGCTTCCCTTGCAAAATACCCATTTGCAAAATTCCTTTGCAAAAAAAAATTAAAAAAAAAAGGGGGAAAAAGAAGAAAATTCAAATCAATTCTCATTTAATAAACGTAATTATAAATTGGTCATTTCCTGGTAAAGGTTATTTGTTATTGGCACACATTTTGTTTTGTTAGATTTTCTTAAGGGTTCAAAATTTTAATCTTAATTAAGGTGGATGAAACAAAGAGAAATTGTAAGGAAAATACAAACATGAATTGGTTCAAAAATCGTCAAATTTTTTTAAGTATCGATAAAAACTGTTAGAGGGAATTTTATTTTATTATTTTATTTCTTTCAGAAATTAAATTAAACAAAATAATATGGAGTTTTATAATTTCTTAAGTGTTATTTGTATAGAAAAATAATTTGGGTGAAAGTGTTAAATAAATAAAAATAATTTATGATGATATTTAAAAAAAAAATTTAAAAATTCATGATGGTATTTAAAAAAAAAAAAATTCATAATGGTATTAAACAAAAATTTGTTTAATATTCAACCCGGGAAAAATGTTAAAAAAAACTTATTTTTTGAAAATGAAATAAAACAATATGGTGTTTTATATTTTCTTAAACATGCAGTCCTAATAGAACAAATGAGTTTTTTTTGTGTGAAAGTATGAATAAATATAATAATTCATGATGTCATTTAAAATATTAATAAAAATAACTCATGATACTATTTAAATGTATTTTTTTTCGTTTAATATTAAACATGGTGAAAAGTTGATTATCAAATTAATAATTAATTTAAAAAAATGGATCGATCACAGTCGAGGGCAGCCCGAAGGCCTATATTTTACTGGCTACTACATCGAGATGTAGAAAAGGGCCCCACTCGTTTGCCTGGATTGCTCAATTTATCCTTGATCCTCAACTTATGATATTAAATATTTAGCAAAGAGGCATCAGGTACCATTTTTTGAGTCTTTGGTATGACTCGACCGAGGATTGAACCTCAGTTTCCCAGCCCATTAACGAATATGATGCCAAATTGGCCAGTATATTTCTTAAACTGATTTTTTTCATGACATTTAAATTTTTAAATAAATTATTTTTGCCTGATATTCGAAAGCACCATTGTAAAACTGAAATAAAAAATTAATTTAATTTTTGTGAATATTTCATTTTAGGTGCAAATGTTAGGTTATAGCATAAACGAAGAGTTTGAATACACAACGCGATAAACGCCATTTTCGAAATTTTGAAGCTACAAGTGTTGCATTCCTACACTCGACCACACTCTCAAATCATGTTTTACATACTCTGATATTAGCATAATTTTTTTTTGCTTTCAATGAAAATAAGTTTTTAGTTCGAGTCTAGATTTGATATGTAATGTCGTTTTATTGTTTAATGTCTCAATTAAAAAAAAAAAAAATTGGATTTATCGCGTTTTGCATTCAAACTCTTCTAATATATCTGTTAAAAAAATGATCAATTGTGTGTTTAAAATTCAAATTATTTCAAATGCGCCACTTCGATTTAAATATAATATTTGAAATCTATTTTCAAATTTTGCCCATTACAAACTGTACTAGTTGATATTTATCTAATGCCAATATTACGCCACTAGTAAACTGAGGTCCTACAAAAGGATCACCGCCTCACGCCATAACATTATTTCCTGACTGTAATAAATAGAGAGATTTAAAAAAAAAAATGGCGAAAAAGAGGAAAGCGCTTAAATTTGTTTACGCATGATGGATGCAGTTTTAATTTTTGAATTGAAAAATACAGATGCAAAATATAAATGAAAAAAAAAGAAGAGAAGATTTCTGTAAAAGAGGAAGAGGCCAACACATTCAGTACCGTTTAAATTAGCTCCCCGCCCTTGTTGTTTTATTTTTTCTTCCATTACTTAATATTTTGCCTTAAAGAATTATAGAGTCACTTTTAACAGTAACAACATATTAAAATAACATTACTATGCACGTACGTTAATCTGGTTCAAAATTAAATGTTAATTTACTAGTTCATGGTCACTAATTATTTACAGTCAAATGGGTTTATTTATCTATTTATTTAAGATCATGTTTTAATAAAAAATTAAATAACATTAAATGCATTAGTTATAGCAAGTTAACTGATATACAAGAAACAGTAATTAAAAACCTCCCTTAATCGAACAATTCCTGAATCGTTTTAAGAAGGTAACAAGGGAGATAAGTATAAAATCATAATATAAAACCACGGGAGATATCTCATTTCTATTCACCCACCCCTTTATTTATAATCATTAAAAAAGTGCGTGTGTGTTGGAAGGGATTGTCTCCCTTGTTTATATATCATGATTTCATACTTACCTTCCTTGTCAACAAAAAACCCAAACAAACAAACAACAACAACAAAAAAAAAAAAATCAGGAATCCATATTGGATTTTTCGATTAATGGGACGATTTTTATCATCGTGTTGTGTATATCAGTTAACTTGCTATAAGTGAATTATTTGATGTCATTTAAAAACTTTTTTTTACAAAAAAGTTGTTTGAGAGAAATGCCGGAACAAATTTCACAGTAAATAATTAGCGACCATAAAATAGTACATTATCACTTAAATTCTATCAAATTTCCATTAAAAAAAAATGTTATGTTTTTAAATTTAAAAACTTGTATTCCTCATAAAATATAGAATTTATTGAACGAATACAGAAAATGTCCTTAAAATTTGATTAAAATTTCTTTTGTTATTACATAAACGAAAATATGGGTTTGTTTACAAAGACTATTTTCCTTGTGCGGGGTGGCGGGCTTCATCATAGGTTTAAGGTGCATGAGGCCCTAGCGCCCGACACGGATACTACTGTAATGTAAATTTGAGTCCAACGAAGTGTGATAGCCTCTTTCTCTTTTACAAATTTATCAAAATTTTGATAAAATGCCTTCAGATGCTATTGAAAAA
The DNA here is from genome assembly GCA_963556195.1 of Sepiola atlantica. NCBI lineage: Eukaryota > Metazoa > Mollusca > Cephalopoda > Sepiida > Sepiolidae > Sepiola > Sepiola atlantica. Next base: position 100,988,836 of record OY744528.1, on the reverse strand, counting down.
AAAAAAAAAAAACATAAAAAAGAACATGCTATTTTTGAGTTGATAAGTAAATATAAAGAAATGTATATTAACGAAATAAGAACTATATTTTAAAATGATACTTGTTTTTTTCTTGTTTATTAATTAATTAGTAAATAAATAAAATTATATTTTAACCGTGTACAAAGTACACATTAAATAATAACTTTTAAAAATTAATTTAGTAAAATAAAAATAAAAGACATGCTATTTCGTCCAGCAGATCACATTTAAAGAAAAGTTTTAATCCATTAATAAAATTGAAAAATATATATTTGTCTTTTTTATGTGGATTGATTAGAAAATAAATTTACTTATATTTTTATTTAATTTTGGGGATTATGAGTTATCATCATTTATATTGGTTTTTTTTACTAGTGTCCACATCAACGTTGATAATTATATTTCTAGTATATTTTGACCAATGTGTTTGCAATAAGAAGTAATGACAGAAGTTGGATTGTTAGGGATTATCTCCCTTGAATAAGAATCTCTAGACTAGAGATAACTATAAACTTTGGCTTCCTATCTACATATCATGAATTTAATTTGGTATGATATCTACACTTTGTTATGCGATCTACACCAGATATTGCAATCAAAACAGTACAGGAGCAAGGAAAGCACTTCTCTTAATTGGTTTCGAAAAAAAAAATGTGTTTACCAAGCTTGGAACCCTAACCCTAACCCGTAATATTAAAAATAGAGACCGTGCAACACTTCAGCCAAATATTCAACGAGAAGTCGCTGAAGGCTAAGTAATCTATTCTTACGCTAATGTAACCCAACTCAATTTTCGTAATTTTTCCATAAATCATTAGCAACATATCCTAACACCGGAGCACATACACAAGGAATTGAAAAATAATGGCTTGACGCGAAGATTCGTATAGTGAAATATTCAAAGGGGGATAAACGTAATTCATTTACGATTATCCCTCTTTGAATAATCCCAAAATGGCTGTCATATTTGCACTTCCTCTTCGTAAATCCCTAAAATTTAATTTTATTTTATAAAAAAATTACTTGATTGATTTACGTGATTTTTGGTATAGGATATATTCAACTCGCGACAGGTACATACATCAAACAGTGTAGTATCTGTTCCGATGGATACTGCACCCCATAGACTGGTATTGTCTTGGCCTTCGGGGCTTGATTTACGCCGGTCTATGGGATTGTCCTGTGCAGTTCTAGGAGGTCCACCCTCCCAGGCTTTGCCTCCCCTCTTTGGGGAGGAGTAAGTTAATTGCTTACTGCTTGAGGCGCCCCTACCGGGGAATGCCGACGGGGCTGCCCAGGCAATTTTTGATGGTCAAAGTGCTCACCTCTCGGGCGCTGGCTTTTCAACCCCCACTTTCCGACCCGAGCTTGAGTCACATCTTACTTGTGGGAGTAGGATAAAAACTGGCCTTGTGCCTAACTCCTGGAAAGGAGTAAATCACACATACATCAAACAGATATTCCTCAGTTTTTTGTTTTCGAAAGTATCCGCTAAACTGGAGTTGCACCCATATAAATCCTAAATCAATAATTAAAGCACAGAAATAATTTCGATTTGTTTTATAAATATGTCATTATTTTGACGAAATTATTATTTTCTTAAATAATCATTAATAATATAATGGAGAGATAATATATAGGGGAGATAAGTCTTTGTAGGTTAAAATATGAATTATTCCCCTTGGATTATTTCGGTCATAATTTGAAATCTTCGCTATCGTAACGATCATCTCAGGCAGACTATTTTTTTTTTCAAACAAACTGAAGAAAAATACATTTTTGTATCGCACAAAATATGTCGGAAGGGGGAAAAGGTGAACTGACTGGACAGACATGAAATATCGTCGCGTCAGATGCGATCTTATTTTTAATTTTTATTTTTTGAAAATTTTATTCACCCCAAACAAGGCACAGTACCACCGAAACGTAAGGGGCTACTCCGACTTGGCTACGATCAAAGTGTAGTATCTGTTCCGATGGATACTGCACCCCATAGACTGGTATTGTCTTGGCCTTCTGGGCTTGATTTACGCTGGTCTATGGGTCTGTCCTGCGCAGTTCTAGGAGGTCCGCCCTCCCAGGCTTCGCCTCCCCTCTTTGGGGAGGAGTAAGTTTATTGCTTACTGCCCGAGGCGCCCCTACCGGGGAATGCCGACGGGGCTGCCCAGGCAATTTTTAAACCCCACTTTTCCGACCCGACCTTGGGTCACATCTTATTTGTGGGAGTAAGATAAAAACTGGCCTTGTGCCTAACTCCTGGAGAGGAGTAAATCAATACTCCGAATTAGGAACCATACCTACATGGACATCCTAAGTGGGGATTTGCACAGCGAGATGTCTGTTCATATTACATTTAAATTTCTGCATGTTGGTACAGTCAGAGAAACAGGCAGCAGGGAGAGAGTTCCAAAGACTAGCAGTTCGAGGAAAGAAGCTATTAGAGTAGAAAGCCTTCCGGCATCTGGGGACCTCCACAGTGAAGGGGTGGGTTATTTTTCTGATTGTCGGGTTGATCGGGGGTATTTACGTCGAGGGAAAACCAGTGACGGACTAACAGATAGAGACTCCTAAATAAGATTCCTTCATTCAATATGTATGTTTGTAGGTCACGGTGGTGAAGTGGATAAGGACACACTGACGACCTGGGTGTGCCAGGTTCGAATCCTGTCGGTTATCATACAACCATTTTTACTTATGGCTGTTGGCAACCTTCATGTGGTTCCTCATGTAAATACCTTATGCCAACAAAAGAATCGAGCTCATCAAAAAAGTCATCCTATGCTTATCCATAGAAATTTACGTTTTTAACACAAGTTATATTTAACCAATAATTGGAGGGAAATACGGATTCATAACTTTCCTGTTAGTATTAGTGTGTGAACGCTGACGATAAATCTGATTGGATTTAGACTCAGCATAGCCGATTTGATAGTTTACGACAGTATCCACAAGGCAACCCTGAGTAAACAAAAGCAATACCCCCGAAGAAGGCAGATCAGTAGAAATGTAGTAGATATATAAATATCAACGTTGATGAGGGCAATAGTCCGAAAATAAACAATATAAATATACTTTAGTTGTTTAAACGAACTGATACTAATGCTATAAAAAGCTTTATATTCCATTATTTCGTAATACCTACTTTCTGTTAATATATGATTAAATCTAGCAATAAAACAAAGAATGATTTCAAGAAGGTAACAAGAGAGATAAGTATGAGATCATAATATATAACCAAGGGAGATATTCAACTCCCACCGTTTTATTTATAGTTATTTAAAAAAAAAGGTATGTAGCAGAGAGTTATCTCCCTTGGTTGGTTACATATTATGATTTCATACTTACCTTCTTTGCCACCTTCTTAATTAAATATATTTTTAGTTGTTTAAACAAACTGATTCTAGTATTATAAATAAAAGCAATGTATTTCGTTATTTAGTAAGACCTATTTTCTGTTAATAGATGATTAAATCTAGCAATAGAAAAAGAGTGATTTAAAAAAAAAAAAGAGAAGAGAGAATTAATTTATTTATTAATATGTGATAAGAATTGGTTGAGTGGCAAGCTAAACCTTTTACCTTGACGGCGGTAATTTCACTCAAATAATTCAAGGGGTGTGCCTGTTCTGTAAAGAGGAAGGAGGTTTGTTAACTTTGCTTCGAAACAGGAAGTAAAGCCATTAAAAAAAGAAAGCGAATATCGGTGCATTTCTATCACAAACATGTAGGTTTAAAAAAAAAAATCTTATTTTCATTCAAAAAGTGGTGTTTCTTGAGTTCAACCCCTATATGAAATAAAAGGAACCCTCTTCTTAAGAAGAGATAATTAAAGGGGAGATAACCATTGATTAAAATCTAAAGAATAGTTAACTACCCCCCCCCCCCCATCCATGTTAAGAATGGGTTTATAAGTAATAACGTTATTATTTCAGCGGAGAAAAGTATTCTCATTATTCTCCGGCGGCTTTTTTTTTTGTACTTCTGCAGTTTACGGACTGTGCCGAAATAATAACGTTATTATTTAGAAACCCATTCTTAACATGGGGAGGGGGTGGCTTTGTTAACTATTCTGTAGATTTTAATCCCCTTTAATTCTAGCTCTTATTAAAAAAAGAGAGTTCCTTTTTTACATATAGGGGTTGAACTCAAGAAGCACCAAAAAAGTTACTATCGAATATAGATTTTGTTCAAATAGGTAACAAGAGAGATATGAAATCTTAATATATAACCAAGGGAGATATTCCTCTCTAACCCACACCTTTATTTATAAGTATTGAAAAACTATGGTGCGTGTGTGGGAGAGGGTTATCTCCCTTGGTTATATATTATGATTCCGTACTTATCTCCCTTGTTACCTTCTTGAACAAAATCCATATTATCTAGTAACATTTTAAATGGAAATAAAAACAGGAAGTGAAGCCATTAAAAAAAAAGCGAGTATAACAATTGATAAAATAAAACAAAATAAAAAATAAATACGAAAATCAAATCGGAAAATTAAAAAAATAATTGAGAATAATGGATACACATCCACACACTTTAGTTTTTTTTTTTTTATATATGGTGAGGCATAAAGTTCTGCTGCATTTTGAATGGTCATAGAAAAAGTTTTTTTTTCTTTACAATGCCCCCACCATAAAACAACTCTTATTATTTTCTAAATAGTCTAATTTTTGGCGTAAGTACTCCAATAATCAGACGCTGTTAGAATATTTCTATAACAAACATGAAGTTTTTATTTTATTTCCTTTTAATGTAAAATGTTACTATATAATATGGATTCCTGAATTAGTTCAAGAAGGTTAGAAGAGAAATAAGTATGAAATCATAATATATAACCACGGGAGATATCACTTTATCACCCACTGCTTTATTTATATTTATAAGAGATAATTCGTTCGTTATATGTTATTAGTTCATACTTATCTACTTTGTTAACTTCTCGAAAAATTTACAGATGTCGTCATGTTGTTCGTGTCTGTAGTAACACTATGGAAGCACAAACGCTCATAAAATTTGACATGTAGTCAAACAAAGTATCAAAAATAAGGTTCACTCAGAACTCAAAACGTCAGAGTAGAGAAGATTTTGTGCTCCTATATTTTAAAACAACATGGCGACACATGTAATCTTATTATGTAACTAGCTGTATCTACCTGGCATGGGCCAGAATACAGTGAAATCATTTTAGTTTTTAATTGTTATTTCTTTGCACATTTTTTAAAAAACTTATACAGAAAAAGAAATACAATTTTATTTGTGAGGGAGACAACTCTTTTTATATTCTTCAATTACTAGTATGAGTCATTCCCCTGGCTGATTTTGATTTTTCGGTCATAATTAAACAATGTTTCCGTATTACCATTGTCCGGGTAATTGTTTAAATAAATTGTAGCGAAGTATGTTATAATATTGACAATAACATAGTACAATAATAACAAATAAAAATTAGCTAGTGAGAATTTTATTTAGGTCCAACTTTTAAATCTTACACGATACCGTTATATGTTAGATAAGTAACACGTATTCTGGGTATAATATCAACCATTAATGTGTTTGGAAAGTTATTAAGCTTAATTCAAACGTAATTTGAAGTATATTTTCCTTGGTTTTCTGATTACATTAAATTAAGGTTATTAGGTTTTGTCTCGGTGAAGTTTTAAAGAATTTTTTTAATACGGTAAAAATAATAGTAAGAACAGATGGAATTATCTGAGAATAATAATAATAACAATAATAATAATAATAATAATAATAATAATAATCCCCCCCCCCCCTAAAAAAAGTGATGGCACCAGCCTCAGCTGATACCACAAAAATAGTCTTGAGGGGTCAAGGAGGATAAGAAAACCGAGGAGGGAGAGTACTAACCAGATAGCCATTGAAAAGGTGAAGAGAATACTGGGACGTTAAGGGTTTTTTTTTGCCACCGAAAACCCCAAAGAAGACCAATGGTCGTTACCAGCAAGTAATCAATAGTAAGCGGCTGTTGCGATAATGCAAAATCATTTGCAATAGTGATCGAAAGAGGTGGAGATTATTGGAAATCTGGAGAGAATTTTTATCACTAAGACTCCAAGGAACACCACCGGTTATTGTCAGTGAGTAATCACTGATGATAACCTATGTGAGAACTCCTAGTGAGTTGATAATAATAATAATAATAATAATAATAATAATAATAATAATAATAATAATAATAATAATACTTATTACTCTGGGGAGACTTGTTGTCACTCAGACTCCAGGGAACACCACTGGCTATTTTCAGTGAGAAATCACTGATAATGACTTGTGTGAAAACTCCTAGTGACTAACTACTACTACTACTACTACTACTACTACTACTACTACTACTACTACTACTACTACCTAAAAAAGTGGTGGACAATCTCTGCTGATACAACGCAAAATGGTAGTGAAGGGTCGAGGAGGATGGAAAGACTGAGAAGGTGGAGCACCATCCAGACTTCCACTGGAAGAGTGCAAAGTGTACTGGAATCTTGTAGAGGCTTATTGCCACTTAAACTGCAGAGAAGCCCAACGGTACTTTACATCGAGAAATCAAAGGTAAAAAGCTGTTGCGATGACGCAAAATGATTTTCAACGGTTCTCGAAAGAGGTGGAGAGTGTTAGAAATCTAGGGAGACTTGTTGTCATTCAGACCCCAGAGAACACCAGTTGTTATTGCCATATTGATAATGATACGTGTGAAAATTCCTAGTGAGTAAATAATAATAATAATGACGATGATGATGATGATGATGATGATGATTAATCGCAAATAACTTATTTTTACTAAAAAACAAGTTTTAGTAATAATAAAATATCATATTAAATAAGTTAGTTATTGCAAATTGACTGCTATACACGAAGCGGTGACTGAAAACTGACATTAATCGAAAGATCTAATATAGATTCCTGAATTTAAAAAAAAAGGTAACAAGAGAGATAAGTATGAAATCATAATATATAACCAATGGAGATATCTCTCTCTCTCTCTCTCTCTCTCTCACACACACACACACACACACACACACACACACATACACACACACACACACACACACACACACACCTTTATTTATAATTATTAACAAAAAGGTGCGTGTGTGAAAGGGAGTTATCTCCCTTGGTTATATATTATGTTTTCCCTTGTCAACTTTTTCCGAAAAAAAATTCTATATTGAATTTATCGATTTGGGGCAGTTTTTAATCACTGTTTTGCATATACGAATATAACTAACTTGCTATAACTAATTTATTCAATGTTTTTTTCCTTTTTTATAAATAAGTTGCTTGTGATTAATGTCAAAGCCCATTTTGTGATGATGATGATGATGATGATGATGATGCAACAGTTCATGTATTGTGTTCATAGTAACAAATACATGGTAACGGAATCGATTATTTAAATTTTAAAATGATTTAAATGTATATTAGAATTGTACTTGAATGGTACAGTATATGTAAAATAAAACAGATATTTTTATGCCTACAGGAATATTTAATAATTAAAGTATAACAATAATGAAGACAAACATGGTTGGCCACGTTCCTTTGGCGACTTCCTACTAATGTACACACAACGTTACCCTTTAACATAGAAAATACATTGCTTTCTGCTTTTAGACACCTCCAACCACATAAAAATATAAAAAAATAAAGTAAAAATAGAGGAGAGGTTTTATAAAAAATATAAATCAAAATAAAAGAAACCCCTTTATTATCGCTTGAATTCTGAGATTGTGTCAGGAAATTTCAGAGAATTTTAAAAGGGTGCAAAAAACTGCTTAATGACTTCCAACAAAATATTAGAATGTGCATTTGTCATCTAAATTGGTGATTCGCAATTAAAAACCGGAAATACATTTTATACTTCACCTACCTCACATTTTATACTCTTGTCGGCTATAAGCCTAAGCAGGGAGTAAGCAGTCACATATTTTGATGTGCTATTTTCTCTTGATATAAATAGATAGGTACCACTGGGTAATTGTCCCATCGGCCATTCAGCCAATCGGATGTCTTGGCATAGGAATGTAATTTGTTGGACTACTTGTTGCAGCGCATGTTCTTTTCCAGTTTTAAAAATCAGTTGTATCTCGATAGTGTGATGGCCAGACATTCTGTTGCTGATCCTTCCAACTCACCCGCGATGGGATGAAATCTACAAAGTTGCGTGACCCCCCCCCCTTTTTTGTAAAGATTGACTCTGAGCTGTTTTTAATTCCTTTTTAGCACTGCCAAGACAAAAGGTATTTTTTGTTAACCTCCGTGCAGCAGTTCTTCTTCTTCTGGACTGTGCCTAGATTATAGTGTAATCAGTCGCCGATCGCGAAGTCATAGTTCACAGGTTCACATACATAATAAAGACTACACACAGGTATAAGCATGGTATACAAACGACTTGTTGAACACGAGTGTGTGTGTGTGTGTGTGGTTAGGGCCTTGTCGTTAGTGTTTCTACATCTCTCATCTTCAAATCCTCAGCTAAGACTAACTCCGTTGTTCGCAATTCTTCCCCGCCCTCTCACCATGATAATTCTTCATTCTCCCTGTAACGGCCAGTGCCTCCCGAATATATCTACTTTTACCCGGAAATCAGAGACGTCCGTTTTTTTTTCTCAGCTTATTTTCACCGGAAACAAGAAGCGTCTGTTTTCTTTCTCATTGTTCCAAATGCTCTAGTTTGACCCTCCGATTGTTAACGGCTCATTATCATTGCATCGCTCTGTCTGTGTAATTCAAAGGGCCCGTCGCTTTTAATGTCTTTTTTAAATGTCTTTCTTTATTGTCATTCCTTTTCTAGCTAATCTCTCCCGGTGGTTCTGGTTGTGGGTGTGTGGGACATTCTATATTATCACATGTATATATTGTTAAGTGAAGACAAGAGTATTTTAAAGTTACTTAATCAGTGCAGAATCCTACAGCCCCACACCTTCACGACATTGGGACTGACTTGAAAGTGGGTCGAAGATAAATAGTTTACTGTAACGTTGCAAGAAAGTACCATGTTACCTGGACAAATTTACAAAAATAGTTTTTGTTAGTTTCGAACCTACATCTGCCCTATAGCTGCTCATATATATATATAGTTTTTCATCGATGCCTCCTATAATCAAGTTCTAATTTATTGACATAAAATGCAACAAAGTGCAACAAACCATGTAAAAAGACAGAAAGTATTTTCCTCTATATATACATTGAATATTTGTCCAAGGTCACTCTGAACGTGGATATGGTAGGCATCGTCACGGACTCCTCAACTTATTCTACGAAGTGAAAACACGAACAGAAAATGCTGCCTTTCTTCTGTTGAGATAAAAGTGACAATGCTACATCTTTTTCTGGTGCTTGCAGAGACCACGACTTTGTTTTGGGAGAAAAACTCATCGAAAGGTTGATTTAAATTCCTGTTGATGATGTTGCATGCCAGAATCAAGTCCCCTCGTATTCCCGCCGCTCAAATGGGAACCGATTTAGTCTTTGGAGTCGCTCTTTGTAGGTAAGCGTGGAGAGTTCTGTCACCATCCTAGTTGCCAACTGTTGAACACGCTTCAAGTGTACGATAACTTTTTTGAAGATCAGGATTTGTTGCTTGGATGGCGTACACAGGAATAGGCTGTACCAGAGTTATGTATAGAGGATGGAACGCGTCTGCTGTTAAGCCTAGAACGGATCTCCGGATCAGATAGAGAAACCTTCAGACTTTGTTCGTCATCTTGATACAGTGACACGTTGGTTTGAGGGAATTCTTCGCAACCGTTTTAAGGTCATATGCATTAGCGATGTAGGGACGACAGAGTTACCTCCCTTCAAGGGTATTTCCTTTTTACTATTCAGAGCTGTGCTCCTTTAGAAAAAGGGCCAGGTCTCGAGATCTCGGAGGATGCGTGACCTTGTCTTAGTTCTCGCGAGATTCAAGAAATCACACTTATTTTCTTTCCCTTTTTTTGCTAGTCCCTCCGGAGTGAAGCCGACCCTTTTTCGGGTCTCAGACCCAGTCCTACCAGGAAACCCAATGCGCTGCCTGTAAGTAAACCCTTCGTGTTTGAGTAAGAATTATGTTCATTCAATGTTTTTGGACATGTATTAATTATTTGTTTCTTTATTTTATATCGTGTTGTCGTTTGTTAAGGCAAAGTTTGAATAAACGCACGTGAATTGAACCCACTTCTCTGTGTCACCTTTAGATGCCAACGTACATAACAGGATTCAACGTGCGTGGGAAATTTTCTTTCATTTCCTAGCAACACTGTACCTATTTTATATAGAATGATAATTTAAAATGTTCTCATCTTAACAGCTACAATATTGAGTGGTTAAAGGAAAAAACCGATGGTCAAGGGGGTGGAGAGCTGATAGGAAAATGACTGCATTTTGCAGAATTCAGAGGCAAATCCAGTCTTGAACACCAGGGCCATACTTTGTGTTAGATCATTCAATGAATGCTACTGTTGATCATAGTTGTTTCTAAGTGATACCAGCTTCACATCGTGATACACAAAGTAGTACCTTTTTAATAAATTCATGTGGCAGATCATTGACAAAACCAGGAAGGTGCTTAAAACCATTAAAGCACACCAAAGAAATGTGAATTCATTATACACCGGAATTAACTCACAGTAAACTTTATCTTGTGTTTTTAAAAAAATCTTCAGATTAGCATCGATTAAGAAATTCTGCCCTAGTTGTGCGTGTGTTTATGCAATGAGTGCTACTGGTACCATGTAATCTATTACTACCTGCCACATTGTCGAGTTATCGGCGACTAAATTGTTTCCTCTCACTAGACTTGAATGGTGAACGGATTTGCTCGTCACCCTGAATGGCAAAATGAAAAAAATTGATGAACCTACTTATAAGGTCAACGACTATCTAGTACATAACATATCAATGCACCTAGCGGGCAGTTCTTTGATGACCTGAAGTTCCGAAAGCCACCTGTAGCTGTGGAAGAGCGCTGTTTGTCTTGGGATCCCCCTTTCCGGTAGATTTATCTCCCTTGCAGTGAAGAAGTGATGCTGGAATATGCAAATCCTCAGAGGCACTCTGAATGATCTGTTTGCCTCGATGAAACTGGTAACCGGAATACGTAACAATAAATCTCTGAAAAAGCATAACACTAAAACCGAATCTACATCCTATGTTGCTGCTCTTACCTATCCTGCTTGTGGAAGACGGCGCAGAACAGATAAGATTGCCCAGGACTTATTGGCAGCAGAGGTATGACTCATCGTTGCAAGCCAATGTGTGTGTGTGTGTGTGTGCATAACTGTAGGGAACCGATCCTCGAGGTGCACCAATGTCACTGCTGGATTGTTCCCCTTAATTTTACTCGTAAAGAGCCAGAGAGTAAAAAGAAATTCACCATACTGTACGTGTCCTACACACTTTCTACAGAATGAAGGATATCTGGCTTGCTCGGATACCTTTAACCTACCTTGATAGGTCGAGAACTACTGCTACTCGTGAATAGAAACTAATATACTTCATGTTTTGTATGATGTTACGTTGCTGTTTTTTTATATGTTGTCAACTGTAAATAAATGTGTAAATTGTACTTAATTTTAGTTTCATCTATTATTCGTTCTGATGATAGATATGTTTGGGATATATGTTTAATACAGAAGTGTGAGGTAAAATATCCCAACAATACGTATGAATAGAAGTTTTTTAGAAAAAAAAATGTTTATACACAATAGGATGGGTTGTTTTGGATTTGTTTTTCTCAGTTGTGGCAGGTGAGGAATTCAACTTTGACATATGGGTCATTCAGTAAAAAGGGGAATGTAAAGTTTGTGTTTATATTCTTACACACCATAAACACGTATGTAAATTAAATAGTAACATAATAGGTCGCTTTACTTCTATAATATCCATAAGGATAATATAGAAGTAAAGAGACTTATAATTTTTAGTTATGCAAGATAAATTTCTTAGCAAATCATTAAGGGCTTTTGTTCCGTTTGTTCCCCTTAAAATAATATTTAACGCAGCTCATTACACCCCCATTTATGTCTACTATCTATGTTCCTAATTTCATAAAAAGTGAACAAGTAGATATATTTATTTCCAAGTGGGAGTCTGTTTTCGTATGTAAATTAGATAGGAAAATAATAAAACTATTTACTTGTATATTATTCATAAGTCATCCATCTGTTTTTTTTTTCAGAAGTAAAGAAAACTTATTTTTTGAATTATGCAAGAAGAACCTCTAAGCAGATATTTCACAGTTTATGACTTTTCAAATGAAATAAAAGTAGAATAAATATTTGTAGTGATTGTGACTCAACGGGTCACGAGTATGTTTAGTCTAGTATATATTTAAAAAATATTATACCCATCAGCATTTATTTAATACTAGCGCTATTCACCTGTGTGGAGATATATGGTTGGTAAGAAATAATTTCAAATATAGTCATTTTTACAATTTTTGTCTTGAAAGAAAAATTAAAAATAACATTTGAAATATGAGATTAAGTAATAAAACAAAACTGTTAGCATGGTGGTGTTTTCTAAAAAAAAAAACTACTTGTCTACGATGTGTTTCTTACAGGTAGCCGTAAAACGGCAAATGGCTTTAACGAACCGAAACAAATTTAATTATTTTAAATCTTAAAAATACTAATAAAAATAATTATTTAAATGTTTAAACCTTTTTTCACTAAGCCATTCTTTGTTTAATTTTATTTTTGTTTAATTAAACGAAGGAAATCTATTTAAAAAATTGAGTTTCGTTTATTTACATTCTAATATAATTCAGTTATTTTATGAACCTAACCGATGATTGCTTTTAGTGACCCTAGATGGAATCGAACAAAAAATTTCGATGCTGTTTTTAGATTCTGTGAAAATTTAAACTCTTATTGAAAGTCATTTAAATGTTCTATCTGTTAACATATTAACACAAAACAAACATTCTTTCTTATATATATATATATATATATATATATATATATATATATATATATATATATATATATATATATATATATATATATATATATGTATATATATATATATATATATATATATATATATATATATATTCTAATAACTGCATGAATAACTCTGATATTTGGCGATTAAAAATAATTAAGAGAATGGTTTATTAACAATGAGCAGTCATCTAGTGGGGTTCTTCGTATCATAAATCTTCATGAACCTGTAGCGCCAGCACTGGCTGCTTTCCCTGTAGTGTTTCCCCTTGCCTTACCTCTTGCTGTAGAGGACCATCTCTTTGTGGACAGCCATCCTGAAGAGCGTCTTTTTCGTTCCTTTGCTAATTAGAACCTTTTCGGGGTCGTTGATAAATTCTTCGGTCTCTTTCATGATGGAGGCCTGGAGAGTGTTCATTTCCTTCAGCCACTTGTCCATTTCTCGGCTCTTTACGCCGCATGACAACAGAACCCTTTCGTGCTCCTCATACAGCGGTGAACTGCGGTCAACCCGCCGCCGGAACCTTGGCATGTTCTTGGCTGGATCTTCGGAGCCAAAATTTGGAGATTTCGTGCTCGCACCAAGGTTGGGACCATCGGTGAAAACGAATGGCTTGAAGATGGAGTGTACTGGATTGGGGGTTCCAGTCAACCAGTGGCAAGAAGCAAGATCGGAGCCTTCAGGACGGACTAGGGAGACGTGCGAACTCATGGTTTTAAAGGTACCTTTCATATTGATACCGCTCGGTTCGTCTTTGAGGATGGATATCATGTCAGCGACGCAGAATTGTTCTGAAAAAGAAAATTAATGACAAGATTTAATGAACACTGCATATTTGTTAATTAATAAGATAAATGAAAGAAGAGGGATAAACATGTACACATATATATATATATATATATATATATATATATATATATATATATATATACATATATATATATGAATGAATTCGAATTCTTTTTCATGCCTATATTATCATCAAAATAGTCTTTAAAAATACTGTATATATAGTAGAGAGTAGTTATATATATGCCAACACCTAAAAAAACATAATTGCACCCCCTCCCAATATAGAAACATCCTTGTTAACAATACCAAAATAATACACCATGATACCAATAATAAAAAATTTAAAATACTCGAAGCCCTCTACATAAAAACTAAACATCCCACAATTAATAATGTCAATTATGAAACTAGTCGCAACATTTTAAAGTGTCTAGCATAATAATTAACATTACCGAATTCTTAGCCATTAGGTAGTTATGCGTTTGAATTGTATGCACTTTATTTAACGTCATCAATTTCTTAACGGTTTAAACAGTCAAACTTTAAATCTCTCGTATGTGTAGAACGCCATCACGCTCTCAGACAGACTTATATTGGATGAACTCCGAGGCAGATTAAATCTGGACAGTATAGGAGATGAGTACAGGACAAGAGACTTCGACGGTATGGCCACGTTTACAGAATGGGTGATAGTTCTTGGGTTAGTAGATGTAGAACAGTTGGGTTAGCAGGTTACGTTCGTAGGGGAAGGCCAAGGAAAACATGGGAGGAAGTGAAAGGGATGGACTTAAGAGAAAGAGATATTAATAAAGCCGTGGTCAGAGATAGGTTAGTTTGGAAAAGAAAACCTATCTCATTAAACTGATGATGATATTAATGATACGTCCAATTTTCGCATATGTCGTAAACATAATCAGAATTCATATATATATTTTTAGCACAAATAACAATGGGGAAAAAGATATAGATGCTAGAGACGCCATTTTGATTTTCTCATTTAATTATTTCGATTTCAAATTGTCACCGGCAAGCATTCTGATTGGCTGGTGCTATTTTACGGTGTGACATATACACTGAGAACGATGTTCGTATGTAAGAATGAGATTATTGGATGTCCTCATTTTATAACGATAGGCAAAGTGTGGGTTGGGAATACAAGCGAATCTCCTAAAGACATCTTCGCCAGTACGCACGCGTCGGCAACAAACGACGATAAAACAGGGTTGGTTAAAGGAATATACATTTATTAATAGGTTCGTCTTCACAAACACAACAGAAAGTAAACATACAAGGTAGATTGTACGTACAGTGGCGCTCTTGTATAAGCAGTAACCGATCTGAGGGGGATAACTCTATTTTTCTTAGCCGCCGCTATTCCGAATTCGCTTATACTTTGTTTATTAATAAAAAACATGTTACGGTGTTGTAATGCGTTAAAAACCCTACCCCTAACCCTAAACCTAACCCTACCCCGTTCAAAATAACTTTTAAGCACTTTTATTTACATGCCACAAATTGTATACACTTTATATAAATATAAAAAGAAAAGTTAATTTCTTTCATGCTGCGATAAACAAAGTTATCTCCCTTGGCAAAGTATAAGCGAATTCGGAATAGCGGCGGCTAAGAAAAATAGAATTATCTCCCTCAGATCGGTTACTGCTTATACAAGAGCGCCGATTTATTTACAGTCGTCCAATGAAGGGGGGTCTACGTCTGTAAGAGCCGTGCAGAGACCCTGTCGGCGAACAGCGAGCAAAAGAAAGATAAAAGGATGTCTTACTCTCGAATATTGTGATCTCATGAGAACGGAGACGCGGTCAATATATTTATAAGATTTGGAGTCTCCTTGCCCCATTTCTCTGAAAGATCCCGAAACTACATTCTCCTAAAGGGAGATAACTTTTGTTGTTTCTACAGTACCCCCCCCCCCCCACACACACACCTGGGTTCTCAAACCCGAAACAAAACCTTGGTTAAGTGCCACCAATTAGCAACAAAACGGATATACAAGGAATAAAGGACGACATGCGCATCCAAAAGAAGTGGGAAAGAAAGAAAAGAAAAACAAGGAAACATGAAACTATGAGCAAAAACCTTGTTCACAAGTGTGTTAGAAAGGGAACGATAGTTCTGAAAATTCTTTTTTCAGTTGCTTGTAGTTTTTCTGCTCTTCCACAAACGCCTTGTAATCGACATACGAGTCCAGCAGGAGAGCATTTATGCCGCGAGACATGGTTTCTGCCGGGATGTTATCGGTTTCTTTGACGAACCGGACATCTGACGTAAATTGTAACAAGTAATCCTCTGATCTCACGTGGGGCTGTGTTCGTCTGCAGGAGACGTTCCGAGACCCTGTCGATCTGCCCAGTTCGGTTAACAGTAAAAAAGGAAAGAAGAAAGTCTAACCTTCGGGCTTCGTAATCTTACGAGAGCAGACACGAGGTCACATACATGGACGGCGGCACAGGGGGGGGCCTCAAGCCTCCCCCCCACACTTTTTGACTTGCCCCCCCCCCACTTTACGGTCATCAATAATGAAGTTATATATGCATGTGTTTAACCGGCCCCCCACTTTTTAGGAGAGCCACCCCTCACACACTTTTATAACTGTCCCGCCGGTCCTGACATATATTTACAAGATTTGAGGTCCCCTCGACCCGTTTCTTTTAAGGGCACAACACTGACCCCAAAACACTTATTCTCCCAAAGGGAGATAACTGTGGCGTTCCTAAGGTATGAACAAAACTATTCCAAAGTGCCTGGAAGAAACTCACTTTGTTTGGAATATTCCTCCAGCATTTCGAGCCCACTGGCGTATCTGGTATGAGCGAATTTATCCAGTTTTTCCACGTCACCGTAATACTGGCAATAGGACCTGGCGAAATGGAACTCTTCTACCGCTGGGACCCACCAGCCCATCTTCGTGGCATGTTCTTTTGTGCCTTCAGCAATTTCTTCGAATTCCGTTCCGATCGTCAAAATATTCGAAATATTTCTGAGACCAGCTGCAAAAATATAAACATAAAATAATATAAGAAAACAAGAATAAAAAATAAATAAACAAATAAGTAAATAAAATAATAAAAAATAAGTAAATATAATAAATAAATAAAAGTAAACTAAATAAACAAATCATGATGATGATGATGATGATGATGATGATGATGGTTTTTATCACTCTTGGAGGAGGACTCCTCTCTGGTTTCCTTCCATCTTTATTGGTGCCTGACATTTAAGGGGTGGTGGTGCTATAGTCGCCACACTAGGCACTGCGCGTTGGCGACGCTAGTTGCCCATAGCTAGGGTGGAGCTCATTCGCCCTTGAACATACAGCGCATGATATTCCCAAATGGTCACCAATCTGGTACTGATCAGGTTCAATGTCGCTTAACTTCGGTGATCTAATGGTATCCCGTGTGTCAACGTGATTAAATTAAAAAAAAAGTAAATAAAAAAATAAGTAAAAATAATTAAAAAAAAAGTAAACTAAATAAAAAATAAATAAATCAAAAAATAAAATAAATAAAATAGTAAGAAAGTGGAATATAATTAATAGATAAACATAAGTAAAAATAAGTAAATAAAAAATAAAATACTTAAAATGATAAGAAAGTGAAATAAAAATTAATAGATAAAAATAAGTATAAATAAAAAAAATAAAAAAATATACATAAAATAATAATGAAAACTCAATTTTCAGCTGAATACTGAGTTCAGATAACCAGATAAAACATCGAGGAAGGTCGTAATAAAATCTAACAAAATCTACTGATTATCATACACGTAATATGTATGATAATCAACAGCGAAATATGCTTATTGGGGGAGGGGGTAAGCAGCGAGGGTTAGCTAGTACGATTGACAGGGTTTGACCCCAGGGTAAGTTGAGCCCGATATACAAGAGAGGTATTGGTCGGTCTAGGCAGGTGATTAGCTAATGATAAATATTTAAAATAAGAAAAGACTAAGTTTGCATAATTTTGGTTATTCGGACTATATTTCTCCTCTTGAGTGTTATCATCACAACGTTTCCGCCGCTGTAACCCCCGGCCTTCTTCAGGTGTATCTCTTCGAACTCGGGAATATTTCTGTCGAACTCGGAAATCTGAACGGAATTTCGAACGGAGCCCTTTATTTAATCTACAGGGGTAGCATGCTCTTGTTCCGTCAGCCATGACTGGGAGAAATCTTCAGTAATTCGCAATTCTTCGTATCGCCTGCACCGAAGATTGAACCATCAACCTTCAGATGACTATCACTTGGAACTGAATTTAACTTAGTACTATATCCACTGCTCTACAATCATGGATGGCGGAACAAGAGCATGCTACCCCCGTGGATTAAATAAAAGGTTCCGTTCGAAATTCAGTCCTGATTCCCGAGTTCGGCAGAAATATTCCCGAGTTCGAAGAGATGCACCTGAAGAAGGGCGAAGGTTACAGCGGCCAAGATGAGAAATGTAGTCCGAATAACCAAAATTATGCAAATTATAAATCCTCATCTAAAAAATCCAGAAAGAAAAGAGTAAGTTGCAGATAGAAATTTGAAGCGTAAGGGTTAGGGTTAGGGTTAGGGTTAGTATTAGGATTATAGGGTTAGGATTAGGGTTATATAGTTGAATAGATTCTTTATGGTTACTATCCCGTTTATTATTTGTGTTTAGATTTGTGTATGTGTGTGTGTGTATTTTAATAGGTACGCGTTGTTTTTCTGTTGTCCACGATGTTGAATGTTCCGTGTTCGTGTGTGGCTATCTGTCATTGATTGTGTATTTGAGGGAAGTTTTTTTGGCTAAATATGTGCATACATGTTTAAACCATATCAATGTTTGCATTTGATAAAACACGTTGTACAATGCTCAACAGTGATGGAGCTTTATGTAGTGTTTTTATGGTTGTTGGTTCATAGATGTTAATCCAATGAAGCTACGGCGCTTATAAGATAGTGCTCAATAACAAGTAGAGCTGTATATATTTTGTATTTATTTTTCATAAGGGCAGGTGAAGCGCTCTTTAGCCTTGGTGGGAAAACATATAGAGGTGGTGTCTCCGTAAGAAACACTGGCCCCTATAACCTCACTGGGTTGGCGTCAGGAAGGACATCCGGTCTATAATTATTTTTTTATCAATTCAGAAAATGATTTCAAAAAGAATCTGACCAGAGATAAGTTTGGAAGTCAATTTCTAAAAGCAGTCCAACACATACCAGCATGTAAAACAGACGCTAAACCGAATATGATGATGATGATGGTGATGTGAATAATCTGAGTGATCTGAAATAAAATGAGTAGCATAGACGTGCAACATAAATACAACAACCAAGAAGACTAGTATTGAAATTAAATAAATGTGTTACATAAATACTGAGTTAGTTTGAATAATCCCGGGCAAAGCCAGGTCGGGACAGCTAGTATTCAAATTAAATGAATAGCATAGGCGTACGACCTGAATACAACAAACAAGGAGACTCGTATTGAAATTAAATAAATGTGTTACATGAATAATCCCGGGCAAAGCCAAGTCGGGACAGCTAGTACTACAAATTAAATGAATAGCATAAACGTACGACCTAAATACAACAAACAAGAAGACTCATTGAAATAAATACATGTGTATTAGGGTGTTGCATCAATACTGGAAAGGGGGTTGTATGTCTTTAAATGTCTCACTTGTAATGTGTGTGAACTATCTAAATCCCTCTGATATATTTATTATTGATATATTTTTTTTTTGTCTCTTTGTTAGGTGAGTAAAAAGTAAAGTAAATTCATATGAATCAGAACGGTACAACTTTGTTGACTGGTTCGATTCTGTTGTAGGTATTCTTGCAGGAGAGACCATGTAATGGTTGCCAACACCCCTAAGTGAAAGTGATATTATGGAATCGACTGGATTCGAACTTGGCACACCCAGGTCGTCAGTCCGTTTCGTTATCCAGTTAACCACGTGTCCATGGACTACTTTTATGTACGTATAAAATAAATAAAAATATATTTTAACGAAAAATACGTCCTATGAAGTTAAGGGTGACTAATAATGCAATTTTCTGCATCTTAATCACATAGGAAAGTGAGACAATCGAAATAATAGTAAGCAAAATAACAACGAACGCTACAATCACCAATAAAAATAATTACATAAAAATACATTAAATATTTAGGTGATAAAAATCGTACATATTTCTAGACAGAGCGTCTTGGTCCAGTGATATATATATATTTTCATTTTATTTTTCTTCCCAACATGTCTACCCTACATGTATCCGTGCTTGCATGATATCTTTTCCCTATATCATCATCCTGATGAAGTCTTATAAATAAAGACGAAACGTTGATGTACACATAAAAAAACATCCAGTTTTTGGTTTTCCTTTTTCATTTTACCATCACGTCGGATTACCTTCATCCTTCTCTTCCCATATATATATATATATATATATATATATATATAAAGAAAGAAAGAGGCAAATGCCTTCAAAGAACCATGTGTTAGATGCAGATATTTTTTTATTAAAATCAAAATAAAAAATAAAAACATTTTTTTTTCTTCATCTTGACTTTTTTTTTTAAATCTAATATTTCGCTTGATATAACAAGCCTCGACAGAGCTTTAGACAAATAAAAGGTATTAACCTCTTTTTTCCGTAATACTCCTTCCTGGTCTTCTAGAAGTGACGTCCGATGTTATGTGGACTAACGGTGCAAATGTCTCTTTTAAATTGAACTTAAATCGCGCATGGTTGCTGGTAGGTATAAATTTGGGAAAGTTCATTTTGTAAGCATCTTTAGAATTTTAAACATAAAGAAAGAGGCAAAATGCCTTCAAAGAACCATGTATGAAAGTTAATGATGAAAATAAAAATTTGATAAAATACAATATTTATTCATTCATCATTTGCGTCAGGCTAAAATGCATTTTAGTCTGACGATTCCCTACGGGGATGAAACGCAGAAGCTTCTGTGTAGCTTTATTGCCATAAATATATTTTCATAACTTACTACCTAGCTCTACTCACGTATTGAGCACTGTTGAAGTAAATACTGAAACTTGATACAGACAAGATTATATCTCCTTATAAAATTTTATGTGGATTCATGAAATAATAATAAAAAAGTAACATTTCCAGTTTGAGACGTTTTTTTTTCTTTCTCTCTTATTATTTTTAAACTTTTACCGATTTAAACGTTATTTTATATGAATGTTCGTGCGAACACTGGCGAAGCATACCTTTTCCGTCATTTTTTTACGGAAGGATGTACACTAGTAATTAAAAATTTAATACTGGTAAAAAATGGCGCTTGCAACTTACTGGTGATCTTTTGCGTGGCCCAGTATGGTCCGGCAAACTCGAGAATCCAGGCCTCTTTTTTATCGCTGATCAGGAAACTGTTATCGCATTTGATATAGGATAGCAATGGTTCGTCAGATACACGGCCACCCACGCCGATCGTCTGCACAAGGTCGATGATGATATCCTTCGCAGCTTTCGCTGTGTCACTTCGTTCAAGGGCCAACCTGCGAATGAAAGATAGACCCTAAAAAACATGAAAGGTTTTGGGGTAGAGGGACGTCAGACATTAACAAAACACTGTTTTCAATTCATGTCACAAAGAAGAAGAAGAGATACTAATTTAAAGGGTTTTTTTTTAGGTGCCACCTAATAATACTTTTATTTTTAAAAATATTTGAATGGAAATAACTCTTGTTGATTAGAATTATCTCCCTTGCCAAAATACATTTTGAAACATTATTTATCTGCCCCTGCATTTGACCAGACGACAACAGAACACGTAAATTTAATGGAGGACGCTTACCGAAATCGGCTAGCGATAGACAATTAAAACCTCCCCATTTCATAGTAATTCTCCCAGTTGTAAAATTATTAATAAACCATTTTATATTGTTGATCCCAGAAAATCTTTTCATCCATTTATTTCTTCATATTTGTGCCTTACCATTCACAAGCAACTTCACACCATGAAATATTAGAGTAAAGAAGCTTTTTATTATTTTCTTAATACGTCTATGGCGGGTTGAAAGATTTTGGAGGAGCATTACAATTATAATTAGGGGCACACATTGACAACACACACACAGAGTACCTATTTATTTGTCTCCCTACGACGGAAAAGTTAGACACAAGGTCAGTTTTTAATCCATGTCCCCAAAAGGGTGCACTCTGGATTGGGACAAAAATAAAAAAATGTCTGAATCTAGAATGATTTCCCCATCACTGACCAAGAACAGAAAAGACGAAGTGTAGTATCAGAACAGATACTACACTTTGCGCCTAGCTAAAAGGACAGGGCGCGTTCAGTCTATCGACTAGAGCGCCAATGAACTGATTACGGAAAATTGTTTTGGAAAAACTGAAACGTTTTTTTATCCTACTCTTTATTTATAAATTTAAGAATTAAAAAATCAAAAGTGTTAAGAACAACGTAAAATAATTATTTGAATTAAAAACATAATTATTGTCAAATAGATATTTATATAAAACAATTATAAAACAGAAGAGCAGGAATCAAAACTGTACGTGATTTTTTTTTGTGTTTTGTGTGAACTAACGATGGCTAATCAGAAACTACAAGATTAACAGTAGCAGCAAAGCTAAAATCGCGAAAACAACGTCAACAGACCAAAGATACAGCAGTCTACCTGATTTCAATCTCCACTCTTATTAATACCGGGCTATGCTACACGATCAAGGCTTTCTTCTCTGAAGAGACAAAATTGTACGCGTTTTCTTTTTATGTCTTGTTTGAACTAACGACAGCTAATCAGGAATTAGAACAGCAACAAACACACAGGTATAGCAGTAGCAACAGAGCGTGAGTCGCGAAAATACAGCGAAACAGTATGTCTGTGGATGACATATATATATATATATATATATATATGTGATTTTATGAAGGCTTACCAAAGCATTCCTTTCAAGACACCAATGATCACCATTAAAGATATTTTTTCTTACAAATACTATTTATTCAAATTAAATGTTTTTTCCTACACGTGTTTCACTACCAAGCAGTTACTTGCTTGGCAGATCATCAGGGAAATTAAATGTCTGGAATACTGGTTTCAACTGCCGACAAAACACAATGTGGCGTTGTAATAGTTGAGGTCACTTAAGAAAAGAAGAGGAAAAAAATAAAAATAAAAATAAAAATCAAACTTAAAAAGCAAGGAAGAACAACGATAAGAAAAGAAAGTCCTAGAAAAGTCTTAGAAAAGTAGCTTGTGCATTATTTCTTCCACCAAGCCAACAAGCAAGTAGTCGGTCCCAAATACATTCAATAAAACCACAAAACCGGAACAATGTGCGATAATACACTTTCACGTTAGCCGGTACAATGATGAATAAATCCCCCCCCCCCCCACAATAAAACAAAAGAACTAAATCATTCAAGATACCGCTCACAAGTTACCATTCAAATCCAATGATAGTATGGGAATTCTAAATCCAACTTCTCACAAAGAAAAGTCAACACAAATGTTCGTCCGAGTTCAAAGAGTCTTATTTCAATTGTTGATTTATTACCCTTCGAAATAAACACACGACGAGTTGAATGTCAATCCCGCAGAAAACTCCCTTCCATCAAGAAAAAATCTTAATATAGAAACTATTTATTCAAAATACTGTTTCTAAAAATATTTATTATTAAACCTATTCCTTATAGAAATTAATCATCTAGTGTCTGGGACGTCATTTTACATTTTGGGAAAATATCCTTCATTTAATTAACTGCCGAATTATTATCGTTTTGTTGTTTAACGAAGCGAAAAAAGCCTATCCCGCAGAATTTGTTTTTAAAAAAATTATTCATATATCAAAAATAAACTGTTATTATAAAAGGCCTTCTACAATAATCTAGTTATTATTTTAAATCAATTAAAATATTTCCTTAACGGCTGTGTCTGTTTGTAACTCTCTGTGGAGAATATTATTCTATATTCCATAAATAAATGTTACAACGGAATATCGTTATCAGAAATCTATTTTCTATTTTGAAAAAAAACAAACTTTTTTTTAATGGACCGGTTTATTTTTTTGTCAACTTTACGGGAAAATATCACTATTACTCGTTAAATGACAGGAGACTTTATTATTACTAATTTAAAATCCCGTACAAAATACTTTTTTTATAAAATTCAATTGTTTCTGTTTTTAGAAATTAAGTCCGTGTCGGCGTGCATGTTTTTAAAATTATTTTTTCCTTAATTACTTTTCCCCATTCCTGCCACCAAATTGTTTTATTTATTTTAATCTAATTAAAAACTAATTTAATTTAACCTAATTTAATTAAATAGTGATAGCATCCAGGTTGCTATTTCTTATTTTTCACTTAAAATTACTTGAAATCCCCAATGCATTTCGTATAATATATCTATTTCTGAGAATAAATTGTGATTTATTATTTATTATTCCACTATCTTTTTATATGTAACACAATTTCCCCCCTCTATTCCGCTGAATAAGTATTTACTATAGTTGACTATCACTGGGCCTTATTCCGATAGAATATTCCTACCTTATCACCCCCAACCTAAGTCTCGAGTATCCGCTAATAATTGAATTAAGACATATCTTAGCATAAGTACGTGTTACTAATTCTCATCCTCCCTATTATACACTAATTATTGCCCCAGATTGCCTCAGGAAGTGTCCATCCTGCTTATCTCTGCTGTAAGTTTATACTTCCCCCAATTCCCCTCCTATCCAGGTTTTAGGCTTGATAACAGGTAACGGTTTCTATGCAGACAGCATTGTAGTATTTCCTGCCTAGCGTTCAGTAAATTATCTCTAGATGTCATGATGTGGTACGACTCCAATGCACATAGGTTGCATCTCTTCTTTTTGTTCGGTTTATATTTGTTAGCCCTCCCCAAAATTGACCATTTCAGTTCGAAAGGGTCTTGCCTAGCAATGAGGTTTCTCACAAAACGGCCAACAGAAGTGTTAGGCCTATCTATGTCTTCCCTTTGGCCTCCCCTGAAGGAACTCATGTGGTTTCTGAATCTATCTTTGAACTCACCCCCGGTTGAACCGATATATGATTTCCTACTACTCTCTGTTATCACATCGCATTTGTAGACAATGCTTGAAACTCTACAGTTCCCCCCCCAGTGGACAGATGTTAGAAGCTCTGCAGTTACAGTTGTGTGCTGGGCCGTTGCTGGATGTTCTACTACTATGGTTATTTATAATGGAGGTTCTCACTGAACTGGTGTTACTGGGATCAACACCAGAAGA
This sequence comes from Sepiola atlantica, assembly GCA_963556195.1. Classification (NCBI taxonomy): domain Eukaryota; kingdom Metazoa; phylum Mollusca; class Cephalopoda; order Sepiida; family Sepiolidae; genus Sepiola; species Sepiola atlantica. Next base: position 100,963,823 of record OY744528.1, on the reverse strand, counting down.
GAACATGGCTTCCCTTGTTTTAGTTATCTTAGAATTATTATATCCTATGATGGATGTGGCTATATTTCTACAGGTTGAATAAGAGAGTTTTACAGTATTTTTGTTAATGATTCCCCCCAATCTGCTATCCCTTGGAAAGTTTTTTTCCACTATGCTATAAAAAATCTTTGGGATATTAGTCTTAATATGCTGGCTATAGGGGGGGTTGAACCATGTAGTGGTCCTTCTCCTATTTTTCTTCCTACCTTCCCCCCCCCCGGTTTGGGTAGCATGTGAGTTCAATTCGTTACTTCCAACTTCACGAATATTATCATCAACCGGTTCCCACCTTACCTGGTTTACATTACCGTGGGATACACCAGGTCTCCTATATCTAGCCTTGCCCATTGCCCTATTATATGAAACCATTGATCGAGAGGCAATCGGTCTCCCGTTTAGTCCCCCATTCCCAACCGAAGGAGGCACAAGGTAATTAATTTTTTCCTTGTATCCTGATCTGTTTAAAGCTTCATTGTAGAATTGCTTACTGCTGTCGAATATTTGTTGATTCTTGGACAGCTTAGATATCCTACTCGATATTGCAGGAATAATGGCTCTTTTCACCATCGGTGGGTGATTCGATTTAGCGTCGATATAGTAGAGTGTGTGGTTGGGCTTGTGATAAGGTTCATATGTGTTGTTGCATAGATCAAGCGTAATATCCAAAAAATTGACCCTCCGGTAGTTTATATCCATAGTTACGCTAAGTTGTATTGAGCTGAAGAATATATTGAGTTTTTTCTTCTTAGTTTCAAGATTCCTTATACTTGTGTTGACAAAGAATAAAGCGTCGTCCCTATATAGACCGCCCGCCAGTTCAGGTATTTTCATACAAATTTCTCTGAGGATATATATCCCTACCAGGTCAGTAACCTGCGCTGAGTCCGTAATATCGAAATTGTTTTCCCTATCCTTTCTAGTCCATAACTTATCATTGTAGGATATTAGCGTCCTTCTGGCTAGTCTAATTATATCCATTTCTAAGTTTGTGATGTTTGATTCATTTCTAGCCATGGTAAGCGCCTTTTCAAGTAAAGTAGAGGATATGGAGGGATAGTATGAATCTATATCAAACATTATAAATTTACTTTGATTAGTAATGTGTAATTCTTTATACCAACTTAGCACTTCCTCTGATGAGGTCCACAGATTCAATTGAGTTCTGCGTTTAATTCCTGGCAATATTCTGTCTAGTATTTTTTTGCTGATTACACCCATGTCTGAAATACACGGCGAGATCAGTCTAATGGATGGGTTATTACTAAAATCTGGCTTATGATCCTTAAGAGTGAAACGAGGGCATTTAGGGGTATATATCTCAACATTACCTTCCATACCAATCTCAGAGCAGATCTTAAGAGCGGCCAAGTTAATATCCTGTAACACCCCGTTCCCTACGGTCTTGTAGTTTTTATTCAGTTCCTTCAGGATTAGGTTGTTGTATGTTTCCATATTCATGGAGTATGTGTTTAAAGTTTTATCCGCCGGAACTGTGATGTTAGAGTTATTCCTAATCCGTGTCTGTGTCCTATGGATATGTTCAATGGTAGGATTCAATGGTAGGATTCCAACATTTAATTTGAATAAATAGTATTTGTAAGAAAAAATATCTTTAATGGTGATCATTGGTGTCTTGAAAGGAATGCTTTGGTAAGCCTTCATAAAATCACATATAAATGCTCTGTACTCTGTAATCGAGTATCATCGAGCTTGTTTTTTATTGGAACAACCCCGGTCTTCACTGAATGATCTATTTTATAAGTGAAAAATCTAAATATATATATATATATATATATATATATATATATATATATATATATATATATATATATATATAGTACATGTGTTATTGTTGTTTCCTAGGTGTTAATTCAATGAAACTCCAGTGTTTATAAAAAGTGCTCAATATCAAGTGGAGCTGTTTTTTTAGTATAAATTTTTATTTATACAAACATTATTGGTTACATATGTGCATACATGTTTCAGCTGCGGTCGCTTTTGAGAGCCAGCTTCCTCAGACCTTCAGAAAATATTAAATTTTATTTTATATTCTAAAATCATCTTATTTCATTTTCTTCTGAAGGTCTAAGGAAACTGGTACTCTCGAGAGATCGCACTGAAACATGTATGCATATATGTAACCAATAATGTTTGTATAAATAAAAATGTATACTACATATATACCCATCTCACCCTTTCGACTACTTCTTTCACACTCTTACCCCCCCACTTTCAAATCACCTTCATTTCTCCAAATCTTTTCTAAAACATGACACTACCTACACACCAAAAACACAGTGCCTCCCACCTCCCCCTCCTCTTTCCCCACCCCTCCACTTTTTCACTCACAGCTATCCACATTAAGTTCATTCCCTGCCACTGACTTCTCTCAGCCGGACCTCGGTCCTGCGATCCCAGTAGTGGCTATTACTTCTTCTCATTAACACATCATGTCAACCCAATATTTTCATGTACTTGCATGACATTTTTCTTAAAATTATCATCCTGAGGAAGTCTTACAAATAAAGACGAAACGTTGATGAATACATAAAAAAAACATCTTTTGGTTTTTCCTTTTTCATTTCCCATGTATATATATGTATATATATATATATATATATATATATATATATATATATATATATATAGGCATTTAGTTAGTTTCTTAAAAGATAGAACTATAAGGAGAGACTGATATAAAATCAGTATACAGCGCTGCCGAATTCATCACTCTGGCAAGCGGCAAAAGTGCGGCTTGCCTGTGCAACTAAGGATGGCGTCCATGTTTGGTTTGGTATGACGTGAATAAATGGCACACTCAACACCGTTTCCCCTGCATGACGGCACCATTCAACATTTCTCTTTTTTTTTTTTTTTTTTTGGCTTACATATACAGCTCGCGACTAGGCAGGCACCATAGATTCGAAGAAGAAGAAGAAGAAGAAGAAGAAGAAGAAGAAAAAAAAAGAAAAGAAGAAGAAGACAACCAACCAACCAACAAATGAGCAAACAAACAACCAAACATAATGATACAATAATAAGGATGA
>OY744528.1:100910737-100950737 GCA_963556195.1 Sepiola atlantica | reverse complement strand
ATGTGTATGTTCACACGAACAACAACTGGAATAATTTATTGAAAAAAATTACACTCCGCATTGAACGCAATAACTAACAAAGTTTTTGTTTAGACGCATACTTTATATTTAAAACAAAATTTGTTGTTGTTTTCGACGACGACAACGATGATGACGATGATTAAATATGATTATATTTGCTATAAAAAAAGAAAAAAGAAAAGTTCCCCATCCCTCTCAGTTTTTAAATAATAAAAAAATAGATTCATAGTTTTTTAAAACTTTATTTTTTCTGTCTTCTAAATGAATAAATGCGAAAGTTTTGTTTAAATTTATCCAAACTATATTTCTATCAAAACACCAATGTTTTACTCAGAGACTTCCATAATTTTAACAACAAACTTTGATAAATTTGTAGATTAACACCCCAGCTAAGTTTAAACAATGTGATTCTATTTTTTAGCGTCATTCTAACTTATTAGGACAGTTAACTAATATATTTTTAACACTAACTCTAAGTCCGACTGGCAAGGTCGTAAAACCACACGTAATCGCCTAAAAAGTAGAATCATATATATATATATTTTTTTTTTTGGGGGGGGGGAGGGGGAGCTGAAGGCGTTAATCTAAAATAATACCAATACTTTAAATATTTTTTTTGTTTATACATAAAAATAAGGTATTTAATTATTTAGATAATTTTAAAGAAGCTATTTAATTTTCACGCGAAAAAATAACACAACCAAACTCAATTGCTTAAAATAAAAATAAAAAGGGACGTACAGTTAAAAGATATAAATTCAAAAAATAAAATATGGATCAAATTGCAGAGTAACACACTATCCACCACAAATAAATATATTCTGCTTTTTTAGGCGATTACGTGTGAACACAGTGGAAAATGGAAAGAAGAAAAACATATTTTAGAATTTAGAGTGATGGATCAGTTTCATATATATTTAACGTAAATTGTGCGTTATTTTTTTTTTCGAGGGGGGGGGTCCACTCTCTTAGGCGATTACGTGTCATTCGGACTTAGACTAAGTGTTACAAATATAGTTGCTAAAAGCTACCTTTCATCCATTGTGACGTCATCCATTTTCAAGCACATATATATATATTTCTTTCCCGATAATAATCAATCGCTTTTTATCAGATCTTACCCCTCTCCCTTTCCTCCTCTCTCTTCCCCATTCTCCCGTCTCTTTCCTCCTTTTATCTTACCTTCCCGCTCTCTTAATTATTTACGTTATTCACCCCCTTATCCTAATTCTCTTATCAGCCGCCATTTATTTACGTTATTCGCATATTGTGATGTCACCCAGTGTGCACATGGGCAAGCAAGATAACAAGCAAGACCACACAGAGTTTTAGTAGTATACTAAACCCCAAGGGGGTTAGGCAGTTCTAGATAAAAGATTATAAAAGATCTCTCCTTCCTTATATCTCGGGTTTTATGGATGACGTCATCTACTGCACACGGTTATTCCTCATGGCTCTGCTTTAATGGATAGCGGCATTTAGTGACGTCATTCACTGAGCATGGTTATCCTCCTTATTTATTGGAAAATGATGGCGGCGTCACTCACTGTACACGGAGACAAACAAGAAAACAAGATAACAGGAATAATCCGCAGAGTTTTGGCTGTATAGATTTACATTCTATACTGACCCCTAATCAGAGTGACCCCTTACATCTTTTTAGTGGAAAAATGCCTTGCTTGGGGTGAAATAAAGTGAAAAAAAAAACAAAACAAGCAAACAGATTAACTTGAAAAAGAAAGCAAATGATAAAAAGGAAACCAAGAAAACGTGTTTATACCTGACAAGATCGCACCCTAAGAGCTTTTCTTCATTGTCTTGATCTTTCGACATCTTTGTAATGACGGCCTCGTTTCCAATGCACACTCCATTTTCGTTGGCCCCACTTTCTGCTCCCCACATCCATGATGGCTTGTTTAAAATGACGGAGTAAGTCTTGGAGGCCTGGTCCACCTTTGTGTACGTGCACTGAAATTAAAAACTAAGCATTAGATTGTATTATCAAAACTAACATTTTCTTTTGTTATTTTAGGTTTCTGAAAAAAGAAAAAGAAGAGGAGCATAAAACAGACTTTAGTTGGACAAAAACATGTCGCAACTAAAATTACTACACTCAACCAAAAAATACGTGGGGTAGGGGGTAGGTGGTAGAACTCTGCTGTCGGTGGTTGAATTTGAAACCCCATATCTCATTGTACAACGAGGGACCACGTGATTAGCGATTTAAATATTAATGATACTACCACGTGCTCCAACTGCGGTTCTCCGTCATCACCTAGATCTTAAATCTCTGCCATCTGTCCCGTTGTAGCGAGGAAGTAATCGATGGTTTGGACATGCGGTTCGTCGCCCTGAGGGACAGCTAATTCACGATGTAATTCTCCCTACCTCTCTGTCTGGGTGGCGCAAGCGTGTATGTGGACGGCTGAGGATCTGGACAATAACCATCAAGGACTTGGCTGAACTCTCGGGTCCACAGGTGGTCGGCCTTCGAGGGTGGAATCGCGATTGGCTAGCCATCTCATGCGCCATTGCTCAGGACCGCCGTGCATGGGCCGTCATGGTTCCAGATGTAGTGTAGGCCAGTGAAGAAGCCGGCTTAACCCAACTAAAGTGAACGCTGTTACTACTACTACTACTACTACTACTACTACTACTACTACTACATCATCATCATCATCATCATCACCACCACCATCACCACCACCACCACCACCACCACCACCACCACCACCACCACCACCAACAACAACAACAACAACAACAACAGCAGCAGCATGTAAGGGCAGGTTCCCTCAGATTGACATAGACCAGATTTTTTTTCAAAAGCAATTCGACATAATTTAAAGCGGCTGCCTGGTGTTGTCCATGTTAACTGACTGACGTCTCCAGCACGTCCTCTTTTATTGTTACCGTTACAAGGAAAGACTACTACTACTTGTTAGCAACGGCGAAACTCGTTGCAACCTTACTATCAAATTCTCTTTTTAGCTTTGTTAACTGTGACACTATTGATATGAGGCTGTCTAAAGCCGGCTGGAGTTGTCGTAGTCATCTTACCTCCCCGCACCCCCACAACTCGTCGGTTTTAAATTCCGACAAACATCGTGCCTTGATCTCACGCTAACACTTTTACCAGGGCCGACTGGACGCTGAGTGGCATACAACGCAAAACTTGTCTCTACGATCCGGGTTCAAAATACAAAAACAGAAATTAAAAGAATGTGGGCAATGACGATCACAGCGATACCATTTCTGATGTGTGCACGTGGCCTTGTTAAGAAAGGGGATAGAGAAGTTTGTGTGTGGTTTAGTTTTACAGCATGTCAACCGTCGTTGGGTCATTTGATGCCGAAACAGTACTTTTTTTTCCACTAATGCGTCATCATCTGTCAAGACCAAAAGCAACTCAAGGATCAGAGTTAATGAGATGGATGAATTGTCAGTTGCATGATGAATAATATTATGAGAGGATTGAGAAATGATGGATGGAATGAACAAGGCTTGGTTACTTCTAGCGGCAGTTTATGACAACTGTTTACATTGGATTTAAAGATGACCTGGTTGTAGTCTGCAAGGAAGCAGTTTAGTGGTAATGTGTTCCACTTGTGTTTTGTTGTTTTGTATAGGATTGGTTTGTAAATTAATTTGTTTTGCTACGCGTATACTTTGTGAACAATAGTTTCTATTCGACCAAAAGATCCAACCTTGGACATTTTCTACGACTCCGGGTGAGAGTGGACCTGGGATTAGTAGTAACTAAGTCGTGACTTCCAAATTAGGGTCTTACCACTAGATGCAGTTTTGTGTCATACTCAGAAGGATTGGGGAGAGTTTGAGTTTTTTCTTAACTTTTTTTAACATAGTTCACCCAAACAAGGCAGGTCGCCACTGTAAACGTAGAGGACTACTGAGAATTAGGGTGTAAGTTTAGGGGGTCATCCTAAGTTGGGAGCTGTGCAGATGTCTGTTTACATTAGTTTTAAATTTCTGCATGTCTGTACAGTCGGGGAAACAGGGGACAGGAAGAGAGTTCCAGAGGACGGCCGCACGAGGAAAGAAGCTATTGGAGTAGAAGACTCTCCGGCATCTGGGGACCTTCACAGTGAATGGATCGGATTTAGCTGATTGTCGGGTTGGTCGAGTGTATTTACGAAAAAAAGAAACACACCTAATAAAACACCCTGGGACGTTACTACGTTGACAGTGAAGTCCTACGGTGGGCGTTTTCAGCGGGTCACAAATTGTTATATAATAACAACCCTAAATTGATATAGTCAATTAGTTGGCGATTTCAACCTGAGAAAAACACCCATCGAACTCTTGTGTGTATATTTTCCATCCTCACTAAGCCACACTTCTTCATTGCAACCGACAATAAAGATATACCATTATATTTTCGTATATCAATGTGTCGTCATTCTTGTTTGTACAGTAGAAATACTACAGCTAGATCATCCATTCTTATATAAACATCTTCGTTCTTTCACTTCGGCTTGTCACTGATAGTAGTCTTTGCAAAATGGGAGCATGCAGTACATGCGTGTCATACAAGCGCATAAAATATCCATGTACATGTACAGATATCACTACAAGTTAAAACACGACAAAAATGACGACGTGTGAAAGATTGACAGGCACACAGTTATTATTTTACACGTGATGAAGCTCATGGCGCATCGTTGCACGGTTGATCGAACCGCAACATGCTTCGACGGCGTTATGGGTGACCAGCAATTTCGAGGGTAGCACTGTCCACATTAACATCCGGTAAGCGTTTGGAAAAGGTGACTTAAACAAATGTCTGTTTAACTTTTAAGCTGGTCAACGCCACTAGGACCAAAGGAACATTATAAAGGAAAAAAAGGCTAATGATAGCCACTTGAAACGTACAAACAGTCCTTAGTATGGCATAATCACGCTGACAGATCGGTTCTCGTTAGATCACCGAAGTTAAGCGACGTTGAGCCTGGTCAGTACCAAATGGGGGACCATTCAGGAATACCAGGTGCTATATGAAGGAGGACGTTGACACATCTTGGCAAGAACTGCAAACACCTAACGTCGTCATCTCCCCTGACCGAGCTATACATACGACTGGGGACGCTAGTGAATTTAATATTCCTTAGAAACTTCCTCCGAAGGATGGAGCCGGCTTAACCCGCCTAGGGTGAATACCGCTTCGGTTCGTTTCGTTTTTTTACAAACAATCCTTGTCCAAATATCCTGAACGATAAACTTGTATCACTGAGAAGCAACTGGCTAGCTGTAAGATCGACATCGGTGCACTGTCGGAAGTCGGCTTCAGTCATGAAGATCAACTGACAGAGGTGGGGAATACGTATGGCGTGAATAGCAATGATATCTACCTTCCCCGGCTTTGTACTAAATTTGGTTTCACTATTTGCAATACCTTTTCACATCTGAAAGCTGCACATGAGGCAACTTGGTCTCGCCTACAGGCAAATCACAGTCACATTCTTGATTACGCTATAACTCGCAAGAAATACTCTCAAGATGTGTGCACCATGCGATTCGTGCGAAGTACTGTATGTGGCTCGCACCACAAACTTGTGCGTAGCAGACTAAATCTTCGCACCATGCATTAATCTTGCTCTGAAAGCGTAAAAATACCCAATCGCATTGATGCATTTAAACTGTAAGACTTTAGTGTACGTGGGGATCTTTATAGGATGCTCAAGAGCACGCAATTTGATGGCATGTGGAATCAATTCAGGACGGGAGTCTACGAGGCCAGCATTGGTTTCAAGAAGCGGAAGCATCACGACTCGTTCGATGAGGACGATTCTCAGATAAACAACTTTCTGGAAGAGAGACAAAAAAATTATGCTAATGATATATCGGCGTGAATCGTTACAGAAGGGTGCTAAATCGTCACCGTAGTGCAATATACTTAAAAAGAAAAACCTGTAATGCCTGGATATCTCTCAGAGAATGCAGAAGACCTACAATGCCACACAATATACCACTTGATCAGGCAATCTTCATCTATCGTATCACTCAGGTTAAAAAATAGGTCCATCCTTCATAAAATTCCCGAGAAACTTATGAAACCCTCGTGTTGAAGCTCTTCTATGCCAACAACGCGGACTTCGTTGTTCACACTGAAAAGGATATGTAGGAAATAATAGATCTCTTATCGAGGATGTTCGTTATTTTTGAACTCACCACCAGTCTGAGAAAACGATAATAATGCTCACCAGACCATCAGGATACTAATTTATCAACATATATGTCAAAAGGACCAGGCTGTGTAGTTGATCCCTTCGTATATCTTGCAACACTCTCTCCCAAAACGGATCCTTCGATTCTGAAATACATGAAGCCTCCAACAGGTCAGCAAACTCCTCAGCAGATTTCGAAAACGCGTACAGTAAGACGGAGCCATTGCCATCAAAATGAAGTCAACTATGTACTTCTGTCACACCAATGCCCTAAAGAGGTTTCACCAAACACGCCTTAAAAGGATCATAAACATTAATTGGCAATCTCTTACATCAGGCACTGCTGCTCTACAAAATGCTGATGTCACTGGCATAGAGGCGCGCGTACTTCGTAGTTAAATGCGCTGGTCTCAGCACTTGGCTAGGATAGAAGATGACAGGCTCCCAGAATAACTGTTATATGGGTAACTGCACCACATAAACGTCCGTGATACAAGCCAATGATATGTTTTTATAGATATCGTCAAAGACAACCTGAACACTCTAACAATTGTTAGATAGTGGTGAATGCAGAGAGTAGAGTGGCTCCCTGGAAGTCGGAAGTGACGTCATGACAATGGAAAGTTTTGTCGATCTCTTTTTTCCTGATTGCCCGCCCAGGAAGATGTGAGAGTCGGTCACCCCGTTGCCAGTAGGAAAGGGTCAGTAGGGGTGGAGACAGTAGCCCACAATGACTTAAGTAAATCTCTCTCAGTAACTCTTTTCTTCTCTCTCCATCTCCCGCGCAAAACAACCACCAAATCTCTGTCTGTTTAATGTTAAATAAAGCTTCCAAAAAGACAACCAGTGTCTCCCGCGTTTTCGTTCAGAAGACGAGACATACCGAACCATTAGACGAAATCCGGTACCTACGGTGAAGTTAAGCAGAAAGTAAGTGAGAGTGCAACCGAATGAATGTGGGGACCGAGAGAGGACATCTTCGAAATGATCGGTTTGGTGGAAGCACGTCTATGCTGGATGTGAGAGCTTTGAGGGACGGCTTGTTAACATTGGACTTAAAAGCGACCATGCTGTAGTCGGTTAAGAAGCAGCCCCAGGGTATTGAATTCCACAGACGGACAGTTCTTGGAAAGAAACTCTGCCTATGTAAGTTCCACTTATCTTCAAGTTCACAGAGGAAAATTCCTTACAGTGGTTGTAGCTAGACGAGTTTTTGCTGTGAAGTTGAAACTCAGTCGAGCACCTACCATGAAAATCACGATAAAGTAGAGAAAGAAGCTGTAGGGACAAGAAGAGGACATCCTCCACTAGATTCCAAAGCCGATTTTGTACCCTGTCAATGCACGTGAGAGAAAGAGAGAGAGAGAGAGAGAGAGAGAGAGAGAGAGAGTGCCATGGGCGGTACCTCACCAGATGTGGCAACAGTACCCGATCTTAGGACGTGTCTGGCTCTTGTACAGGTAGAGGATTGCGCTCAGAGTGAGGTAATTTCTGGAGCGGTAGAAAGATCCAACCATTTTCCCAGTGACCTTTACAACAGATCTGATGCAATGTTTCCACTTCAGGTCTGGAGTGAAAGTCAGTTCATGCAGCTTATCTAAAACGGGGCTTCCTCAGGAGAAGCGTCATCCATTTTAACTGGGACAAAGTGAGGATTCGAGCATTGGTGATGAAAAGAGAGAAGATCGGTTTTAGATATATTAAAAATAACCATCCCCATTTTCCCCCATTGCACAACGTGCTCCAGGTCGGAAGAGAGAGAATCAGAAAGATCTTGATCGTTAATGTTCTTGAAGATGTTTTTGTCATCTGCATAGATGTCAACGAATTTAAAATATATGTAGCAGACACGTATTTTTACGGCAAGTAGAAAGAGAAAAATTGTTAGATAAAACACCATGGAATTTCCATGGGTCCCGCTGGTAATAAAATAAAACACAATTGATATAAATTTTCTTAAAACAGTTTTAGGCATCTAAGAGAATGTATGCTAATTTTGCATACGAACATGACACCATGCACATCTCAGTTTCATTGTCTCACACGACACCGGGTGGGGAATCCAATTAAACTCTTTGCTCGTGTAGGCGATAACTTGAAATTAAAGCTTCTTTATTTTCATAGTAGAGGCACCCCTGTATATGCACCATTTGCAGTCACGCTTGTTACACGGCATGTATGGTGTGGATATGTATATGCGATCAAATGACAGATTGGGATTGGGTTTGTTTGTTTAACGGCACATCAACTCAATTAGTCATTTTGTATCATATCATGTATTTATAAAAGTCATTTGATATTTGGTTGGTTGTTTTGTTTACGGCATACCAACTCTTTTTTATGTCATTTAATGCTGAATCCGGTCATTTTGGTAAAATATTTAATACTTCAAGTTCTCTATATCTTCAAATATTTATTCACGGTATTTGGTTTCATTTTACGGCATATCAACCCTTTTCAGGTTATTTAATGCCGAATCCGGTCATTTTGGTAAATGTTTTTATGTTTCAAGTCTTATATATCTTCAAATATTTATTCATGGTGTTTTGTTTTGTTTGGTTGTTTCATTTTACGGCATATCAACCATTTTCGGGTTATTTAATGCCGAATCCGGTCATTTTGGTAAAAAATTATGCTTCAAGTTCTATATATCTTCAAATATTTATTTATGGTGTTTTGTTTGGTTGTTTAATTTTATGGCATATCAACCATTTTCAGATTCTTTAATGCCAAATATGGTCATTTTGGTAAAAGTATTTTATGTTTCAAGTCATATATCTTCAAATATTTATTCATAGTGTTTCGTTTGGTTGTTTTGTAGAAGAAAATTGTTTTTTGTTTCTGGCTTTGCAGAACATATTGAGTTTTGCAAACAGAAAGAAAAAATACAATAACATCAATATTTGGTGCATTTTTGTTCAGACAGCCTGATCTGGTAGCACCAGGAGTCATTTGATAAGTTCTGGAAAGTTATTTAATTGCATTTTTGATTTCTCCTATGGAAGTTGGCAAAACGTTTTTTTTTTCAAGTAGTCCATTAATTGTGATGTAAGCACATATCGAACAGCATGGTGAGGGTTGGTGTGGGATAGTATTTCTTATGTCTATTCATGGATTTTGTACAGTCGATTAGAATATGTTTGACTGTGAGTGGTTTATCGCAGTAGGTTGACTTAGTCGCAGCTCCCGATTTGAGTAAGTATTTGGGAGTTTGCTATGTATGTTTGATACGGATCATGCATAATACCATGCCTAGTCTTCAATTGGGTAGAAGTTCTCTGTTTTTTCTTCCAACGGTTGGAAACAAATCCCATATTGTTTGTCTTCTATTTTCATTTATTGTATGATCTTAGTTTCGTAATCTGTATATGCAAATTTAAGAATTATTATTGACATTTTAAATGCTTCTTTTGCAATTATGCCAGTTATTCGATTTACTGTGATGCCGACATTGCTGGGAAGCCAAGCCAGGACTATCACTCTCCCACAACCCATCGGACATCATCTTTGCAACATTTCATATGTGTAAGGATGATTTCAGTTTCCTTTCACAAACGCTGTCAGCCTAGATAAAGAATCTGAGATAATACTGTATTTCCCCACCTTCTCAAGCCCTCGATCATTTGTAGTGGCATCTTTATAGCTTCTAATTCAGCGTCTTAGATGGAAACATTATTTGTCAGTCTGATTTGTTATTGGTGGGTATGTTGGGGTATGTTGGGGTATGTTGGGGATGTTGGTGTCTACTGTCCCTGTTACATCCAGGCTTTTTGACCCATCTGTATAAAGAGTAGTATGATCATGGTATTCGTATGAGTTCTCCAAATTCACTTTGGCTGATGAGGTTGGTAGTTATGTTTCGTTTTGTTTGTGTCAATGTTAGATCTATACGTGGTGTTTAATAATATGAGAGTGGCGGTGCGAATTGCCCATCGGTCACCGTGAAAGGAGAGGGTGACGTCATAAATAGGTGATTTCCCTTTTTCGGTGGCCTCAGCATTTTTGAGTCGAGGATTTCGTCCGCGTCGGACGTCTGTCAGACAGTGGTCGGTGTCGAAGCCGCTGGCGGGAGCTCTGTCCCACATCGCACTTAAAACCGACCGCAGTTCACAGGGATTAAAGCATGAAACGAGTGGCCCCATATCCAACATAAATAGAGGAAAAAATAATATCTATTCTATAAACGTTGTCTGTCAATCTGCTTTTTTATCTTTTAGTCTGTCTCTCTGTTCGGGAAACGTCTTTAATAGAATTGTTATTGAATACTATGAGGGAGGGGGCGCAAGTTGACCACCAGCCACCGTGAAAGAGAGAGAGAGAGAGAGAGAGAGAGAGAGAGAGAGAGAGAGAGAGAGAGAGAGAGACGTCATGAGAGAGATAAACTTGGCCTTTTTTAGTTAAGAATTTCGTCCACGTCGGACGTCTGTCAGTCAGTGTGTAAGCTGTTGTTGGGGGCTCACTCCCCCCTCTGGGGTACTTATAACCGACCACAGTTCACAGGGATTGATTTTTTCCCGGAGAATACAATAAACTGTGTGGATCTATTCGTGTTGTTCTGTTGTTTGTTTTCGGACAGTTTTCCTTTTTCCAGCGTGATCGACAAGAAACCCTTCAAATTAAAGATGGCGGACAGATAAGCTAACAATCCGTCGCCGTCGACAGACGAGAATCGATTCTGGTTAAAACATGAAACGAGCGGCCCATATCCAACAGTGGAAGCATCTTGCTTATTGTGAATAGCGTTATATTGCCAGGGTTCTTCTTTACTTGTGTCAGTGTTCCTTCGACGCGGCATTGAAATGATGAGAAAAACTGTTTGATTATTACTATAGAATTAGTCACGTTTAGGGCGATATGTATGTCGGCATGTTTGGTTGTTTGGACTGGATTGAGGTTTTAATGCACACTGAAGATATAGATATTTTATCTTAGGATTAAACGTTTTTTTTTCTTCTGTGTTTAAATTTTGCAAAGGAGAAGTGCGGAAGGATCATAAGCTTAGTCTTAGGCCTCTATTTTATTAAGTTTGTAGTTCATTTTATGTAGGATTTACGTGTGGTACTACAGATAGTACATCCATAGTTAAGTTTTTGTCTGTTATGTGACGCGTATATTCTAAGCATTCTCTTCAGTCCATTTTTATACTAGTTTTAGAATTCTTACATATCCAAATGACAGAGCAAATAAAATGATAGAATAGTAAAAACAACAACAACAACAACAACAAAAAACAAAAATCCTACATAAATCAACAACCTGTCGCCATCGACAGACGAGAATCGAGTTAAAGCTTGGAACGAGCGGCCCATAAAGTAAACAGAACTTCCATGAGCAAAGTTTCTTTCCAAGAACTATCCGTCTGTTGAACACAATACAACGGGGCTGCTTCCCAGTTGACTATAGCAGCCTCGTTTTCAAGTCCAATGTTTACAAATTCTTGTTGAGCTGTATAAATAATCTAATTTCTGGCCAGTCTCAACCATTGTTACCAATCCTTACGTTGTTGTTTCACTGTCATTCTGACAAACTCATTAATCCTTATCCTCGAGTGGCCTATGGACCTTGATAAGTGGTGACTCGTTAGTACATAAAAAATCACTAAACATGACCCTGTTTGACTGTGTATTGTGAGTGTGTGTCCGTCAGTAAGAGTGTAAGTGTGTGCATACACGTGTGGAGTGTATACATAAGTATGTGTGCTTGTGTATATGTGTGTATAACTGTGTGTCGTATGTATGTGCCCATATCTGATTGTGTATATACATATGTATGTGTATGTGCATACACCTGTGAGGTGTGTCTATGCATACGAGTATCGTTTATATGTGTGTAAAAATGTATGGTGTTTGCGTGTGTGTATGCGTGTATTTGTGTGTGCGTGTGTTCATAGTATATGTTGTGTACGTGAGTGTGAATTTATTTGTGAGGGGTGTGTATGTGTGTCGTGTGTTTTATTTATGTATAGGTGATGTTTGTGGGTGTGTAACCCCCGTGAATTTGAGAGTAAGTGTGGCGTGTGTGTGCATATGTGTGCGTGTGTTTTTGTGTTTTCTGTGTATGCATATCTGTGTAGTGTGTGCATGCGTGTTTCCGTATGTGCGTGAAGTGTGTGCCTGAATGTATACATTGTGTTGTGTATGTGCACACGCGTGCATGTGTGTAATTGTACTTATTAATTAACTTATTTGACATCACAGTTTACAAATGTGGGAAATGGTGAAGTCGTTATATTCCGTTTGCCGGCAAAACGCCAAGCCACTTAACGCCCCCCCCCCTTCTTCGTCAGAACAACGATAACGCCGAATGAAAGACATAATACACTTTGAAAGGGCGACACTAATTCATATGAATCTTATTGTTAGATAACGTGGGGAGGGAGTTTAATATACAAGTCGCGGGAGATTAGCATCCTGCAGGGTTAACAGCGTTTAGAGGTCTCTCAAGCAAGTTAGTCAGCACTTATCGTAACGATCAAAGTGTAGTGTCTGTTGATGCCTGAACCATCTTGGTACAGGGTTCTGACTTGCTGAGGGACCGGCTCGTAGATCATAATGATCGTTCTATTCTGTCCTAAGAGGCCCTCCTCCCAGGAATTACCTACTACTATGGCAAAAGGGATTGAGTTATTGCTGGTCATTCGAGGCGTCTCTACCAGGGAATGATGATGGGTCTGTTTACGGCGAAGTTCACACTCATCCAGCGTGGTCGTGGTCGTCGTGGTCATCGTGGTCGTGGTCGTGGTCGTGGTCATCGTCATCATCATCATCATCATCATCATCAGCATCAGCAGCAGCAGCAGCAGCAGCAGCGGTTTAACGTCCATTTTACATGCTGGCATGTGTTGGACGGCTTTTAGAAATTGACTTCAAAACTAACCCTTTTTCTGGTCAGGTCGTTGTTTATCTCTCTTACTCTCAGGCCCATTCTCATCACTTCCTACAATGTTTTTACATTGGTCTTCCCATGGGAACTGCCCCTACTACCTCAACTGTTTTACATCTACTAAGGCAAAAAAACTCTCATCCATTTTTTCAACGTTGCCATACCATCGAAGGCTCTTATTATGCATACATCTCCCTATACTGTCCAGATTTCATCTTCATCAAAGCTTGTCTTTAAGACTCACATTACACATCCATCGTATCATTCTCATATCATTTCTCCTAATGCAACGAATGTTCTCAAACCTGACTGGCCAGTTTTTACTTTCATATATATCATCACATAGTGTACAAATGCGTGATAGACACTCTTCCCTCAGTCAACTGTAGTAACGCTATGCGGGTTAGTAATGACAGAAGAGCCATAAACTTACTCTATCCACTCATAACTCTTGCAATGGCTACCTATTTAGTGGAATTGGATTGTCACTCAACCTGGCCGCAGTGGGGAGCGAATAAATAACTAATGCAGATTTTGAAGTCACGGTTCTCTGCCAGTACATCTGCTAATCAGGTGTCGCATGACGTTTTTTAAAAGTCAGCCAGATGAAATTAAATAATCTATCCCGCGATGTAAAAGGTTGTTAAAATAGAGACAAATAGGAAAACTTACCAGCTTCAAAACGCATGAGATGTTTCGCGTGCCGGTCGACCGATTTTTAGAGAGAAAAGAACTTGTGTTCCTAATTTCGGATGTTTATAGTTGGAACTAATTTGCGTGCGCGAACCACTAGTTTGCATGTGTACAGAACAACTGACTTAAAAAAAGACGGATTAAAAGTAGTTGAGGAGTCGAATTTTTGGAAACTGAAAGAAAGCGCTGGTGTTGGAAATTTTTCAGTTTTATTACGATGTTGGATGAAGAGGAGTTCCTTCTGAAGTTTGAGCCGTCATTGTGACCTTATTACAGCTACAGGAGATTTATATACATTTTTGTTTCGTACAAAGGGAATACCGCTTTAACAATGGTTGCTGTTAATTTGAAAGATAAGAATACAATACAAATTAGGGAGGGTACATGTATGGTAATGGATATCAAAATAGACTATGAAATCGTCTAATTCGAATCTACTGCATTCACTTACATATGGGTATTTTTATGTGTTATGCGAGAGCGATATATAGTTTATTTCCTAACCTTGTGTTCTAGTGTGTCTATTATATTAGTTGGTATTGTACGGTACTACAGTTTCAAATAAATTTTCCCAAGAAACGACTATACGACATTTTTTTTGGCATAGTTTCGTATTGTGCCTACCTGGACTTTACTGTTCCTCGGGTGATCGCAACCAGCTATATAGATGACCTCTTGGACTTCATCAGCTGGCCTGTCCGAGTTTTTGCCAAAGATTACTGAGTTACACGCAGTGTTCGGTCGTAGAACGACGAACGTGTCACAGGAGAGAGGAGGGTAGCCGTCATCTACTGGAATAATATTGGAGGACATGGTTACCAGATTTCTTTAACCTGTGGAAAAAAAAAGAAAAGAAAACTTATCATTTTCAAATAAACTAGTTGAATAAACTATATATAGATGGAAAAAAATCAAACGCGGACCCCACTTTATCCGAACAATGGTAGACATCTTTTATAAATTTTATTATACGATCTTGTTTAAAAGCTTTCTGAGAAATGTTTTACTTCAGATCATTTACTCTATCACTTTTATAAAATTTGAACTATGGAAGATAATTCTTTATTTAAAATATATTTTACAAAAAATTAATTTGATACTGAATAAAGTTGGACTTCTCGGAAATGTGCGTAGATGAGGACGTGTTTGAATATTTATTTCCGAAACTTTTTTTTTCTGCCTGATTGACATAAATAGGATTTATTTCTCATCACGTCGTGTAACGGTTGAAATTGGCCGCATTTATTGGGTTAAAAGGTGACTCTTGTTCCGGAGTTCGAATCGTGCGACTTGTTTGAACAGTTATATCAACACTGATGATTCCGCAGAGATAAAACGTTTACGTATATATATATATATATATATATATATATATATATATATATATATTGTAACGTAGGGGGAACTTAAAAATAGGATTTCTTTGATTAATTTTAATTAAGTATAATTAGACTTCAACCAAAGAAAGTGGTAGGAGAAAATGGTATGAGGGAGAAATTGAGGGGTACTTTTGGGAGTTATCAAATGAAATATTTAACAGAATTTGATCTGGATATCGATACTGTACTAAGAGTTTTTTTAACAGTTGAATTGAGAAGATAGTTAAAGGGGAGATGCCGAAGGAGGCATAACAAACAAATAAATAAAAAAATAAATAAAAAAATATATAAAAAAATAAAATAAATACCTGCTTCCCGTTTTTATATCAAAATATAAACTCTTTTCAAACACTGGCTATTCTGTTTATTAAAAATAGATTGCATTCTTTATACAACCATAAGCACTTCCCAAAATATCAGTCTCTTCTCATCCTATAACGCTTTGGCTTTGGTCTATTGCTATTCTTTGGCTATTCTGTTTATAATTTTTTATACAACCATAAGCACTTCCCAAAATATCAGTCTCTTCTCATCCTATAACGCTTTGGCTTTGGTCTATTGCTATTCTTTGGCTATTCTGTTTATAATTTTTTATACAACCATAAGCACTTCCCAAAATATCAGTCTCTTCTCATCCTATAACGCTTTGGCTTTGGTCTATTGCTATTCTTTGGCTATTCTGTTTATTATTTTTCATACAACCATAAGCACTTCCCAAAATATCAGTCTCTTCTCATCCTATAACGCTTTGGCTTTGGTCTATTGCTATTCTTTGGCTATTCTGTTTATAATTTTTTATACAACCATAAGCACTTCCCAAAATATCAGTCTCTTCTCATCCTATAACGCTTTGGCTTTGGTCTATTGCTATTCTTTGGCTATTCTGTTTATATTTTTTATACAACCATAAGCACTTCCCAAAATATCAGTCTCTTCTCATCCTATAACGCTTTGGCTTTGGTCTATTGCTATTCTTTGGCTATTCTGTTTATTATTTTTTATATAACCATAAGCACTTCCCAAAATATCAGTCTCTTCTCATCCTATAACGCTTTGGCTTTGGTCTATTGCTATTCTTTGGCTATTCTGTTTATTATTTTTTATACAACCATAAGCACTTCCCAAAATATCAGTCTCTTCTCATCCTATAACGCTGTAGACCAAAGCCGAAATGGTCAACCGAGGAATATGGCAAAATGTGTTGAATGTCAGAAAGCACTTAACACCTATTTGCCAAAAGGTTCTGAATCACCAGATGGCAAGGCTAAATGTACACTTCAAAAAGAAAGAGTTCTGCATGAATAAGTTATTTCCTTAAAACGACCGATCTAGACTTTTCACACTGACACCAAAAATAATCACTGGAAAACTTTAATATCGCATGTCGAGTGTCACGTGACCACTTACGTGATAAAAGATCAGCAGGATCTCTAATGATTTTGTCAATATATCTGAACCTTGGAGAAAAAAAGAATATTAAGTTAGTTTTTCGCCAGACGAATAACAAGTTCTGCTGAAAAGTACCCCATGACGTTTCATAGTCCAACCTTTCATAGATTCCTCAACACCGTCACCCCAGACACGCTGCATATCTTCCAAAATGCTGGAACCTAGCTTATAGAAAGATTACTGGCACGCTAGGAAGTAAGTGTAGTATCGGTTCCGATGGATACTGCACCCTGTCGTCTTGTCCTTCGGGACTTGATTCCACCTGTCTGTGGGTTTGTCCTGTGCAGTTCTAGGAGGTCCACCCTCCCAGGCTTCGCCTCCCCTCTTTGGGGAGGAGTAAGTTTATTGCTTACTGCCTGAGGCGCCCCTACCGGGGAATGCCGACGGGGCTGCCCAGGAAATTTTTAATGGCCAGAGTGCTCACTTTCTCGGGCGCTGGCTTTTCAAACCCCACTTACTCGACCCGAGCTGTGGTCACATCTTACTTGTGGGAGTAAGATAAAACTGGCCTTGTGCCTAACTCCTGCAGAGGAGTAAATAAATATAGAAATATATTTGCTCCATCAACTTGAAACTAAGTCATCCGAAGAATCCTTTCCGAATTATAACACACACACACACACACACACACACACACACACACACACACACACACACACACACACACACACACACACACACACACACACACACACATTAATGAAGAGATTGCCCTTCTCCTGACAGATGTCTATATGAATAAAAATAGTGGTCTTCGACCTTTGAACTCTGCCGACAAAATACTCGAACTTTCTCACTTTCCACGTGATTGAAGAAATATCAAGCGCCCATATTCTTCAACAGTTAAATACCCTTTTGAGTTGTTTTCAATTCCCAAAGAGTTTTCTACGTGCATATCGAGATATTATTACTTCTCATACAAATGTTACGGCCCGTGAACTTACTCTGCTACCCAAACGAACACTTACCACGAAAGTAGAACATTGTCTTTTTCAGACTAATATTGTTTTCATTTTGCAGATACGTTGTCTCTAAAAGTTATATTTACCCCAAACTTACATTACTCCATTTTCCCCAACATTACATTGTTTGTTATTTCTTGTTTTATTATGCTAATTTTATTCAGATCTCTATTCAATATACCATATATTTTATACAATCTCTTGTGTCACTGTTGTTCTTTCAGCGTGTTGCGTTTATTGATATCTTCTCTGATATCCAAAGCATGGTTGGGAACAGATACACATTTTTTCACTTCCTGTATTCCTATTTAAATCTGGGAAATGATTTCTTCACACCTGACGACATCGCGTTTCCTTGTGTGAACAGGACTAACATGTCCATAATAATAATAATAATAATAATAATAATATATATATATATATATATATATATATATATATATATATATATATATATATATATATATATATATATATATATATATATATATATGGGAAGAGAAGGATGAAGGTAATCCGACGTGATGGGAAAATGAAAAAGGAAAACCAAAAAATCGATGTTTTTTATGTGTACATCAACGTTTCGTCTTTATTTATAAGACTTCATCAGGATGATAAAATAGAGAAAAAATGTCATGCAAGTACAGATACATGTAGGGTAGACATATTGGGAGGAAAAATAAAATGAAATAATGGCCGTACTTGTTGGAGAAATAGATTCATTTCTATTTCTCCAACAAGTACGGACGTCCACCCAGTAGGGGCCATTATTTCATTTTATTTTTCCTCCCAATATGTCTACCCTACATGTATCTGTACTTGCATTACATTTTTTCTCTATTTTATCATCCTGATGAAGTCTTATAAATAAAGACGAAACGTTGATGTACACATAAAAAACATCCATTTTTTGGTTTTCCTTTTTCATTTTCCCATATATATATATATATATATTAATTAAACACGTTCAGGTGTATTTATAAAATGAACATAAAAATCAATATTTTTTCAAAAGTGCTCAATATTCGGTAGAGTTTTATAAATATTTATTATGCAAACATTTGTTTTGGCTTACGCAACTGTGGTCGTGTAGCTGACATGGAAGTCGACTTATTTTCCATTCCTCACGCGAACTGAAGGCAAAAAACGCCTGTCAATGTGAGTAATAGCTATCTTTTAAATAAGTAATAGTTATTTCTTCAAACAGTGAAAAGAAGAAGAGAAAGTTATAAATTGTAATTAATTGTTAATAATATAGAAGTAGTAAGCTTCCTGCAATTAATGAAAGAATGGTATTAATAACAAGTAAACAGAACGTGTATATTACCATGGCAAAATGACTGTGAAAATGCGAGGTGGAACCAGCGAAAGGGAAACTCTCATGCGAAACGCGAGGAGTAATATGCATTCTCCTCTCTTTTCAGTGTTAGACCAACAACCGAAGCACTCATTACGAAACAACAAGAAATGGAAAATAGTACGTGCTGGCTAATAATAATAATAATAATAATAATAATAATAATAATAATAATAATAATAATAATAATAATAATAATAATAATAATTATAATAATAATAATAATAATAATAATTATTATTATAATAAGATTTAACAACACATCTATAAACTACATAATTAATTATTATTTAGAAGGCAATTATTTTGGGCACTACAATTACAATTATTAGATGTATATACAGTATTAGAGTTTTTTTTATTAGTTTGGAATTTAAAAAGAATCATAGTGTAAGAAGTAATTATATTTTGGCCTAAATTAAACACCCTGGAATAAGATATTCTTATAGTATTTCTATTTATAACTTTACTATATTTATGGGGAGAGTCAATTTCTTCAATTAATTAAAAACATATAGGGATGACTATTTGAACGTTAAGTGACAATGGAGGATAAAACCAAGTAAACACTCTTCTTCTATTTTCTTTTTCTTTTCATTATTTATTGATTGGTTATTTAGTCCCAAATTATGTTTCTTAATTCGTTAATATATTTTTAATTAATGTATAAGGGCTTTTAGAACTACATGTATGTTCGTATTCCCGACCTGACCTTGGGTCACATCTTACTTGTGGGAGTAAGATAAAAACTGGTCTTGTGCCTAACTCCTGGAGAAGAGTAAATCAATACTCATTAGTATTCTGTCTATTTACTTTATTATCTATGATCATATTATGAGATAAAATGCTCGCTTTTCTGATAAGTTTATTTTTATCCCCTCTAAATTTACTTTTATATTTATGTCCAGAATTCAAAAGAGCGTTATTGTCGTAACTCGCATTGCATTTAAAGGCGCGTCTATTTTCAGATAACTTCGAAATTCTATCAATGCTTGGCACAATTGATTTAATAATAGATCATTGGCATTCTGTTGAATTTTAGTGGCAATAAGCGTCTTCAATATTACAATGTTCTTCCAGTGGAGGTTTGAATGGTGCTCCCGCTCCTTGGTCTTTTTCATATTCACGGCCATTTTGTATGGTATGCCCTCATTCAACCCTTGGAAGTGCATTAATACATCCCTGAACGTTTTTATACATTTTAATACAGATTCAAACTCTCTCTCGCCACACACACACACACACACACACACACACACACACACACACACACACACACACACACACACACACACACACACGTGTGTTTGTGTGCGTGGGCAAGAGCGTTTACGTTTTTGAAATATCGACGCTGAGTGCATTTGAAATCACACCTGCGGCGTAATTGCCATGGTCTCATAGTCAGTAAGGCCAATGGCATTCGCAAAAATAGAAACCATTCAAAGTATCGTTCTACCGATGACGTCAGAACCGCTGGTAAATCGCCGAATAATTGACTTCGCAGAACTCAGAGGAAGGAAAGAAAAAAAACAAAAACAAAAAAAACAACAAAACAGTAGAACAAAAAAAATCAAACAAAGAAACAGTATAGGAACTCACGGGCGCAAATAATCACATTTTCACTGAGAGTTTTAAAGAATTTTTGCTCCATATGAAACGTACTGTATTTTACCTAATTCATTTAAAACTTAAAAGATAAGATTCTTCATGAAAAAAAGAAATTCAGAAAATTCAATGGTCGGTTATTCTTAAGATGCGTCCATTTAATCGGCGAGTTTAGCGTTTAAAATGTTATTTGAAACTTCAGCGTGATCGACGGACCGAGCCTCTTATAGAGATGCGTGGACGTATCTAAAAAATGCTATTAAAAAAAATTAAGCGTGAAAGACCGAGACAAATACTATTTCAAAGTGAAGCGTGACCGATTGACCGATAGACAAAGCCTCTGATAGAAATTATTAGACGTGTAAAAATCAATGAAGAGTCTTAAAATGGATTCCTTTTCAGAGAAAATATGGAAAGTTTTGGCGAGAACTCCATTGAAACAAAATCAATAAGTAGCAACATATGTTTCTTTTTGTAAAAATGCATACATTATCAAAGATTTGGGTTGCTTGTTTGACGACGTATCAACTCTTTCTGGGCCTTAACTAACTTTCATACCAAAATCAGATTGACAGAGTCTAGGCCATTTTTAGGGATGGCTTGTTCTATGTTGGTCTGAGGTATGGTTCTATGCAGTTCTAGGTCAACTTTCCCAGGCTTTACCTTCTCGCCGTTTGAGAAAGGGGTTAATTTATTGCTAATCGCCTGAGGCGCCCCTACACGGGGAATGCCGACCGGACTGCTCAGGCAATTTTTGTTCGGTCAGAGTGCTCTTCTTCTAGGTTTTTCAAATCCTCACTTTCCTGACCTTGTGCCTAATATTCCTACCGTGGAGGGAGATAAATAAAAACTCTTTCTGGGCTTTTTGTCGAGGAGCAAAGTGTAATATCTGTTCTGATAGCACGTTTAATCTTTCCCGTTCTCGGTCAGTGAAGGAGAAATACTTCGAGACTGAGGTAATTTTAATTTTTGCCTCAATCCAGAGTGCCCCATTTTGACGAGCTGGATTTTCCCCCCACATTAAAAACTGACCTTGTGTATAAGTCTGTCCTCGTGGGAAGGCAAGTAAATAGGTTCCCGAAGATCATCCACTATCATCTGTACTTGGGGAACGATCTATACACTTTATTTCTAAAGTATATTACTGCCTAGAACAGTATTCTTGATCTAGACACTTTTTAAAATTCGTTATTTGTGACCTTGTGTCTAACTTTGACCTCGTGGGGAGGCAAGTAAATAGGGACATATAAACATTTTTCGGGTTATTAAATGCCGAACTCATTTTGGTAAAGTTTTTTCAAATGTTTATTCATAATGCGAATTTTTTTTGTAGATTAATTTGTTTTGTAGGCATATATTTTGTATTGAGAGTAGAAAGTGGATTTTGGGTTTACTTTTGGCAACCTCGTAACTCTCGCTTCCCTTATTTTGTCCTTTAGTCATCACATTGCATGAACGATGTTTCTGACAAAGGGGGAAGAATTTCTGAATCTAACACTTATTGTTGGCTAGTTTTTAACCTTGAAGTAGTATTTTTTAGCTCTTTACATCAAGTGGCGTCATGTCTTATCTGGAGCGATTTCCATTAAAAAATAAGTCATTATTTAAAACATGTATTAGAACCCAGCGTATAAGATTCAGTAATTGAAGTGACTGCTATCTTATTTTTATACTATTAATATGAGAAACAAAGGATGACAGTAATCCGACGTAATGGGAAATGAAAAAGGAAAAACCAAGAGATAGTTTTTATGTATTCATCAACGTTTCGTCTTTATTGAAAGACTTCCTCAGGGCTATTAATATATATTTAAATGTATCAAACATCAGCGTAAAATAAAGGCTTCGTTATAAAAGATATTTCGACAACTTCTATGTCTAATGTACCATATCGGAATAAGGGTAAACCATTGCAGTTACTTTCTTTCTCATGGCGTTTTCAGTTACTTCTCGTTAACTGAATACATTGACTCGTCTCAGTATTCATAAAGCTACAATGGAGAGTGTCTGTGTTTCTCGCCTATACGTAACTTTAATGATAATACATGAATAAATTTTCTTAACTTACAAGAAAATAAAATAAAAATCAGAAAGAAATTTCAAATTCTGAATTATAATAAACATGACTATATTTAAAATCATTTTTCTCTAATATCTAGTAATAATAAAGGTTCAAGTAATGATAACTCAGCCCCCCCCCCCGTCCCAAATTAAGGTCTTCCTTAGGTCATACTTAGGATCGACAGAATTATACTGGATCGGTTAAAGATTAATTAATATCTTTCTCAATGATATTAGTCAAAGTAATATTTATCGCTTGTTAACTCGTGGGAGAGAAATAACAAAAAATCTGATTGGTTAGATATTAAACAACACGTGGATATATAAAAACAAACAGTAACAAAGTATTTGTGCACTTAGTCTGAAGCTTTCCTGCGGAGATGAAACGCGGCCGCCCCTGTGTTGCTAAATTGCATAAATATACGAGGCCTGTCTAAAAAGTATCCGACCGTTATTTTTCCGTGCGAAATAGAGACGATAGGGCGGCGCCACTCTACACAGTGAAGGAAGATACCTTCATGCGCATGTGTGAATTTTATCACTGCCTTTCTGTGCGTTAGTCGCTGCCTGTCGGTCGCTGAGTGAGGTGCCACACAACGTGTTCGTTGGATTACCGATCCTCTCAAGATGACTGAACATGATGAGCAAAGGTACTGCATCAGATTTCGTCACCAGCTTGGTGATCATCAAAACAAAACAATTCGTAAGATTCAGCAGGTGTTTGGAGAAGATGCGAAGGGTGTAACACAAATTAAGAAGTGGTTCAACCGATTCAAAAATGGCCGGCGTTCTGGCAGGCCCCAAACTGCTAGGATTGCAGCTGTTGTTGAGAAGATGTGAAATTTGGTGATGGAAGATCGTCGTTCAACTGTGTGGAAGACAGCCAAAAGGGTCGAAGTGAGTAAAAATTTCGCACATGCAATTTTGCGTGATAATTTTAACATGCACAGAGTGGCTGCGAAATTTGTGCCCAAGTTGTTGTCGCAGGAACAAAAGCACCTCCGTTTTCAAGTTGCACAGGACCTTCTGGAAACCGCGAATACTGATCCTGGGTTTCTAAGCAAAATCAAGGTGATGGTGATTGTCTTCTTTGATATCCGTGGAATTATGCATCACGAATACGCACCGGAAGGACAAACAGTGACAAAGGAGTACTATCAAGATGTTTTCCGGCGTTTCTGTGACGCAGTTCGGCGCAAAAGACCAAACATGTGGACGGCGAGAAACTGGCAACTGCACCACGACAACGCCCCCGCACATTCATCCCGATTGATCAAACATTTCTTGGCTAAACATGAAATTCCAGTCGTTCGTCAACCTTCCTACTCTGCAGACATGGCTTTTTGCGACTTCTGGTTATTTCGAAAATTGAAGACGCCACTGAAAGGTTCCCGTTTTGAGAATAGAGAAGAGAAAATGCGGAACACGACGGCGGAGATGAACACCATTACAAAAGAAAACTTCGAGAGGGTTTTCCGGCAGTGGATAGATCGGTGGACTAAGTGTGTGCAAGCACAAGGAGCCTACATTAAAGGGGATTAAAGCCCCAACCCCGTCAGGTATTTGAAATATTTTTTCTGGCCTAAGGTCGGATACTTTTTAGACAGGCCTCGTATATATTGCATAAATATATTTTTATACTTTACTATATATATATATATATATATATATAACTTTAATCCATTATATTTTAAAATTATTTATTTCATTTTATTATTATTATTGTCATGATTATTAGTAGAAGTATTATACATTTATATTGATGTGTTTATCTTTTTACCTGTAATACTTTAGTATATATTTCGTTAAATAAGATGAACATTTTGATGTTTTTTGCTTGACTTCTATTTGTGATCTTTTGTAAAAGGCACTGAAGAAGAAACGTATTGGAATCAAAAAAGTATAAACTAATAAAATTAAAAAAAATCCTTATCGTCTTGGAAACGATCGTACGCCGAATTCTTGAAACTGAAATAAATAATTTATTTGTCTCAACTTACAATATATATATATATATATATATATATATATATATATATATATATATATATATATATATATATATATATACCGAAGAATTGTCCATTATGCACCACAGAAAAACTTAGAATCCTACAAACTATCAATAACTCATCTATAAACTGCATGAACAGAAAATCCAAAGTTTTCAAATTGTGCCCCCGAGAAGAATATTTTTACTAGCCAAATGTCCTAATAGCGGAAACAATTAAAACATTAGAAACCCCCATCTCCCTTTAACCGCCACATATATACCTAACACCCCTATCGTTTGGCAAATACAAGACCTCACTACCCACCCCAGAATCTAATTAATTTTTCATCAAATTTACCATTACAAAACGATTTTAAATTACATTTATAAATTGCATCATCATATTATTGTATATATACTATAACTTACCATATTACCCCAGAGATATTAGCATATACATTCTCACCACATCTTTCCGTTAACCAAACTAAATTAAACTCACATCCCTTTTTCCATAAAGCCACACCAAAAATAAATGTATGTGCACATATTATATACTAACCTATTTAAATATATATATATATATATATATATATATATATATATATATATATATATATATATATATATATATATATATATATAGCTAGCTAACTATATAAATAACTCGAAATACATTTGTAAAATACACTAATACAAAATTAAATGATATACACGATTACTAATTTAATCTAACCAATACACACAGGTATTCAGTAAAATATATATACTAAATAACATATAAACGTAATAAACATAACAGAATTAAATAAAACACAATAACCCTACATGACCGCAAACAAAAGCCACTATATAAATACTAAGAAGATTGAATCCCAAGTATATGCTAAACCCATAAAAAACATTCATCATTATTTAAATAGCCTTTAGGCCTTCCTTTTATCCTGGAAGGGATTTCCCCCTTTATCACCGGTCATAAACTCCGTCCTTACCATTCAACGACTCCGAAAACCGCACGATTAAGTAATTAATAAATTTAAAATAAAACCCTCTTGTACTCAAGCATAAAGATGAATAAAAACATGTAAATCTCTTAATAAGATTAACACACCAAAAATACAGTTAATAACAGACGATCACATAAATTCATGGATTTCGTCGCCATAAAATACGAAATAAAACCGTACACCAGCCAATCATATAAGTGATTAAGCTATTACCCCTAATTTCAAACGTATAAAGTAAACAGATAACCTTCATAACAAGTCATATCAAGCCGTAAATTAAACAATATTTAGCTATAAGTAAATAATAAAGACTCAAATAATCTTTATAGCTAGCCTCCAGTTAACACGGAACTTCTAACACGAAGGGACAGCTAGATATAAAACACCGACCGCTCACCAACGGTGTCCATTGCAGTTTTTCCGGTTTTTTCCCGGCCAGCCTTCGATTTTTTTTATGGGATGCTGACAAGTTGAGGAAGACATGAGGGCATTTTCTAAACAGTAATGGTCTGTCAGCATCAAGCTGTAATGCATATATTAAATAAATAATATTTATATTAGCTCCCTTAATTCTCACGATAAAACACTTTATTGATTTCTTTTCAACATACCGTGACACATATTAACTTAATCTCTCCACCATTGATGAATAGCAATTTGAACTATTAACTACCCCCTTTTTTTATACAATATATGATTATATATGTGCAGAATTCTCCATAGGTAATTAATTTCTATTCTAATGTTTTTTTTTTAATATAAAAATATATAAATATTTTTCTTTTATTCTTTTGACAAATGGAAATAAGAAAATGCTGAAACTCAATTAAATTATTTTCACGACATCAAAAATACTTCTAACTTTACAATAAAAAAGTTTGTGTATTTTTCGTTTTTTTACCCCATGAATAATTAATCCCTTGTATCATCACTACGACAAATTAGCAGAAATGTTAGTTTTAATATCAAAATTTATAAGAAGACGTAATTTTGATATTAAATTTTATTTTAATTGATTAATTAATTTTATTTCTATTTAGCATATATTTTAAACAAATGTAAAATTCATTCCTTTCAGCCATCGTGAATAGTTTTTATTCTTAAAAACTATTCTGTATAGATATTTTTAAAGTTTAGTTTAACCGTAAGCGTTTTTTTTTCACCGATTATCAAGGGCCCACGTGCTGGGCTCATGAACAGTCATGTTGTTTTTCATTCTAACTGAACAGGTGGTACCAGGTTTGTTTTGAACAAAAAAACTCTTTAAAATAACTTAAAACACGAATAAACGTCCCTTTTTTTTCTTACTTGTGATCTAACATCTGTTTTTCCCTCTGAGTCCCGCTGTATATCCGTATATATGGTTTTGTACTCTGTACTGTTTTGATTTAGCCATACCCTACTCCTGTCATCCTATTTAATTTGCTGTATAATTGGGAATGCTCAACTCCATGGCCTTGATGCTGACTGTTGGCTTCTAAGTTGGTGTCTATACCCTGTGCTGATGAAGAAAAACCTATATTAAAAAAACGTATCGTCTTTTAAACGATCGTACACAAACTGTTATGTTGAATTCTTAGAGCGCAAATAAATGATCATGTAATAAAGTTTACCTAAGATCTATTATATATATATATATATATATATATATATATATATATATATATGAAAGGATAAAAATAATCCGACGGTATGAAATTAAAAATGGAAAAGCGGAAGACCTTTTCGCTCAAAGGTCTTCCGCTTTTCCATGTTTAATTTCATATATATATATATATATATATATATATATATATATATATATATATATATATATATATATATATATAGTAAGTTATGAAAATATACTTATGGCAATAAAGCTACATAGTGGCTTCCGCATTTCATTCCAATAGGGAATCGTAAGGCTAAAATGCATGGAGTTTGTGTTGCTGGATGCTTTTATATATACACATGGTGTTTAGTATAGCTAGTTTACCAATAAGATTCTTTGTTATTCCCTCCTCTTGGTTGATTTTACTTACTATTCTTTTGTTCTGGCTTGTATAGAGGTGACTCATCCTGTTTCTTTGTTGTGTTGAATTAATAGGTTACCTTATTTTAACACGTGCGTGCTTGTTTTTCTATTTTTAGGTGTTTGTTTAGTTTAGTTATTTAGTTATTTGTTTATTTATTTACTTATTATGTATTGTTATCCTAAAGTAAATGTTATTCTATGTAAGCAGTTGTTTGCTATTTCGCGTCTACGGTTTAATAGGTTTTTGAGGTCTTTAAAGTTTAGAATTTCAAATTTCTCATTCAGAGTTACCCCAAAAAACTCCTGCTCTTATTCTTGAACTTAAGATACTTAACTATAAGTTTATTATAATATCGTCGGTTTTTGTGTATTATTTTATTTCGTAACTAAGTAAAATAAAAAGTTTGTTAGCAAAACGCGATGTAAAGAGAAGGAGAGATTTTCAAAGTTTGTAATAATCAACATATGGCAGTATTAACATTCGTCTCTCTAGTAAGATCAGTCATGTTGCAGCACGAATGGAGAAGTAGATTAATCGGTAGAACGAAGAAATAGTTTTAAACTGTAATGTAATTATTATTCACTAAACGTCAAGGAAAAAATAACAGCGCCCGTCTCAAAGAAAATGAAGGATTTAATTAAGGGAGGCGCGAGAACGCTCTATCCCTTAATAGACTTTACGAATGGCCTATGCTAGAAATCTCATTTCTTTGATCAATCATAACTCAAAAACCAATAAACCAAATTAGTTAAAACTTTGCACAAAATTTTATTTTGATAGGTTCTATAAGTGTGTAGAATTTCAGCATCATAAGTCAAGGCAACCCAGAGATCCAGAAAGGTCAGACATGATTTTGTGTTATCCGTATGTACGTACGTATGTACGTACGTATGTGCCACCCTGTATCTCATCAACTATTTGATGGATTCAGCTGATTTTTGGCAACGATAGAGGTTCTAGGGTCTAGTTGATGGTATTTTAATTTCAGTTTACCATATACCTTAGTTTTCCAGAAAATTCCAAAAAACCTTAAACATGACCATTGTATTGAGGCATAGCCTTTACAAAAATAGTGACATTCCATGAAAAATGCCAGTATACTGAAATCCTATGCTCTTAATAGGGTTAAGATGAAAATTCATATACACTAAATTACAAAAGCAAGGAAATTCCCAAATTTTTATACTTTTATTGTCATTAAGGGTATGCGAGCACAACAGGGCTATGTATTTTACTGGTAGGAATTTTTCTTCAGCGCACCTCACACACTTCATCCACTCATGCATAGAGATTTATACTGTAGTGATGTGATAATGAAATGGTTTGGTTGATATGTAGTCATACCCTTAATGACAATAAAAGTGTAAAAATTTGGGAATTTCCTTGCTTTTGTAATTTAGTGTATATGAATTTTCATCTTAACCCTATTAAGGGCATATGATTTCAGTATACTGGCATTTATCATAGAATGAACCTTAAACTTACATTCATAAGATTTGTTACCAGAGTTCTAAAATTTCAATTCAATCTATACGAGAAAGCAGAATGTAATTGTAAACAAAGTTTTTATCTGTTTATCGTACATATCGTGTTTTAGTTTGAGGTGTTTTAGTTGTCTTTAATGTTTATAAAGATAATATGTGAAAGTTACGAGTTATAAATATTCGGTGTTTGATTGAAGTTAAATAATAAAGTAAATGCATATGTGTGTTAATGTTAAAAAACGTGAAAGACTTTTTTTAAAGCGCATCCGTAGCGTTACAAACAAGTGAAGCGAAACCACTGTATCTTACTAAATGAATGGCTCAGGTGTAATTGGTGGTGGTCGTAGTAGATGTTAATGTGTATGTGAAATCTCCGCCGACTTTTCTTCATTACTACGAAATAAAAAGGATTGATATGTCGACTCGGACTGAATAGTTAAAGCGATTAAGGTAATTAAAAATTAATTTTGATTTTGTTCTTACACAGACCAATCCAGAAAGAAAATGGTAAACGTAATGTTTATATTTCTAGCCCGAATAATAAAATAGAAGAAATCTCACTTTACTTTCTCTTTTTCACTCTCTCATAATATATATATATATATATATATATATATATATGTATGTATATATATATATATATATGTATATATATATATATATATGTATATATATATATGTATATATGTATATATATATATATATATATATATATATATATATATATATATATATATATATATATATATATATATATATATAGTGCATTACGTTAAGCATTTACAAACTTTCGTGATACCAATGGGACATTTATTATTTTTTTAAATTTTAATACAAAAAATTTAAAAAAAAGTTATAATTAAAAAAAGTTATAATTAAACAGACGGATTCTGTTATTTTTAACAATGTTTGCATAAATGAGAAATTGCTGCCTAAATACCCCCTCCCCACACAAATATATATATATATATATATATATATATATATATATATATATATATATATATATATGTGTGAATATGCTGAGATAAATAAAATTAAAACATTATTTATATCAGTCCCAAGAATCTGTTGTGTTTGAATATTTGAAACTGATATAAATAATATGCTTATTTTATTCATCTCAACCTATTTTATAATAGCTCTGTGTATGTTAATAATCAACCATTAAGCTGATGTCAATATCTGCAGTATTTGGAGTATTTAAATGGCTGCATTTCGACTTTACCTATATTTACTATAGGTGAGTTATTCTAATGTAAATTTATAGTCTACTTAAGTAAAAATATTTTGACTATATATATATATATATATATATATATATATATATATATATATATATATATATATATGACCTCACTGTGTGTGTGTGTGTGTGTGTGTGTGTGTGTGTGTGAGTTCAACAGATCAACAATACGGCAAAGTTATTATAATAAATGAGACGACATGTTCCGAAAAATTTCTCCATGTCTGGAACATTAGTCGATACAGTCCCCAAATGGAAAGAAAATAAAAATGGAAGCTAGCCAATCAAAATTTAAAAAACACAATGAAACGAAAATAAAATAAACGAAACGAAAATAAACAGAACGAAAAGAAAAGATCGGATAAGCAGATCAAAGGGATTTTTATTTAAACTCGGATTTAAATAAAATAAAGTATTTTTTTGTTTGTTTAAAAGTTTCCCAATCACATTCAAATTCATAATAGACACTGTAAACATCGCTGTGCACAACATGTATATTAATGTCTGTATTAATAAGACAATAATCTCGTGTGTGTGTTTATCGTCTCTACGTAACTTTGATGAAAAAATATTGAATGAATGTTTTATTTACCAATAATAGAATATTTATTGAAAAAAAAATTAATAAGGGAAAACTAAAACGAAATTAAAAAATCTTATTTAAAAAGGATTGTAAACATGTTAATATTTTGAATTATTTTTCACTAAGACACCCACTCGGACAACGCCGGATAAATACAGTTATTTTAATATCTAAAAAAAAAAAAATTCCCGCCTGTTTAGTAATAATCAAATGTACTTGAAAATTAAAAAAATTTTTTTTTTTTTTTTTTAAAAAGTACCTAATGTTGAACGAGTTGCTACTCATGAGTCAACCGGAAGTACACTCCGTTATCTACTTTATACCGGAAGTAAAAGAATAATCTCTCTCTTTCTTTCTCTCCGTGATGGAGGTGAATATAAAAATGACCCGTGGATAACGTATTTTGAAAGAGTAGCGGTGAGAGTAGTCTTTTTGTTTCTGGCCAGTAACTCCGACTCTCTATTTGTATATATTTACAGATATATATATATATATATATATATATATATATATATATAGTTAGATAGATAGATAGATAGATAGATAGATAGATAGATAGATAGATATGTGTGTGGGTGTGTGTGCACTAGACTATCCTCTATTTGTTCTACATTTATTTCATCCGAAAATTCATAAACACTAACATATGTCTTAAGACATTCCTCCTGTGTAACTAAAAATAATAAGTCTGTTGACTTCTATATTATCAATAAGAATAATATAGAAGTAAAGAGACATATTGTTTTCCTATCTAATTTGCATATGTGTTTACGGCGTATACGAATACACTATATAAATTAGTTGAAATGAGAGAGTCACTCTTTTTTCTATTGCTAGGCGTAAGAGTGGCCAATATGGGCTATATGTAGTTTAATTAAGTTTTATACAAAAGTGGGCAAAAATAGGGGTGGAAACTTTTCGTAAAATTTTTATATCCATCCGATTTTTATGAAATTTGAACAACAGGTATTACACATTAATTGATAGATATTCCCTAATTTAAGTTTCTTTGGGATATTTGAAAGGATTTAGGGGGAGCATAATATGGGCACAGCTTCTCATTTGGAAATTCAAATATATCAGATTCGCATTGAATTTGACCCATAGTCATTGGACACCAAATAAAGCAAGATTCCCTGAATTCTAGTTTTTTAAGACTCCTTAAGCTTCAGCCTTAAACTGTATACATTCTCTAGAATCCAAATCATATAATAGATTTTGATCAAAATTGGAATAAGGATTATAGATATAAGGTGTAGTGTCATTATATCTTGATTTTAATCTTCGTAAGGGGACATAAAAATGGCGTACAACTGTTCGGGGAATTAATTTTACCTATGCTGGGACGGCAATTCTATTAGGATATATAAAAATAAGAGAGTAATATT
This sequence comes from Sepiola atlantica, assembly GCA_963556195.1. NCBI lineage: Eukaryota > Metazoa > Mollusca > Cephalopoda > Sepiida > Sepiolidae > Sepiola > Sepiola atlantica. Next base: position 100,918,424 of record OY744528.1, on the reverse strand, counting down.
TATTAATATTTTTATTATAGAAGATGAGAACAACGTCGGTACCGTCGGTTTCAAATACTTATAAAACGGAACATATAAAAGGTATTTTTAACTGACTCACTTCAGCCTCTCTATAGATAAACAGAGGCTGAAGTGAGTTCGGTAAATAGGTCTTTTATAGGTCCCTTTTGTTAGGATTTGAAACCGACGGATACTGCGTTATTTTGAATATTTTGTCAGGGTTTATTTGTAGGGTGAAGTATCCTCATGTTAGGTAGTCCTGACAAACCCTTGTACAGAGAGACCGAAGACACTCGAGGATGGTGTCTAGTAGGTAATTCAAACTCTATCGAGAATGCGCGCGTGTGTTACTTGAAATACTCGTCGCATAACGTTTTCATGTCGAGAAACCACTGAACCTTTTAATAAGAGCAACAGGGAAACCATCCAAATAAATAGTTCAAAGGAATAACAAATATATTTCTATGTGTAAAAATAGAACTTACACAAGTTAAATTATGTGCTTACAACAGTTACAACGCCCTCGTTATTAGAAAGTCTTAGACTGGTTGAAATTTCTCCAATTTTGATAATTCAAAATCTAAAACTGATGGATTCCTTCACGTTTAATAATGAAATAAAAATAGCCTTATTGAAAGTACAATTCTTATAAGATTTAATTTTAATATTTCGAACGGCCCTCTCTCCCGTGTCAGAAAAAGTATTTTATAATAAAAGCTGTTCGAGTATTCAACTTTTATGAAAAACTAGACATTTTCAACTTTGTATACCGCCCAGTTTAAATGTTCTTATGAAACGCGTCTTCGCCTTAACGCGTAAGTCGGCCCAGTGTTAAATTGTACGTTCGAACGGCGAATAGAATTTCTCTTTCTTGTTAATATAACGTGCGCGTTCTTTGTTCTCATTACCTTTAAATACAATATATATATATATATATATATATATATATATATATATATATATATATATATATATATATATAATGTAGTTAAAAAATGAAATAAAACGCAAACCAGCTTTACTTCATCCAAGCTGAGCTCTTCTCTTAAGGCTCGTTGATCACTCGTGAACTGAGAAATTGAAACGCTTACACCGTATTGGAAACATCAGGAGTGTGGGGTTATTTACCGTTAAGACAGGAAAGAATAAGTTCAAAGGGGTAGGGTGGGAATCGGCCAGTATCCAACCTAATGTCTAGTGACGCGCTTGACGTAAATTCACCAGTCCAACTCGACAATCAGCTAAATCCCATCCATTCACTGTGGAGGTCCCCAGATGCCGGAGAGCTTTCTACTCCAATAGCTTATTGACTCGTGCTGCTGGCCTCTGGAACTCCCTCCCTGACGGTACTGACATGCAGAAATTTAAAACTAATGTAAACAGACATCTCGCTGCGCAGCTCCCAATTTAGGTTGACCCCCCAAACCTTCTCCCCTTTTACTCAGTAGCCCCTTACGTCTACAGTGGTGTCCTGCCTTGTTTGGGGTGAACTATGTTAAAAAAAGTATATATTTATATAAATATAAAATTATATTTACCTACAGACGACGTCGTCTCAGACTTATTGTTTTCTTTAATGTAGGGAAGTGATAATTTCAGACGGTCATGAGGCGCGAACACGGTTCACAAAGTCACCTTTGGATTTGCACGCTTTCACTCTACCCTCACGGCCATTCTAAATTACTACGCAGTACGGAGAATTTGATTTATATTAATGCCCATTGCACCGTAAACATTAAGACAGACAAGAGGACTTGACCACTTTACTCGGAGGTGTGTTTTGTAGCTAAGTGAATGTCTATTTTAAAATATATCCTAACAGTTCTCAACTTTTAATTTTACTTAAAGGTACTGAATACAAATATTTATAAACAAATATTAATACGCAGAAAATTTCCTCTAAATTAAAATATATAAAATATATAAAATAACACCATGACAATCACGTTTGTTGTTTTTCTCCAAATTACAAATATATATATATATATATATATATATATATATATATATATATATATATATATGTATGTATGTATGCGTGTGTGTGTGTGTGTGTGTCTATCACTATATACTGAGCCAATTCCAACCAGATATGTTACGCTCATGTACGTACTAATACCTTTGAAAAATGCATGAACTCTCATTTCCCGGGTTTCATGAGTAAAATAACACTATAGATTTGTCTACAATAAATACTTATTTTAATTAACACTTATCTCTGTCTACTTTTTGGCTAAGATCAAAGTGTAGTATCTGTTCCGATGGATACTGCACCCCATACTGGTGTTTTCTTGGCCTTCGGGTCTTGATTTACGCCGGTCAATGGGTCTGTCCTGTGCAGTTCTAGGAGGTCCACCCTCCCAGGCTTTGCCTCCCCTCTTTGGAGAGGAGTAAGTTTATTGATTACTGCCTGATGCGCCCCTGCTGGGGAATAGCGACGGAGCTGCCCAGGCAATTTTTAATGGCCAGAGTGCTCACTTTCTCGGGCGCTGGCTTTTCAAACCCCACTTTCCCGACCCGACCTTGGGTCACATCTTACTTGTGGGAGTAAGATAAAAACTGGCCTTGTGCCTAACTCTCGGAGAGGAGTAAATCAATACTTGTCTCACTCTAGGAATAGTATCCCCCCTGCAAGCCATCGTCGACCCGATAATCTAAGAAGTGTCTAACAAGAAACCGGCGTTCTATTAAGTAAGTTTAATCTTCCCGCCTGCGCCTGTTTGCCATTCGGACAGTCATTCGGACGTTTTCGACTAGGGGATTCTTTCCTACACGCCTATGTATTCACACGTGCCTGTGAAGCAACACAGGACCGGCGACACCCTTCTATGCTAGCCCCAATGCTGGCGGTGCAAAACACGCAGAAGAAAAATCAAATCTTATTTCTGCTGCGTCATATGTATTCTGATCTACAGAAGAAGGACGGGTATTTTGTAAGAAACATACATTCAATACGTGCGTTTGGGGATTACATTTAAAAAATTTTTTTTTTTTATTGCAAACGTATATGTGACAGACCAAAGTAAATTCTATTTCAAACTTAAGCTTGACAGACAAAAAAACCCCCCAAAAAACTGAAAATCTCTTGAATCAACACAACCCGAATTCTAGACACATATTCGGGGCTTTTGTAACAATCGACGCACCGATGCTATTAGATAATAGACCGTGGGATTTTTAAATATTAATACTTACTAAACCACTTGTGGCCCATTGTGTCAGTTTTTGTTATACATTATTAAATATTTATGAAAACCTTTTAGAATTTCAGAATGTTTCTCTCTCTCCATTTTTCCAAAGACTGAGTTGGAAATATTGTTATGTCATCTTTCCGGTCCTCTCTTTTTGTTGTTGTTCTTTTATATATATATATATATATATATATATATATATATATATATATATATATATATATATATATATATATATATCTTGTGTTCATTTTGAATCGCCGGTTATGCTTTCTGAAGTTAAACTTTAACTTTAGAAGAGGTAATGTAATATTGAGAATAGCAAAGGAAACATTACAAATTAGAAAATGATTCAATTACAAAATAATGGTAAAATGACGTAACAATATTTTCGAAGAAAATATTAAAATCTAGAACATTTATATACAGATTAAAAGTGTGCACGGTGACAAGATGACAACAGCATTAGAATCCTAAAGTCCAACCATTTCTCGCCGTGGTAGGGGCGATAGAAACGTAATAGTGTGCATGGCTACCTGGCTAACAGGGTTCTGGTGAAAATCCAGGAGGAGTCAACACCAGTATCCGTCGTACTCTTAACCTTTTCATGCATTATTTTTTTACAGAAACTCTACGTATTTGATCTAACTTTTTTTTAACTATGGGCTTTTAAGTTGAGCTTACTTCCGTAAAAGACTCGTAATAGCGATTAATGGAAGAAACAACATATTCCTCGTTGTCCCTGACTCTCAGAAAAACCAATATAATTGGTCAAATCAAAATTATGATAATTTATGACAACCATTCTATTTGTGGTGCTGATATCGATCCTGACCCAGTTTTCGTGAGGTTTGACTCGGAAGCGTTCGGCTGTCCTACGCAAACGCCCGAGAGTTGACGAGTCGATTTGTACCAGACGACAATTTTGATACGCTGCTGCGTCCTATGATAATAATGTTTTGCTTGTTTTTTTTTTTTTTGTTGTTGTTGTTAGGATTAGGGTTTAGGGTTAAGGTAAGGGTTAGGGTTAGGGTTAGGGTTAGGGTTTAGGGTTAGGGTTAAAATATTTATTTGATAACAGTAATTTCTCTCTGTTTTGCTTGTTTTATTTGTTTTGTTGTTTAAAAAATTTCTTGCAACTATAACCAACAATTATAGGACGCAGCAACGTATCAAAATAAAAAAATATTTATTTGATAACAGTAACTTCGCTATATTTTGCTTGTTTTGTTTTTTTGTTGTTTCTTTTAGAAAATTTCTTGAAAATATAACTTACAATCACAGGACGCAGCACCGTATCAAAATTGTCGTCTGGTACCATTCGGCTCGTCAACACTCGGGCGTTTGCGTAGGACAGCCGAACACTTCCGAGTCGAACCTCACGAAAACTGGGTCAGGATCGATATCAGTACCTTATTTTCGATAACTTCTACATCGAACGAACGAAGCGTGTAGAAATCAAGAAACTGTCAGGCAGAGAACCGTAAATCCATGGATTGAGGATGACAATGTTGCTTTTGTGATCGAGGACCAAATCTTCCCCGACTTCGTAAGCAACTGCTGGGCGTTGCAGCTGTAGATGTCGAGAGTAAAAATCTGCAAATTTTGCAGGTATAACGAATAGATACTGCCAACGAGGAAGACTTCATGCATATCAGACAATACCACAAACAAAAACAACAGTAACAGCAGCAGGGTGAAATCTAAAGGCGTCTGCACCGGGATCCGACGGCCTCTGGTCATTTTTGACAATGCGCCTGTGGACAATCTACGGTAAGCTAAGATGTTCATCATCGACCGCAATGCAGATAACAACGTTGCGTTAGCGCATGCAGAACCGCCACCAAATCCATACAGATGACGATCTCCCTAGAAGACATTGAGCAACCGTATATCCTTGTTGGCTTCGGTGTCGGAGGGGGTAACCTGAAATCCTTCCGGAATATGAAGTGCTTTACATCCACGAGGAGGCCCTCGATCAAAGGCAGAGGATATCGATATTTCCATGTTCGACGTTGCATTAACTTGAAAATGGATGACGTCATAAAGGATGAATGGTTGTCACCAAAAGCAGTGTGACGCAATAAAGGATGAATGGTAAATGATGCGCTACCCAGAAATGAAAATGAACCTTTTAAATCCTGGCAAGATTTGGCCTTTTGGCTAAAATCAAAGTGTAGTATCTGTTCCGATGGATACTGCACCCCATAGACTGGTATTGTCTTGGCCTTCGGGGCTTGATTTACGTCGGTCTATGGGTCTGTCATGTGCAGTTTTTTCTCACCCTTTGAGAAGGGGTTAGTTTATAGCTAATCGCCTGTACTCTTCCTCTAGAGTGCGCAATTCCCACTTTCCGACCTTGTGTCACATTCTACTTTGTGGGAAGTAGATAAATAGGTGTTGCTTGATTTTGTGAAATACATTTCGAAAGAAGCGTATACCACGGTAACAATAAAGAGATGAAATATAAGACGCTTGGATTTCAAGACCTTTTTTTTTTTTTACTAATTTTTGACTCGGTTTTTTGGCTGAGATCAAAGTGTATATGTTCCGATGGATGCTACAGATCGATACCGTCTTGGCCTTCGGGCCTTGATTTCGTCGGTCTTAGGGATTGTTCTGTTCAGTCTTAGGAGGTCCACCCTCTCAGGCTTTGCCTTCTCACCTTTTGAGAAGGGGTTATCTTATTGCTAATCGCCAAACGCGCCCCTACCAGGGAATGCCGAAGGGCTGTCCAGGCATTTTTTTGTAGGCCAATGTGCTTAACCTCTAGGGCGCTGGCTTTTCAATCCCACTTTCCGACCTTGTGCCACATCTTACCACTGTGAGAGGGAGATAAACAAACAAAACAAATAAAGAGATAAAATATGAGACGCTTGCATTTCAAGACTTTTTTTTTTACTTATGAGTTCCCACTTGTCAAGGATAAAGTCCACTCGAGGATAAGTGTTAATAGGATGGAATAATTGAAGTTGAAAGACGAAGAACCTCATGAGAGGATTGAGAATGATTGATAGAATGAATTAAGTTTGATTACATGTGGGGATAGTTTATGACAGGAATCCGTTGACATTGATTTTGAAGATGACCAGATCGTCATCTGCAGGGAAGCAGTCCTGCGGAAATACGTTCCACAGACAGAGGCGCGGGGTTAGACTACTTGCCGAGATGGACCCGAAGATCCTGCCAGATCATGAATCTAGAAGAAGAAAACTCTGATCTAAAACCTGCGCTCAACGTTGTGACGTCAGTCAGCTTGCCTCAGCTTGTTACTGAAACCAGGCTTTGCAGAGAGAGAGAGAGAGAGAGAGAGAGAGAGCGTTTTATGCGTGTTATACAAGCACACAATACTTGCAGGAATGTTGACACCAGTTAGATTGTAATTAATGTATTTGACTTTACTCATATACAATACTAGTAAAAAAGTGAGCTCGAGTTAGATTGTTTGAATCAGGTTAGTGTTAGTGCTAGTGCTAGTGTTAGGGTTAGGGGTTAGGATTAGTGTTAGGGTTAGGGTTAGGGTAAGGGTTAGGGTTAGGGGTTAGAATTAGGGTTAGGGTTAGGGTTAGTGTTAGGGTTAGGGTAAGGGTTAGGATTAGGGTAAGGGTTAGTGTTAGGGTTAGGGGTTAGGATTAGGGGTTAGGATTAGGGTTAGGGTTAGGGTTAGTGTTATGGTTAGGATTAAGGTTTGAGTTTACAAAGTTTAAATATAAAGTTAAATAAAAAATGAGTTTACACAGTTAAAAAAAAGAAAAAATTAATAAAACAGAATCCAAAATGAATCTCTTTCTTCTGGCGATATCCCCATCTCTTTTTCTCTTTTTCACTTTCCAACTACGGCTTAAATAGTATTACTATAAGTTTGATATTCACCTTTCTTTATAATGGACTATTGCAATCAATTATCATTCCCTTTCTTTATTACTTTAGACTGTTAAGAGATAGATAGATAGAGATAGATAGATAGAGAGATAGAGAGATAGAGAGATAGATAGAGAGAGAGAGACTGTATATAAAATAATAGTGGGGTCAAACAACAAGCAGTGAGAGGGGGTGAGAGTGTTAGATAGACACGTATTAGGAGATGGTTTACTCGATGAGTTAATTGCAGATTGCGGCTAAATAGAACAATTTAAATTTGAGACTTTTTCAAGCATAACTCAATCCCCAAACTGATGAATATTTTTAGCATGTATTATGTGCGATTAAATATATAGGAAAAGCCCTAGAGAAACAAACGTTGATTAACAACTCAGCTTTAGTATCATGAAAGATAAGTTGATTTTTTTGTCTATAACTTTTTGATCTTGGATTTCGTCAAGTGTTATACAGTATTTAGTGATGATATATTTTGTAAATTAAGTCCATATTGAGTCATTAGATATGCTCGACAAGATTTGGACATATATACGAGAGCAGGTATGTGATTGACTACCTTAATCATGTGACATATAAAGTATTTGAAGTTAGATATCAGTTTCAGTTTAATCGTTAGT